>JAEIFT010000002.1:1200000-1800000 GCA_018904225.1 Lordiphosa mommai | reverse complement strand
ATTTGTTTGCAGTAAATAATGGTAGAGTGACTCACCGCGGTCGTTGATGTCTGTACTGCCCCATAGTGTGTGGTGTGAGTTGGCATCGCCTCCTAAAATAAGGCTCGTATTTGGTTTGCTTCCGATTAGGTCCTGGATTAACTTAGGCGGTGGGGGGCTCTCGCTGTCAAAAGCCATATAAAAAGATGCCAGCATGAAGGTTGAACTTTCCAGTTCCAAGCTGACTGTTGTGATGTCACCATCACTGTACTGAGGAAGTAAAAGTGTACTTAAATGCTTCTTGGTTAAGATGCATGAACGAATTTTTCCCTTACCCTTGGTGTGGAAAAGGTTGTATTTGGGCGTCCGCAAGCCGTTGATTCTGCCACCAGAAATCCACGGCTCCTGGACAAGGGCTATATCTACTTCGCCTGAGGATAGGCGAAGTAGAAGTGCAGCGGTTGCTGCTTTAGAATGGTACAGGTTAATCTGTAGCACCCGAACCATTAGTGTGATGCGTCACCGTCTCACTTGTCAAAGTTCCGTCGAGATCCTCTGATTGGAGAAGCTCCTGTTCCGAGTATAGGCGCCCGATAGATGGTCCATAGTCTGAACCTGCAGAAATGTAGCCACAGAGTTCCTCTTGTGGGGAAATACGCTCTGCATCCATCTCCTCGTCACTGCTCTCGTCCACCTCAACGCTTGCTGTAAGGTTTGCAAGCGCTGTTGTGTCCGTCTTGTATACGGTCATATAAATTCTTTGGAACCCATAGTTTTAGGCTCCATCGCATTTATTTAAAAACTCAACTGAGTCGTTATCAATCTGGAAAATAACCAAAGTGGTTGCTTGGGTTGAACGTTCCACCTTGATCACCCTCCAGTTACTGGTAGGAGCACTTGGATTAAGCATCCTCAGTAGTTGTAGGATCTTTTCTGGTTCCGCTGGGTGAACGGGTAACCAAGCTCGAGCCCTCGGACAGGATAGTATATCCTTAGCATCAACGACCCTCAACTTCGCGTTAGGGTAAACCTCGCCAACCTTGGCTATAGCGGCCCTATAAAGATCCACTGATCTCTCGTCCTCGCATGCTACCAGTCGAATATTTCCCTGGAACCATCCTATGCTATAACAGCACGGGGGTGGCCCAGGGTTCTCCAGCAGGACATCAAGGGTAACGCGGCTTGTTTCCGCCTCAATCCACTTCCAGTGGTGTCTTGGGATCGTTCCGGTTGGATTGTTCCCATCTATTACACCCACAATCTTCTTGTTTTTGGCCGCCTCAGCAAAGGAGACCCGGAGAGGGGCACCGTGCGTCTTCGGTCTTTTGGATGACATCGGTTGATGTTCCTCCATAGACCGATTTCTTTTTGCAGTAGGTGGCTGCTCAATAGGAGTTGGGCCGATCGTGTTTTGGCGCCGACGACTTCTTTGGTGGGGGCATGTCCAGAGAAAAGTTTGGTAAGGCTTCTCTAGCCCAGGCTATGTCCTCCTGAACCTTTACATAATCCTCCTTAGACGTCTGGTCCTCCCTGATTGGGTTGGTTGCCAGACGTTTCAGGATTCTGTACGCCTTGCCCTGGTCCTCGATACCGACCTTTGTTGGATCGGTTCTGGTGTACACCACGGATCTATTGCAGACGATTTCTGCCTTCTTTACTGCACCGTTGGCTGAAAGCCCAGCAGCTGGTTTCTGACTGGAGGCTTTTTTGCCAGGGACAGCAGACTGCACAGGTTTTAACAAATATCCCAATTTCTGTAAAATTAAAAGTTCCATAAAAACAGCTGATGGCAACTCTCATAGCGTGGTAGGAACAATAGTCGTAAATACGCACTATAATAACGAGATTAAGGAAATCAAATTGTACATCATACCAGCACTTTCGCAGAGATCAATTTTGGGTATCGATTTTTGGAAGCAATTTAATTTAGCGCCTGCGATAATATCAGAAGTTTACTCTGAAAAGAAGTTTCCAGTAGCAGACGACGAAAAGCCTTACCCCCTTACCAAAATGCAGCAAAACCAATTAACGGTTATTAAGTCAATGTTTCCGAATGAGGCAGTCCAAGGATTAGGAAAAACTGCCCTTATTCAGCACGACATCGAAGTCGGAAATGTCAAGCCTGTGAAACAAAGACATTACCCTTTGTCACCTGCTGTAGAGTCCGTTATGTATAAAGAAATTGACCGCATGCTTGCTTTAGGAGTAATTGAGCCATCCACCAGTGCTTGGAGTTCTCCTATGAGACTCGTGTTAAAGCCTGGAAAAGTCAGATTATGCCTGGATGCGCGTCGTATAAATGAATTGACCAGCAAGGATGCTTACCCAATGCCCAGCATTGAGGGTATTCTTGCTCGATTGCCAAAAGCAGTCCTGATCACGAAACTTGATCTAAAAGATGCTCTCTGGCAAATCAACCTGACTGATCGAGCAAAAGCCCTCACAGCCCTTTTGGGCTCTGTAATGCTCCGCAAACAATGAGCAGGCTAATAGACCGTATAATTCCACCCGATCTTCGTTTTTGTGTATTCGGTTACTTGGATGACCTCTGTATAGTGTCAGATAGTTTTCAAAATCATGCTGAAGTACTAATTCGCATCGCCAATCAATTTAAGAAAGCCAATTTGACCCTTAATATTGCGAAAAGCAAGTTTTGTGTCACACAAGTTGCCTATTTGGGCTTTATCATTGGGAACAGTGGAATTTCGGCAGATCCTCAGAAGATTAAATCTATTTTGGACTGGCCTATACCTAAAAGCATACGTCAGGTGCGTGGCTTTTTGGGTCTAGCAGGATGGTACCGAAGGTTCATCAAAAACTTTTCGGAACTTTCCTTCGCTATAACTGAGACTTTGAAATGTAAAAAGAAATTTATATGGCCGGAGGAGGCGCAAAAGGCATTTGAAACATTGAAATCTGCTTTAACTTCTTCGCCAGTACTCGTCAATCCTGACTTTTCTAAAAAGTTTTTCGTTCACTGCGATGCAAGTGATTATGGGATAGGCGCAGTACTGGTTCAGTTATCGAGCGAAGGACATGAGCAGCCTATCGAGTTCATTTCCAAAAAATTTTCGACCGCTCAGAGAAACTACATCGTTACAGAACGCGTGTGCTTAGTTGTGATGATTGCGTTAGATAAATTTCGCTGTTATATTGAAATGCAGGATTTTGAGATCATAACAGATCACTCTAGCCTCGTTTGGCTCATGCGTCAGCCGAATCTAACTGGTCGTTTGGCAAGATGGGCGATGAAATTGCAGTCGTATAGGTTTTCAGTTAGCCACAGAAAAGGAAAGGATCATATCGTTCCCGATGCGTTGTCTCGCATAAATCTTAATGAAGTGTCGTCAATTACAGGGTTTGGTCCTGAAGTGGATCTATCATCAAAGCATTTTAAAGATCAAGACTACGAAAATTTAAAAACTCGTGTTAGGCAGAAAGGACATCGCTTGCTTGACTACGTGTATATTAGGCGCGAGCATACCACAGGGAAAGATGAGACAGATGAAAAAACATGGAAATTATGGGTCCCGTAGCAACTGCGAAGAGGTGTTATTATAGCAGCTCATGACTCTCTCGTTGCAGCTCATGGAGGGACAGGAAAAACAATAGATCTCATTCGGAGAAATTTATTCTGGCCTGGAATGGTAAAGGATGTGCGTGAGTATGTACGCTGGTGCGAAGTGTGCAAAACAACCAAAGCCCCAAATGTCATCTTACGTCCTCCAATGGGAAAACAAATTGAAACTTCCCGTCCCTTCCAGCGCCTCTACATAGATTTATTGGGTCCATATCCTAGGAGTAAGAGAGGTCACATAGGGATATTGATCGTGCTGTATCACATGTCAAAGTTCCATTGGCTGTGCCCTTTGAGAAAGTTTACCTCAATTGCAATCCAAGACTTCCTACTTCGTGATATTTTTCACAGTTTTGGCGTGCCTGAAGCCATTGTCGTTAATAACGGCTCACAATTCAAAAGTAATGAATTCAATGCGTTTCTCACTGAGCTAGGTATTCGTCACATTTACACTGCCTTGTACTCACCGCAAGCGAATGCAAGCGAGCGAGTTAACCGTTCGTTATTGGCGGGAATCCGTGCTTATTTGAAGGCAGACCAAACAATGTGGGATGTCAATTTGAGCTCCATAAGCTGTGCCCTACGGAACAGTGTCCATACGTCGCTCGGTTGTTCACCGTACCACGCGTTACATGGATTAGATATGGTTACACATGCTTCTTCGTATAAATTGTTGCGTAATTTGAACTCGTTGGATGAACTAATGTTCATCAATATAATTTGCGGTCGAACCCGGTAAGCTTTAAGATTGGTCAAGAGGTGTACCGTCGAAACTTTGCACAAAGTAACTTTGGGAAAAATTTTAATGCCAAATTGGGTCAATTATTCGTTAAGGCAAGAGTTCGAGAAAAATTAGGAACAGGATATTATATTCTCGAAGACTTACAAGGAAAGCCTATAGGAACCTATGCAGCAAAAGATATTCGATCTTTATTCGCCCTTCTTCTATCTAACTTGTTCATTTGGAATGAGAAATGGCAAGTTATCTGGTGTGTATTGGTAGTCCTAAATTTACAAAGCATTTTGCAATTTGTTTGGTTTTTATAAAAGTCGTGATTTGCATGACGAATCGTAATAGTTCTGATCGTGTATAGACCCCCTGAACCAGATCAAACAGAAAGCAAATCTATCGAACAGCAACCCTGAGTTTTCAGCTGTCCGGCAACCTCGCCTAAAGATGGCTGTCAGATCCGCTTCTGCTAAGCTCTCTCTTCTCTTTCATTCGGTGGCGATCAAAAGTGAATTTTGAAAATCCTCAATTTGTAGTGACATCCTTCGACAAATTGCCTATTTTTGTTGCTAAATCCTCACAACAAAACAACATAAAGGGTTTATTGTCTGTATTACCAGAGTGAAGCCGCAATTTGTACACATTTGGAATTTTCTTGAATAGCACCGGGTAAATATTGAATCTAACTCAGATAGAACAAAGCCCTAATGTTTTGCGTAACCTCCAATCCCAACAGGCCTAACCAGTTTACTTTGGAATCTCTTAACAGTCCTTTTGGGACCAATTTTGAATTTTCCACCCTACTGCAGAGCAAGGTAATATTAGCCCTGGGGCACACCGGAGATTTATATAAGCCGAGGCCAACAAAAACTAATATTGCTGTCCATATAGGTTTCATTTTGGGTTTTCTTCGGCTATTAGTTGCATCGGGATCTTGGCCAGAAAAACACAAAAAGGCGTTGCAGCGCTGCCGGGCAGCCAACTACTTCACGGTGGTCACACCCTAGCAGCGCTGCCATCATATCGAGGCAGCAAGAAGTAAGGTGTCGCAAACAGCATACACCTTCGCCTTCCAGATGTTTTTATAGCGAAGTAGAGAGCAGAGATAAGACCCAAGAAAGAGATGTTTTGAGAACCAGTGTATGCGGGATTTTGCGGAGTCGTCCATAAAGGATAAGCGGAACCACCATGTTATATCATTCAATTCGGACTATAAATTTCAACAATCGATCTAACTTGAATCATTCATAACGTTAGTTAAGCGCGTGAAGCAAATGAAATCAACTCAACCCAATACATTAATCAAATGCGATCATGAATCATGGTTGGGAGGGTTAAGACGCCAGCCTCGCATCTACATCTTCGCGAGCGCTAATGAATGGATAATGCTTCTACTTCCTTTAATTTTTACAGTTAACATTTTTCTGCTTAATAATTTCCGTAGTTTCAATAGTTTATTTTGGTAACAACAATGTTCATACTGGATGTGTTTGAACCAGGGACTCTTTTATAAATTAATATGCTTGATGGTACTAGAGTGGTGTCTGCCAAGAATCCCCCTAGCCGACTGCTTTGCTAGCCCTATTAACGGGTCCCGTCTGGCATTCATTCTCTAGCAGGGCCGTTGTTGGCCCTATGCGCATGTCGTCATTTTAGGTATTGTTTGTTGTAAAACGAGGCTGTTTGAAATAACTTGATACCTGATAAACCTCCTCGAACGAAAACCAAGAGCCGACACCATTATGCGTCGTGTTCATTACACATGGCTGAAAAGTGTTCAAGTTGTTGCCGCTGGCTTCGCAAGCTAAAGGGTAAAAATAACACATTGTCAACCCAGGGAGACGCTGAAGAAATGAGCCAAAAGCTTGGAAAAGTCATAGTGGTTGGATCAACGATATGTAACAATTGCAGTCTGAAGAAATACGCACAAAAAAAGAAAGATTTTGATAATTCGAGCGATCAGGATTACAAACCATCGTCGTCGAAATTATATCATATGGAGGATGAAATGTTAACACTACCAATTTCGCGATTGATTTCAACACATAAATTTTGTTGCATATGTCGAAAAAAACACTAATTTAATGGTCGTTCCAAAAGCAGCTAAACTGCAATGCTTTGCAATTAAGGGACTATATGTTCCCACCGAAAATCGCTGCTGCAGAGACCATATTATTAAAAGCAAATTTTTTGAAAACGATTTAAATAGTCTGACTGCATTTTGCAGCTTCAGTTCAGTTTCAAAATCTGAAGTTGCAGAATTGCTCGATTTAAAAGCGGATAAAAATCCTTCAAGTGGTTAAGTGATAAGCAGCTTTAATATTTTACAGGTATGTGTAATTTAATTTGAAATAATCAATGATTTTTTTTTAAACCAAAACATTAAGTCTTAGCTGGGAGCAATTGAATCAACTGGTGGAATCTTTGCCTTCGATGAGAAATTCGACTGGCCGTACAAAGGAAGAGGCTTTAATAATATTTCTAACAAAAATGCGATTCGGCAATAGCAACGAAACTATTGCTAACCTATTTGGAATTTCCCAGCCCCAATTAGTTTCTCAATATTTAAAAGAAGCAGCAATGGCTTTTCAAAATGATGTATTACCACACTTTGGGTTGAACGTAGTATCCAGAACAGATGTTATAGAAAATACTACAGATATCGCCAAATCGTTATTAAATGTTGGTGACGATAAATTAATAATCATTTGTGATGGAACATATATTCGCCACCAAAAAAGCACAAACAACAGTTACCAAAGAAAGTCTTTCTCAGGCCAGAAGAAAGTTCCCTTGTGCAAGCCGTTCACAATTTGCACTACGAATGGATTTATAATTAACATGGCAGGACCCTATACTGCTAATGTAAATGACGCAACAATTATAAAGCAATTGCTCAATGATCAGAGTGGAGTTCGAAAATTGCTTCAGCCAGGAGATATTATTGTCGTAGATCGAGGATTTAGAGATGCCGTGGCGGACCTTGACGGAAGACGCTATGAAGTTCTTATGCCAGCTCTAAAGGGAAAAAGAAATTAGCTGACGACCTTGGAAGCAAACAAATCCCGGATCGTGACCAAAATCAGGTGGGCAGTTGAAGCGGTGCATGGAATTTTGAAACAAAAATAACAGCTTCTCGGTGGCAAAGTTGACAATAAAATGCTTTCAAAAGTAGAAATTCTGTGCAAGATAGCGTGCTATCTTAATAATCGATTTGGAAAGCGATTATCGAGTGATCATGACTTGTCTGATTAAATCCTTAGTCAATTTAAAAAAAAAATGAAAGAAGGTAACCCGTTGGCAGAAAATGTGTAAAAAGAAGGGCTGATACGAAAGAAGGTTAAATTCGCCAACATCAACAGTACGGATGAAAATGAACTTAAAATATTTTTCGACGGTTCATATCAGCTCTCGCAATCTATTTGCTACTTAGCTGATTGCAGAGTGCAGATGGCACTATTAATATGGAGTATTTCAAAGAAAGCCCTAATCAACTGAGGATACATATTAAATCAAGACACATAAATAGAAAAACATATCACATTTTCATTTAGTATACACCTAATGGCAAAACACTTGACTGTATAAATAGACACTATTGCACCTGTCCTAATGGCATGCGTACTGTTGGCTGTTGCACACATATTGCTGCAGTAATATTTTACATAAGTCATGCCCGATTCAAGTCGAGGATCGTCAAGCCGGCTGAGATACTGACAGATATATTTAAAACAACTGACGAATGCACCATTATCAACGAAGACAGTGATGAAGATTAAATAAAACTAAATACTAAAGAATATTCATTTTTATATTTTTTATAAATTGGGCATTGTTGCACCATATAAAAAAAGTCGATTTTTTTTATAATGCATATGGTTTAAAAACGCATCAGCTGTGGAAAATTGGTGATATTGTCAAATCTGGAAAGTGGTCATTTTGAATTTTAAAAACTTTGACCATCATTTTGGGAATATTGGAATAGGAGTAAAAATTCTTGAATTTTTCTACGGATATATACGTTGAATCTTTTTTATTTGCCATCAGTTAGTTAGTTAGTTAGTTGTTGTCTTTATTTATCTTTTTTTTTTTTTTTTCATCCCTTAATAATAACAATAATTTTCAAAAATAAAAGACATTTAAAAAGTATACTAAAGGCCTGGTATATAAACCGTCAGCCTGATCTTCTTTTCATCTTTATGCCAGTACTACACACGGCTGCCAAGCTCGTCGCAAGATACCGCATCGTTCCCTGCACAAAGATGATTTTAGATCCAGAACTTATTATTTAAATATTATATATTTTAAAAATCCTCTGCAACAATTCTGCGCCTGTATCTTAATGCTGCCGCAACGTAGGAGGCAAGCAGGCTCCAATTCGCTCCGTTTAGGAGATCCAAGATCTCATTTCTGCCAATAACGAGTTCACCAAAATACAGTTGCCTAATTTCCGTCATAATCGGGCAATCAATTAGAAAGTGGAATATGTCCTCACGCACCCTCATATTGCAAAGCGAACAATTTCCAGACTTGATATGTGGTATGAAGTTAAGTGCCAGTATCTCTCCCCCGCGCCATGAAAATGTTTCGAATTTGCTCAATTGTGAAAGAATCAGAGAAGTAGTTGTCTGTACCAAGATCATATGTAAGTTCCCTTCCTAGCACACGAACAGAGCTACTCTGCGCTTCTCTCAAAAACTCATCTCTGTAGCTCTCACCCATCCTGACCAAAATTCGATTTGACCAAGGTGCCCATTCCATACAGTCTTCCAGACGTATGGGTTCGCGTAGTTTGTCCGCAAGGTTTTCCCACTCTTGAAAGTGTTGCAGTTTTTCATTCAGTAAGAACAAGGACACAATCTTTGGTAACCGATGATCTGGCATACGCATCACCTTTTGCATGTACTTGAAATGGATGTCAGCTGTATACAGGTGAAGAGGCGGGAGTCCAGTTTCCAGATATATCATTCGGTTTGGCGTATACTGAGGCAGGCGGAACAATCTTTTAATAAAATATCTTAGCAGTCCTTCTACTTCGTCGAAGTGATAAAGCCCCCATACTTGGGCGCCATAGGTCTTAATGGACCTTACCGCTGCACTGAAGAGCTTGTATTTGGTACTGGTTGGAACATCCTTCTTGCCAAGCAAAGTCCCCCACGTACAATTGATAGCTACTTTGGAGTCTGCAAGCTTGTTTTTTAGATGGAAATTGAACTTGGCGTTGTGGTTGATGTGCACTCCTAAATATTTGTAGCTTTTAACTACATTTAGCTCAATGCCGTTTAAATTCCACTTTTCATCACGTGCCAGACCTCTCCAGTGTTTTTTGAACACTAGCACTTGAGACTTATCCATATTTATTGTGAGGTTCCATAGCGTACAGTACTTATTCAGCGCATCTATTGTGTCCTGCATATTTTCAGGTGATTCTGATAAGATAACAATATCGTCAGCATATAATAAGGCTTTGATTGCGTACCCGCCTAGTAAGATTCCTTCTGGAAGATAATCAATAAGGTCATTTAGGTATAGGGCAAAAAGCAGTGGGCTGAGTAAACAGCCCTGCTTCACTCCCGTTTCAGTGGTAAACCATTCTGACAGTCTTGTTCCATCCCATACTGCTTGTTGGCTGTTTTCGTAGAGACTGTCCAAGATTTTGATGATTTTTGTAGACATTCCGAGGTTGTATAGCTTTAAAATAAGTGATCTTCTGTCTATTGAGTCGAAAGCAGCTCGAAAATCAACAAAGAAAGCGTACAGCTTTCTGCCACTTGAAATGTACCTCTCAGCGATGCTCGAAAGGCAATAGATGTTGTCAATGGTCGAGTTAACCTTTCCTGAACCCAGCCTGAAACTCCGACAGAAAATTGCCCTCGGTTACCCACGAGTTAAGGCGCTCCAGCAATATCGCAGAAAAAACCTTAGCAATTGCATTTTGAAACGATATTCCCCTGTAATTTGACGCAGTCTGTGGGTCACCCTTTTAGAAAATAGGGAACAATATGGCTTCTTTAAAAATTGCTGGTACTGTACCGAGTTCAAAAATACTGAAGGTTCTCGTCAGTTCTTCAAGAAAGCGTGGCGAGGCGAAGCGTATGAACTCAGCGGGGATACGATCTACTCCAGGGGCTTTGTTCAGTTTTAATTTAAGGACTATGTTTGTAAGTTCGGTAGTGGTTATGGAAGCATCCAATGTCTCGTTTTCAATACAGGGAGGGCAAATTGAAGGGATTTTCCAGGTGAGTTGGCGTTTAGGAGATTATGAAAATAGGTACCTAGTTCACTCGCAGACACCTCTCCTCCTTTAACAAAACTAGTCCCATTTAGTTTTCTAATAGCTGTCCAATATGATTTAGCGTCTGTTATATTTTCTAGGGATTTGGCCAAAACTTCAAAGTAACGACGGCGGGCAATATGGCATTTCTTCTTATAATCATTATTCGCTTGTTGATAACATCGTAAGGACTCCGTAGAACCTTCATCTCTTGCTAAACGTAGCCAGTGGAAAGAACGATCTCTTGCAGCTGCGCAGTCTTTATCAAACCACTCCTGTTTGAATGTTTTGCAGTTTTGACTCCTTGGTTGGATCGCGAACTTTTTGATGCAATTCATTAGGTTGTTCAGATCGTAGCAGGAGGTATTGGTTGCTGCGTTACACGACTCTAGATTGTGATCGAGGTTTCGTTTATACGCATTTTCAAGTTTTTCAGACCATCTAAGCTTTGGTAACAAACTAAGTTGCTCTATATTAATATTTTGGGCAGCCGTAAACGTGTGACTAATGACTAGTGGTAAGTGATCGGAATAGATCAAATTATCCACCTTAAAATCCTCTATTAATGTAAGCCATGCTCCTCGCACAAGACAATAATCTATTGCCGATCGCGCCGCTCCTCTTATAAATGTGAACTCTCCAGAAGAGTCACTTTCAGCTCGGCCGTTTAGATCCGTGAAACCATAAGAATAAATCAGCTCGCTCAGCTTTCGGCCATTTCCGTCTATTAAGGTGTCTTTGCTATGCCTTGTCTCAGAGAGTTGCGTTGGTACCAGCTCCGGGTTGAACCCACAGAGCGGTGTACATCCTGTTCTGGCGTTGCAGTCTCCAACAATCATTAAATTTTCAATGCATTGATCCTTATTGAGTAAATCATAAAGTAAGGCCATATCGGTTTCCCATCTGTTGCAGTTTAGATAATCTGGTAAAATGTGCAATTTCTCAGTGCCAGTGTTTATTTCTATCACTACTGATTCGGATTGCTGCGAGAACGATACTAAATTCGACTTCTTTAAATCCTTTTTAAATCCGAGTAGCATACCACCGCTTGCTCGCCCTAGTCTAGTCTAGTCGCACGTAGTCTTTGAGCTTAGAGTTTACATTCTCCGATTCAGTTACTAGATAGGTTTCATATAGTGCAAAAATATCAAAAGAGGCAATGTATTTGAAAA
This sequence comes from Lordiphosa mommai, assembly GCA_018904225.1. Lineage (NCBI taxonomy): Eukaryota > Metazoa > Arthropoda > Insecta > Diptera > Drosophilidae > Lordiphosa > Lordiphosa mommai. The sequence goes on along the minus strand of JAEIFT010000002.1, from coordinate 1,788,268 downwards.
AGTCGTTAAATATGCATTTTCGAGCCAAGCCTGCTACATTATACGATAGGATTTTGAACTTCATAGATATATAAGTATTTTTTTTAATGTTAAGGTTATTAGGGCTAGTATATGAGACATAATTGGGGACGAGATTTTTACTAACATTTAGTTTTTTGACATAAGCTCCTTATTAAGCGCATCATAAGATATAATGGTCAGATCCAACTTCTTTCCAAATATTTCTCGCATTTTTGAGTCGGCATTCGTTCCTTGACACATAAGAATTTTAGTGTAGTTGAAAGCCATCCAATAACCCTCGATGTTTATGCTGTCATTTTGGACATTAACTTTTTTAGCGTTGTCGATAGCGGTAAGGTGATTTTTCAGGAGCATAAGAATCGATTTATTTTTCTGCCTTTCCGTAGTTAGATCCTTTTCAATGAAAATTTTAGTTCCTTTCAACTTGGGTGCCGTTTTTCTGACTTTTTCAGCCATTTCCTGAGTTTCCAGCTCCACCAGAACACCCATTTTTCGTGCTTTCTTACCAGTTAAGAGAAATGTGCTTGCTTTCTTTTTGCCGCGTTTTCCTGCTTTCTCTCTTGATGTCGGTTTTCTTTTCCTTGCTTTTCGTGGGCTCCAGAAAATGATGCCTTTATCAATAGAATTGGCTGCGTCGCGGTGTGATAGCTCGAGTTCCTTGGTGTGTGGGCACAGGTACTATTGTCAGACACCTGTTGTGGCCAATTTCAATTGATGTCCAATCCAGGGGACCGTTAAAACTGTGCGAAACTGGGAGCGACACTAAAACACGTCTTGACTGTGCGGCTCTCTCTCCGTTACCCTTTATTTGCCATCAAAAGCATCATGGTTAAGCGTGGTATTAGACCAGATATATCACTATTTATGTTTAAGCTTAGTTAAAGATTACTCGTCAACCAATAGACCTTTTGACTTGAAATTTGGTATACATACCCTCCTAAACAATAGCTACAATCCCTCATCCAAAATATTCAAAAATCTCCTGGGGCACTTTTCCCAGGCTTATTCAGCTATGCCCTTTGCTTCAGTCGACTGTCCGAGTACGACAGCATTTTCACACCTACCATTGATATCTCATCAATAATAATAAGCTTTACATCCATAAGCTTTGAGTGCATGGAATTCAAGGTATCGTTGCTTAAAGGTCGTAGTCCCACCGAACTCTGATTCAATGGCAACGAGAACACCGAGTGCAAGGTTAATCCTCTAATACCGTAGGCAGCCTTTCCTGTAGGCGCGCAAAGTAAAACTTTTGCCGTCTCTATGTTGCTACCAACAGTAGTGGTAAATCTCAACAAGAGCGACTGGTTGATAGTCGATATTAGACGACTCTTCCACACACCTGCTCCGCCTCCTACATACTCATAAAATAAATGCTTTGCGTTCATGCTGTCCTCTTTTGTTCGTTTTTCGAATTTCTACGAAGACTTCATGCAAACAAATTGTGGTGTACCACTCAGAATTGACCGTCCTACTTAGCTCAAGTGGAACAGTCGCCACATGACCAGTTTTAGCGAAGAAACAGGCGACCATTTGTTTCGAAGTGCTTCTTCCACGAACGACTTTCGTTGGATTTGGCTCGTCTTCGAAGACCCACACGGTCGATTGCTGTTTTGTTTCGGGCTTATAAGCATAGATCCATGATTCGTCACCTGTGACGATATTATAAAACCTTTTTTTTACGCCCAGGTGTTCATGCAATATCGAATGTATGCTGGTGGAAGAAATGCCCAAGGATGCCTCCATCTCACGGTATGTCACATGACGATCTTGCATTATCAGTTCACGCACGGCATCAATGTTTTCTGGCACAACGACTGTTTTTGGAAGACCTTCACGACCGTGATTAAATTCATTAAAACAATTTTTACAGTGCTATAGGATGGTGCTGTATCGCCATACAACGATCTAAGTTCATCGTTGCATTCTTGTCGTGATAATCCACGTCGAAAGTTGTGAAAAATGATTGCACGAAAATTTTCACGAGTTAATTCCATTTTTCTGCCAAGGTAAGTTTTTGATTAATCGTTAATCGATATCAAACGCGGTCACACATGAAAGAGTTGTATGAAGCTTTTATCGATAAAAGTCCAAACTTTTTTTGGGAAAAGGCCAATTGGTCCTAAAATGGCTAGATGTGACCAGAAACTTAAATAGTAACCCTCGTATGCATTACATGGGCGTAATATTGTCGCTGCTTACTATTTAGAGAGCGTACCAAGCCGTACAAATAATTAGCAGGAATTAATAGGGGCAATTTTATAACCCGAGGTTCATTTTCATCGGAATTATTTTCGGAAGCGTTTTCGCCAAAAACATTTGGATTTCTTGCTACCTCTGGAATTGCAAATCCTCGGAATTCCTCATCCAAAAATTGCAAAGCTGAAGTTTCATGTTTTTCCGTCTCGGCGTTCTCTACTTCCATTACGTTTCGTAAAGCTTGATCTAATTTCTCTTCATTTATTAGATCATATTTCCTTTTATTGTTTTCAATATCAATTTTATGCAAAGAATATGTTTCTTCATTATCGTTGTCCAGTATATTCGTTACTTCATTACGCCAAGGCCAAACAAGTAAGAAAGTCGGTCAAGCCCGACTGTAATATACTCTGTACCTGTTTGTATATAACTAATATCTTTAAAGTGTGGAGTCACACAAACTGTGCAAGTACTGCCGATCACGATTACGGGCAGTGCTGCCCAGCGTAATTATATGATTATATGATAAGTCGAATATCGTTCATCTGATCTGGAAACGGTGTATGGTGGATCGATAAGTAATGACGATTAAAATATATGCCTTAAAGGTTCAAACAATGTGATTTTAAAATTGTGGAAGATATTAGATTTTTTTCAAATTGTGGGAGTGGCAACTCTACCATTGTTCATCTGATCGGAAAACAATGTATGGGGTTTCGATAAGTAATGATGAGTAGAATATATGTTTAGAAAGTTCGAACAACCTAACTCCAAAATTGTTGAAGATATGAGGTTTTTTTTAAATTTGCTGGGGAGGCAGAGGGCGTGGAAAAAATTAAAACTAAACTTGATCTGTCTGTAAGTATACACTACCATACACTTCAAACCTCTATCTCTTACCATCTCTGAGATCTCAGCGTTCATACGGACAGACGGACATGTCCATATCGACTCGGCTGTTGATACTGATCAAGAATATATATACTTTATGAGGTCGGAGATGCTTCCTTCTGGCTGTTACATACATTTGCACAGACCCAATATACTCTTTGTACCTTTGGTACAGAGTATAAAAGCATAATGATTTTCCTAAAGTAATCCGATCTAGATATATTATTCTTACTATATATTACTATATCTTCTCCATCTGAGAATATAGGGATTTCTCCTTTTTTTTTTAAATTCCTGCTCCATTTTGTAAAATGAGATTTTCTCCAATTTCATCATTTTCTTTTCCTTCCTCTTGTTCCACATTTTCATCTTCCTCCTTTCTTTGAGTCGTTTTGCGTTCATAAAGAGCGACGAAATCTGCCAGACAAACATCTTCCATAGATTCTGGTCTAAGCACATATAGTCATGGATTCCAGGTGTATAAATATCAAATGATCCGGGGGGAAGTCGCTCCAAATCCTTTTTTTGGCTATCATCCGAACTCTTTGGTCGGTCAGTGATGTATTGATAAATCTGTTTCCATTGCTCGCTTCCGATAGATGGAGTCCCAAAATATTATCTCGGATGCCATTTATAAATTTGCATCCGAGATGCTGCAACTTCGCCTTCACGGATCGGTGAAGTCCGCCTGCAGTAATCTCGTCCATGGCTTCACGCAGTAATCGAGATACTCCTCTATTCGATTTGTTGATGTAGTTAATAATGTAACTTCAACAACCATACTTGTCTTAAATAACCCGGATATCCACCTTGGCTCTTTAAATCTTTAATATATCCTCGTTATATGCATTTAACATTCTGTCTGAGAACTTCCTCTTGCGGATTTTTTAAGCTGGATCGAACTGCTAGAATATAACTACTGTAGTTTATGCCTAACTGGGAAAGAAACGTATCGAAGTCGTTTAAATTGGTTGCCACATTCAGTTCAGCGGTACGCCTATCATTTAGTACTTCTTGGATCCTTTTCCATGTGGCTTTATGCCTTTCTATGTCTAATTCAGCCTCTTCGAAAGGATATAAAATTTTCGTTTCAGTCATTGGAGGATAAGGAATATTAAATCTGCATATTCCTTCCCTATTTAGTTCCCTTTTGCAAGTGGCACTATGTTTGTGGCTGGGTACATTATAACCTCCTGCAGATCATTATTATGACTATTTGTGGTTATAAACCTATCTATAAAACTGACTACCTCGTCTGTGTTTGATGAGCCGTCGCTAGAATGTAACTTCGGAGCACCTTTCAGCCAGTACATTCCATGAGAATGTGGCAAACCTCTGTGCTGGAATTCAATCCTCCAATAAAAGTGAGAAAGTTGAAATTTCCCAAAAATATCTGCCTTGAATAGCTTCATCAGTTGATGAAGTCTATAATCAAAGTACCTAGCGCAAGTTACAGGATCTGATCGGATCAATCGAGCCTTTACCAAAGTTGAGAGATCAGAAGTCTCCTCTTCAGTGAAAACTCTATTATCAATCAGAAGGGATAGAATGACTAATAGTTCATTCCATTTGGTTTCTGCAGCGGAGAGGGTTATAAAAAGGTTGGTAGGCCAAACTGGCGAATCATGGCTAAAACCCTTTTTCTTTTCAGCCTCCCAATGAGCTGGAGATGAAGGCTTTTGAGGAGGTGAAATCCATCGTCGTGCTGAACTAGACTATTGACGAAGTTTTCATCCAACATATTAGCCGCAGTAACATGGGCTGTGCCAGACATCTTCCTAAGGCAAATAGAAATAGCGCTTTTTATTCGCGGAAGCTCATAGCACTTGTACATGTACAACATTTTTGATACTTTTGCACAGCGCCGATCGTAAAACCGAATTTTGAGATTTGACCTTTGGGCCGTAAGTCGTCTTGCTTTTGAATACTTCGACACATGAAATTGTTGGGAACGATAGCTCTTCAGCATCCTCGTCTGTTGTCATATCAACAGGACGCCTACCTTCGCCATGAGCCATCGAAATTCGTCCAATAATTGGATTATTATCAATAGGCTCGTTTTCGAGCAACGTTTCCTGACCACCAGGATTAAGATTATCTTCATCTATGTTCACCTCTGGTACAGCATCAATTTCCATCTGCTTATTAGGAATTTCCTGAACAATTGGCTGACCTTGCTGATCAGCAATAAAGTGTTCTTCCTGAATATTGAAAAAATTCACAAAGCCAGTTTGGGGAAACTGAAATGTTGTGCTTTTGGTATAATTCAGTATTTACCAAATACCGAAGGGCCTTGATGACCCTTGCTGGTCTTATGGTTTCAATCATAAAATTGTGGCGATATTCCAGTTTGCGTTTTAAATGCACCTGGACCACATGACTATTTTCAAAAGTGCGCGGAAGAGCAGTGATTGTCTCCGAAACGGAAATTGGTATATTGACCACTTGTCTTCTTGGCGAAATCAGTCTTTCTTCTAAGCAAGTTAGTACCTTGAGGCAATTAGGGATATCGGGGAAATCGAATCCTTCTGAAAGACATAAATTTGGAATTTTGCCCTTGGAAATATCGTTGCGACAAGTATTACAAAATACATAATTCTCAGAGGAACTTGGGAATTTATCGGACAAGTAGAAAGCCTTTGATATATCTAAATTTCTATATTTTGAAGATATAACTGATCTATTAAGGGTTTAGTTTCTTCTTGCTCTTCAGGTGACATTGCTGCTCGCATCTTTCTGTTTCGCTGGGATTGTCGTTCTGACTCCGCTTCGCGATTTTGAGAGTTTGCTTGATAGCTGATAACTCGAGCTTCAATTATCTGCTGAATTTGTTCTGCTCTTCTTCGGGCTTCCGCCCGAGTAATTCGTCTCTGCGAGGAATTTATATTTTGCCCACGGCGTCGGTCACGTTCATTTTGCCTAACACTCCGATGATTTTCGGCATCTTTTTCGCGCACATTGTCTCTGAATTCCGCATCTACTCGGTGTTCTGCATGCTCCAAGGTATTAAGGGTCTGTTCCTCCTCTTTAATTTCCGGAATGCTGCGTCGAGTAGCGCGGTTTTCAGCATCACGAAATCGCTCGTCTTCTCTGTATTCCTCATTAAGTCGGTATTCTGCATGCTCTAAGGTATTACGGACCTGTTCCTCCTCTCTAATTTCCGGAATGCTGCGCCGAGTAGCACGGTTTTCGGCATCTCTTTCGCACTCCTCTTCTCTATATTCCTCATTAAGTCGATGTTCTGCATGCTCCAAGGTATTTCAAACCTGTTGCTCGTCTCTGATTTCCCGAATGGAGCGTCGCGTGGCACGATTTTCAGCATCTCGAAAGCGCTCGTCTTCTCTGTATTCCTCATTAAGTCGGTGTTCAGCATGATCCAAGGTATTACAAACCTGTTCCTCCTCTCTAATTTGCGGAATGCTGCGTCGAGTAGCACGGGTTTCAGCATCATGAAAGCGTTCGTCTTCTCTGTATTCCTCTTGTATTGTCTGCACACAGATTAAGTTAGTTTCAAATTTTTGATCCGCCCCTCCCGCCCACGCAATATGAAAAAACCTCATATCTTCCACAATTTTGGAGTTAGCTTGTTCGGTTCTTCTAGAGAATTATTTCCCTCATCAATATTTATCGAGTTGCCAGAGTTGCCACCCCCGCAATTTGGAAAAATCTCATATCTCCCACAATTTTAAAAATAGGTTATACGAACCTTTAATAGATATATTTTCATCATCATTACTAATCGATCCACAATACATCGTTTCCCGATCAGATGAACGATAGTAGAGTTGCCACCCCCGCAATTTGGAAAAAATCCATATCTACCACAATTTTGAAGAAAGATTGATCAAACATTCCAGACATATATTTTAAGCATCATTTCTTATCCATCATACGTACATCGTTTTCCGATCAGATGAACGATAGTAGAGTTGCCTCCCCCGCTATTTGGAAACGAGAAGGCAAAGCTAACATCGACTGTGCCGAAGTTTTAATACACTTGAAAAACTTTGCTCCAACTGATTTAACCGGTAAAATATATATAGTATATAAATTTCAGATATTTAAAATTTTTAAATCACTGATAATAAAAATTTGATACCATAAAAAAACTTTTCTTAGTAAAACTCATTTTCCGACCGATCGGTCCTATGGCAGCTATATGCTATAGTCATCCGATTTTGATCAATTTTTCCTGTATTATGTGAAAGCATATAAAACTAATATATACCAAGATTGGGGACGCTACGATAGAAAACAAAAAAGTTTTTCTCACTAGAAGTAGTTTTTTGTCCGACCGTTTCTATGGGAGCTATATGCTATAGTCATCCGATTTTGATAAATTTTTCCAGAATTATGTGGAAGCATATAAAACTAACATATACCGAGATTAGTGACGCTACGATGGAAAACAAAAAAGTTTTCCAACTAGAACTAGTTCTTAGACCGATCGTTCCTATGGCAGCTATATGATATAGTCATCCGATCCGGCCGGTTCCGACATATTAGTTGCGTGCAGTAAAAAGAAGACTCTGTGCAAAATTTCAGCTCGATAGCTTCAAAACTAAGGGACTAGTTTGCGTAGAAACAGACAGACGGACAGACAGACGGACAGACAGACTGACAGACGGACAGACGGACGGACGGACGGACAGACGGAATTGAACTCAGCACGTCGTCCTGATCAAGAATATATATAGTTTATGGGGTCGGAAATGAATATTTCTATGCGTTACAAACTTCTGGGCAAAATTAATATACACTTTTCAAGTGTATAAATAACCTCATATCTCCCACAATTTTGAAGACAGATTGTTCAATTATTCCAGACAGATATTTTAATCTTAATTTCTTATCGATCATCCATACTTCATTTCCTGATCAGATATACTAAATAAAGTTGCCGCCCCGCAGTTTGGAAAAAAACTCAATTCTCCAAAAATTTTGAAGATAGATTGTTCGAACCTTCTAGACAAATATTTTAATCGTTATTACTTATCGATACACTATACCCCATTTCACGATTAAATGAACTATAGTCGAGTTCTAAGCGAATCAAATAATTACGCTGGGCGTTTTGTGATTTAATAATATAATTTGTAATATACCTTTACCTGAGTAACGGGTATATCGAAGTCGAGCAGGGCCGACTTATAAATTTTTTGGAGACATAAAAAAATTGATTTAGTTGATATGGAATATCCCATATGTAAAATTCTATTTTTCATGTTTAATTGTTTTTCACCATGAAGCCCAATTGTGATCTGATTGAAAAAATTATATGTTATTAGGGATATCCTAATGTAAAATACAGGAAATAAACTGGAGGTGTAGAAAAAGATTATCACCGCGAAAAAATTATTTGAAAAATTCAATCATCATTTTTGGACCAAGGATTTGGTAATAAAAATCTGCAAAAAATATTTTTAGAATTGTATTTTGAACACTTACAACATATATTTAACCCATCAAAATCGGTCAAGCGGTTCTTAAGAAAAAACTGTTTTACTGTTTAACTTTCCAGCCTCATAACTCCCGTCCAATTGCGATTAGGAGACTACAATTTTGGGAGAGTGAGTTTCTTATAGATGTTAATCAAACATTTAAATTTGGTGCTGATAACTGCGGGGGCAGTTTTCCTATGCTTATTCTGCTATGCCCTTTTAAATCTTTACTACCTTTATTTTATACACTCTTATTTGAATTTGCTCGTTACTATTAAAAACCCTTTTTTGTTAGATACATCGAAAGCATGAAGTTTATATTTGTCATTCTTGAAAAGACCACGAAACGGTTATACAAATAAAGGGATTCGAAGAAGACGGTCGTTCACGTTTGACTGGTGTAACATGTAACGTGAGTTTATGTTGGCTGAGCTGATGAAGGGGTAGCATCGTACGCGGAGCACGCGCTAGTTTCCGGCTATGTCTGGTCGGCAATGGGGGGGCTACTAAACAGTTCCGCGATGCTACATGCTCGTTTGTTATTAATTAATTATTAAAATTCGCGTGATATTTTTAGGGGGTCAAATCGGCTATTAATCAGTCGAAACCAGGATAAAGGACAGTAGCAAGGAAGCTACTAACGAAAATTAGAAGAAAAGAAAGGAAGGGCTACATCTAACTATTAACACTTAGTGGCATTGGGCTATCCCTATATGAAATTTGTGAGCCACATGTCCCCACCCTACCATAATCGTCCTGGAGCAAATCCATTATTTTGGAGACGATCCCTTTAACCCACTAATGCATGGTCAGTTTCGTTCAGGTCCACGTTCCATAACTCCCGGAAAGGTAACTCGTTTAGTTCATTATAATTATAAGTGTTTTATTTTTAATAAATTTCATTGTAGTAGTAGTAGTATAGCATTCTAATTTTAATCTCTAACTTTAAATAGGTAAGGCCAAAACTCACATTAATTTGGCAGGAAAAGAAAATTATTACCTAAAATTTATTTTTATACACTTGAAAAGTGCATATTAATTTTGCCCAGAAGTTTGTAACGCATAGAAATATTCATTTCCGACCACATAAACTATATATATTCTTGATCAGGACGACGAGCCGAGTTCAATTCCGTCTGTCCGTCCGTCCGTCTGTCCGTCTGTCTGTCCGTCTGTCTGTTTCTACGCGAACTAGTCTCTCAGTTTTAAAGCTATCGAGCTGAAATTTTGCACAGAGTCTTCTTTTTACTGCACGCAACTAATATGTCGGAACCGGCCGGATCGGATGACTATATCATATAGCTGCCATAGGAACGATCGGTCTAAGAACTAGTTCTAGTTAGAAAAACTTTTTTGTTTTCCATCGTAGCGTCACTAATCTTGGTATATGTTAGTTTTATATGCTTTTACATAATTCTGGAAAAATGTATCAAAATCGGATCACTATAGCATATAGCTGCCATAGGAACGATCGGTCGAAAAATAAGTCTTTGTGAGAAAAACTTTTTGATTTCCATCGTAACGTCTCCAATCGTAATATATATTTGTTTTATATGTTTCCACACAATTCTGAAAAAATTTATCAAAATCGGATGACTATAGCATATAGCTGCCATAGAAACGGATGGTCAAAAAACTACTTCTAGTGAGAAAAACTTTTTTGTTTTCTATCGTAGCGTCCCCAATCTTGGTATATGTTAGTTTTATATGCTTTCACATAATTTTGAAAAAAATTATCAAAATCGGATGACTATAGCATATAGTTGCCATAGGACCGATCGGTCGGAAAATGTGTTTTACTAAGAAAAGTTTTTTTTTATGGAATCAAATTTTTATTAACAATGATTTTAAAATTTTAAATATCTGATATCTATATTCATATATATTTTACAGGTTAAATCAGTGGGAGTAAAGTTTTTCAAGTGTATTAAAACTTCGGCACAGTCGAAGTTAGCTTTGCCTTCTCGTTATTTTTGTCTTTACTTTTCTACCTTGTAATTTCTTTTAAATTAATTTTTACTTCATTTATAGTGCAAAAGAAAATTATAAACTAATATTTATTCGCAGTAGTTTTCATTTTTGTTAAGTCAATTTTCTTTTCAAATTATTTTAACTACAATTATTGTGCAAAAAAAAGAGAAAAGTCGCTGAAAATAATGTTATATATATATGTAGTTAAATGTAGAAATATAGTATCATAATATAGGTATATATTTAAAAGTTTTTACATTTACTTTTTCATATTATTTAGGTAAGTGATAATTAATTGCAGGTGCAGAATACTGCAACCACTGTATGCGACCAGCTGATGGCTATTGGTCTAAACAGAAAAAAAATCAAAGCAGGAATATGCAAAAGCTCCCAATTTCAATGTCAAATAAAAAAATTTACTGCAGGTCTCTCTCAAATTCTTATTCTTTTTTTTTTATGAGCTTCGTTGGCCTTCTTATCTTTGCTTTTGTATACAGCAATATACAACAACAACCGTTAATCTGGTGTTCGGCACGCTCACTAGAGGGTGACTGCGGATTTAAGCTCATCTTAGCAACACCACTGAGAGGCACTTTTATACAAAAACAAAAACATAGGGCATATAATTTTTCTTTTAACACTTACAGCTTTTCCGGTCTAACGACGAAAGATCTTTCGGCGGTCAGGCGTATGAGAAGTTTTGGTTTAAATAGTTAATAAACATTTGATTTTTTTTTTTGGTTTGCTTTTGCATTTGATTTAGATTAAATACTGAGAATTTAACTTTATATATTCTTTTTCTTTAGCGACTTTTTGCTTTTTATATGCACAATTTAATTTATATTATTATTTCAGCAAATTTTGCTCAATAGAGAAAAAAAAACATTTAATATAATTTGCTCTTCACTTCACTGCTGGGATGACTCATTTTGCAGGCCATTTTTGGCTTGCACAACTATAATGCTTATTTTTGGGACTAGGAGCCTTTAGCTCGGGGCTACAGGGACCACGTTTTTCTTGATTTTTTACACACTTTTCCGCACGTTTTTTGGCAGCTGCTAAGATTGGAGCGCATGCCCATCTGCTCTCGTTTAGGAACTCACTGATGAGTACGTAGCCTCGCTGGAACCGCGCTCTCTCAGCTTTGGAAATACACTAAAGCTCTGAGGCTAGAGATGCAGCTTGGAATCCCAGACTTGGTGCCAACTAGGTTTGAAGGAAAATTAATATTCTGTTCCCAGGAGAAAATAAGGACTGGCACCAATAGAAAAATAAATTTGGTTGGCTGGCCGACAGCTTGTTTTGTGGTTTTAGGCAATGGAGCACCCAATGGTGGCGACAATTGGCCTAGGTAGGCGTGGAACCAAATTTAGCTGTTGGGGAACAGGCCGGTTAGAAACTGAGCTTTAGCTTTATTTTTGGGAGTACTTTCTTATTTGGCTAAGAAACGCCTTGATTGGTGTTCTGATCGTGGCAAAACGTAAGTAGCAATAGGAGTATAATTCCAAAAAAAAATGTGATACAGGTTAAGCACGATTTTAATTTTTTCTTTCTTCTGAGTGTTTTCGGTGCTTAGGCTTTGCAGGCAAAACCACTCTGGTCAATGATCAAGAGAAGAAAATACAGAGGCTGGCAACCGGAAGAGGCAGCTAGCCAGTAGGCGGATGTGATTACAGCAGAAATGCAATTGTCAGTACATCGGATACCCACGGCTTTATTGAGTGATATTTTGTAAGTTTATCGGGTACTTGGGTACTTTGCCGATACATTGATTTGCGAAAAACAATGCAAATGATAAAGAATAGATCTAACATTTATTTATAAAATTAGACTCTATTATTATTTTCTTAGGGAACAATTTAATTATTTTTACTAGGAATAAAATTAGCTACTACTAAGACTAACAGCAAATAGTACCAAAAGCAAAACCTACTTCTAAAATTCAACGAGCTAGGCAAAACAATTTGCATACTTTCTAGGCATTATGAAAAACCTGTTGCTGGCCTTGTAACAAGCGCCACTTCACTGGCTTGGGATATTTACCGCTTCAACTAAAAGTCCCGATATTACTTTGCAAGTGCCAAGCAGCACAACTTCCTAAACATTTTGGCGCCCCCGGGTGGACTTGGACATTGGAGTGGATTTCTCATCGAAAATTCTGGATCTGGTCAGTCGTCTTCGATCTGTGTGGAGCACAGAGAGAAAACTTCAATGAGTTGCTGTGGCCAAAACTATTACCACACGGTATCACCTCGGAACCAGGAAAAATCTAATTTGAACACACACACCTTACTGTAGAATACAGTTCTTGGCATATGCAAGCATACACAAGGCAATCAAACAAATTTGGCGCAAAATTGGCGCGAGAGAAGTTTGTACACATTCTTATTTGCTGTAGCGTTGGCAAAAATTGGCTTTGACTTACTTTGTTAATTAATTGAGTTAATTGGTAACTATTTGTACAAGTTTGCTAAAAAATTAGTGGTTTATTGAACTACGATGACTAAACCGAAACCTACTCGGCAAAGGTCGACAGATTCAGCAGAAATAGAAGACCCCACAATCGAGACACAATTGTTCAAGACATATCCCGCATCAAAAAGTCAGTCGATAAAGTGGGAAAAAACTTAAATCCTATTGAAGTGGAATGTCGCTTGGACATCCGAAATGAATACATTAGCAATGCACTGGGCATTCAATCAGAAATTGACAAGGTTAATCCACCATTGGCATCAAGGGCATATTTAGAGGAGCTGTGCATAAAGGCAAAGTCTGCTCTAATCTCGGCAGGTGATAAGAAAAAGAAGTAACTGTCTACATGTTCGGTCTCGTGCCATAGGCAACTACCGCTTATGAAATTACATCGAAAAGTTGAATCATTTATTGTCATGTTTAGAAAAAGAAGCTCTCAGAACTGTAAAGGCTTTTCAGGTTATTGGGGCCAACTAACCAAAGGCATTGGTTTATGACAACAGTTGGAAAGTTGTTTGAGATCCATATCTAGCCCATCAGCAGGGTCGTTGAGGTTGATCATCGATACAGTCTCTGCTATATATGAGTCACTTCTATCCATTGGGGATGAGAAGAAAATACCCAATGCTATACTCGTTTTTATCGTCATGAGTAAAGTAGATGCAGGTACTAGAACTCGATGGGAAGAGAACCTGGACTACACAAAGGTTCCACTATGGTCTGATTGTGTTAATGCGCTAAAATGCGTTACCAGCATTTATCGGCAGATGACACATCAGGTAGATCAAGTAGTCGAAAGTCTAGTAACGACGTTTTAGTTAAAAAGAGTTGCAAGACATCCTTAACCATTAATAAAGTGAGTCAAGATCAATCTCCGAAATGCGTTTTCTGTAAAACACACGATTAATATATTCATGCATGCAAGTCATTTAGTGCTATACCTGTTACAGAACGCTTCAAGTTTTGCAAAAGTTCTCCCCTTTGCTTAAACTGCTTAAGAAAGGGTCCCAACGTAACTTCTTGTAAATCTTCCCACTGCAAAGTCTGCTCAAAAGCTCATAACTCTTTGTTGGATCGGTACACTATTGACTCAGCTCAACCTTTGACGCTTTCTCAAGCAACGCCACCCCAAACCATAGAAACTTTTCAAAGTCTGGCGTCGGTTTCTTCAGTCAGTCATGCGGTGTCGGAAACGTCTGACAGTGTCATTCATGCTACTGCGCTTATCAAAATAAAGGTCAAACTGGTAAAATATCGAGCAGGTAGAGCCTTACTTGAATCAGGATCTCAAGTAAATTTCATGACCGAAGAATAAGCTCACGGGTTGTAGTTGAAGAAAATGCGGAAAGAGATAAGCCTAATAGGTATTGGTAGTTCCTCCTCGTCAACACAGTGTGTGGCAGTGTTGCCAATTTGTCCTTTTTCCGGATAGATCTGTCCTTTTTAAAACTGGCATTTCCGGAAAAATGTTGATTTGTCCCCTATCCGGAAAAAATGCCTTTTTTATTTTGTTCTATCCCTTTTTCATCCTTTTTTAGTTTTATAAATTAGCTTTATAAATTCACACCAATTGCCTACTTTTCCTGAAAATCCACAGACTGCGAAACGTACTCAATATAGAATTTATATGTTTCGCTAAAAATATGTAGCGAACTCAATTTAATTTGAATTAAATTCTTTTTTGCTTTGAAAAACTCCCAAGCTCATCAGTAATTTCTATCAAGAACATAGTAAGGTCCTTTTCAGTTGTTTCAAAAAAGTTCATAGTATCCAGAGAAGAAACTGTTTGAAACAAAACTTTGTGTTTTCTTCAGCCACATATTAATTCATCCTTTATAAAGCTTTTGAGAGCTCTTTTTCGGATCAATTAGTTTATTAGGAGATAAGAAATTTCCTTGCTACATCTAGATGTTTGCCGAATTTATTGTATTAAAAATATGCTTTCCTGCATATGGACTTTTATTTTGCTAAGATTTTGTTATCCATCTGCTGATGAAGAATTTGATACTTTTCTCCCAAAAGGCTATAAAATGCTATCATTATATATCCTGGATAAAAAATGTATATGATTATGTATAATAAATGTATCTTTTTAGATAAAGTTTATTTATCGAACAATATCTAATTAAATCTTCCATAACATGGTGAAAGCCACGATCAACAATGCATATATAGCCAAACCGATCTTTGTCTAATGAGATCTTCAAGAAGTTTTTTAACATTTTGTTTTTTTTAATTTTACAACTTTAATCATGTTTAATATAAAAGTGGTACCCCAACTAAAAGTCTACAATAATTGAAGTTAAAAATTTCGCAGGATTTTGTAAGTCGCGGATTGCATTTTAAGATTCAGAAAAATTCTTATGGGGGAGTCCTGACATGCCAGCTATTGCCATACAAATTTGGGAATTTTTAGAATGGGTAATTGTTCCGAAAAACGCTTGTGTTGGAAATGATAAAAATCTAAAATTCAGGGTTGGTACTAGATGTTTAAAAAAGAATCAATAAATTACTTTCGTTGATGTACTCTAAAACTGCATACTTAAAATATGGATAGAATTGGGGCCGATACGCCTAGTAAGCCCAGCTTTACCATTTGTCCTGTTTTTTTGTCCTTTTAAAAAAAATCTGTCCGTTTTCTATCTTTTTTTCAAGGGTCATCTGTCCTTTATTTTTGAGGAGGCGTTGGCAACACTGGTGTGTGGTTCAATATGCCGTTGGGTCACGTATCCGCTCATTTGAAATGAGTTGTGAATTTAGTTTGTTGAAATCAATTTCGTCGTATCACCCAGAAAATGTTGTCTCAGCATCAGAATGGAAAGTTCCAGAGAACTTACAGCTTGCTGACCCTCTATTCTATAAGCCGCAAAAGGTAGATCTGCTACTAGGAGCAGTCGATTTCTTCGATCTATTAAGCACAGGTCACATAAAAACAAGTAATAAAGCCGCTACACTGCAAAACACTATATTTGGTTGGATAGTGTCAGGGCGTTATAAATCCAGAAAATCGCTAACATCTACAGCAACCGCACTCATAAGCGCAGTGCAACATTCAAAATCGCTGGATCAGAGGTACGAAAGTTCTGGGAGTTGGAGAACATGCCAAATTCAAACAAGATTGAAAGTCGGTCAAGCCCGACTGTAATATACTCTGTACCTGTTTGTATGTAACTGATAACTTTAAAGTGGGAGGTTTTTTCAAAATCTGGGGGTAGCAACTCTTTCGAATATCGTTCATCTGGTGGAAAAACGATGTTAACCCTAGTACATTAATCGTAAAATTATAACATTTTTATATAATTTCCTATTAACATAAACGTATCAATATTAGTCACGCGGGAATCACGCGTGATTTCTGTCCGCAGGCCATCTCAATTGCATCGCTCCTCTCATACTTGGTCTTTGCCTCCTTACACAAAAATTTATTGGAAAGAAGGGAGGGGGGAAACTGAGAGCGGCGCAGTCCAATTAGATACTGTCATCAAGCAAAGTGCAATTGGAGAATTACCAGATAGCTTTTGCTCTCTCTTTCTTGTAAGTTCTACTAATCGCTTCGGTGTTGTTGTTGTTGTTGCTTTGAATTTTCTTTTACGTATAGCTCTCATATCGTTCATTTGATCGAAAAACGATGTATGGCGGGTCGGTAGATAATGAGTAGTAGAATATATCTAGAATGTTCGAACTATATATCTTCAAAATTGTGGGAGTTATTACGTTTTTTTTTATTTGCGGGGGAGGCAGGGGGAGTGGCAACAATTAAAAATAAACTTGATCTGCCTGCAGGTATAACAATTATGTGTTCCACACACTTCAAACCTCTAGCTCTTACCATCTCTGAGATCTCTTCGTTCATACGGACAGACAGACGGACAGACGGATAGACAGGCAGACGGACATGGCTATATCGACTCGGCTGTTGATGCTGATCAATAATATATATAGTTTATAGGGTCGGAGATGCTTCTTCAGGCTGTTACATACGTTTGCACAAACCCAATATACTCTTTGTACCTTCGGAACAAAGTATAAAAACTCTCGTTTGTATACCCCAAAACAAGAACTTTCAGAGAAGTAGTTTGTTGAGAACGTTATTAAATTACCCTCGGGTCGATTGCAAGTCACATTGCCTTTCAAATCATCACCAAATTGTCTGGGCTTGTCGTTTGAGACAGCAAGGCGTCGGTTCCTATCCTTGGAACGACGATTGGCAAAGCAAGAGGACGTACGTAACTTGTACATTGCATTTATGAAGGAATACATTTCCTTGGGTCACATGACTCAAATCAATCCTGTACACTCGAGAGAGTTACATTACTTTATACCAAATCAATGTGTGCTACGACCGCAAAGTTCTTCCACCAAATTACGTGTCGTATACGATGGATCAAATCAACGACACAAATATCTTTTAATGACATTTTGATGGTTTGGCCAACAATAGAGCCCAGTTAACTAGCCCAGTAGCACTATTAAGATTTCGATTTCACAAGATTGCTGTAACAGCTGATATCACAAAAATGTACCTTCAAATTTTTTTTTACGAGGCACATCGCAAATTTCATCTTATTGTTTGGAGAGAGCAGGCAACTGATCCGCTTCTGACATATCAGTTGAGCACATATGGCAGCGCCACTGCTTCCCTCGCTATTTGATGCTTCAAATATCTAAACGAAATCTATGCTGATTCACATCCTCGAGGCTCTCGTTCGTTGGCAATCGACTTCTATGTGGACGACTTATTATCAGGTGCGGACACAGCGGAGGAACTCAATGTCATGTGTAGTGAGCTTATCGAAATCTTAAGCTCTGCAAGATTAACTTTAGCAAAATGGACATCAAATTTGGTCTCAGAAAACATCAAATGTTCTGAGTCACCTATCCAAATTGGCAAATGAGTAAACACATAGACTAAAGGAATGATCTGGAACCCAAAATCAGATGCTGTTGATGTCCCCCAGCAACAGCAAACAATACCTGTACCAAGGCAGAACCCACTGCTAACAGCCCCACAAGCAACATTCACCTAGCCCCCCGAAGAGGAGTTCCTTATTATCCAGTGGAACTGCAACGGCCTAAGAGCCAAAATACAAGAGCCTACGGACTATATGACACGGAAAAAGATGTGGATAGCAGCGGTCCAGGAGACCAAAATGACGCCCAGGGCTCATATAGTCACGTCCGGAGGTTTCAACATCCTTAGACAGGATAGGAGCAGCAACTCAAGTGGTGGATTAGCGTTTGTTATCCATTAATCTGTGAGCTACAGGAGGCTTAACCTAAACCCCTAACACACAAGGAAGTTCAGGGTATAGCAGTCTGCCCCGGAGGCTCCGAGAATCAACTTATGAAAACCTACATACCACCCACTGATGCATGCCAAACTGGATACCAGCAAAACATTACTCACCTGCTCGACGGAGGAAACCGAGTCATCATGGGTTACATGAATGCCCATCACAGGCAGACAGGCATTTGTCGAATTCAGGGACAAGAAGTCAAAGTATAGGAAGCTGAAACAGGGAGTCAATCAAGGAGGGGTACTCTCACGACTCCTCTTCAACTTTTATAACTCCATAATTCCAACGCCACCACCAGACCTCAAGCTTATCAGTTATGCAGATGATTGCACCCTCCTAGGATCGGACAAGGACCACCACAAGGTAGTTGCGAGTCTAAACTCCTACCTCCCGACAATCACTGCATTCTTTAGAAGCCGAAATCTGGCAATAACCCCTGAGAAGCCCACAGCCATCATCTTTACCACGTGGACCAAAATAGTTAACACCGAGCTTAACGTCACCGTGGATGACAAAATAATTCCCACGAACAAATACCCGAAGATCCTAGGGGTGACGTTTGACAACCGCATACAGAGAACACAGCACTCAAGATCAGAGAGCGAAGTCGGACTCTTAAAGCTATAGCAGGGAGCTCGTGGGGCAAGGATAAGGAGACGCTACTTGTCAAGTATAAGGCGATAGGCAGAACGCTCACGGACTACGCCGCCCCAGCATGGTCACCAGCAGTCAGCGATACGCAATGGGGCAACCTGCAGATGGCGCAAAACGCTGCTCTAAAGACGGTCACAGGATGTTACTCCATGACTAATGAAGATTATCTCCATGAGAAAGTGGAGATCCTTGGAGTCCGAGCGCACTGTGATATGCTGGACAAACAATTCCTCGCCAGCAGCCTTGTGGACGAACATGCCAACCATGACTCGCTCAAAATCCACCTTCCCTCCCTCACTAGTAGGCAAGACATTCGCATCTTCCTACACGAAATACGACAGCTGACAAAAAATGCATACAACCTGTCAGCCACAGAAGCGGCAACCTTAAAGGAAAAAATCCACAAGTACACGGTGGAACGGGCCATAAGTAGACTTAAAGCCAACGTAGTGCTAGGCGGTCGCCCACCACCCATCAGTGCTGCAGAAAAACAGCTGCCCAGGACCACACGCACAACTCTTGCCCAATTAAGATCAGGATTCCCGTGCTTCCTCAACAGCTATTTAGCCAGGATAAACCCTGAAATAGCGGACAAATGTCCCAGCAGCAAGGGTAGCCCGCACGACTCTGCTCACCCGTTCAGCTGCCCCAACGCATCAACCCATCTTTCTTCAATAATCCTATGGACACACCCGGTGGAATACGCAGCTTTCTTAGGGCTTGAACCAGGCAACTCGACACCCCCTCCATAACCAACTACTCTATCACCCCATTTCTCTCTTTTCAATCTACATCAGACGTCGTCGTCCAAGACGGAGGCGGCCGAACACATTCGGCAATTTCACACAGACACGAGCCGAACACATGCCGAGCTCTTCGCAAAGAGAGTAAAAATCAAGCAAAGCCAATCAGTGCTCGCCTAGCCTTCTACAAGGTAGGTTCGAGCCGCTTTGCGTCGCATTATATTCGCACACCAATACACTCACTTTTTTGCCTCGCTCTTTGTGACTAAGGCTGATCTACACCCTCTCTAAACATCTCTCTCTCTCTACCCCTACACATACAACTCGAAACATGACAGCCCCTACAACAACAACAACGATTGGGAAGAAGTACTTCAATGTTTTTCCAATCTGGATGCCATTTGGATTCCTAGGCAGGTAGGTTTTGGAAAGGAAACAGTTTGCGAAGTACATGGATTTGCAGACGCATCTACCAGAGCGTATGGGTGCTGCCTGTCTCTTCGCGTTGTCCCTGAAACTGTCGTGCATTAATTGACCGCTAAATCAAAAGTGGCCCCATTAAAAACGAAATCTGTGCCACGACTAGAGCTTTGCGCTCCCCATCTTCTTCCACATTTTTGGGACTCGATCCGCACGATAATTGATTTTCCTGTAAGTTGAGTGACATTTAGGTCAGACTCAGAAGTGGTGTTGCACTAGATAAACACTCATCAAATATTTTCACTATATTTACATTAAACAATCTTTAATAAATATCGATTCAGTTTATATATACACTGCCTAAAGGAACTCTAGCTAACTCTAGGTGTGAAGCATTAGGTTTAAATTCAATTTTACACAGATATTATAATTCAGAACATACATTTATAACACACATTACTTGTAGCAAACAAATTTTGAAAAATTTTTACTGGCTTAAATGATAAAAAAAAATAAGGGAATCTCTATATATATAAAAGAGTTTGTCCTCACTGACTGACTGATTGGCAATCAACGTAGAGCCTGAACGGTAAGAGATAGAAAGCTGAAATTCACAGAAGTTTCCTTATTACTTGAAAGTGGGCACTAAGGCGGGTTTTTGGAAAATTCCACCCCTAAGGGGTGGAAAACTCTCGGAAAAGCTACTATGGGGAAAATGTTGTTTTTCATTCGATTGACTTGAAATTTGTTTTGTAAGTAAAGTAAGCGAAATAATTGGACACCTGTTTCCCAGATTTCGGAAAATCCGCATACAAGGAAAATGTCCGGAAAATTCTTCTTGTCTTCGGAAAAAACTATTTTTCATCCGATTGACTTCATACTCGGTTTGTAAGGATTGTATGCAAAATAATTAGACATAAGATTTTCTGATTTTGGAAAATCTGTCCGAAAAGTCTGGAAATTCCCGGAAAATTCTATATGGAAAAAACTATTTTTCATCCGATTGGCTTCAAACTCGGTTTGTAAGAATACTATGCCAAATAATTGGACATGACGCCAGAGTGAAATTATAACCAAAGTGGCTGGTTTAACTTGGTGTTGTGAACCCTGCCGGGAAGTTGCATTTGAAATGCACACCTTTATGAAGCAGACCAATGCTGGATATAAGGAACTCCACGATGATTTTCGTAATCTCAATGACAAGTTTGTAGGGATGCATTCTATTTTCAATGGTTTGAAGTTATTGGCTAATTCGCCAAAGCGGAAAAAATGCAATGTTCAATCTACACAGCCTAATTTGTCTCATTTTGCAGAAACTGCACCTGTTACGCCTACTTCATCGAATGAGCAGCTTTTAATTTCTTTCGATGCTGAAGCTGCGAGCTCTCCGGCCGTGCCATCTGCTGAGGTTGACATGGAAATGCTGTCAACCACTGGTTATAATAATAGGGACAGTTCATCTGCCGAAGCGGTACTGACGCCGAAGAAAATTCACCTGCTCAGGTTGAAATCTCCTCTGATGAACCTACTGCCTCAAACACAGCTTATCCATCTGCAGCCTCGTCTCCGGCCGCTGTGGACAATGCAAATCCTCCACCTGAACCTGTGCCTGACGTTACTCCTGCCGCCATTCCTGCCGCTACTCCTGTTGCTGTGGTTGCCCCTTCAGTTACTCCAGATTTACCACTTGCAACTGAATGTGCCGCCAACGGTGTTGCTGCAATAGTTCCTGCTGCAGTGCCTGCTGCTGTGCCCGCGGCAGCTCCTCCAGCACCTCCTGAAATATCTTCTGCAGATGGATGTGCCGTCAACGGTGCTGCTACCACTGCCTCTGATATTAATGTTCCCTCTACGTCCGCTAATGCTCGGCTCTCTTTTCGGCCGATTGTAGCAGTTCCACCTCAGAAGGAAATCTTTGTGTCTCGCCTTTGCCCTGATACCACTTAGAATGATTTAAAGAATTTTATTTCCCATTTCACTGGATGTTTGGACATGAGGGTTTATAAAATTAAATTTCCTAAACCTCGGTCAATGTCATCATTTAAAATAATTCTTCCACATTCTTTTATGAACCAGATTCTTCAGTCCGATCTCTGGCCTGAATTTGCAATACTTCATAAATTTGAGTCTAGACCCAAGCGTAATATTGACATTTTAATTATGACAGAAACTTGGCTTCTGTCTCATATACTTAACAGCGAGATTCTATGCAATTCTTATTGCATTTTTAAGGGTCGACCGCAAGGATCGTAATGGAAGTGGAGTCTTAATTGCTGTTAACCAAAATCTTCAAGCTTCTCTTATTCATCTTCCTGATACTGACGACATCGAATTTGTTTGTGTTTCTGTGAGCATTGGAGATTCTAATATATTCCTAAGCTGCTCTTATCTTCCTCCTTCTTCTGAAGAGTCCACTTATTTAAAGCATGCCTCTGCGATAGAGCTCATTTCCAAGCGCTGTCGCGACTGCGATTTTCAAGTTGCTGTGGGCGACTTTAATCTTCCTTTTGTTTCCTGGGTTCCTTCCTCTGATTCTGCATTTTTTATTCCTACCTGCCAGCATAGCTTTTTGGATAGCTTGTTTAGCTTCTCTTTGTTTCAGGCAAACTTTGTCAAAAATTCGCTTGGTCGTGTACTGGATTTATTTTTTTCAGATAATCCTTTTACTGCAATTTCACGTACAACCCCAATTTCTAGTCCTGAAGATTTTTATCATCCCACTCTAGAAGTTGAATTCGATCTCCCTTGCGTAACTGTGGTTGCTGATCCTACTAACATGATATTTAGGCGATGCTTTAGGAAAACTGATTATATACTCCTTAATAATCTGTTATTAAATACTGACTGGTCTTATCTAAATCAAGTTACTTGTGTAGAAACAGCCACAAAAATGTTTTATTCAAAACTGTATAGCTTATTTGATTTATCTATTCCTCAAGAGCTTGTAAAATTCGACCAAAAAAATAATGTGCCTTGGAGTTGTGCAAGACTAAGACACTTAAAAAATATCAAGTCTCGCTTGCTTAAAGCTTACAAAAGATCAAGAAAATCATCAGACTTCGCAAAATACTCAACTGCTAGGGCAAAATTTCAAGCCCAAACCCATATCAGCTATAAAAACTACCTCTCTCGTGTACAAAATAACTTAAGCAACGATCCTAAGAGCTTTTACCAATTTGTTAATTCAAAAAGACGGTCCAATGCTTTTCCCTCTTCGCTTTATTTTCAAAATCATAATGCTTGTTCTGACAACGATATTGCAAATCTTTTCGCAAAATTTTTTCAATCCACTTATCCGATGCCTGTACTGGCTATTATTATCCTATTTCTTCGTATAGTTTTATACAGTGTCCCTCGATTTCTTTTTCTTCTGTTCTGAATGGCTTACTTTCGCTAAAGTCGAATTTTTTTCCTGGTCCGGATAATGTGCCTTCTTGCGTCTTAAAGCAATGTGCATACTCCCTCGCTTATCCTATCCACATTTTGTTTTCAAAGTCACTTGAACAGTCTTTATCCCCAGCGCCATGGAAAGAATCTTTCATAATTCCCTTGCATAAAAAGGGATCACGCTCTGACGTCTCCAACTACAGGGGCATTGCAAAACTCTCTGTTATACCTAAACTCTTTGAACAAATAATAACATCTCATTTACAACACTCTTGTTTTCCGATTATCTCATCTTATCAGCATGGTTTTGTTAGAAACAGATCCATCTCTACAAACCTACTTGAATTAACCACTACGGTTATCCAAGGATTTACTAATGGTAAACAAACTGATGTTATTTTCACGGATTTTAGTAAAGCTTTCGACAGCGTTTCCCACTCTCTATTGGTTATGAAATCGCGTCTGTTGGGATTTCCATTAGCTCTTCTTAAATGGATCTCGTCTTATCTACAGTCGCGAACACAGAAGGTAGTTTTCAGTAGTTGCACTTCCTCTCCGGTCTTTGTGACTTCTGGTGTTCCTCAGGGCAGCCATCTTGGTCCTCTTATTTTCGTACTATTTATTAATGACTTGCCTAATGTGATTAAGCATTCTCGCGCACTCTTGTACGCAGATGATTTGAAGATATTTCTTAGCCACAACTCGCCTAACGACTCTGCCTTGTTTCAAGCTGATTTAAATTCATTTTTTATATGGTGTTCCTACAACTTGTTGCATTTAAACAACGATAAGTGTAAATCGATGACGTTTTATCGTAGAACGCCCCTTCCGACTAACTATTTTTTAAATTCTTATCAGCTTGAACAGGTTGAATCTTTTATCGATTTAGGAATTACCCTCGACCATAAATTATCTTTTGGCGCTCACATCGAACTCACTGTGAATAAAGCCATGGGTACGCTAGGCTTTATTAAATGCTGGTCTAAGGAGTTTAATAATCCGTACACGACCAAGCTCTTGTACACATCTCTCGTGAGGCCGATATTAGAGTTCGGATCCTGTATTTGGAATCCCCAATCGGATATTCTTCGTAAACGGATCGAATCAGTCCAGAAGCAGCTTCTCTTGTTTGCTCTGCGTAACCTTGGCTGGGACCCAGTTTTGAGACTCCCCCCGTATAAATCTTGACTAAAACTTATCGACTTACCAACACTTGAACATAGACGCACTATGTTGGGTATTTTGTTCATGCACAAGCTTATAAAGGGTAATATAGATGCAGAGAACCTACTTAGTAGTGTGAACTTTTTTGTCCCAGCAAGACATACAAGGAATTTTACACCCTTGTGGCTTCCGATTGCGTCTTCGTCATATGCCTCGAACTGTCCATTTCGTATTCTGTGCAGGGATTACAATAAGTTCTATCCTCTTCTCAGTGGTAACATCTCTGACGAGTGTCTTAGATCACTTATCCTACACAATCTTGCTCTTGCATAGCTATCCTACTCTACATCTTAGGAACTCTTTCGATCATATATGCTGCGAGCAGGGGCGTAGCTGGTCATTGAGACTAACTAAAGTACCTCCACCGGATCGAAAGGAGTTTCTTTTCCTCTTCTGTTTTCTCTTTTCCCATAATGTTTTATATATCCTACCCTTTCTCTCTGTTTTTCATGTATATATCATGTAAATATTATATTATATGGTAACTGTGTCTGAAAGACGAAGTTACTTTTAAACGAAATAAATAAATAAAATAAAATGAGATTTTTAAATAATGGAAAATCTGCCCGAAAAGTCGGGAAATTCCCGGAAAATTCTATATGAAAAAAATCTATTTTTCATCCGATTTACTTCAAATTCGGTTTGCAAGCACAGTATGCAAAATAATTAGACATGTGAATTTTCGATTGTGGAAATCCACCCACAAGGAAAATGGCCGGAAAATTCTACATGGAAAACACTAACACTCGGTTTGTAGCGATAGTATACAAAATAAGTTGACATGAGATTTTCCGATGTTGGAAAATTCGCCCCAAGAGTGGAGAAATGCCTGGAAAATTCTATATGATAAAACCTATTTTTAATCCGATTGGCTTCAAAATCGGTTTGTGAACACATTATAGAAAATAATTAGACATTTGATTTCTCGGTGGTGGAATTTCTGCCCACTGGCAAGAATAGTGGTGTGCGTATTTCGGTTCAGTGACAATGGCTATTTGTGAGCCGATCTGAATAAAATTCGTTTTGTAAGCTCTATTGTCAGAATAAATGAAAACATGTGTTTTTTAATTTCGGGAAGTTCACTGCAAGGGTCGGAATATGGGTGGCGGGGGTGGTATTATTGCCAAACGTTTTTTCATCATTTTGGCGGCTATACTGATGATGGCGAAGCGAAGCGCGCCGGGTTATATGCTAGTATATATATATAAGGAAAACGATAGAATAAAAATGCTTCTGGCGGGGCGAGTCCATTTGCTAGTGCGGTCTTTAAGTAGTCAACATTCTCGTAGTACGGGGTCTGTAATTGTTTTCTTCATTGTTCTGGCATTGATCTATATGATGACGCATTACGTTGATGATGAAGTTGTCTATCCTGTGTACTTTTGCGACTTCATTTAGATTTTTGTTTGTTATGTATTTGTGGAAATCCGTTTCTGGCGATCTGTACAATGATATGCAACGACAGGTACCATTGTACTACAAAGCTATGGGCACAGTATGGTTGGCCGAGAGATCAACAGTAGCACGGACTACATGATCCCCAAAACTAGCAGAGAGCAACACACATTTTTACAGACGGCTCAAAGATGGACCAAGGAGTCGGAGCGGCCGTATAATGCGAAGAGCCGAAAATAAAGCTCTCCTACAAACTGATAAACCACTGCACCATATTTCAGGCAGAAACTGTCTTCGCGCTAAACAAAGCAGCAGAGATGGCGAACTACATGCTCCAAACAATAAAATAAACATAAACAGCCAACTGGCAATCTATTCTATGCAGATACACGTCATCGACTCCAAATGAATCCTGGCAAGTAAGGAAGCACTAGATTCTCTCAGTACCCTTAGAAAGGTACAAATCTACTGGACTCCCAGCCACCGGGGCATTGATGGAAATGAGATAAATAGTAGTAGTACAAATATTTGTGATAAGCAAACACTAAACATTGAACCACTGTTCAGCTTGATCATTAAGCTTAAGCCAAAGCTTTATTCTTAAAGTTCACATCTGAAGGCTTATCAGTAGAAGATTACACGTAAAAGCTTATAAGCTTAACTCTTAAGCTTATCTTAGCAAAGCTCCAACGCCTATGCATCAAAGCAGATAAGCCATAGATGTACTTACAGTTATTTAAGCCTAGCTAAGATTAGCATTAATATATACACTAACACATGTAAGCATACCTAGCCATAAGAACCCATGTATTGAAAGCATATAAATAGTGGCCTTGGTGTCCTAATAAATTCATTATAAGACAAACTGTCTACCCGCCTTCTACAAAGCAATAAAACATACCAATCTCGCTTCAGACGCTAACAGCAAGATGGAAGAGATAGCAGAGAATGAGGCTGCGATAGAGTGGAAAAACAAACCCGGATGCAGAGTCTCTAAAATCATGTGCAATACAAAAGATCGGCTGTCTCGCCCAGTGTGCGTCGCACAGTGGCTCGTTTGGCCGATTTAACGTTGCAAAAATCTAAATTTGATGTTCGATTTTTTTGACCACTATATTTAAAGGGAACTCCAGATAGCCAGAAAAACATTGGTTTATTGAATTTGGTCAATAACTTTAGATTTTACAGTGGTTTGAAGTTGAACTTTTTTTTAAACATTTGAATTTGTGATTTATTTGGTTTCAAATGTCATCTTTGGGAGCGTATAAAAACCAAACAGATATTCCGATTTGAATTTGGTTGATTTTATTCAAAGATTAATTCTTAATGTAAATACATTTACACATTTTTATTATTTTAAATATGGATGTTGGAACTAACGTTTTGGGTGGACACTATTTTGGGTCAACTTTTTAACATTAAGAGGCTCGGAAAATAGGGTCTCTCGTCGCCATTAATTTGAAGCATGAAAATTAAGTGTGAGCTAATAATAAATGAATTGTAAAAGTTGCAGCTGCATATCCCCGCATACCTAGCCGCTAACGTGAAATACGTTAATTAAACTGCAGGTAAAGCAGGCCAATCCCAGTAGAATATTCAGAAAGAAAAGTTGTTCTGATTGGAAAAGTATTACATAACAGGATATACAAAAAAAGTTCTTGGCGGGCCTTTGAAACACAAATGATCTTCAACTAAGATGAGGCAACTGCTCAGATAACAGGAATTCATCTGGATGTCATTAAAAAGATTAAGATCATTCTCAATGTCTTAAGCTGTGGTGAAAATGTTGATGCATGCAAATATGGAAAATATGCTAAGGAGACAAGAAATATTTTATGTGCAAAATATACGAAAAAAACTAACTCCTACTGTTCATAAAATATTGGATCATGGTGAGCAGATAATAAAACGACAAATTTGATCGATGGGAGAGTTGTCAGAAGAAGCCCAAGAATCTAAAAAAAAAGGACTACAAAAGGAATAAAAATTCGAACACGAGCAAGATATCTCGACATCAAGAAAACACGAACCTTTTCATTAACCCATTTCACGCCGCGCTGAAAAAATTTTTTTCCCCAGACGTGAAAGTCCTTTTTTTTTGGGTTATTAGGACCCAGTAAACACGAATCCGTTGTCAAAAAAATTCTACCTATTTTAGTTTCGCCAGGTGAGACTGTTCGACTTCTCGAACAATCACTTTCGCAGGTGTGCTAAAGTCTCCCAGAGTTACTTTTTAATTGTTTTGTTTTTTCTGTGACTATTTTTGATCTTTCCCCACAATAACAAATGTTTGTCGGAAACAAAATATTTATAGTTATATGTTTTTTAGCTTGTAGAAAAGAGGTCTCCATGTAAGGTTTTTTTCAACCCCCACCTGTATCCCACCCCCAAGGTTGGGGGTGATCGGAATATTTTTTATCTGAAAGCCAATTAAATTTACTATAGTATAGTGTATCTACCTAATCAATTGGCGTTACTATGTCTCAGAGAGAATTTTTTAAAAATAGGTAATTTTGCTGTTCGTCTAGTCGAACAGCGGCGTGAAATGGGTTAATTAATTATTTGATCTCCCTTCCCTTAAAAATCGTAGAATCTGCCATAGCGTGATTTTTCTTCACAAGCTGCTGTCGGGAGAGATTGATTCAAGCGCTTTGTTAGGGCAAATCAATTTTGTTGTTCCAGCACGTGTAACTAGAAATATCGTTCCGATTTATCTACAGCCATGTCTCACAAACTATGCGCATCATGCACCCTTCCGTAACCTTTGCTTGCTTTACAACATGTATTTCTACCTATTCTCTACACAAACCTCTTTGTTAGTTATAAGAAACAATTTATTGTCTTTTCTTACTCAATCTCTGTAAAGTTTAACAGTACTTTGTTGAACTATCAATAAATAAATGTTGTCGGCCTCCTCTGATCCCCGTATCTCATCTCTCAGACACATCAAAACACTCGAGTCGTTAACCAACGAATATTTACCAGAAATAGTAGGTCTATTAAGTACTAATGATATGAATACTTATATCGACAAAAGTTTTAAAGAAAATTAACAATTCCAATGCTAGAACTAATTTTGTATAAAAATAAATTTTTTTTAATAATTAAAAAAATTATATTTTTACATTTTCAAAAAATCGTAAAAAAAAAAAATAAAATGAAATTATTTTAGTGTATTAAAATATGAACTTTATCAGCAGATTCTGAGTTACCCTGTTGACTTACAAAGACATGCTTTAGCTCATTTTAAAGCTACCTGAATTCTCTCTCATCGACCCTTTAAAATTTTTCAAATATCTCTTTCCGTTAAAAAGTTATGATTTTGGAACGCTAAATCGGCCAAACGAGCCACTGTGCGTCGATGCGAATAGCTAAGCATAACGACAGTGGACACCTGCAGAAAATGAAGGGAGCCGGTAGTTTGAACTCTGTTATTTTATATATTAAATATAATCGATCTAATAGAATAACAGTTAACTATCGATTCAAAAGCTAAGTGCACAGTTGCTTTCGATTAAAATAGCCGTAGTTATCGACCTTAGAGTTACCAAAACTTACGTAATTTTATGATGTGCGTCAAATTAGCGTCGGTCGGTTAGCGTCGAAATGAAACGATGGAATTTGGAACACGGGAGAAATTTTTATTTTTTAATTTTCTTATTATTAAACAACAAAATCAAAAATCTGCAAATGCAAAATTGTTAAGAAAAGCATAAACTATTGTTTCATTTTTTTAGCGGGTTGATTTATGTATTGCGGGTATTAAAAATATGATTCTGAAAAATCGACTCCCCACATTTTGGAGCATATCTTCTTTCCTCGATGGTGGCATAAGATGCACGCTATACAAAAACATGGGCTAAATATTCATATGTGTGCTCAGAAAATTTGAGTCCGATCGTGTGAACAGTTTTGGAGAAAAACGCTTTTCAGTGGACCAACCTCTAGAATTTGCCATATAAAATACTTAAAAAAAAATGCATTAAAAAAGATGACCCAATTGCATAGCTCCTAGATGGTGGCATACTTTGCACGGTATACCAACTTATTAGAGGGACATTCAAGAGTATTTCTACCAAGTTTCAATCCAATCGTGTGAACAGTTTTGGAGAAAAACGCTTATCAGTGGACCGACCTCCTGAATTTTCCATACAAAATTCTTTAAAAAAAATTCATTAAAAAAGATGGCCCAACTGCATAGCTCCTAGATGGTGGCATACTTTGCACGGTATACCAACTTATTAGAGGGATATTAAAGAGTATTTCTACCAAGTTTCAATCCAATCGTGTGAACAGTTTTGGAGAAAAACGCTTATCAGTGGACCGACCTCCTGAATTTTCCATATAAAATTCTTTAAAAAAAATTCATTAAAAAAGATGGCCCAACTGCATAGCTCCTAGATGGTGGCATACTTTGCACGGTATACCAACTTATTAGAGGGATATTAAAGAGTATTTCTACCAAGTTTCAATCCAATCGTGTGAACAGTTTTGGAGAAAAACGCTTTTCAGTGGACCAACCTCTAGAATTTGCCATATAAAATACTTAAAAAAAAATGCATTAAAAAAGATGACCCAATTGCATAGCTCCTAGATGGTGGCATACTTTGCACGGTATACCAACTTATTAGAGGGACATTCAAGAGTATTTCTACCAAGTTTCAATCCAATCGTGTGAACAGTTTTGGAGAAAAACGCTTATCAGTGGACCGACCTCCTGAATTTTCCATACAAAATTCTTTAAAAAAAATTCATTAAAAAAGATGGCCCAACTGCATAGCTCCTAGATGGTGGCATACTTTGCACGGTATACCAACTTATTAGAGGGATATTAAAGAGTATTTCTACCAAGTTTCAATCCAATCGTGTGAACAGTTTTGGAGAAAAACGCTTATCAGTGGACCGACCTCCTGAATTTTCCATATAAAATTCTTTAAAAAAATTCATTAAAAAGATGGCCCAACTGCATAGCTCCTAGATGGTGGCATACTTTGCACGGTATACCAACTTATTATAGGGATATTCAAGAGTATTTCTACCAAGTTTCAATCCAATCGTGTGAACAGTTTTGGAGAAAAACGCTTTTCAGTGGGGGTGCCTCGGCTTCACTGCCATAGCGCTAGCTCCGGAACCGGAACCACTCGTTTGAACTTGTGAGTCCATGAGGGAAATCGACGCTAACTTTTATCTTCGCTCCTAGATGGTGGCATAAAATGCACGATAGTGCCAATGATTAGCAATGAATTTTCGAGCATTTTGCTGCATGTTTCATTAAAATCGTGTGGACAGTTTTTTAGAAAATCGCAATTTTCTTATATTAGCTAAATTAGCGCAATTTGAATTCGGCCGCTTTGGTGACACTTGCCCAAATATGGCGTCGATCGCTTTGGGCACATTTGCCAGACATCGACGCTAACTTTTATCTTTGTTTCTAGATGGTGGCATAAAATGCACGGTAGTGCCAATGATTGACAATGAATTTCCACGCATTTTGCTGCATGTTTCATTAAAATCGTGTGGACAGTTTTTTAGAAAATCGCAATTTTCTTATATTAGCTAAATTAGCGCAATTTGAATTCGGCCGCTTTGGTGACACTTGCCCAAATATGGCGTCGATCGCTTTGGGCACATTTGCCAGACATCGACGCTAACTTTTATCTTTGTTTCTAGATGGTGGCATAAAATGCACGGTAGTGCCAATGATTGACAATGAATTTCCACGCATTTTGCTGCATGTTTCATTAAAATCGTGTGGACAGTTTTTGAGAAAATCGCAATTTTCTTATATTAGCTAAATTTGCTCAGTATGACCAGAGCGATCGAGGGTTTTGGTCCCACTCTACATTTATCTACATGCGTAAATATCCATGTAAAGTAAAGAGTAGCCATGCAGCCCTAGAAATATATGATTTTTCGACATTGTGGCAACAATATATTAAAAGCGCACGATGATTCGGATTGATGTTTTGCACCACGCTGTAAGTAAATTATTATTGTTTTATTATATATTAATTATATTTATCAGTTCTAACAATTTGTTTATTATTTGTTTCAGACCGTCATCATCAATAAAAGGGGAAGGGACAGCGACAGCGATGAGGAGCGGGCACCCGCCAAGAACCCTACCCCAATTTCAGGGAAAAAAAAACAAAACAAAAAAAAAAAACTAAACAAAAAGGCGAAGCAGCAAAAGGACAAGAATGCTGAGGATCCCCATTCTGTGGATCCAAATGATGAGGATCAAAATTCTGAGGATCAAAATGCAGAGGATCAAAATGCAGAGGATCGGCATTTGTTTGTTTTGTTTTTTTTTCCCTGAAATTGGGGTAGGGTTCTTGGCGGGTGCCCGCTCCTCATCGCTGTCGCTGTCCCTTCCCCTTTTATTGATGATGACGGTCTGAAACAAATAATAAACAAATTGTTAGAACTGATAAATATAATTAATATATAATAAAACAATAATAATTTACTTACAGCGTGGTGCAAAACATCAATCCGAATCATCGTGCGCTTTTAATATATTGTTGCCACAATGTCGAAAAATCATATATTTCTAGGGCTGCATGGCTACTCTTTACTTTACATGGATATTTACGCATGTAGATAAATGTAGAGTGGGACCAAAACCCTCGATCGCTCTGGTCATACTGAGCAAATTTAGCTAATATAAGAAAATTGCGATTTTCTCAAAAACTGTCCACACGATTTTAATGAAACATGCAGCAAAATGCGTGGAAATTCATTGTCAATCATTGGCACTACCGTGCATTTTATGCCACCATCTAGAAACAAAGATAAAAGTTAGCGTCGATGTCTGGCAAATGTGCCCAAAGCGATCGACGCCATATTTGGGCAAGTGTCACCAAAGCGGCCGAATTCAAATTGCGCTAATTTAGCTAATATAAGAAAATTGCGATTTTCTAAAAAACTGTCCACACGATTTTAATGAAACATGCAGCAAAATGCTCGAAAATTCATTGCTAATCATTGGCACTATCGTGCATTTTATGCCACCATCTAGGAGCGAAGATAAAAGTTAGCGTCGATTTCCCTCATGGACTCACAAGTTCAAACGAGTGGTTCCGGTTCCGGAGCTAGCGCTATGGCAGTGAAGCCGAGGCACCCCCACTGAAAAGCGTTTTTCTCCAAAACTGTTCACACGATTGGATTGAAACTTGGTAGAAATACTCTTGAATATCCCTATAATAAGTTGGTATACCGTGCAAAGTATGCCACCATCTAGGAGCTATGCAGTTGGGCCATCTTTTTTAATGAATTTTTTTTAAAGAATTTTATATGGAAAATTCAGGAGGTCGGTCCACTGATAAGCGTTTTTCTCCAAAACTGTTCACACGATTGGATTGAAACTTGGTAGAAATACTCTTTAATATCCCTCTAATAAGTTGGTATACCGTGCAAAGTATGCCACCATCTAGGAGCTATGCAGTTGGGCCATCTTTTTTAATGAATTTTTTTTAAAGAATTGGTATGGAAAATTCAGGAGGTCGGTCCACTGATAAGCGTTTTTCTCCAAAACTGTTCACACGATTGGATTGAAACTTGGTAGAAATACTCTTGAATGTCCCTCTAATAAGTTGGTATACCGTGCAAAGTATGCCACCATCTAGGAGCTATGCAATTGGGTCATCTTTTTTAATGCATTTTTTTTTAAGTATTTTATATGGCAAATTCTAGAGGTTGGTCCACTGAAAAGCGTTTTTCTCCAAAACTGTTCACACGATTGGATTGAAACTTGGTAGAAATACTCTTTAATATCCCTCTAATAAGTTGGTATACCGTGCAAAGTATGCCACCATCTAGGAGCTATGCAGTTGGGCCATCTTTTTTAATGAATTTTTTTTAAAGAATTTTATATGGAAAATTCAGGAGGTCGGTCCACTGATAAGCGTTTTTCTCCAAAACTGTTCACACGATTGGATTGAAACTTGGTAGAAATACTCTATCCCTAAGTTGGTATAGTGCAAAGTATACCATCTAGGAGCTATGAAGGGTCCTTTTTAATGCATTTTTTTAAATATGGCAAATTCGAGGTTGGTCCACTGAAAAGCGTTTTTCCCAAAACTGTTCACACGATTGGATTGAAACTTGGTAGAAATACTCTTTAATATCCCTCTAATAAGTTGGTATACCGTGCAAAGTATGCCACCATCTAGGAGCTATGCAGTTGGGCCATCTTTTTTAATGAATTTTTTTTAAAGAATTTTATATGGAAAATTCAGGAGGTCGGTCCACTGATAAGCGTTTTTCTCCAAAACTGTTCACACGATTGGATTGAAACTTGGTAGAAATACTCTTTAATATCCCTCTAATAAGTTGGTATACCGTGCAAAGTATGCCACCATCTAGGAGCTATGCAGTTGGGCCATCTTTTTTTAATGAATTTTTTTTAAAGAATTTTATATGGAAAATTCAGGAGGTCGGTCCACTGATAAGCGTTTTTCTCCAAAACTGTTCACACGATTGGATTGAAACTTGGTAGAAATACTCTTGAATGTCCCTCTAATAAGTTGGTATACCGTGCAAAGTATGCCACCATCTAGGAGCTATGCAATTGGGTCATCTTTTTTAATGCATTTTTTTTTAAGTATTTTATATGGCAAATTCTAGAGGTTGGTCCACTGAAAAGCGTTTTTCTCCAAAACTGTTCACACGATCGGACTCAAATTTTCTGAGCACACATATGAATATTTAGCCCATGTTTTTGTATAGCGTGCATCTTATGCCACCATCGAAGAAAGAAGATATGCTCCAAAATGTGGGTAGTCGATTTTTCAGAATCATATTTTTAATACCCGCAATACATAAATCAACCCGCTAAAAAATTGAAACAATAGTTTATGCTTTTCTTAACAATTTTGCATTTGCAGATTTTTAATTTTGTTGTTTAATAATAAGAAAATAAAAAAATAAAACCCCCGTGTTCCACAATTCCATCGTTTCATTTCGACGCTAACCGACCGACGCTAATTTGACGCACATAATTTTATGTGGCTTCCTCACTGAGGTACATTTTAAAAAAAGTTATCGACATCTGAAAATGCAAAATGCTGTCCTCATTGTGTTGCTTCTGCATTTGACCGGGAACAAAGTACTAAACTTGTAAATTGTAAGTGTAAAATGGCCAGAGGTCCAACAGATAGCTTGTGGCGTCTCTTGTCAATTTCGTAACTTCTGACATTTTGCGCACCTTTATTGACTGTTTATACTAGGGGTTGCGTCTTGCGTTTTGTCGTCTTGCCCAAGACGTAGCGTCTTCCCCACGTAAAAAGTAGAGGTGGTGACAAAAAGTGGCGTCTTGTACGGATGCCGGTTTCGGTTGCTGAGTGTATTCGATTTGTTGGGGTATATTCGATTATTTTTCCCATTTCTGTCTATCGTTTGACTTTCGTTTTCAGCTATCACCACTAGCACATCAAAAAACAGCTATGAAAGATTTGCCGGCATTCGTCGTTTAGCCTCTGAGGGGTCTGGCTGTGTCGTGTTTAACCTTAGAGTAAAAGTGATCTTTTTTGAGCCATCTTTGGGCAGTGATTTTCAAATTACAGTTAAAAGTGACTTAAATATTTTCCTTCTGGAAGTTGCTACTAAAGTAGTATAATTTAATTTTATATTTTTGGCAAGGTAAGTTTTGTACATCAATTGTGAACAGCGAGACGTGGATCAAGATGGCAGGCGCTAGGGCGTCTAGCCAAACTGATACTGAGATTGATGCTTTTGTTGAAAAG
The DNA here is from genome assembly GCA_018904225.1 of Lordiphosa mommai. NCBI lineage: Eukaryota > Metazoa > Arthropoda > Insecta > Diptera > Drosophilidae > Lordiphosa > Lordiphosa mommai. Next base: position 1,752,407 of record JAEIFT010000002.1, on the reverse strand, counting down.
AGATTGACGCCGGCTCAAATTTTCAATATTTCTGGTAAAGTAAAACCAAAAAATATAAAAAGAGAAAACTTGTGTAAAAATAACGGAGATATGAAAAAAGGACTTAAAAAAAGAGTTGATAATAAAGAAGAATCTGAAAAAGAAGAGATGGATGAAGATGATAATTTTTTCATGTCTATGAATGCATCAGTGTTAGTGAGTGCAGGTAACGAAGAAGGAATAGAAAAAATGAACGGTAAATCGGATGTGTCTGAGGAAAGAAATAATGTTGAAGAAACTGAAACGAGAAGGCAAAGCTAACTTCGACTGTGCCGAAGTTTTAATACACTTGAAAAACTTTACTTCAACTGATTTAACCGGTAAAATATATATAGGATATAGATATCAGATATTTAAAATTATGAAATCATTGATAATAAAAATTTAATACCATAAAAAAAAACTTTTCTTAGTAAAACACATTTTCCGACCGATCGGTCCTATGGCAGCTATATGCTATAGTCATCCGATTTTGATAATTTTTTTCAAAATTATGTGAAAGCATATAAAACTAATATATACCAAGATTGGGGACGCTACGATAAAAAACAAAAAAGTTTTTCTCACTAAAAATGGTTTTTTGACCGACCGTTTATATGGCAGCTATATGCTATAAACATCCGATTTTGATCAATTTTTTCAGAATTGTGTGGAAACATTTAAAACAAATATATACTACGATTGGAGCCGCTACGATGAAAATCAAAAAAGTTTTTCTCACAACGACTTATTTTTCGACCGATCGTTCCTATGGCAGCTATATGCTATAGTGATCCGATTTTGATACATTTTTCCAGAATTATGTGGAAGCATATAAAACTAACATATACCAAGATTGGGGACGCTACGATTTAAAACAAAAAAGTTTTTCTAACTAGAACTTGTTCTTAGACCGATCGTTCCTATGGCAGCTATATGATATAGTCATCCGATCCGGCCGGTTCCGACATATTAGTTGCGTGCAGTAAAAAGAAGACTCTGTGCAAAATTTCAGCTCGATAGCTTTAAAACTGAGAGACTAGTTCGCGTAGAAACAGACAGACGGACAGACGGACAGACAGACGGACAGACGGACAGACGGACGGACGGACAAGCGGAAATGAACTCAGCTTGTTGTCCTGATCAAGAATATATATAGTTTATGGGGTCGGAAATGAATATTTCTATGCGTTACAAACTTCTGGGCAAAATTAATATACACTTTTCAAGTGTATAAAAAGTAAGGGTGCTCAGGGAAAAAGTGAGGGTACTCGTGATGAAAACAATAAGACTCAAGAATTAAGAATTAATCAAGATAATGAAAATAAAAATGAATCAGTAAATAATCAGAATGGAAACTTTGAGAAAAATACTGAAATTTTCTATGATGCAAGTCACGTTGGAGAGTTTCATGTTCTAATTGATGTTAGTAAATCTGACTCTTTTGTAGCAGAACGTATGAAAAGTGGAATGTTTTTTGTGGGAGAAAATTAAAAATATGAATATAAAAGGAATTGTGTCAATTAATGTTGCTGGTATAAAATGTTCAAAATTCGTTTTAAAAACTATCAATATGCGAACTACTGTGTAAAAATAAGGCATTAAAAGGAAAAAAATAAGAGCATTTATACCTAAGAGCTTTACGGAAACGTATGGGGTAATTCGAAATGTACCTCCTTTTCTGAAGAAGAGATTATGAGTAATTTTTCGTGAGACTGTATACCAACGTCGGTTCAACGTTTAAAGCGTAAGGATCCAGAACTGAACTTCCTGCTGAGGTTACTCTTTTCTTTGCGAAGGTGAAAATAAATCATTTTATACCACAAGCCAAACAGTGTTATCGTTGTGGTCGGCTCGGACATACAAACTTTAACTGTAAGGCTTAAATGAGATGTTTGGCGAGTGGGCGTGAGGGCGGTTGCCCTGAAAAATACAATGTGAAAAAATGTATCTTGTGTAACTTAACTGATCATCACTCATGGAATAAATCCAAATGCCCTGTTTGGCAAAAGGAGAATGATATTGTCAGCATTATGACCATTAAAAAGTTATCACGTAGAGAGGTACTAAATGCTTAAGCATAAACATAAGACAGGAGTTCAATGTTGCAGAAAATTATGAGAATAATTTTCCTAGCATCAATAATCAAATGGGAAAGCCCAAAACAATAGACAAGGATAATAAAGTAAATAATATCCTGAATAAACATAGATATAGTTAAGTCACAAAAATAAGACCAGTTGCACCAGTACAAAAGCCTCATTATGTACTTCCTCGGAATACAGAAAAGGACAGTGGACATAAATACTCGTATCCGGAAAAGGACTCTGAAAGTTTGGAAGTTTTTTTTGAACAGTTGCTAAACTTATGTCTAAAAAATTTTTCAGATGACCAGACTAATTTGTCGGTTCTGAATCAAATTCAAAATAAGTATAAAAAACAATGCGATAGAATAAATGGCGCGAAAAGTTTATTAGAGTTATCTAATCTAAATCAGACTGTGTCTGATTGTTAAACTTATAATAAGTCGAATATAGACATAATTATAGCTCAAACTTTGAATTTAAATTGCAACATAACTGTTTTTTTCGGTATATTTTGAGCCCCAGCTATCCTCGGCTGTCTTTGAAGACGAATGTAGGAGACTGTTCCAATTTGCAGAGAGATTTCCGAATACTGTAATAATGGGAGATTTTAATGCCAGAGCGGTTATATGGGGTGATAACATAACATCATTTAAAGGTAAAATTCTTGCTAACATTATGCAGCAGTCATCTTTTAGTTGCTTGAACACTGGTGAAGTAACATATATTCACAGTTTCAATAACTCGGCGGGATCTGTACTAGATTTAACTTTTGATAACTTTCCTTCTGCAAATAAATGGGAGGTTTATAAGGGACAATTGGGGGGAAGCCATCATTTTCCTTTAATTGTTGAATTTGATTAATTTGAACCCAAAGCTAACAAGTTTTTATCAAAAAAAATGCTTATGGATAATATATCTAAAATTACAAACACAAGAGATATTCCTGAATTGTCCTGCTCTTTACAAAGGGCTTTGGTATCATCGACAAAAGAAGTAGATCCGAAAAGAACTCCAAAGTTCTGGTGGAATTGTTAATTGTCAAGACTTTTTAGAGTCAGGTCGGCTGCTTACAGAAGGCTCGTCGATTTTCCACTCCTGAATGTTTTCAAGCTGTAGATTTGGCAAATAAAAACTTTCTTCAAGCTGTCTCTAAGGCAAAAAAAAAGAGAGTTTTCAGAATAGAATAGATAGTCTTAATAGAGAATCTAACCCTAGTGAGGCTTGGAATTTTATGAGAACTTTGAAAGGATCTTATGAAAGTATTGCAAGTCAATGGAACAACGAAAATAACAAAAAGTATCTTGAGTTTCTTAAAAGTCAAGTACCCACTGGGGTAATTGATATATCTGTATACCCTCTAATTGAAAATAATGACATACAGCCATGCTCCCATTTTCACTTTCGCAAAAATTTTGCGATTTCAAACCGGATTTAGGTGCAAATTTGGTCTCCAAATCGCAAAATGTTTGCGAAAGTGAATATGGGAGCCCGGCTGATAATTTAGTTTAAGGATTCTGATCTTAACTCAGTTCTTGCAAAAAAAAATTCTACAGCGGGTGGTGAGGATAAAATTACATATTACATTTTAAGAGCATTGCCTTGTCAGGCAAAGGAAAAGCTTTTGATGGAACTGAATAGAGCGTTAAGAAATGGTTGTGTTTTAGAGGATTAGAAAATAATTAAGATTGTTGTGATACCAAAGCCCAACACGGATTTAACAGATATTAAAAACTTTCGTCTGATCTCTTTGATTTCGGTTTTTGCTAAAACACTAAATATGATGATTAAGGACAAAATTTTAGAATTTTTTGATAGAAATACATTAATACATTGTTGCAATATCCTATAATGAATCACATAATTTGTCTTGTCAGTTAAATCGGCTATCAATTTAACATTTTTCATATGATTATTCTTTTTATTTTGTGAACAAAATGGTAAATCATTATGATAATCATGCAATATTTGCGGATATTCCAAGTCTACTTCTAAAATGTAGCCAACAGGTGAATCATCTTTAAGAAATGTGAAATTATTATATGGAATATATTGCGACATAGCAATTCCATACAAATTGTTAAAATCCAAATATATTAAATAATTTGATTCCTTATCACAATCAAAATCGCTAACGTATTTATTATTAGCAATAGAATTCCGCTTTCCACATTGAAAAAATACCTCCCCTAATACCTTTTAAAACAAAATTATACATATCGATATCGGTTAAAAGTTCTAATGAAATCTTTGTTGTCTTTAACATTGCATCCCACGTAAACCAGGTGTAGTAAAATATTGACATGGATCTAGATTATATATATTTTTACAAATTTTTCGAAAATTTTCAAAAATATCACAAAGCATTAAGACATCAACTTTTAAATATAATAATGAATAATCTAATAAATTTGCGCATTTAAAAACATTCCACACCTTTTGTGCATGTTCGTAATCAGTATCACTGCAAGATTCATTATTAAGTTTATTAAACTTGAACGAGATGGCAATTGTACATCCTTAAGACGATCTACTGAGTTTAAGTAATCGTAGGGGAAAATTCCCTTACGTTTCATTAATTGAAATTCATCATCATTTTTACAATTTGATTTAACAACATTTAAATCATCATCTGTTAAATAATTTGCTAAATTTTGTGAACTTGAGGGCATAAATCTATAAGAGTCTAAAAAACGAAGTTCAATACTTTCTTTAGAATTTAAAAAAATTCTTTTTGATATTGATATGAATAACTCTTTGTTAAGGGGGATTACATTTATATCGCCCTTTATAGAAGCTAACTCCTTTATAAATAAATGACACTCATATGATGACAGATTATGAAAAAAAATGGGTATAACGTGAGGTAATTGATATTCTAAATTGCAACTATTATGTGCAGGTCCTCTATATTCACCTGTCAAATGACAATGATCACGAACTTTATCATTGTCATTTAGAATATTTTGATTGCATATAAAACATATATTTGTATATGTATGATCAAGGAGTTGTAAAGGAGTTAAAGATTTCATCGGCTTACATACGCGCAAAATGTTGTTAAAAATTGTAAGACAATCATTAACTAAATTTTGAAAAAATTTTGTTGCTGAATCTTCACCATTATATATTCGAAATTTATCCAAATTTTGATCATATGAGCATTTAATATAATAGATATAAGCAAACAGTATATGTTTTTGAACAGATCTTACTTTTGTAGAATTTTGTATATCAATGCTCTCTAAAATACACTTAAAATCTGCATTTACTACAAATGGAACATTCATTTGCTTTTTGAAATTTTTAAATTCAATAAACTTATCAACTACAGCAGGCATCTCTGTTACTACCTTATTACATTCAGCTTTATGTCTGCTCAATTTCTTCTCATCATGGAAATGGAGTAAGCAAGTGTTGCAAAGAAATATTCTCGATCTGTGCTTCGTTAATTGACTGCGGATTAACCTGTTAATGAAATGTATATATATATGTAATTAGTTACCGTTTTTTTTTTTTTTTTTTTATCTACTCTACTTACTTTTCAAGATTTTTAATCCAAACGTAATGAAAGTTTTCTCCGTCTTCGAGAACAAGGAGATTTATATGATGTGATTTTTCCATCTGAGTTGAATAATAAGGTCCAATTATTTTATTATTTTTTTCCAAACCGAAAACGTTAATGCTGATCTCGGGATTTAGTTCTTCAAATCGTTTAATATTTATTGTCGATAGTGGAAATTGCAGATTTTTGAATTTTAAAAGCATGTTGTTGGGAAGCAAAATGCTATCTGATGTTATATCTGCAATTCTATATGATGAACATTTGTGTACTCTAGTCTCAACAGGATTTAGTGCTGATATTATTGCCCATTTAAAACAATAATCATCGTTATTTTGTACATTAATACAAGCTTTTCTTGCTCCTATTGTCTGCGGTAAGGGGATGTATCTTGAACCTCTTAAAGGTTGATATTTATATATGTTAAGTTCTAAATGTGATATTTCAGTTAGACCCCAACCGCTATCTCGCTCCTGAAACTCGCTCATTATACACTTGAAAAGTGTATATTAATTTTGCCCAGAAGTTTGTAACGCATAGAAATATTCATTTCCGACCCCATAAACTATATATATTCTTGATCAGGACAACAAGCTGAGTTCATTTCCGCTTGTCCGTCCGTCCGTCTGTCCGTCTGTCTGTCCGTCTGTCCGTCTGTCTGTTTCTACGCGAACTAGTCTCTCAGTTTTAAAGCTATCGAGCTGAAATTTTGCACAGAGTCTTCTTTTTACTGCACGCAACTAATATGTCGGAACCGGCCGGATCGGATGACTATATCATATAGCTGCCATAGGAACGATCGGTCTAAGAACAAGTTCTAGTTAGAAAAACTTTTTTGTTTTAAATCGTAGCGTCCCCAATCTTGGTATATGTTAGTTTTATATGCTTCCACATAATTCTGGAAAAATGTATCAAAATCGGATCACTATAGCATATAGCTGCCATAGGAACGATCGGTCGAAAAATAAGTCGTTGTGAGAAAAACTTTTTTGATTTTCATCGTAGCGGCTCCAATCGTAGTATATATTTGTTTTAAATGTTTCCACACAATTCTGAAAAAATTGATCAAAATCGGATGTTTATAGCATATAGCTGCCATATAAACGGTCAATCAAAAAACCATTTTTAGTGAGAAAAACTTTTTTGTTTTTTATCGTAGCGTCCCCAATCTTGGTATATATTAGTTTTATATGCTTTCACATAATTTTGAAAAAAATTATCAAAATCGGATGACTATAGCATATAGCTGCCATAGGACCGATCGGTCGGAAAATGTGTTTTACTAAGAAAAGTTTTTTTTTATGGTATTAAATTTTTATTATCAATGATTTCATAATTTTAAATATCTGATATCTATATCCTATATATATTTTACCGGTTAAATCAGTTGAAGTAAAGTTTTTCAAGTGTATTAAAACTTCGGCACAGTCGAAGTTAGCTTTGCCTTCTCGTTTTCGTTAGTACAACTTCACATTGATTAGAAAAAATTTCAGATATTTCATCAATTGTCATTAATGATGTTAACATCAACATTAATGTTTGATGTGACTTTAAATCAATTCTACAAACATTATCAATTTCGTTTACAATCATATATTCACAAAATAATTCACAGTTAAATTTAATATTTATGTGTTCTTTAATAGCTTTTTGAAGAATTTGAATAACTGGAAATTTAATTGTACTAAAAAATGATTTGACATCCAAATTTTGTTTATCACTATTTGTAAACATATATGTTTGAATTCTATTTTTAAAAACAGAAGTTGTACATTTTAAATTGTCATTTATTTGTTGAGCAGTTAATTTTTTGTGTTTATTTGTTCGTAAATGGTGAGACCATTTTGTACTTTTAATGTGTTCATTACACACTATACAAATTTTTATATTATCTTCGCTCGATGTTGCTGTTGCTGTTGATGTTGACGCTGTTGTTTTATTATGTTCTTTTGACAAATGTTTTTTTAATGTTCTATTAGTTTTATATCCGATCCCACAGAATTCACAAAGAAAACGCGACATTTTTTCCTTTTTTTAAGTTGATTTGTCAAATTCAAAAGAATAATTAGCTTGATTCAATTTTATTTTTTTAATTGTATAATTTCCCGAAGAGAAATCCTCAATGGCGTCGTCCTCCAAACTATTATATCGAGTAGGTAAAATCACGACGTATTCGTTCAACGTTAACATTACTTTGGGTCCGAATATGGTCGTTTTACGTTCTCCTTTTACGATTTCAAACGAAGTATCGAACGGAAAATCCATTAGCGTTAATATAGGTAACAAGATATTAGTTGGTTTAATTTGATTATATTTTTCAAGGAAATTCATTTTTTAAATTTCTTTTCTTTTTTTTTGGAAACTGTGAGCAAATGTTCTTTAGGCAAGAATAAATGTGCAATTAAACTAATCGGAACGAAAACCATTTGCATTTATATACAATCTCAGTGCACACTAACATCATTTTTTTACATATATAGAAACTGATAACAAAAATTATTTCAGTTACATATATATTCTGATTACAATCAAACACAATTTTTCCAGAGTTGTTTTTTTCCAATAAAATGATTACATCAGATGATTTAACTACATTGTTAGAAGAGGGAAGCTCGAATATTGATAAGGAACACAAAAAATATATAGAACAAATAATTGTAGAATTAAAAAAAATGTGAATTGAATCATTTACATTTTTTTATAATAACTAAATCCGGTTTACATAAGTATGATTGTGAGCTAGCTAAAAAATCTGAAATTGTAAATATATGTGCATGTATTTTGCATTATGAGAGATTAAAAACTGCTTTAAAAGCTTTTGTGAGAAGCATATAAAAGAAAGATCTTTTTTTAAATAAAATTTAAACAAATTGTAAAGTTTAAGACAGAATAGCCCAATTTTTTTTTTTTTATAAACTTTTTTTAAAAAATGGAAAATTCTCAAAATAATTTAATAAATAAATTTGCTCGTCTAACATCTAAACCAATCTTATTGTTGGAAGATATGGTTGGTTTATGGAGCTGCACGATGTCTTTCGAAGACTTAATTTGAAGTTCCTGAAGATACAGTCAAATTTTCATGGTTTGACGTTACTGGCTAGTTCGCCTAAGCGCAAAAAACGAAATGTTTCTTTTACGAATCCTAACTCTACTCATTTTGCAGAACCCATTGCTGCACCTGATACGCCAACAACATCCAATGAACCGCTTCTAATCTCCTTTGACGCTGATGCTGCGAGCTCCTCAGTCACTGTATCAGCTAATGTTGACATGGAAATGTTATCAACCAATAACATTGATAATAGGGATGATATTCCCGCTGGTATGGCTACCATTACTGGCGAAATGTCTGTTGCTCTACCCTGCGCTCCAACGGGACCTGTGCCTGTTGTTGCCTGTGCTACGGATCCTTCTATATCTCCTGATGTTGTTCCTGTTGCAGCACCTGCTGTGGATCCTGCTGCAGCACTCGCTGCTGTTCCTGCCGCAGCACCCGCTGTTGCTCCTGACGCAGCAGCCGAGGCTGTTCCTGCCGCAGCAGCCGCTGTAGTTCCTGCCATAGCACCTGCTGTTGATTCTACTGCATCTCTCGCTGTTGTTTCTGCCGCAGCAGCCGCGGTCGCTCCTGCTGCAGCACTTGCTGTAGTTTCTGCAGCGATACCCACTGTTGTTCCTGCTGCCGCACCCGTTACTGCTACCTCAGCTGATCTTACTGTTGGTATTGCCGCAACTCCCTTTGCAGCACCTACTAACATTTCTGTACATACGGATACTAACTCTGTAGTTCCTAGTACTTCTGGTAATGCTGGCCTTTCTTTCCGGCCCATCACAGCTGTTGCTCCGCGTAAACAAATATTTATTTCACGCCTTAGCCCTGATATTACTGATAAGGATTTGAAGAATTTCTTAATCAGTTCCACTGGTTGTTCGAACATATCAGTCAGAAAGTTCAAATTTAACAAACCTCGTTCTATATCATCCTTTAGTCTTTGGGCTCCTCCTTCTGTCGTGAACCAAATTCTTCGACCTGATTTGTGGCCTGAGTTTACTATAGCTCAAGAATTTGAGGAAAATGTTAAGCAAGACTTCGCTTCATTTCCCAAGACTTCAAAAAACTAAAATCGTCACTTACCATTAAGTACCAAAACGTAAGGGGAATAAGAAGTAAACTTCAATCCCTCTACTTAAACAGCTTTGCTTTTGAGGCTGAAATAATAATGTTTACAGAAACTTGGCTTCACTCTAATATCCTTAATAACGAGATTTTATGCGATTCTTACTGCATTTTTAGAGTTGACCGTAGCACCCGCAATGGAGGAGGCGTCTTAATCGCTGTTAAGCAGAATCTTTCTGGATCTGTTGTACATGTTCGAAACTCTGGCGATATTGAATTTGTATGTGTCTCAATCCGTTGTGGAGATTCTAAAATCTTTTTAAGTTGCTCTTACATTCCACCTTCTTCTGAGAAGATATATATATTAGGGCGGGTCGATTTATTTTTTGAATAGGCGTATAGCAGAATCGCAATCTATGGACAATTCTAAGAACATTTGCCCAAGAAACCATAGGTCTAAAATAAAAACTTAGCCGCCGCATTTCAACCTTTAGGTTTATAAATAACACAGGCCAAAAAAATGACCAACATTGTGTTGTCCAGCCTAGCTGGTATATAAATATGATAAAGTTATCTGCCCAGATTCCAAAACTGGCTTCGGTTTAGCTCCATCAGTTGTTGGTCGCAAGATTTGGCGGAACAAAAAATTTAATGCTCTTTTTTCTTAATATTGGCCCTACTTGGCATTAATTTCTGAACTTGTGGAGTCTATACGACAGATTACATATCAATGGAAAATAATTATAGCCAAAAGAGTCAGAATTGGACTTTAAAGTCGGACAATTCACGATTTATAGTAATATTTTAAAACAAATAATTTACTTTAGGCCAGTATGGTTGTTTGATTTGTATTTTAACATCCTTACCATATGGCCAAATTTGTTATCTAATTATGTAAATTTTGTTGCATTTATATGAGCTCATTTGGCCAAGTTTTGGCCAGTTTAAGCTAAATAAAATTTTTAAAATTTATGGGAGGACAACTAGATTTATACACAAATTTTTTATAGGAAATATAAAAAGGCTACTTGATTTCCCATTAGTTATTTAGGTCTGGTTTAGTTTTATCTAAATTCAATTTTGAACCAAGTAGCCTTTTAACAGTTCCTATACAAATTTTGTGTATTAATCTAGTTATCCTCCCATAAATTTTAATATTTGCTTTGGGCTTAAACAGGCCAAAACTTGGCCAAATAAGCTGATTTAAATGCAAAAAAATTTACATAATTAGAGAAAAAGTTCGGCCATATGCTAAGGATGTTCAAATACAAATCAAACAACCACACTGGCCTAAAGTAAATTATTTGTTTTAAAATATTACTATAAATCGTGAATTGTCCGACTTTAAAGTCCAATTCTGACTCTTTTGGCTATAATTATTTTCCATTGATATGTAATCTGTCGTATAGACTCCACAAGTTCAGAAATTAATGCCAAGTAGGGCCAATATTAAGAAAAAAGAGCATTAAATTTTTTGTTCCGCCAAATCTTGCGACCAACAACTGATGGAGCTAAACCGAAGCCAGTTTTGGAATCTGGGCAGATAACTTTATCATATTTATATACCAGCTAGGCTGGACAACACAATGTTGGTCATTTTTTTGGCCTGTGTTATTTATAAACCTAAAGGTTGAAATGCGGCGGCTAAGTTTTTATTTTAGACCTATGGTTTCTTGGGCAAATGTTCTTAGAATTGTCCATAGATTGCGATTCTGCTATACGCCTATTTCATTTTTTTTGCCCCATACAAATCGACCCGCCCTAATATATATATATATTCTGGATCTATCCATCTTCGAGAATCATTGGACGTTGAACTTGTAGAAGAATTTTCTGCTTCTGCTGCATCTACAATATCATCCATAAGCATAGTACACACTTCACATTTTATAAAATCGTCTAGTGATTCCTGGAAGAAAGGATAATCTTGCCAAAGGGATCGCACTTTGTCCATATCATCATCATCCTGAGTCAGTCCAACGGTCACCGAGTTGTATTTAAAAGATATTTTTATACACTTGAAAAGTGTATATTCATTTTGCCCAGAAGTTTGTAACGCATAGAAATATTCATTTGCGACCCCATAAACTATATATATTCTTGATCAGGACGACGAGCTGAGTTCATTTCCGCTTGTCCGTCCGTCCGTCTGTCCGTCTGTCTGTCCGTCTGTCTGTCTGTTTCTACGCGAACTAGTCTCTCAGTTTTAAAGCTATCGAGCAGAAATTTTGCACAGAGTCTTCTTTTTACTGCACGCAACTAATATGTCGGAACCGGCCGGATCGGATGACTATATCATATAGCTGCCATAGGAACAATCGGTTTAAGAACTAGTTCTAGTTAGAAAAACTTCTTTGTTTTTTATCGTAGCGTCACTAATCTTGGTATATGTTAGTTTTATATGCTTCCACATAATTCTGGAAAAATGTATCAAAATCGGGTCACTATAGCATATAGCTGCCATAGGAACGATCAGTCGAAAAATAAGTCTTTGTAAGAAAAACTTTTTTGATTTCCATCGTAGAGTCTCCAATCGTAATATATATTTGTTTTCTATGTTTCTACACAATTCTGAAAAAATTTATCAAAATCGGATGACTATAGCATATAGCTGCCATATAAACGGTCGGTCAAAAAACTACTTCTAGTGAGAAAAACTTTTTTGTTTTTTATCGTAGCGTCCCCAATCTTGGTATATATTAGTTTTATATGCTTTCACATAATTTTGAAAAAAATTATCAAAATCGGATTACTATAGCATATAGCTGCCATAGGACCGATCGGTCGGAAAATGTGTTTTACTAAGAAATGTTTTTTTTTATGGTATCAAATTTTTATTATCAATGATTTAATAATTTTAAATATCTGATATCTATATCCTATATATATTTTTCCAGTTAAAACAGTTGGAGTAAAGTTTTTCAAGTGTATTAAAACTTCCGCACAGTCGAAGTTAGCTTTGCCTTCTCGTTTTTTTTAAATTGTCAATCCAGTTTATTTTATAAACAATCATTTCTTCTTCACAAAGTAAGTTAATAGGAACGGGTGATAATAAATCAACTTCGGTTGTAAAAATATTAGTTTCCAAAGCTGTAAGATACATCAGACAGTAATTTTGTTCTCTACTAAAAACTTTCAGTGCATTTTATAGTAAAAAATTTGCCATCATTGACCCCTCCCTATCAAATAAACTGATGAGAACAACATAAAATATTGATAACCTCACACCCCATTTTTTTTTTTTGCAACTATGTAATGCAATCTCATTATAATCTATTTGACATCATTGAACCTCCCTGTCAAAACAAAATCTCACGATATTTTTTTTTTTTTTACAACTATGTAATGTAATGTAATTATGAAATTACTCTATTTGACATTTGAACCTCCCTAGCAAAAATAAATCAACAACATATATATATATATTTTTTTTTAATATGATTACGTCAATCAATCAAATTCAAATAACAATCACGCCATTTGCAACAATGTAGCATAAAAATAAATATGCAGTTTTTTATTTTTTATTTTTTTTTTTTTTTTACACCATTCGACTCTTAAAAAAAAAAGCATTTAGCATTTCCACAGATTCTTAGCTGTTTTTTGCATATACTCCGGACGGGCTACATAGTAGTTCCGGGTTGGACGGGTCTTAAGCCAACACTCTTCGAAGTCTGGACGCTTCGCTAGTGCTGACTATATCCTCACAGAATTTAGCCCAGGAATCTCTTCTCGCTTTCCTGCACGCCCCCTTGAATTTCGAAAAACCCTGTCGGTATGCGTTCCAGTCTTCTTGATTGTTTGTCCGTTTTGCTTTGTTAAAAAGCCTACTCGTTTCCCTCCTAGTCTGGCCAAGCTCCGCTGTCCACCACACCTTGTGGTGAGGACCACACCACACCCAAGTTAACGTCAGTGCCGTCTTTCTGCGCGTGCTAAATTAGAGCTCTGACGCTTTCCGATGGGGGTTCCTTCTCCTCATATGGAAGATAGGCCGAGGCAAGGTATCGGTTACTCCAATTCCTTCCCTCGATCGTTACCACAGTGAGGTCCTTGTCGCTGTAACGAGAAGAGAAAAGTACATTAAGCCCAGCTCTTACTAGGAAACATGTTCTTGGCTTACCCACGTTTCTGGGAAAGAGAATATGGTACCCGCGAGCACTCAGTCCACGAACCCTTACACCTTGGATCCAGGGTTCCTGAACAAGAGCCACGACCACCCTCTTCTCCTCCATGAATCGTAGTAGGTCAACAGGGGGTACCATGGAGTGATGCAGGTTGATCTGCACCACTCTAAGATTATTCTGTTGACCTAGGATCCTAACTTAGAAGGTACGCCCGAAGGCAGCCCATTCCAAGCTTCAGCTGGCCTTGCTTCGTCCGGATGAGGCTCTTGGATTCTTGACCAATACTGATCCAGAGATCCTTGCCGTTTCCTTTGTCGTGCGCCAGCCCTCTCACGATAGTCCAGTCGTCGGTACCGTACTCCCTGTTCTGCCCCTTGATCATGTTGAGTATGGTTCGATTCTCCAAAATTGGCGATGGGATCTATACCTTCATGATCGTGCGTGCAGGAACCTGGTCCGGTGGTACGACCTCTATCTTCGCACCATGCCATGGGTCATCAATGTCGTGAATTGTGTCGGTGAGAAATCTCATGGATTCCTCGTTGGCACAGGCCACGACTTTGGCTCCCTTATACCACCTAATACCATCAAACACAGCTAGGAACGGGTCCTCGCTGCGGGTCATGGCATCGTGGATGGCTTGCATTATCACCCCCTCCAGAATGAGCCATTTTTCGGGTTAAATTTTCCCTTCCGGGTCGTATCGGTCGATGATGGCTACCTGGAGTTGCGGCTTCGAGCTAAAGCTAGCCAGAAGATCTTCTGGCTTTGGTCGTGTAGTAGTACTAAGGGTAACCACTGGAGAAGTAGTCTTAAGTATGTGCAATATTAATATATAAGTTATCATTAACTAGAATATAAGTTATCATTAACTAGAATAAGTCGTTGTCCAACATTGTAAATAGTAGCTAAATGAAACGTTTGTCAACACTGGTTGCCCGAGCGCTGTCGCGCAACCACCAAAAAGGAAGAGAGAGAATAAAACAGTCTTGACTTGCGCTTAAACCAAGCTAGTCCACAGTTCAGAAGTGGTCCTGTTCGCGCCTCCAAAAATTAAAATAAATTAAACAAAGCCATTCTAAAAACACTGATTAAACATTATATGTCTACATTAAACATAGAGAATCTTAAGCTAAAAGACTTAAAGTCTTTGTGTAATAAAAATAACCTAAAAACAAGTGGCACAAAAAACATTTTAATCAAAAGACTACAAAGTATTGCTACGCAGCAGCTTAAAAAGTGCATTAGTGATCTCCAGCAAAAAATGGAGAACAAAGTTAGCGGCACTGCTGAAATCAACCCCCAAAGTCAAGAAGAAGTCCAAAATGAACAACAACAATTCAAAGGCAGAAAACTACAAGCCAACAGAAATTTTTGGAAACGAAGAAACATTTGCAGGCGTCATGGCGCCGATGCGCAGTTTCGACGAAGACGCAGACGACAAAAACGATCAGGCAACGGCAGAAGCAGGCGACGAAAAAACCAACAACAACGTGGAGCAAGCAGAAGACAACAACAACGTGAAGCAGGCAGAAGGCAAAAACAACGTAAAGCTAGCAGAAGGCGACAACAACGTAGAGCTGATCAACAACGTTAAGCAGAAAGACGACAACGTAAAGGGTGAGATGGCAGAAAAACGTAAAGACATCAACGTAGCGGCAGAAAAACGTAAAGACATCAACGTATCGGCAGAAGAGGGACAGCACGATGATATCGACTCTATTTTACATGAGTTTGAACTTTTTAAGAAAGAACAAAAAATTTTACGATTGGAAAACCAAATTTCTGAGCTAAAAATGCAAGTCAACAATACAAACCCTACAAGTGGCAGAGTTTCAGTGGAAACTTTGAAGGATTTGGTGCCTTCATTTGAGGGTGATGGTCATTTCGATGTCTGGCTTGCTCAACTCAGAAATATACGTGAGTGTTTTCAAGTAGAGGACAACATGCTACGTGCCGTCATATGCAGCAAGGTCAAAGGCAAGGCACAAGAGTGGATGTTTTCGAATGCAATGTTGATGGTCGGAGCAGTAGATGAACTGCTAAATAATATGGGCAAAATGTTTGGAAACAAGATGTCGAAGCTCACAATGCGTCAAAAACTAGAGAAACGGCTCTGGCAAAACAACGAACATTTCGGTACATATTTTACCGAAAAACTTTTATTGTCAAGCAGCCTCAACCTGGCGGAAGACGAATTTCTGGAATATGCGATCGAGGGTATCCCGGATACAAATTTGCGCAACACAGCAAAGCTTCAAAATTTTTCGTCAGGGGGTGAGTTGCTTCAGGCGTTCAGCAAGGTGGAGCTGCGTATACCCTTACAACGTCAGTCGGGTCAGACTGGATCCTCCAATCAACGCCAATACAGCAGTCAAACGGCGGTGGCCGGTCCAAAAAGAAATATAAAATGTTACAATTGTAACAGTTTGGGCCACATCGCCGTCGAGTGCCGCAAGGAAAAACGGGAAAACGGCACATGTTTTGCATGTGGCAAATTGGGGCATGTGGCTAAAGATTGCCACCTATACAAGAAAACTACGAAGAGAGATGAGAAAAATGAATATGTAAGCTACTTAGAAGTAATATTTTTGACAAATTGTACTGAACTAACCCATATATTTATAGAATGCCTAATGGATTCTGGCAGCCCTATCAGCTTAATCAAACAAGCATACGTTCCTAATAACCTCAAGATACAGAAAGTTGAAGAAAAATGTTATTTTGGAATTAACAAAAGCAAGTTAAAAATTCATGGAGAAATATTTTGCTATATTTTATTTTCAAATAAAAATGTTAAAACGAAGCTGATGGTGGTTGATAATGAATCCATGGGGTATCCAATAATATTGGGAAGAGATTTTCTTAACCAAAGTAAAGCTAAGTTAATTGTTGTTGAAAACGATCAAACGAAAAGTATAAATAACACAATGAATAGAGAAGTAAAAGAAAAGGTACAGGAAACAAACACTAAGAAACCAAACGATGAAAGAAAATGTAAAGAAACCAATGAAACAAATAACAATGTAAAGCTTGAAGAATCCGATGACTTCGAAATGCAAATACTGGCAATTGAATATGATCAGGGAAAATGTGAATATGAAATAGGAAGTCAACTGAGTTTTAAACAAAAGCAAGAATTTGTTCAAATGTTTGAGAAACATTATGTGAAACCTGATCGACCAGAGGAACCCGCAATAAAGTGCGAAATGCGTTTAACAATAGACGATACGAAACCATTTAGTTACGCACCACGAAGATTGTCCTATGCGGAAAAGGAAAAAGTACAAAAGATTTTAGACGAAAATCTAGCTAAGGGGTTTATTAGACCAAGTGAGTCGGAATACGCTTCGCAGGTTGTTTTGGTAAACAAAAAGATAGGAGACTTGAGGATGTGTGTAGATTTTAGAGAAATGAATAAGAGAACTACAAAAGTGAAATTTCCGATACCATTGATAGATGACCTACTCGATCGTTTAGCAAACAAACGATTTTTTTCGAAATTGGACCTTAAAAATGCATACTACCATGTCTATATGCACGAAGAATCTGTAAAATACACAGCATTTACAACACCGTTAGGTCAATTCGAATTCCTCAGAATGCCGTTTGGGTTAACAAGTGCGCCATTTGTGTTTCAACGGTTCATAAACCGAATATTTGGCGATATGATCAAAGAAGGAAAAGTTATTGTTTATCTCGACGACATTATGGTTGCAACAAAAGACATTGAAGAACACCTAATCATATTGAAAGAAATCTTCAGACGATTGGTAGAGAATAAACTTGAACTCAGACAGGATAAGTGCAGTTTTCTTATAAGTGAGGTCAAATACCTTGGCTACAGAATTTCAAAGGACGGCATTAGAGCAGACGAAGATGGAATCAAAGCCATCAGCAATTTTCCAGAACCAAGTAAAGTACACGAGGTTCAGAGTTTTCTGGGTATGTGCTCGTACTTTCGTAGATTTATTCAAAATTTCTCGATAATTGCGAAGCCTCTCTACGATCTTACAAAAAAGGACAAAACTTTTAGTTTTGGTCCAGATCAACTAGAAGCATTTAACACGCTTAAAGAAAAACTTCTGAAGTCACCTATTTTGGCTTTATATGATCCAAAAGATGAGACGGAGCTTCATTGCGACGCAAGTTCAATAGGATTTGGGGCGATATTATTACAAAGGAAAGATGACAACAAATTTCACCCTGTATTTTACCTATCGAAAAGAACTACGGAAGCCGAATCGAAGTATCATAGTTTCGAGTTGGAAACATTGGCTATTGTGTATGCTTTGAGACGGTTTAGGGTGTATTTACAGGGTATAACATTTAAAATTGTTATGGACTGCAATTCGCTTACATTGACACTTAATAAAAAAGACCTAAACCCCAGGATAGCTAGATGGGCATTGGAACTTCAAAACTATGAATTCAAACTGGAACATAGATCAGGCAAAAGAATGCAACACGTTGATGCTCTGAGTAGATGTAACAGTATATTGGTTATAGAAGATAACACGTTTGAAGATAATTTGGTTATATGCCAGGGCAAAGATGAGAAGATTTGCAAAATAAAAGAATTACTAAGCACTAGTGAACATGAACTATACGAGATGAGAAACGGTGTTATCTACAAAAAAGTCAAAGACAATTTAGTCTTTTATGTCCCTGAGTCAATGGAAGAGCACGTCCTGTTTAAATATCATAATGAGATGGGCCATGTGGGCACTGATAAGGTTACAGACGTAATAAGCAAAAGCTATTGGTTCCCAAATATCCGAAAGAAAGCAGATGAGCATATAAAAAACTGTCTTAAATGTATTGCGTTTTCCGCAAAAAGTGGTAAGCAAGAAGGTTTCCTACATGTTATACCAAAAGCAAATATTCCGTTTCAAATGGTTCACATAGATCACTACGGTCCGATAAACAACAAAGACTTGACAAAGAAACACATTTTAGTGATTGTAGACGCATGCAGCAAATTTGTAAGATTGTTCGCAACCAAAATAACATAGTCACGTGAAGCAATTGACGCTTTAGAAGACTATTTCAGAGCATACAGTAGACCAGCAACGATTATTTCTGATAGAGGGACATGTTTTACGTCGGAAGAGTTCGAAGAATTCGTTCAAGCGAACAATGTTAATCACATTAAAGTTGCAACTGGTTCGCCGCAAGCAAACGGTCAAGTCGAAAGAATTAATCGGGACTTAGGTCCAATGATAAGTAAGCTATTAGATGTTGAGAAAAATGAAAGCTGGCCAAAAGTGTTAGCCGATGTCGAGTATGCAATGAATAACACTATCCACAGAAGTATAAATGAACACCCAAGCGTGATGTTATTTGGAATCAGACAAAAAGGAAAAAAGATAGATAGTTTGAAAGAGAATATTATCGATGCGGAGCAAAAATGTAACGATCGGAATGTAGATGAAGTACGAAATAGAGCCGAAGAAGTTCAGAAACAAACGCAGAGTTATAATAAGACATATGTTGATTCGAAACGACAAAAGCCGAATGTCTATAAGGAAGGAGATTACGTTATGATAAAGAACTTTGATTCAACAGTCGGAGTATCAAGCAAACTTATTCCAAAGTTCAAAGGTCCGTACCAAATAATGAAGGTATTAGAAAATGACAGGTATTGCCTAAAAGACGTTGGAAATTTTTAGCAGACGCAGAAACCATACGAGGGTATTTGGTCAGTTCACAACATAAAGCCTTGGTTCAAAGGAAAAGAAGAACAATTGAATACAGTTGATAATCCGAATGCAAACGATAATGACATTGAGCACCAAAGTTCAGATCAAAGATCAGATCAAAGTTCAGATCAAAGTTCAGATCAAAGTTCAGATCAAAGTTCGAATGAAATAATAAATGACAAAGTTACAAATGTTACGCCACAAGGGTCAAGTATGGTTACAAGAAATAAATATAAAAATAAAGACGAAGTTGAGAAAATATGTTTAAAGAAAAATGTTAATGAATTGAATACCGATGGAAGTCATAATGAAACTAAAAATGTAAATGTTCAAAGATGTAACGAAAATGAAAGAAAAATTACAACGAGAAGTATGTCGGCTAGGATCAGGTGATCCTATATGTCAGGACGGCCGAGCTGTAGTAGTACTAAGGGTAACCACTGGAGAAGTAGTCTTAAGTATGTGCAATATTAATATATAAGTTATCATTAACTAGAATATAAGTTATCATTAACTAGAATAAGTCGTTGTCCAACATTGTAAATAGTAGCTAAATGAAACGTTTGTCAACACTGGTTGCCCGAGCGCTGTCGCGCAACCACCAAAAAGGAAGAGAGAGAATAAAACAGTCTTGACTTGCGCTTAAACCAAGCTAGTCCACAGTCGCTTGTTCTCTGGAGCCTTTGAGGAGTCGTCTGAGCGTTGTCGTTTGAGATTACCACCCTTCCCGCCATCCGGTCCTTCCTTTTGGGAGGGTGTGGTCGACGATGGGGGTGGTCTCCTACGATACTGCTGTTTTTTATCCACTGCGGCTGCTTTGACGACCTTCGAGGGTGTCGGTGCTTCCGTCTGGGCCGTTGTACTCGTTGCGGATAGCCGGTTGTAGCGCCGCACGTTGTACTCGTGCTTCTTCTTCAGCGCCTTCTCCCTCGCGTTCAGCGACTCTGGAGTGCGGCCTTCAAGTGTCCTAAGATACTTGAGGGAGGCCGGAGAGTGTTGTCCTTTGGTGGAGCCAGGGCCGATGTAGACTCCTTCACGTTCGGTGGCCCGCCTCCGACAGGCATGCGAGCAATAGAAAGCGCGAGCTCTTCGTCTGTCTTTGACGCGCCAGTGAACCTGAGTTCGCCATAATCGACCCCTGGCTCTAAGTCCATTCCATCTTGACGGTGAAATGAACCTTCACAGCATGAACTTGCTGTATTACGCAATATAGGGGCCAAGTGATCCACCCCCACACTGGAGCTGCTGTTGCTGGATATCGACGCCGTGGGGCCTGCTTTCTCACCCCTATCCGCCGCCGGTACTGGGTATCAGACTCCCTGCACCGTAAATCGTTTCTCGCAAGATTTCATCCTGTAAATGAAACTTTATTGTCCTACACGGTTCTTTCATCAAAGATGCCAAAAAACTCGAACTGAACAAGACCATCTCTCCATCCATAACCCTAACCCATTCAGATACACAGGAACCAAAAACAGCAATTAAAATCAAAAATATAGAGACTAGCAATAAGTACGTATCTTTAAATGTTGTCTCGTATAATATTCATGGACTAGAGAATAAGAGTATGTTTCCAATATTTTTTCATTATGTGAATTCCTTTGATATTTTTTTACTTATTGAAACGCATGTTGTCACTGAATAGATTCGAGAAATTTTTTAGTAATTTTATCACCTACTGGAACCCAGCGAAGAGAACAACAAGATTTGAAAGAGCAAGTGGAGGCATTGTAATTGGAGTCAAAAAAAAGCCTATCTAAGTTGGAAGTGTCTTAAGAAATGACAGAAATAAATGGCATGCAAATCCTTAAATTTCACTCGCGGAACCTTGATTTGGCCATCGCTCCAGTCTATATAAGAGGGTCTAAATGGGCAGAAGATTTCTCTGTAACAGAAAATGCCTTCGCGGAATCCTCGATTAAGAACCCTTTAATAACACAGGGCAACAAAATGACCAACTTTGTGAGGTGCAGCCTTGTTGATCAAAAATTATGATTTATTTATGTGCACTGAACAAAACTGCATCATTGGTTTTGTTCCATCAGCTCTTGTTTCGACGATATGACGGAAGAACGGATTTATTGTAAATTTTGCCCTTTCGAATTTCTTATGGTCACAATCGGCATGAATTTCTGAATTTATCTGTCCTATTCGACAGAGCACAAAAGGGTCGAAATTGCTCTCTGAACTAAGACATTACTCGATTTATGGCTATTTTTACAAATTAAATCATCATTTTTAAGCTAGAGTAGTTGGTGTATTTAAATGAATTAATTTGCATTTTTACCAGTTTATTTGGCGAAGCTACAGCCTGCTTAAGCCAAAAACACACATTTAAATTTATGGGAGGACTACTAGATTCCAATACCATATTTGTATAGGAACTATTGAAAGGCTACTTGACTCCACACAGAATTTATAAAAATTGTACATCTGCTTGAAAATAAATAAAATTCTATGATGAATCAAGTAGCCTCTTTACAGTTCCTATACAAATTTGGGGTAAGAATCTAGTTGGCCTCCCATAAAATGAAATATGTGTTTTTTGCTTAAGCAGGCTGTAACTTCGCTAAATAAACTGGTACAAATGCAAAAAAATTCACATAATTAGAATAGATGTTGGGCTATATGCTGAAATGGATAAAATAGAAATCCAACTACCGTTCTAGCTTAAGGGAGACGATTTATTTTGTAAAAATTGCCATAAATCGAGAAACGTCTGACTTCAGAGACCAATTTGGACCCGTTTGCATGATCGAATTTTGGGCGTTTGATTTTTTGCAGAAGCATTGATATGTGCTCTTTCAAATAGGTCAGATAAATTCAGAAATTCCTATTGTGGCCACAAAAAATTCGAAAGGGCAAAATTTACAAGAAATCCGTTTTTCCGTCATATCGTGGAAACAAGAGCTGATGGAACAAAACCGATGATGCAGTTTTGTTTAGTGCACTCCATTCTTATATAATCAGTTGTAGATAGGGCTGCACCAAAAACACTGTTGCCTTGTGTAATTGGAGATCACAATGTGCGAATAGGAGAAATGCAGCAGTTTATTGCACCATTGGAGTCAGCGGCGTGTGTGGTCAACACAAATGGAAGAAAAGGAAAAGATAAAGTAGTCAACCAAAGGGGCAAGAAATTTGTAGAGTTTTGTAATGACAATGGATTAACAATATTAAACGGACTAACAAACGCAGATACGGAAGGAAGTTACACCTTTGTGAGCACAGTTGGAAGCTTTACCAACAATCTAGCTGCGGTACACTGTGACCTGCTTCCTTATGTTCAGGATTTTAAAGTAGAGTGTAAAATTTGGTCAGATCATTTACCAATTACTCTGGGAATAAATGTTCATACTGTTGAGTCGTCGCCACAGCCTAGCCTTTTACCAAAACTTAAATGGATTCCAAGACATAAGGATACGTATAAATCCAATGTTCTAAAAACTTTTTCCGACATGCAGTCTACCATAAGAAATGCTGCAATAAAACCTACGACTAAACCCACACATTTTCAACCGAAAAACCAATGGTTTGATAGGGAATGCAGACTCTTAAGGGATATAACATTTAAGCATTTTAACAAATTCTGACTAACTGATGTGGAGGCTGAACGAGCACAATACACAGCGAGCGTTAAAAAGTACAAAAAACTCTGTAGTATAAAAAAGGCAAATTATTTCACAAACCTGGAAAATAGACTGAACTTGGTAAATAACAGTACACAGTGGTGGAGTCTAGCTCGACAACTTAAAAATCAAACTTTTTAAAGCGGAAGTAATATTGATGCCGAAGTTTTTAAGCAATACTTCCAAAATCTGCTGAACCCTAGCGTGCAGGGGTGTACCATGCACTATGCGAGGAATCTAATTCAGAACGATCTACTGTATAGTGATATCTGAGGTAGTGATGGCACTGAACAAGGCAAAAGAAAATAAAGCCCCTGGAGAGGATCGAATACCTTACGAATTTTTCATCAATGCCCCGGTAAAATTTCTTGAATCGCTGGCAAGTATCTTCAATAGGTCACTAAGCATGGAAACTACCGATATATGTTGCTCAACCAACATTGTATTACCAAATTTCAAAAAGCGCGACCCCAACCTACCATCAAATTATCGGAAAATTCAGTTTGGGAACTGCATCGCAAAAATTCTTAAGGGCATCTTGAACAACAGGCTTACCAGATGGGTAAAACTATATAATATGATGAATGAGTACCAAGCAAGTTTCAGAAAAGACTATTCTACAGTGGACAATATTTTCAACCTGTCGGCGATTATCAGTCTGAAGCTTCAAGAGACAAAAAAGGTATATGGCTTCTTCGTAGATTTAAGAGCAGCATTTGATAAAGTGCCAAGAAATCTTCTATGGTATAAACTGCATAAAATGGGAGTCTCTTCCAAGTTTGTAAATTTCTTGAAAAGAGTATAAAGCCAAACTGAAGCGGCGGTTTGGACAGGGGATCCACTGTCGAGCCAGTCCCTGTTATTTGCGCTATATTTGGAGGATTTGCATGATAGCCTGCAGCGTGGCCTTTGTGTGGGAGGAGTAAATATTCGGCTGCTTTTGTATGCCGATGATATCGTTATTTTGGCCGATAAGGTGGAAGCTCTACAAGAAATGATAGTCAATTTGGAAAAATACTGCGACAAATGGGAAATGGAAGTCAACCTAGAAAAATCTGAGATAATGGTATTTAGAAAGGGCGGAAGATTAGCAGCAGCAGAAAACTTGACATATAAAGGAAATGGTATACAAATTGCAACCGAGTACAAATATCTTGGAGTCTATTTTACACCAACCCTCACATTTAAGTTGCACTTACTGTGAAGAAATGTTAAAGCAAAAGCAAGTGCACCTAATTCTGTTTTTACACGGTTTTGACATATCACGGTCTCCAAAAAAAATTTGATTCTGTTTTTACACGATTTCATTCGAAATAGCACGATTAAAG
Source organism: Lordiphosa mommai (assembly GCA_018904225.1). Classification (NCBI taxonomy): domain Eukaryota; kingdom Metazoa; phylum Arthropoda; class Insecta; order Diptera; family Drosophilidae; genus Lordiphosa; species Lordiphosa mommai. Next base: position 1,727,846 of record JAEIFT010000002.1, on the reverse strand, counting down.
AAAGTATATTTGATTGAAATTGCAAAGAAAAATTTGTTTCTTGCAAATAATTTTTTATAAATTTATTAAGGGAATTCCCTGAAACTATTAGCTAAGTCGACGTAAATACATTACAGATTCTGTTAAGGAAAAAATGTAAAAAGTACAAGAAATAGAGATAGAGGACTATACTCTTATAAAGGATTCTAGTTGATGGAAATACCGTCGCGCAGAAGGCATTAACAATTTATAAGCAGATAAAGGAACTTAAACCATCTACATCCTCTCAAACAAACCGTGATAAGAGCTACTTATTTTCTACAAGTACAGGATGGTTAACAAGATTTCTGCAAAGGAACTCACTTCATAATATAATGATCAAAGAAGAAATTGCTTTTGGAGATGAGATAGTTCCGAAAGATTTTCCGCCAAAACTTGCAAAAATATTTGTCGATGGAGGTCCAGATCAGGTCTTTAATGCAGACGAAACAGGTCTCTTTTGGAAAAAAATTGCCAAGTTGCACATATGTGGACAAATCCCAAAAGAGTGATAATGTGATCGGAGACCGTTTTAGTTATTTTTGATGTTTTCTAATACTAGTTTTAAAGTTCTGAATTGCTTTAATTCTATATTTATGTTACTTTTACTTTAAAAAATTAATTGTCTTTTGTTTTCAACTGTTCATAAAATGCATGAATGAATATTATATTTTAATATATTTTTTGAGGATTGAAGGATATGGAACCAATCCCCTATTTTTCTATGTACTTCATGTCTTTTTTTAAACGGTTTTTTTACACGGTTTTTTCTGGAACGTATCTACAGTGTAAAAACAGAATTAGGTGTATTAATTGCATATGGAACTCCTTTTTGACAAAGCCCTCCGTAAGCATCAAAGCTAAGTGGAAAATGTTTAACGCTGTATGCAGGGCAGTCTAGAGCTATTTCGCGCAGTTATGGGGCTATAGCTACTTTGATGAGGTAGACAGTTTGCAGACGTACTTTTTAAAGAAAATCCTTAGGTTACCAACAAATTCCCCAAGATACGCCATATCCTTGGAGACTTGTGTGGATGATGCGCACTACTACACTTTAGACTTACACCTGGGGTACATAGGAAAAACTCGATTTTTTTTATGAAGATAGTCGACTGCCTCATTTCCTTACTGCTGAAATAATCAGAAATAACGTTTTCTGTGTGTGCGCGCCTCTAACACTTAACTGGAAAGATAGTCTAAGCTCCGTTGGAGAATGGAACACTATGCGAACCAGTATAATAGGATCTCTAAAACAGAATACTCAGGCGGAACGGATAACCCGAAAAGTAACCAGCCAAACGAGAATGTACAGATCCCTCGACCATACAGCAGCACTTAAACTGCAACAGCTCCCAATAAGCAAAGTCACCTGGGTAATGAAAGCACGGCTGGACCTTATTAGCCTATTATCAAATACGTATAACAGATCAGAACATAAACCTTGTCCACTGTGTAATACCGGAGAAAATGAAGATCTAACACACTTTTTAGGAAGATGCTGTTGCCTAAAAGACCACAGTTGGGCGTTTCTGTGAAAAACATATTTTGCAAATGAGGATCTGCATGATATCCTAGACGACAGAGGGGACGAGAATTGGGAAGGACTGGTAACATTCATAGAAAAAGCGCTATACTTTAGGAAGGAGATCCTGGAGACTGTTTAGACTACAATAAAAAATTAATTTAAAATATAAATAATATTTGCTGGACAAAACATCATCTGGCACAGAGTGAGTTGGCGAATTTTAGCCATAATATAATAAAGGAAAAAGAAATCGCTCAGAGTTACCACCGGAGATGGGAACAAATCTTGTTTTAGCAGACCTAATAGCGGCCATCCAAAGTGTCGGAAACAGATTGGACGAGAGCATGAACAATTTAAACAAAACAATGGCAACCAAGGAAGACATGGAGGATATCAAGCACCAGCTGGGAAGCGTATCACAAAAAATCAAGAATTTAGAAATAGAGAACAACGAGCTTAAATCAGAGATAATGCAGTTAAAGGCTGACAGAATCAGAGATAGAAAGGAACTAGGCAGGCTTGTAGACCAAAGCAAAGAAAAAAATTTAATTATCAAGGGCCTTAATAAAGATATGGCCACAAAGGATGGCATAGAAACCCTTTTCCGATCAAAATTGCATGTATCCAACGCCCACGTTAAAGAGTCGCGCATCATTTACGAAAACAACAACAAAATGGGCTTATTTGTGGAAATGGAAACATCAGGAATGGCTAAGGAAATTTAAAAAAACACGAGAAAATTGGTTGGCAGCTCTATTTATGTTGATAAAGACCTCAGCATGGAGAACCAGGAGATGAAATATGCGCTGCTGCAGCTAAAAAAGAGCTTGACAAAGTCAATAACTCTCACAAAGTGTTTGTCAAAGGCGATTCTATTAACATTAAGGGAAAATGGATATACTTTGATATTAATAGGAAATTAGTGAGCAAAGGACATTCTGCTGAAGAATTTTTAATGGAGTTGTATGGTAGTAATTTGATGCCAAACTATTTCAATATGAGATACTACTTGTCAATGCAAAAGGGTCGAAAAACGCTCAAAACTAAAGAAACAACAAAAATCGAAACCAATATCACATTCTCACGAAATAAAATATAGCCTTAAGATCATATCATATAACATAGCCGGCTTGGCCAACAAACTCATGCACTCACATTTTTTAAACTTTATAAAAGCGCACGACATTTTCCTGTTATATGAAACCTTCTCGGAAGATTCTATTGAAAGATATGAGCCATACTTCGAAAACCATATACTTCACTGGGAGACAGCAACCCGAACATTCACTAGGGGGAGAGCAAGCGGAGGTGCGTTATATGGAATTCGGAAGGATATGGAAAAGAACCTAAAATGCAAATTTAACAAAATTATTATCACAACTATAATTGAAATAATGTTAGAAAACGAGCTCCTCCACATTATCCCATCATATTTAAATTGTAATCGGTGGCCGGGCGCATACCAGAATCTATGTGACTTGTTACTCCAGGCACACATGCCTAATGCAATGATAGTCGGCGATCTAAATGCTCGGATAGGGCATGAGCAAGTCATAACCGAACATATACACACAAATTCACGGTACGCAAACACTTCAAGAGCCGCAAAAGACCCGTATATAGATGGCAATGGCAAAAAAATAATTGAGCTGTGCGAATCATTAGGCCTATTAGTACTAAATGGGAGATCAAACAGCGACCGGGATGGCAGCCTTACATTTGTCCGAGGACAAGCATCATCAACTATTGATTACGGATTAATAAGCGGATCCTGGCATCACTTTGTGACGGATATGCAAGTAAAAAATGAGATTTACTCTGACCACATGCCCCTAATATTGAGCGTCGAGGCATCTTCAATGCAACAAACGCAAAGAAAAGAACAGCTAGTTCCTAAGCTTAAGTGGAAAGACAGGTGTTCTACGCGGTATTCAACTGAATTGGATCAAAATCTGAATATGTCTTTCAGACGGGATACTGAAGTATCGATTGCATCTATTACAGATTGCATTGTTCAAGCGGCACAATTTATGCAAACACGTGCACCCACATTACACGTCAGGCATCAACCATGGTTTTGGAAAGAATGCGCAGAGGCAAGGAACAAGACTATGATCCTTCTGCGGCAGGTGCAGAAAACGGGTACAAATATAGCCAAAGAAAGATACTTTGTAGCACAAAAAGAGTATAAGACGTTGTGCAATTGGACTCAAATTACTACTTGCAACTGGAATTAGCCTTGAGTAGAGTTAAGGATAGCAAAACGCTTTGGACACTCTTGAGGCAGGTAAATGGAACAAGAGCCAGCAAACCGATCCGAGTGGATGCGAACTGCCTAGCGGCAAACTTTAGGAATCTTTTTTACACAGATGCCCCATTAATACAACACAACTTTGCCATGCCATATACCACAGCGCAGGAATTGGATTTTGAAATTGATGTTTTCGAAGTGGTAGCTGCAATCGCACGCAGCAAAACTAAAAAAGCTCCAGGGGAAGATAGGGTTCCCGCCGAGTTCCTTCAAAACGCTACACCACTATTCCTAACACACCTTGCAGCCGCATACAATAAGATTTTTGAGACAGCGGATGCACCTCACAGTTTCCGGAAAAACATAATATTTCCCATTTTTAAAAAAGGAAATGATTGCTTGCCAGAAAACTACAGGGGAATATCGTTTTTAAATGAGATCATGAAAATTTTTGTTTCAATACTGCTCCGACGTCTCACAAATTGGGTTCAAACGTACGATATTTTAAGCGAGTATCAATCCGGATTCAGAGAAGGCTACTCGACCGTGGACAGTATATTTACGCTCAATGCCATTGCAAAACACTATCTGGAAAAGAAAACAAAGATGTTTGCCTTCTTTGTGGACTTCAAAGCTGCTTTCGATACAGTTGACAGACAAAGCCTTTTTTTAAAACTAAGCAGTATTGGAGTCTCAACAAAGATGATAAAAATAATTGAAAGTTTATACACTGCTAATAAGACAGCAGTATGGGACGGCAACAACCTTTCGGAATGGTTTGAAACCAACTTGGGTGTAAAACAGGGTTGTCTTCTGAGCCCGCTACTTTTCGCACTATATGTCGACGACATTGCGTCATGTCTACCAGGAGGCATTTATTTGGGTGCTGAGCACAACAAAGTATTAATGTATGCCGACGACATGGTGCTACTAGCCGAGAGCTCCAGTGAAATGCAACAAATGATAGACGCCTTGCATCAATATTGCCAAACATGGAGCCTACAAGTTAACTGCGCAAAGTCTAAAGTAATGGTAATACGAGATACTAGAGGCCGAAGAGCCCTGTCAGATGCATGGGAAATAAACGGAGAAAATCTTGAAGTGGTTAACGAATTTCGATACCTGGGCGTAACTCTAACCCCAGGCATGAGATTTCACAAGCACGTTAGGCAAAAACTCTTCGACTCCAAAATTGCAATTAATGCAACATGGAAAGAACTGCTAAGAAAAAGAAATGTAAGCCACAGCACCAAATATGCCCTTTTTCTTGCCACTGCAAGAGCAATTATGTGCTACTCAGCTCAAGTATGGGGCTTTGAGCAATTTGAAGAAGTAGAAAAACTCCTTCGGTTTTATATAAAACGAGTATTACCACAGTACTCGCCCAACTATGCAATTCATCTAGAAACAGGACTTCCCACCATGTTACAGTATACCATGAAATTGCATTTCGAATATATAAACAAAACTATGCCCCCCACCCATCTACCACGAATTGTAACAACGTTTCTGATTGAAAGCAAATCGCAGTTTATCCGCACTTGGGAATCCATGGCACTGGATCACAATATCGATTGCAATCTGAACGATCATAATACATGGAGTGTTTGGCAATGCCAACTTCTACGAAGTATGGACATGAGGGAGAGGGATAGTTTCGCGGAAGAAGCTCGCCGTAGTCAGTCTCGCCTTACCTACAGCCAACTGCACTACAACCTTTCAGCCAGAAACTATTTTCATGATGACCTCGAAGCCGCAAGCATATCTATAATTTTCCGTGCGAGAACCGAACTAATGAACCTAAATTATATTCCGTACAGTACCAAGCCCAGCCACTGCACACTTTGCAATACAGGAGAGAGAGAGGACACTGAACACTTCCTTGCCCGGTGCCCCATACTGAACGAGCTTAGGGCACTGCACTTGGGAAAATCGACCCTGTCGACACAGGAATCACACGCTTTGCTAAAAGGATGCAATTGGCGCTCCCTTATCTCCTACCTAAGAGAGAGTCTGCAATATCGCCGAAGCTTCCTAATGGACTACGGTGACACATGATCTGATGAACAGGGAAATCGAGTGACTTTTACTAGGCTAACGGCATATTGCCACAGCCTTTTTTTTATTATCTATTTAAAATTTTTTTATGGAAATTGTTTGAAATTCAAAATAATGTACATCAATATTGAAAAAAAATGAAAATAGAAAATAAATATTACTACTACTACTACTAATATTTGCAGGCGCACTAGCTAAACCTCCGTACTGCCAAAAGGTCTGATATCTTGGGAAGACCAAGGAAGTCAGGCGTAATAAGCGGGTACGGGGTGAGGCAAAATTTGCTTGGCCGTCGGTTCGTGTAACCAAGTCGGTTACAAAACATATGTTTGTATTAAACACAATATTGTTATATGGGCATTTCCGCGGTCACGAACGCGACATTCGTACGCCTTGGAAATGCAAAAAAATAAAGCAAACTTAAAATTTTTTTTTCTTGATTTTATTTTTAAAAGGCATTTTAGTTGCTGAATATTTAGTGCAAAAGGTAGGGTCAGTCGATTTGATGCGATTAATCTGTCAACAAAAAACCATTCGATTTAGCACGCGACAAAAATTGAAGTAGTTTTCGACTGCATCTAGAAAAATGCATAAATCTGCGAAATGTTAAAAAATTATTGAAAGCTAATTTTTTTTAAATAAATGGGAATAATGTAGCTTTCAATTGATACATTCCATGATCAAATATTTGCACTAGTTTTTTTTATAACCCTAAAAATTATTTAGCACGCGACATTAAGCACGCGACATATTTTCCGACATCTTTGTTTTATGAATTTGTTTAATTAAACGTATAGAAAAAAGCAATTCCGACCGTATAAACTATATATATTCTTGGTCAGCACGACAAGCTGACAATTAATATCCATGTCCATCTGTCCATTAGATGGATGATTAGAATCCGATCACTATATCGCCCAATCGCCTTAGGTGCGGTCGGTCAAAAAATCAGTCTAAGCAAGAAAAATGTTGTTGTTTTCAATGTCTTTGAACTTGCCAATTATAAGAATTATCAGCTCTTAAGACAATTTTGTCAAGCTGGATCAAATTCAGATAAAGATATCGTTCAGATTGATTTGATTTTGGATAAATTTGCATTGACGATAGCGAACGCGACACACTTTAAAAATCCAGATAAAATGTTTATTATGATTTTTGTACGCAGCAACTTTTTTTTTAAGTTAAGAATACTAAATTCGATTTGCATTGATATTAACAGACACTTGCATAAATCGATTACGCAGTACTGATAACTAATGATGATTTATGTATAAGAACGCGACATTGAAATAGCAATGAAAGTAAAATATAAAATTTACCGTTAATCGAGCTAAGCTTGAACTCTTTTAATTTTTTTGTATTTATTTATTGTTGGTTTAAATAATTCATAAGATGATTCATACCAATATGGTAAATAAATCAAGAAAATAAACAAGTAAGAAAGTCGGTCAAGCCCGACTGTAATATACTCTGTACCTGTTTGTATATAACTAATAACTTTAAAGGGTGGGATCACACAAACTGCGCAAGAGCTGCCCAGCGTACTTATTTGATTTGCTTATAACTCGAATATCGTTCATCTGATCTGGAAACGGTGTATGGTGGATCGATAAGTAATGACGATTAAAATATATGCCTTAAAGGTTCAAACAATCTGTCTTTAAGATTGTGGAAGATATTAGATTTTTTTCAAATTGTGGGGGTGGCAACTCTACCATCGTTCATCTGATCGGAAAACAATGTATGGGGGTTCGATAAGTAATGATGAGTAGAATATATGTCCAGAAGGTTCGAAACACCTAACTCTAAAATTGCGGGATATTTGAGGTGTTTTTCAAATTGCGGGGGTGCCAACTCTACTATCGTTCATCTGATCGGAAAACAATGTATGGGGGTTCGATAAGTAATGATGAGTAGAATATATGTCCAGAAGGTTCGAAACACCTAACTCTAAAATTGCGGGATATTTGAGGTGTTTTTCAAATTGCGGGGGTGCCAACTCTACTATCGTTCATCTGATCGGAAAACGATGTATAGGAGCTCGATAAGAAATTATGAGTAGAATATATGTCTAGAAGGTTCGAACAACCTAACTCCAAAATTGTAGAAGATATACGGTTTTTTTCGATTTGCGGGGGAGGCAGGGGGCGTGGCAAAAAAAACTAAACTTGATCTGCCTGCAAGTAAAAGAAATATATGTTCCATACTTCTCAAACCTCTATCTCTTACCATCTCTGAGATCTCAGCGTTCATACGGACAGACGGACATGTCTATATCGACTCGGCTGTTGATGCTGATCAAGAATATATATACTTTATAGGGTCGGAGATGCTTCCTTCTGGCTGTTACATACATTTGCACAAACCCAATATACTCTTTGTACCTTCGGTACAGAGTATAATTAATGAGAAAATTACCACGAAAGTAGCTAAGCTAAAAAATAATATATTTTCAACTTTCAGGTTAATTTTTTCATAGTAAGATTTCAGAAAAGCTGTAAATACATTATATTATTAAATTTGAGACATTTTATTAATGAGGGTATTCACTAGTCCTCGTAAAATGGTAAATTGTAAATGGTAAACTCCATAAGTTTACGATACAAAAACAAAACACATGAGAAAAAAATACAACCTTTCCGAGACCCTGGGGTATGTTTATAAAAATGCTTCGTAAAATTGTAAAGTGTTAAAATCAAAGTATCGAATAAAGAAACTTAGTATCGTGTCACTCCTATATAGCAATTTAGCTACTTTATATTCGTAATAGGCGATGGCTGAGTGGACAGGCATGATGGCTCCTTTTTGTAATTTGTCGGTTCAAATCCCGGCAAAGACAAAAAGAGGACTGTTTTTTTTGTATGTCTTTTTTATTCTAATATTTTTTTTTGTGTCTTTTTTATGAATATGTTATTTATTTTTTATTCTCATTATTGTAGAGTAAAAATGGTGCACTATTCTAATGCAAATTTATGTAACTGGAAGAGGAAAGAATTCCCGACCCGCTAAATATAAATATTCTTTATCAGCATCAAAAGCCGATATATAAGTCCGTCTGTCAGTCCGTACGCCTTTCTTGATGAACAATTAGATCTCAGAGAGAAGAAAAAACTGAATAGATCAACCAAATTTGAAATTTATGCAACAAAATGAATGAAAGTACAAGCACCAAACTATTACCGATTTAAGAAAAGTATAAAAACATAGGCTTTATCTACAAACAAACGGTAATAAAACTAAAAAAAATAGTGGTTATCACCCACCCGCTTCAAGGATCGAACACACAACCATCAGTTTTAGAGTTATGCATTCATCGCCCTACGCCACCGACCTAGCAGAAAATGGTCGTAAATATTAAGCTTTGAATCTACTCTGGTTTACTACTAAAATTACTAACATGAATCACAAAGGGTCGTTCAGTAGCTAGTGTGTGGTAAATTTACCATTTACTATTTTACGAGGACTAGTGAAAACCCTCAAATTAATGTTAAAACAAATCAATTGTTTATTGAGATATTTTTTTTTGTCGCGGTGGACCTTTTGGCGGAAATGCCCATATATATTTTACCAGTTAATTCAGTTGGAGTAAAGATTTTCAAGTGTATTAAAACTTCGGCACAGTCGAGCACTGGAGCCTTTTTCTGCAAAATGGAGCTTTTTGAGCAAGTTCCAATGGCTATAGTGATCCGATTCTGATAAATTTTTCTTTTTATTATGTGAAAGTATATAAAACTATCACATACCAAGATTGGGGACGCTACGATAGAAAACAAAATAGTTTTTTTCACTAGAAGTAGTTTTTTGACCGACCGTTTCTATGGGAGCTATATAATATAGTCATCCGATTTTGATGAATTTTTCCTGTATCATGTGAAAGCATATAAAACTAACACATATATATACTACGGTGCATTGAAGCCTCTGTAGTAGAAGAGTTAAAGTCCATCACAGTAACCACAACAAGAGGATGCCCCAAGGGAGGAGTACTCTCCCCTCTTTTGTGGAGCCTACTAGTAGATGAACTCTTACAAAGACTCTCGTCCGAGGGCATAACATGTCAGGGATACGCCGATGACATAGTTATAATAGCGAGAGGAAAATATGAAGAAACCCTGTGTGACATAATTCAGAGGGGACTGAACGTGACGTTAGACTGGTGCAAGGAGGTTGGACTCAACCTTAACAATAGCAAAACCATTATAGTACCGTTCACTCGTAGATACAAACTTAGCAGAATGAGACCAATACGCCTATCTAGCTGCCTCATTACACCAGAGAAAGAGGTTAAATATCTCGGAGTTGTCTTCGACAATAAAGTGAGATTTGACAACAACATGGAGAATACACTAAGCAAATGTACGAGAGCACTATATACATGCAGGAGCATAGCCGGAAAATCATGGGGCATGGCCCCGGGGAGATAGAGTAAATCTGCTCACGGTAAGGTCGCAAATGCAAAAACTGCAGAGGCGACAGCGGCCCTAGAAGTTCTGATGGAGCTAACACCACTCCATCACACCATGGGCCTAAAGAAAAGAGCAACACTGCTAAGATTGACAGCAGAGGGAGTAAGCAGGAATTGCATAGTTAGCTTAAAAGACTCTGAGGAATTGCAGAAGGAAATCCCTATAATTCTCCAACCCAGAGACGAAATGGTAGCAGAATTTCACTTCGACAGGAACTTCACTGTTTACAAAAGTAATAAGAAAGACTGGATATCACTAGAAGAAACATACAAAATGAAACCACACACAATTCAGTGGTATACAGATGGGTCTCTAACACCCCAAGGCGCTGGACTTGGGGTATTTGGACCGAGAACGAAAAGATTCGAAGCAATGGGAGAATTCACAAGCATATTTCAAGCCGAAATATGTGCCATCTCCCGTTGTGCAGACCTGAATATGGGAAAGAACTACCATAATAGACAAATAGCCATCCTCTCGGATAGCCAGGCAGCACTTAACGCGCTCAGTAGCTACAAGATTACCTGCAAGTTAGTCTTGGAGACAAAGAATAAATTAGACCAACTAGGTAGCAGGAACAACCTATCCCCACGCTGGATACCGAGACACAACAATATTCCCGGAAAGAAAATAGCGGATGAACTAGCGCGTAAGGGCGCAGCTACATCAATGATAGGACCAGAACCTTATTGCGGCATAGGCAAGCACACTATTAGAGAACTATTTAGGAACGAGGAGAGAACGCTGAGAACAACCACCTGGGAAAACACTAGGGGGTTGAGACAAGCAAAAGCATTAATCGTGAACCACGATAACAGAAGGTTCAAAAAACTAATCCAACTAGGAAAGAATGCACTCAGGATCCTGTCAGGGCTCTACACAGGACACTGCAGACTGCGGAGTCACTATAGGTTGGGGATAACAAACACCCAACTTTGCAGATTCTGTGAAGAGAAAGACGAATCCGCTGAACATATAATAGCACAATCCGATGCCTTGGCAAGGCGTAGATTTAACAGTCTTGGGAAACACAGCCTACATCCCAACTGCGTTAGAAACCTAGACCCCACTAAAATCCTGGCATTCGTGCAGGAAATAGGGCTGCTAGGGGTCACAATAGATCATTACTGGTCGCAGTGCATTATATCACCAACGACAAACTAAACATATACCAAGATTAGTGAAGCTACGATGGAAAACAAAAAAGTTTTTTTAACTAGAACTTGTTCTTAGACCTATCGTTCCTATGGCAGCTATATGATATAGTCATCCGATCCGGCCGGTTCCGACATATTAGTTGAGTGCAGTAAAAAGAAGACTATGTGCAAAATTTCAGCTCGATAGCTTCAAAACTGAGGGGCTAGTTTGCGTAAAAACAGACGGAATTGAGCTCAGCTCGTCGTCCTGATCAAGAATATATATAGTTTATGTGGTCGGAAATGAATATTTCTATGCGTTACAAACTTCTGGGCAAAATTAATACACTCTTTTCAAGTGTATAATGAATGTGATCGTAGTTAATAGGGAAGTAACTTATAAGTCTATATATTGTTAGTTTTAAGATGTAATAAGTAAACAAATTATTATCATTATCAATTTTTTGTGACTAGTGCAGTAATTTAAAAGAAGTATTCTTGAAGCTCTAGGATAAAACTGAAATAAAAACTAAAAACTAGCAACGTGTTTGCTTGTGTTGGAGTTGAGTGCTGTTCGATTGCTAATCTGCGGTTGCGTTGGAATTGATTGCTGTATGACCTCAAGATGGCGGTTGTGTAGCTACCTTTCGATCGCGTTTAATTGGATGGAATTCTGATTTGGTGTCGCACCGCATATGCCATTTTTATATATATAAATTTAATTTGGAGTTGTTGATTTTTGTGTGGAGCGGTATAATTCTCACAGAGTGGTTTCATAAATGTGAATTTTTAGCTGCAATTATTATACTAATTTATTTGACTTGAGATTTATCTGGTTTAGCATTTGATCTAACATAACAAGCCAATAAAAAAAATGTAAAGTGTTTAATATAATTTATTAAGTATATAGTATGGTTCAATGAGTAAGGATAATTAAAATGCAAAATACAACGCTTTATATTCGCGACAACTGATTTGATTTTGCTACGGCTGCTGCTGACGACGACTCTGTATGTATTCCTGGCTGCTGCTCACGATCGCTCTGTGTGTCTCTCTCTACCTCGTGTTGCGTAGTGTTGTGTAACGTCTGCTTCTACTGCCAAAACCAGGGATGGGCGATTAGCTTAAGTAGGCCCACCTTACATTCGGCCTTCCTGATCCGAATCATCTGCCCCAGACGATAAAAGGTCTTCGTTCATATCGACGTATCGCCACAACTTCATGTTGGCACAGCTAGTTGCTGTCAAAATGGGACCCTCGACATTCGCTGCTTTCTTACGTTTAATCTTGGTAATTTCGGAGGGACCGATATATTCACTTGCAAGCTTGCGACCTGCTACAAACTGCCACGAGATCACCCAAGTTGTATGTATATGTGCTCGCGTCGACGCTTCTTATCAAAATTTCGTTTGTATACTGCCTGCGCCTGCTCAATATGTGTTCGTGCCTCCTTGCGTAACTCTTGGCGGTTCAACTGAAACTGCGTAGTTAACTCATGTTCTAACAGCTCAAGAAGGTGGTTACCCGCTTTAGTGTGCATTTTGGTGACGAAAACGACTTCAAATGGTGAAAACTTGGTTGAAGAATGCACATGAAAGTTAACAGCTTTTTGGACATCGGGGACATATTTGAACCATTTAGTGGGATCATCGGCAGACAACTTTGCAATGTATTGCCATTACGTTCTGTTAGCAATCACGTAGCGATTAACATACTGTTATCGTTTCATTTCGCGGTGACGTATGTAAAGAACGATGCGAAACGATATTTGTGTGTGGAAATTGATTAAGAAGAAGAAGATTTAATTGAAAATGAGCGCACCAAAAAAAGATTCGGCCAGAAAGCGCCGCCTTATGGCATTTCCTAACGAGGATAAGTACAAACTTATTATTATTATGCTCCAATGCAGTTTGGGAAATTCCAAGCGTCCTTAAACTCGTCAGCATACTGTTGCATGGCTTCCATATTCCATTGGGCTACCTCCTTCTTCAGCTCCGCGGAAATGGCATAGCACACTATGTCAACAAGGATTCCCATTCTTGATTTGCTGATCCGGTAAGACGAAGACACATGACGTTGCCAAATACCTATTAACCCACGGAAGAAAAAGTCAACGGACTTAAGTAATCACAACAGCACCAATACTCACTCCAAAACTACTGCCAACTTAGATTGAGGTGGTATGCAATCCGGACGAGACTTGCGTTTTGGCAGCAAGTGAGGCTCCAAAATTTCGAAAAGCTTTCCGAAGCAAGTGTAGCTCATGTGAAAGTTTTCGATGAAGACATCAGGATTTTGGATCATGTTCTGAAACTACAACAAAAATTATCAATTAAAATTCCAAGGTAATACAACTTACATCTTTGACAAATCGACCCTTTTCACTTCTCTCGAGCAGATATGGATTGACCTAGTATCTGTGCTTTCTCTTTTTTTTTGTTTTCTGCTCCTCTTCCTGCCACTCCAGAAAGGTGGCGGCCAGCTTCGCCACATTTAGGTTCAACAATAAAAGTTCGCTTCAAAACATGAATGTGTATTAACATACTGTCTGATATATATACATGTTATGTACTTACCGTGTATCCATCCTTCACTTTGTTTTTAAATCGCAATTTTATATTATTTTGTTTACAAACGGCTTTTAACTTTTGAGTGCAAAATTACAGCGCGTTAACAGCACAATGTTACTTCCTATCGTTTATCGATTAAAAAAATCGGTAATAAAGTTAATAACAGCAGTTTAACAGAGTCTGTTAAGTATCTGCGAAATATCAACTTTTTCGCGTGGAAATTTCCGCGTCGAGTGGACATAGGGCTTAAGGCCCAAAAATGCTTGCACTGCTTTGATGTTTTTTAGCAACGGGAAACGGCTAACAGCTTCTGTTTTTTCTGCTCCTGGCCATATTTGCCCATCTTTTATTATATGGCCCAAAAAATGTATGCGGGTCTGCAGAAAAACACATTTTTTCCAGTTAATTTTCAATTCAAACTGTGCTGCCGTTTTTAGTACCTGCTTAGTTTTCTCAATGCACTCATCAGCTGTGTTAGCAAAAATAATAAAATCATCCATATACAACTGAATGATATCCTCATTAATAAGATCTTGGAAGATATGGTTTACAAACCGAATGAACGCTGCTGGCGAGTTTCGAAATCCAAAGGGCGCCTTAATAAATTCTAAATGCCCTTCTTTGGTTACGAAAGCTGTGTAAGCTCGGCTTCCTTCTTCCACTGGAACATGAAAAAAACCGTTTTCGAGATCCATAACAGTGTAGTACTTAGCACCTTGCAATTTCTCTAAAACATCCTCCATCACTAGTACCGGAAATCAATCCGCCTTGGGGAGTGACGAAATGGTTTGACTTTTCCATCGGGTACAATCTCCGACTGGATTGGGCAGTGCTTCTTCTCTCCAGACGTGGTTTAATAATTTTCTTTGATCAGACCCTAAATAGCCTGATCGTACTTTTGAGGAACAGTTAGTTCGTTTCTAACACTGAAAACGTTGAACATATTAAATATGTCCTCAGCAGTTTCTTTTTGCTGCGAATCAAGGCTTGAGAATGTAAATCCTTGAGGGTCAGCGGAAAATCTAAACTTTTGAGTAAAATCATACCCCAATAATGCATTGTAACCGATTTTACTATCATCTACCACGAAAAATTTATGGGTAGTGTCTAACTGATCAACAATTACCTCAGCCTGAAAGAATCCTATCGGCTTTGTTTTTTATTCCCCAGACCACACAGCGTTGCCACACTTTTGTGTATTTCAATGTTATTAATGTTTTTGACCACACTTTCTTTAATGATTGTAACATCGTATTTACAATCATTAAAGAAAGTGTGGTGTCTACTAGACAGTCAATATTCAATCCGTTCACTGAAACTGTTTTTATACGAGCTCGGTCAACAATCACGCGCACGTTCTCGACTTTGTTTTGGCACTCACGCGATATGTGTCCATTATGATTACATATGAAACATTTGGTGCTTCCTTGCACTCTTTTCTCTTATGGTCAGCTGAATCGCAATCAAAACAAAACTCCTTTCTTTTAAATTTGGCCATTTCTGTTGGCTGATGATTAGCATTGTCACCTATCTTGCTTTGACCACAGCTTTTAAGTTCTTCCGCGGAGACTTGCTCGTATATGTCGAACTCTTGTCTTAATTCCTTAAATGTCTTGCACTTATACAATAAGAACTTGTATTCGTTTTTTATTTGTAGTCCGTTCACAACATACCGCAAGACTGCTGATTTTTGGACATTACCCACGACCGCAATTTTCCACATATTCAACAAATATTCGTAAAAAGACTCTGACTTCTTTTTCTGTCTTTCACTCATCTGTTTGTGAATATCTAAACTGTTCACTTCACGCTCGAATTCATCGAACAGCAAAAGTTTCATTTCTGAATAGTCACTAACACTTGCTGACTCTAGACACAGTCGGGCTGCTCCAATCATTTTTCCACGAGCTTGTACGTATTTTTGTTCATCTGATAGTTTATATGCATCTGCGTTTTTCTCAAAAACCTCGAACCATTTCTGAACTAGTACTGAATTTCCATCAAAGTCATTCAAAATCTTTTCAAAATTGTCTATTGAAATCTTTGACTTCGTGGCACGCTTTTCATCCACCTCGGCTTTAAGCACAAACAACTGAATTAGTTGATCCAATATTGCACTTATCCCAGTACCTCCGTCGTGCTCGTGATCACGTAAATCCTCTACAGACATATCAGTTTCACCTTTTGTATTTTCAAAACTTTCTTCAATTAGTTTTTCATGCCACACAAAATTCTCCTCAAAACAACAACAACACTGTCCAACTCACAGCTGCAAACCACAATACATGTGTACTTCTACCGAATACAGAAAATTTGCGTATGTATGCACTACACGCCGACTGCTGCGTTCAACATACACACACACACACACAGCTTCCAACAATTCCTTTTCTTTCTAGCAACTTCTAGAAATCTGCACAGACGTTTTTGAATTTGGTCAACTTTCCGACTTTCACAACTAAAGACAACTTTCTCTGCTTATACCGCTTCCAAAAACTGTCCGACACGCAATTCTCTTCAAATTTTTCGCGATTGTACGGCTTTATTAATTTGTTCACTGTTGTTTGCACTCGATTTCTTCCTTTTTTTTCTCACGACCGGTTGAGGTTGTAAAGTGTTTAATATAGTTTATTAAGTATATAGTATGGTTCAATGAGTAAGGATAATTAAAATGCAAAATACAACGCTTTATATTCGCGACAACTGATTTGATTTTGTTACGGCTGCTGCTGACGACGACTCTGTATGTATTCCTCTCTACCTCGTGTTGCGTAGTGTTGCGTAACGTCTGCTGCTAATGCCAAAACCAGGGATGGGCGATTAGCTAGAGTAGGCCCACCTTAAATATATATAATCAGCTGTTGGAAATTCTAAGGAAGCTACAAATGATGTGTCACTAAGCGGTTCACAAATTTTGGATGGTTTACTTGCAAGGCATAGAAATGTGTCAAAAGAAATCAAGCGTACTACGAAAACTATGATGAATTTGCTAGGAAAACTGGTAAATCAGACAGAGTTAAAATGCCGTATTGAAATTTTAAACAAATATATTGAATCTGCGTTTGAGGTTAAGGAAGAATTGGATAAAATTGATGCTGATCTTGTATCGCGGCCAGATTTGGAAACTCTGTGTATTTCTACGAAATGCGGTTGTTGTTTTTAATGGTAAGCCAGCTCGCTCCTCAATCGCAAATGAAAGCTTATTCTGCAATGAATTTGTTGATGTCTCAGACCAGGTATTTGTCAAAAATTAAATTACCAAAATTCGGAAGAACGTATTGCGAATTTAAAAACTTTCTTGGATTGTTTGAATGTTTAGTGTATAGTGACTTGTCACTGTCAAATATTGAAAAGTTCCATCATTTACTTTCCTGCCTAGAAGAAGAAGCATTAGGCACCGTAAGCGCATTTCCAGTCACAGAAGAAAACTATTCAATGGCACTTAATGCGCAAAAGCAAGTATACGACAATAAATTTCTCATTTTCTTTGACACTCTGGAAAAGCTGTTAAAATTGACTACAATGCAAAACCCTTCAGCATCTGCTTTGCGAAATCTAATAGATAGTGGTTCGGCCATTTATGGTTCTCTTCAGTCGTTAGGCAATGACACTCAAATTGTACATGCAATGCTGATTCAAATTATAATGGGAAAGGTTGATGCACGAACAAAATCGCGATTGGAGGAAATCTTGGACAATATCAAAATATCAACTTGGGAAGAGTGAAGCTGCTATGAACAAGCGCTATCAGCACCTTTCTGCTTACGAGACAACATCTGGAAGGCCTAAATCGCAAGGTATAATTCAAAGTGAAGGAGTTCATGCAAAAGGCAACAAGACAGCTTTGTCAGCCGCAAAGCCTAGCCAGGTGCCTGTTGAAAAATGCATTTTTTAAAAGGCATGCGATCATTTTATACAAGCTTGTCGTTCATTCAAGACCCAACCTTGTCAACAGCGCTTTAAATTCGTAAAAAATGTTCCTTTTTGTAATAATTGCATACGTATGGGTCATTCAGTTTCGAGATATAAAGCTAGTGTCTGTAGAGTCTGTTCGAAGCCGCATCATTTTTTGTTTCATAGATATGAAACAAACGCAAGCCAAGTTTTAACCAATCATATCATATCGCATCAGCACCAGTAGCTGGATCAGTAAACACTTCGTTTATTGATCATGCGGCAGTAGTAGGCTCCGATAAAATAACATTAACAACAGCAATTGTCCGTGTGATTTACAATTTTGGTTCATATGTGATGGCAAGAGCATTATTGAACTCTGGATCACAGGTTAATTTTATGACTGCGGAGTTAGTATGTCGACTGCAGTTGCCAACGGAGCAAAAAAATATTTATTTTTTTGTTGGGAATAGGAAAGTGCAATTCACAAGTTAGACATGCAGTGCAGAATCTATTGCTTAGCGAGTCAGTTCTTTTGTAATGAAAACAGACTTCAGTGTATTAAAGTCAATATCACCTTACCAGCCAAAATGGATGGTACTTGATGTGACCATCATTGTTTCACAAACCATAACGCATAGACATTTTGCTGTTGTTTTTTATGACCTATTAGAGACAGGTCGGATAAAAGGTGCACAAGACAAGCCACTACATTGGGGTCAATTGTTTCAGGTCGCTGTCAAGCTCTGGGGTCATCGGAACGGCGTGCATTGTCTCACATTAAGTTTTCGTTGGAAGTTGAAAGAAGTTCCAAACGCTACAAAGTCACAACTATATACCCCAGAACAAGTGCTTTGCGAGAAATCGTTTAATGATTCGATTACCTTCGGACGTCTCAATGTGTCTTTGCCATTTAAATTTAGTCCAACTTGCCTCGGTCATCGAAAGAAACCGCGAAACGGAGATTTCTCGCACTTGAGCGAAGATTAGCAAAGGATTCTGAGGTACATGAAATGTTCAATGCATTTATGACAAAGTATATCTCAATAGGGCACATGAGCTCCGTAAATGACAGTTCCGAGAGAAACAGACTATTTTATACCATATCGATGCGTATTGAGGCCGCAAAGCACGTCCACAAGACTGCGAGTTGTATTTGATGCATCCAGCAAGACGTCGTTTGATGATGTTTTATTAGTAGGGTCGACCATCAATCCGATCTATATGCTACATTGTTGCGATTCTGGCTTCGTCCATATGCGTTAACGGCGGATATAACGAAAATTTATCGCCTGGTGGAAATACAATAGATGAAGCTGATCGCAACTTTCATCTAATTGTGTGGAGAAAATCAACTAGACATCCTCTAATAGTGCTCCGTTTAGATTTTGGATTTTCCCTGGCGAAATGGGCATCAAATTGGGATGGGTTCCAAGCTCAAACTAGTGACATACCGACCGATGGTGGCGATCAGGATGATGCCAAAACATTGATACTGAGATGGCACACCAAGGAGGACCAGTCTAAATATCCTATGAAGGATGTCCTAGAGGTACTACCAACTCGAAGATATATCTTGCCATTTGTGTCGCGTTTATATGATCCCCTTGGGTTATTGAGTCCCATTATAACACGCTCAAAAATGTTAATGCAAAAACTTTGTTATTAAGGGTCAGCTGGGATGATACAATACCTGCCCGCTTACTACCAGAGATGGAGGCAGTGAAGGCTTGTTTTGCTGAAGTGAATTCAGTAGCCGTACCGAGGCACATTGATGTCACGAGAAATTCCACATGTGAAATTCCTGGATTTGCAGATGCGTCAAGCAGGGCATATGAATGTTGCCTGTACGCAAAGTCAAGAGTAACTCCCCTAAAAACCTTGACTAAACCACGGCAGGAGTTGTGTGCAGCACATCTGTTGGCAACTCTGTGGGAGAAGGTAAAGCTTGTTACGATTAGGAAGATGTGCTACATTTGCTGTAGATACACCAATCGCGACTGAATAAGTTTGTGGCCAACATAGTGGCTAATATCCAAGGTTTAACGTCAGAGGTTGAGTGGCGTCATGTGCCTACAAAACAGAATCCCGCAGATCCGATATTTCGTGGATGTTCTTCTTCTGAGCTCATCGCGTCATTTTGGTTCGCTGGTCCAGAGTTTATGAATATTGAACGCAAAGAGTGGCCCACAAATCCCCATTTTTTTAATTAACTTCCTCAGGCAGATTGAATGGAGCTAAAAAAGAGTGGATCAGGATCCCATTGTCGAGCTAATAGAAAATACGTCCTCGTATTTAATAATTTTAAGAATAGTCGTAAGTGTTGCGCTTTATTCATGGAAAGAACTGTCAATAAGAACCTTTTGTTGTTGGAGCTGAAGAACTAGTCTGCGTTGTTGGCTATAATTGACATTCTACAGCACATGTATTTTCCTGATGAATTTCAATGGTTAGGTAAATCGGCACCACCGAAGGCGTCGCTTCAAAAATAATGTCCGTTCTTGCACAAAAATATCAATGGTGAGTAAGTCTGGTTGCTTTTGCGTGTGAGAGGACGCCTGTTAGAGGCAACGTTACCACACAACGCAAAGTTTCCGCTGCTGACGGCCAACTCTAGCATCTCAAATAATGGAAAATTCACTCTCTGATCGTCTCCAGGTAAATAGCCTATTTGAGATCAGTGAAGTGGACTTTTGTCGTCCAAAAAGGATGTCTCTGCGGATTCGGGGAATATCGCCAGTAAAAATGTCCTTGTCAGTTTTTGAATGCTCCATATCGAAAGCTGTTCATTAAGAGTTTGTTATTGACTTTACTGCTATTTTCTTTATTATGTCGTTATCTAGATTCATTGTTCTGAGTGGACCTGTCCGGAAGCTTGATGCCGACAACGCGACCAATTTTGTCGGTGCTGACCTCATACTGGGTACGTGGACGGACTTGGACGAGAAGTTCAAGAACACCATCCTGGAGATTGCCGCCACCAGATGGATCTCTTTCGTGTTCATCCCACCGAGAGCACCTCAGTTCGGAGGGCTGTAGGAGGCAGCCGTCATGTCGTCCAAAACGCTGCTGCTCAAGGCTATCGCCGTGCTCAAACAAGACGAGCTGACAACCTTCTTGGTGGGAGTCGGAGCCATCCTCAAATCCAGGGCAATGGTCGTCGACAACACCAACCCCAACAATGGCGAAGCAGTCTCGCCAGCTCATCTCCTAATCGGAACATTGTTCGCAGCGCGGCCGTCCGCGTTACGTGAGCCATTCACATACGACAACTTATGCTACTTGAAGAAGAGGATATCCGCAGCAATTCTGGATAGACTGGA
Organism: Lordiphosa mommai; assembly: GCA_018904225.1. Classification (NCBI taxonomy): domain Eukaryota; kingdom Metazoa; phylum Arthropoda; class Insecta; order Diptera; family Drosophilidae; genus Lordiphosa; species Lordiphosa mommai. Next base: position 1,706,605 of record JAEIFT010000002.1, on the reverse strand, counting down.
CATGCGACTACCTGCGCAACGTGGAATTAGTTGCAAAAACAGATTTAAAGGCAGCAGACATGCGTTTCATTGTTCCCTGGCAATCTAAGAGTCCGTTATTGGTCTATTGTGTCCTGTTGCACAGTGGTTGCTGCCATAGGCCAAAATTAAAAAAATGAAAGTCAAAATTTTCGAACCCTAACTGCCTTTATTAACAGCTATTTGTGCAAACGTTACAACGCCATTTTTGTTTTGGTTTTATTCCAACTGTATTTTCTTAAAATTGCACCGAAAGTGTGACTATATGTTCATTGACTTTATACAGCGGCTGCAGCACGCTGCAGCGTGTTAACTTTGTTTAATTAAAATATAGTGAAGAATTTCTTTATATGCAAATAGTGTAAAATGAATATTGTACATAAAGGTATTGACTTTAATTCTACAATTAAACATATTGATAATTCGTGTTGTATTCTGTGTTAATCGTTGTTTTAGCTACATAAGTTTTTGTGCATGTTTTGATTCATCCTTCATGTGTTTACTTAAAGTTTTAAGTGTGTTCGCCTCCTCGCCCCTTAATAATTTTTCTTACTTGTTATTTATTAATACTTTAAGATTATAAAACTGTTTCGTTTAGCTGCGGAAACCTGCGGATGATCTTGTAGTTTTCCCAAAAGTAATCAAAGCTTTTTTGGTTTTAAGCAGTTTTTATATAGTGTGACGCAGTTTCTATTCTGTTTTCTTGTTATTCAGAGTAGAAGGGGGCGCGGGCCGTTCCCTACCCCCGCCCATCCGAAATTCTGAGTTTAATTGATTTGTGTAGGTTGCTTAGTGTTTTTCGCACTATGTTTTGTGTTTCTTCTGTTTTTTTTTTCGTTTTTCAGTTTTCCTAATTTTTTTTTTTTTAAGTTCGAAGACAAGGTGTTTCGTGGGTGTTAGTGGGTAGATAGGAGTATAAGCACGCCAATTTTTAAAAAAAAAAGTTGTACACTGTAAAATCGTCGAAAATTTTATACAATATCCTTATTATTTTTATATTTCCTGTTTGGGAGTGGCCGTGGACGTGTCCAACCACGCCCATTTTTACATATATCAGTTTTTACTTTACAAAGACCACACAGTAAAAATTTCAGATCGGTAAGTTTACTAGAAGTATTTTTGGCCGCTCTCCCCATACAAATGCAACCACTGTGTGTTGGAGCGATAGAGTTGTAAAGGGATTTGGATCCCATTAGCATTCCGCTATATATTCGGATTTTGCGGATCACTCTGAAACACTACATTTTCAGCTCTCCAGCAGTTGCCAGACACAGACTGAACAACTTTGCAACCCTTGGATCGCTTAATTTAAAGTGGTGGCCAAGAGACCCCACAAAAATATATTGGCACTCGTCAAAAGGTCAAAGATCCTGGAAAACTTCTAACTCGAATCGATCTCCACATGAGAAAATCCGGCCTCACTGGCCCTTCCGGAACCAGCCGGAACTACCTATCTTCCTAAGGTACGCCGTCGGCATAGTTATCGTAGCGTGTGTTTAAAGGGAGGCACGCACACAACTCGTCAGCTACGCGCAATCGCTACATGCACGACGACAATCGTCAAGCAGTGCCTGTCGCATCTCGTGTTTACATTTTTCCATGAGCATCAATAATGTGTTTAAATAAAAAAATGCCTGAAAATTATCAAATTTGAGTATTTTAACGCTTTTCGAACATCAGCTCTTTCAATTATTTTTTGACATTCTGTAAAATGTTTGATGTTTTATAACGTCTTCTGCTAATTCTTCAGTGGCAATAAATTATCTTCTGGTGGCATTTTAGCAACTAGTGATTTGCTCCATATTCGAGCCTTCGCATCTTCATACTCTCTTTCACTTGGTTCAAGCGGCTTCTTCCATGACCATTTAGCGTATTGAAATTCTTTGTTATGAATTTGGCTTAAATTATGTTTTATTATATTATATTTATCTATTCTAGGACGTAGTCCTATAAGATGATTGGGATTGGTAGTTGTTATTGGAGGTTTACCTCTTGTGGAGTCTCGTCCAGTTCCTCCGCACGGCATTTGATGCATTTTGACAGCACTACACCTGACGATCCACAGCAACAGCAAAAAATTTTGCGTACCTCCGCTTCATAATCCCAGAAGGTATGACCAATAGTAGCACAATTCCAACTTTTTAATTTGACCTTCTCCGCAGCTTCATTTGGTCCAAATACGGTGCTCATCTTCAATCTCAGGATGTCTAGCACCTGGTTGTTTAGGATTTTCTCCGCCTCGTGAAATTTACCCTTAACTTCTCCAGAATAGTAATCTACATACTGGGATTTCAGATTTCAGGCCGTCAGCTCGCATGACATTCCAATATGTCTCCTGCCCCTGAAACAGCACTATGTTGATGGCCGATGCAAACTCGCTAGGCAATTCCGGCATTCTATTCGATCTATTCTTGCTTACTGGTGCTGCTGTTGCAGCTCTTACTACTGCATCTGCTGAGGTGCTAAGAAATTTATCCCCCTGTTGGTAACCAAACGTCATGAAGCGTCCGCCAACTAGGAATGCCGGATATTTGGAAAATATGTATAACGATATCGATAGGTCTATTAAGTTAATTGATGCGTCTTTTGACGCGTATTAAAAACAGCTAAGTTCGTGCATCTGTATGTAACAGGCAGAAGGAAGCATCTTCGACCCCATTAAGTATATAGGTGATTCCATGAAAAATTGTCCACTCGGATTTTTTTTTGGTTGAACTAATTTTTTTTCCAATCTTTGTTGAAAGTAGGGGCGCGTGTTTTCAGCGTTTTCGCAGTTAACATTTTTGTATACCCTTGCAAAGGGTACATTAAAATTGTCACAATGTTTGCAATGTAGAAGGATGCATCTTCGACCCCATAAAGTATATATATTCTTTTTTTGTTTTCCATCGTTGCGTTACCAATCGTAGTATATATTAGTATTAAATGCTTCTACATAATTCTGCCATAGAAACGGTCGGTCAAAAAACAAGTTCTAGTAAAAAAAAAAAATTGAGTGTGGGTAACACTCACGGGGCTTTGATGTGAGACATGTTAATTGAAAATAGTTTATATACCGTGCCACGACCAGACCCCCCCATCCCTTTTCCCAGATCCCAGACTCCCGAGCCCAGATCCCTCCGCACTGTTCCCTAATCCCTACTCCCTGATCCCTAATCCCAGATCCCAGATTCCTGATCCGTGACCCCAGATCAATCATCCCTGGTCCCCCATCCCTGATCCGAGATTCCAGACCCCTGATCCCCCATCCCAGATCCCCCATCCCTGATCCGAAATCCCAGACCCATGATCCCAGACCCCTGCTCCCTGATTCCTAATACCTTCTCCCTGATCCCTAATCCCGGATCCCAGATTCCTGATCCGTAACCCCAGATCCCTAATCCCTGATCCCCAATCCCTGATCCGAGATCCCAGACCCCTGATCCCACATCCCTGATCCGTGTCCCCAGATCCCTGATCCGTGACCCCAGACCCCCCATCCCATCGCTGATCCCCCATCCCAGATCCCCCATCCCAGATACCCCATCCCTGATCCGAGGTCCCAGACCCCTGATCCCAGACCCCTGCTCCCTGATTCCTAATACCTTCTCCCTGATCCCTAATCCCGGATCCCAGATTCCTGATCCGTAACCCCAGATCCCTAATCCCTGATCCCCAATCCCTGATCCGAGATCCCAGACCCCTGATCCCACATCCCTGATCCGTGACCCCAGACCCCCCATCCCATCGCTGATCCCCCATCCCAGATCCCCCATCCCAGATACCCCATCCCTGATCCGAGGTCCCAGACCCCTGATCCCCCATCCCAAATCCCTGATCCCCCATTACAGATCCCTGATCCGAGATCCCAGGCCCCTGATCCCCCATCTTAAAATCCTCATCCCAGATCCTACATCTCTGATCCCTAAACCTAGACCCCTGAACCCCCATCCCAAACCCCTGATCCCCCATCCCAGATCCCTAACCCGAAATTCCAGATCGCTGATCCCTGATCCGATATCTCAGACCCCTGATACCCCATCCAAAATCCTTGATCCTAGATCCCCCATCCCTGATCCCAGACCCCTGATCTCCCATCCAAAATACTTGATCCCAGATCCCCCATCCCAGTCCCCTGATCCCCCATCCCAAATCCCTTATCCCACATCCCTGATCCACGTTCCCTGATCCCAGATCCTAGACCCCTGATCCCTGAACCCCCATCCCAAATCCCTGATCCGAGATCCCAGATCGCAGATGCCCAAGCCCAGATTCCTTTCCTTTTCTTAAAATACTACTACTACCAAATTTAATTGAAATGGCACGGTTGGCCAGACGATTGCTTGCGCTCCAACACTGCTTTTCCACATTGGTAAAGTGGCTATGGTCAAGTGGCTATGGTCAAGTGGCCATTGTCAAGTGGCCATGGTCAAGTAGCCATGGGCAAGTAGCCACGGTTGGCCTGGCAATTGCTTGGTGTATACCACTGAGCAATATGCAATATTCGTTATGCGTTATTTTCAAAATTAATTTTACCCCTACTAGAAAATCATCGTACCGAAATTAAAGATGTTTCACATCAAAAACTTTTTTGTTTTCCATCGTAGCGTCACCAATCTTGGTATATATTAGTTTTATATGCTTCCACATAATTTTGGAAAAAATTTGGCAAAATCGGATCACTATAGCATATAGCTGCCATAGGAACGATCGGTCAAAAAAGTTAGTTCTAGTGAGAAAAACTTGTATGTCATTAATGGTAGCGTCTTCAAAAACTGCAGGGCTCCGCCGATGTAAACCTTCCATTTTTTTTAATTGAATTTGTATTATGTTGGTTTTTAGCGACCTGATCTTCGTTAATGCAAAGTTTCGTTGTGCTGGCTCAAGGTCCCACCCGTGTAATGAATAACAAGTTTAATAGTTATATCGCAATATATTTCTGACTCTCATCGGAGTCGTAATTGCATTATTAAATTTAGTAGAATAATAGGATTCTTTTGAAGTCTTTATAAGATTATACACAACTTTCCGTAATGCTTTGAAACGTCGATAGTGTTCTGCGGTCTTATACCTCTTCCATTTTTTGTAAGCTGTATCTCTTTGAGAAATATAACCAGCGATGTTCTGGTTAAACCACGGTTTTTGAGTCGATCTCAGCCGTGCTTTACGTAAAGGTACGGAACTTTCAAAAAGATTATTTGTAAACAATTGAAGTTGCTCTATTTGTGAATTAGCATCCGATAGACTATAGACTATATTGAGTCCCAGTCATAAGTAACAAATTTATTACTAAGATGCGCAAAGTCAATATTCCTGTAATCCCTATACCAAATGATTTCGTCAATTTTGTTAGGTTTAAAGTCATATGTCAGGTAAATTAAGTCATGTTTTGAAAATACAGGTACTGAAATCTGATCATATAACATAATCTTATCTTTGTCACTTACAAAGAAAATGTCCAGTAATGTGTCATTAGTTTTCGAAAAGTGTGTGGGTACACTTGTGTTAACAAGGTCTAAGCCCAATGAAGACATCTCATCTGATAAATTTTTTTCAGTAAGCATATTACAGTTAAGGTCACCAGTTATTAGAACGTCCGTAAAACTTAAAGACAAAGACGAAATTACATTAATTGCGTCAGTGTAGTCAATATAACGATTTGGTCGGTATAAGCAGCCAATTAGCATTGTGTTTTCAATCAGAATTCCCTTTACCTGAATAAAGAGATATTCAATTGCACTATTTGGAGGGTGTTTACATATCAATTTTGATTTTAATTTCTTATTTACATATATTGCAACACCCCCGCATGGCCTTCCCGATCAGATCGATATATATCAAACCCCTCACACAGAATCAACGAATCACTTAATTGAGGGACAAACCAAGTTTCAGACACACAAACAATATCTACATTTGACTTTACAAACAAATACCTAAATTCATCAACCTTTCTTAACAAACTTTGTGCATTTATATGACAAACTTTAATACCTTCTCTTTGTTTTGCCAAAACTCTAATCAATGTCTTACTGTTGGTTGTGGTACCATTCATATCATTAAATATGTTTTTAAATTATAATGTATTAGCAGTGCACGCAATGTACATATAACAACTAAATCCCTACCAATCACACATAAAGGAATACATATACTTAACATAAACTTAAGAGCATAACATAAAAGCTTCCTAACGAAAAAGAGTGTTCTCAGAAGAGAGATCAAGAGAGCGTTGCAGCGCAAGAAGTTCACGCTTGTACTGCACGCACTTTATCTCCCCACCCTCTCTTTGTTTTACGTGCACTACAGCCCGACGTGTAAAGACAGCAAAGAGAACCTTGTGTTTTTTCATTTTCATTGCCTCTTTAAAAATAGCATTCGTTTCTTTGGTCAATTGCTCGTTTATGTAAAAGGGAGTCTGAGATTCATAACCCAGTAATTCAAGAGTCAGTGGTTCCCTACGGTATGCACGATACGGCAATCTTTTGTCTTCCTCCATTTCACATGTGAACTGTATGTCCCTGTGATAAGAATTTAGTGTACGTAATGTTTGTTCAATTTCATTTTCCTTTACCACTGCGATTAGGTTCGATCCTTGAAGTCAGGTCGTCTACGTATTTCGTTAAAAGTCCCGCTGACTTATTATGTCCGCTATTATGAGGGAGGCTGGAGATCCCATAGGGAGGCCTTTGAGTTGGACGTATAGTTGATCCTCAAATTTAAAAAATCGATTTTCTGTTATGCAGAAATTTACCATTTCCATGAATACCTTTTTTGGTATTTTTGTGTGGTCCTTAATAATGTTCCATTTGTTTCTTATGACTTCTAGTGCGAGGTCTGTGGGTATGCTAGGGAATAGTGGTACCACATCGAAGGAAACCAATTTTTCCTCATCCAATATATGAGTATTATTGACTCTTTGTTTGAACTCACACGCGTTTTTTACATTATATTGTGAGTCCACGGTTAAGTTTTTGAGTACTTCTGCTATATATTTGCACATTTGGTATGCTGGAGAGTTAATCATAGAGCATATGGGTCTGAGTGGCGTGTCCTTTTTATGGATCTTTGGTAGACCATAAATTCTGGGAGTTAGTGCAGTGCTTATAAATAATCTTTTCCGTTCGATCCTTGAAGTCAGATTCATTTTAAATAGATTATCCACAATTTCATTATTTTTGGTCTGCAGTCTCGATGTTGGGTCCTTCCGCAAGATCCTATATGTGCTCAGGTCATCCAGTATATTTTTCATTTTGGTTTTGTAGTTCTGTTTTCGTCTTGCTTATAAACCACTCTTTCTGATTGTTGTTGGTCAGAATTGCGTTATGCTCATTCCTTAGTCTCTCAAATTTTTTCAGCTGGCGCTCTCTTAGGCCCCCCGCACATAGAGAGCGGAGCGGAGCATAGCTTAACAGCGAGTGAAAACAAACACACCGAGCCCATAGAGAGCGCGCACACCAAAAGCTTAGCAGAGCGGAGCGGAGAGTGGCTGATCCGCTGTAAACAAGCATGCTTGTTTATTTCTGCTCATCCGCAGTTTGCTTATGCTTTTTGTGGCGTTCAGTGAAGCAAACAAGAAGTTTGAAAAAAAAAATAAGTTAAATTACACTAGTTTACAATATTTAAAAAAACGAGAAGGCAAAGATAACTTCGACTGTGCCGAAGTTTTAATACACTTGAAAAACTTTACTCCAACTGATTTAACTGGAAAAATATATATAGGATATAGATATAAGATATCTAAAATTTTTAAATCATTGATAATTAAAATTTGATACCATAAAAAAAACTTTTCTTAGTAAACCACATTTTCCGACCGATCGTTCCTATGGCAGCTATATGCTATAGTCATCCGATTTTGATAATTTTTTTCAAATTATGTGAAAGCATATAAAACTAATATATACCAAGATTGGGGACGCTACGATAAAAAACAAAAAAGTTTTTCTCACTAGAAGTAGTTTTTTGACCGTCCGTTTATATAGCAGCTATATGCTATAGTCATCCGATTTTGATAAATTTTTTCAGAATTGTGTGGAAACATATGAAACAAATATATACTACGATTGGAGACGCTACGATGGAAATCAAAAAAGTTTTTCCCACAAAGACTTATTTTTCGACCGATCGTTCCTATGGCAGCTATATGCTATAGTGATCCGATTTTAATACATTTTTCCAGAATTATGTGATCGGCCGGTTCCGACATATTAGTTGCGTGCAGTAAAAAGAAGACTCTGTGCAAAATTTCAGCTCGATAGCTTTAAAACTGAGAGACTAGTTCGCGTAGAAACAGACAGACGGACGGACGGACAAGCGGAAATGAACTCAGATCGTCGTCCTGATCAAGAATATATATAGTTTATGGGGTCGGAAATGAATATTTCTATGCGTTACAAACTTCTGGGCAAAATTAATATACACTTTTCAAGTGTATAATAAACTCGTATAATAATCAAATTTGACTTTAAGTACTTTCGTATGTAAAAAAGAATAAACAGTTATTTGTTTCTAATGTTCAAATTTTTGCGTACAACTTAAAATTATGTTAATTTTTTTCGGTTTTAATTGGAAAAATTAATTAATTATGGAGGATTTGCCATTCTCCCGTTCTCGAAACAAGCAGTTAGATCCTTCTAACTTTCTCTAGTTTATTTAAGCTGTAATCAACTGTTTGTAAATCGCCCTCGTATATTGATCAAATTTTATCTGACGTTCCCGAATTTCGGTGGATATATTTTTCATATTATTTCATAATTCCATAATTTTAGAGAAGTTAAGAGAAGTTATTCTGTTATCAAACTGATTTGTTTTCTTATAATAATGCATTAGTTAAAACAAACTAGCAACACTAGAGTGCATCAGCTCTTCGCTTTCTATCCGCTCTCTTTGTTGTTGTTGTTGCTTGTTTTTGTGTTGAGGCCGTCACCTTTAGGCTCACAGCTGTTGCGTCGTCTGCCCTCAGTAGTCTGCAGTGCAGTTTTGTTAAAACCAAAATAAAAAATATACTGGATGACCTGAGAACATATAAGATCTTGCGGAAGGACCCAACATCGAGACTGCAGACCAAAAATAATGAAATTGTGGATATTTTATATATTTATTTATTATATATATTAAACAAATGGAACATTATTAAGGACCACACAAAAATACCAAAAAAGGTATTCATGGAAATGGTAAATTTCTGCATAACAGAAAATCGATTTTTTAAATTTGAGGATCAACTATACGTCCAACTCAAAGGCCTCCCTATGGGATCTCCAGCCTCCCCCATAATAGCGGACATAATAAGTCAGCGGGACTTAACGAAATACGTAGACGACCTATTCGCAGTGGTAAAGGAAAATGAGATTGAACAAACATTACGTACACTAAATTCTTATTACAGGGACATACAGTTCACATGTGAAATGGAGGAAGACAAAAGATTGCCGTACCTGGACTCGATGATACACAACATAAATAACACACTGCAGATAAACTGGTACCAAAAACCAACAGCATCTGGACGGATCATCAATTTCTACTCGAAACACCCTAGGAACATGATACTAAACACGGCACAGAACCTAGGAAGGAGGATTATGGACACCAGCGACGAAATATTTCACAAGAAGAATAAATTAACGCTCAAGAAAATATAAAAAAAAAACGACTTTTCGGAAAACATTATAAAAACCATCATCATGAATGTCGGACGGGAAAAAATCATACAGGAAACAAAGGAACAAAAAACATACAAATCTGCAATTTACATACCACAATTCTCGGAACGCCTCTCGAGATCAAATTTGTATGACAAGGACAATGTCAAAATTGCACATAAACCAACACAAACAATGGCCTCACTTTTCAGTAATATGAAAAGCAAAATTGCTACAGCGGACAAAAACAATATCAATATGCGCTGGAGACGGGAACAACATATGTAATAAAATTTATGTTGGTACTACAAAATCTTAATCTTAAAAACTTAAGACACGGCTATCTGGACATAAATCAGACATAAAAAAATGGAACGAGATTAACACACAAAAAACCGCACTTGCAGCCCACTGTGCAGAGAGCAGTCACTCTCCCGATTTTGACGGCACGAGCATTCTGCAACAAGAACAACACTACAGTAAACGCTTTACTTTGGAGATGCTACATATAATAAACCTACCAACAAATACAAGACTGAACTTCAAAACTGACACAGACAGCAACGCTGCACACATTTACAAACACTTACTTGAAAAGCATTAGAAAGAAATCAGTTTCAAATTAAACTCCGCGACGAGCAGCAGCATATGTCGTGTATAAATGTATGTAACAAATAGCTTAATTTCACCGATTGCGTTTTAATTGTTTGTTTTTATTTGTTTAATGTTGTTGTTGTTAGCCCCTGAAGACGGACTCCGATGAGTCAGAAATATATTGGGATATAAATATTAAACTTGTGTTTCATTACACGGGTGTGACCTTGAGCCAGCACAACGAAACTTTGAATTTTTATTATTTTTAATTGTTTGCTACGGAAAACCATTGCTAAAAAATATGGACAAAATCTGAAAAATGGCATCGAATTCCAAACTTCTAAATTACTTACACTTTAAAATTATGTTAATTATTTGAAAGTAATTTTTATTTTAACTATCCCAGCGCTACAAGAACATAAAGATGACTTATAATTAATGCGCTAGTCACAACAGGTTGAAAAATAATATTTTGATTTAGACTCTAGACTCTATTTTTGCCAACCAAATCGCGAATTCGAGCACAAAAATTAATTGCCGCAAAAAAGTATCTTTTTTTCCATAATTTTTTTCTTCTATCCAGGAATTTACTGTATAAAGCTTGAAATGGGTACCTCAATAGTTTCAGAGTTATGAATCTTTTTCTCATTTATATTTATTATTTGGTAGTTTAATTATTTTAGTACTGTGATTTTTGCTTATCTGAATATGTTTTTTGAAGACTATTTTCTGTTTTAATACCTAAAACATATTTACACTCCTTAAAATCCTAAATAATCACACTTCCGTGTTCTTCTTACCATCTAGATCACATACCGCCGGCTAGTTCGTGTGATCGACCTCAGTGTCCTGATCAGTAAAATTTTTATTTTGCACCAACTTCTCCTGATGCGGATCATTGTGACAGTTTGGTGTTTTGTGTCCAGCATGTCCCACCCTTCTTGGACCGGATTTACATTTCTCCAATCCTTATATTCGAGTCCGGTTGGAACCTTTGTACCCCCATCTAACCCAACACAAAATCTCCATTCACACTTTACTATTTTTATACACTTGAAAAGTGTATATTAATTTTGCCCAAAAGTTTGTAACGCATAGAAATATTCATTTCCGACCCCATAAACTATATATATTCTTGATCAGGACGACGAGCTGAGTTCATTTCCGCTTGTCCGTCCGTCCGTCTGTCTGTCCGTCTGTCTGTTTCTACGCGAACTAGTCTCTCAGTTTTAAAGCTATCGAGCTGAAATTTTGCACAGAGTCTTCTTTTTACTGCACGCAACTAATATGTCAGAACCGGCCGGATCGGATGACTATATCATATAGCTGCCATAGGAACGATTGGTCAAAGAACAAGTTCTAGTTAGAAAAACTTTTTGGTTTTCCATCGTAGCGTCACTAATCTTGGTTTATGTTAGTTTTATATGCTTCCACATAATTCTGTAAAAATGTGTCCAAATCGGATCACTATAGCATATAGCTGCCATAGGAACGATCGGTCGAAAAATAAGTCTTTGTGAGAAAAACTTTTTTGATTTCCATTGTAGCGTCTCCAATCGTAGTATATATTTGTTTTATATGTTTCCACACAATTCTGAAAAAATTTATCAAAATCGGATGACTATAGCATATAGCTGCCATATAAACGGTCGGTCAAAAAACTACTTCTAGTGAGAAAAACTTTTTTGTTTTTTATCGTAGCGTCCCCAATCTTGGTATATATTAGTTTTATATGCTTTCACATAATTTTGAAAAAAATTATCAAAATCGGATGACTATAGCATATAGCTGCCATAGGACCGATCGGTCGGAAAATGTGTTTTACTAAGAAAAGTTTTTTTTTATGGTATCAAATTTTTATTATCAATGATTTAAAAATTTTAAATATCTGATATCTATATCCTATATATATTTTTCCAGTTAAATCAGTTGGAGTAAAGTTTTTCAAGTGTATTAAAACTTCGGCACAGTCGAAGTTAGCTTTGCCTTCTCGTTTTTTCTTTCGGCACGTTATAATTTCTATGAAAGGCCCTAGCATCCTATCTAGCTCGAGCGAACTAGACCAAACTTAATCTATACAATAATAATAAGCTAATCATAAATGAGTAAAACGAGAGCGCAAGTTAAAGTCGGCTCTTCCCGACTTCGACATACCCGTTACTCAGGGAAAGGTTTATTTTAACATATATTATTAAATCCCAAAATGCTAATCGTAATTATTTGTTTTGCTTATAACCCGGCTCTAGTTCATCCGATCGTTAAACAGTGTATAGCATATCGATAAGAAATTTTGATTTAAATACATGTATAGTAGGTTCGAACAATCTATCTTCAAAATTGTGGGAACATTTTTTATTTTTCCAAATTGCGGGGGTGTCAACTCTACTATCGTTTATCTGAGCGGGAAATGGAGTATGGTGAATCGATAAGTAATGATGATTAAAATATATGTGTAGAAGGTTAGAACAATCTTTCTTTAAAGTTGTTGGATATATAAGTTTTTTTTCAAATTGAGTTCATCTGATCGGGAAATGATCTGATCTGCGTGCAGTCGATACAAGTCTACGCTGAATAAATTGTAGCTCTAGCTCGAACTTAGTATACTCTCTTTACTCTATGAGTAACGGGTATAAAAAAATTGAACACAATAAATAATTATTTAATTATAATTTAATGTTAAAAGATAAAATTGGCTGTAACAGCCCCCCCAAGGGGGCCAAGCCGAGCTCCTCTCAACCTCTTAGCTCGTGTGTCTTTTAATTTTCGCTCAAGAGAAAGGGACCTACAGTTTAACGCCAAATCCGAACGGCAAAGTTTTAGAGAAGCTTTTTCATGGCTACATACTCCACAACTGGCGCCAACAATTGTAAAGGTGGACCTTATGTGTAAAAGTTTTTAAAGAAAATAATTTTTCATTAGAAGTTCTGAAGCGGGATCGAACCCACAAACTCCCGCAAAGTACGCACACACGCTACCCACTGAGCCACACAAGGCCATAAATAATTTAATGCATATCAACTTAATCTATTCAGAGTTTCAGATTCTAGGTATGTTAACCTCAAAACCATACAGGTCACCCGTCTTCTTTTTTTGTTATTTATTGAATCTTTTTCAAATGAGACTAACAATCAATGATAGGAAAGGTACTGATTATTTGTACCTAGGCAAAGTAAAAGGTATCTGGATTTTTCAGTACCTAGATTATGGAAAATGTACTAAAGCGGTACTTTTAATATTAGCCCTTTAACGCATTGGTCATAGTTTTTTGTATAGTAATAATTATGAACACCATATTAAAACAGTGTTACATCAAAACTAATATTCTAGAGGCTCGCATTGATATAAGGAACTCAAAAGTTTTATTTTTAACTAGCATATAACCCGGCGCGCTTCGTCACCATCAGTATAGCCGCCAAATTGAAATAAAAATCTGATATTTTTTTAAATATTTTAATATATGTTTCTTTCGCAGAAACACCCCCACCCCGCAGTAAAATTTTAACCACTCCCAATTTTTCCACATGTTTTAAAAAATTAGAACATTATTTTTCATCTACAATATTTGTTCCATACCATACTTACAATCCATATTTTATTTAGATCTGCAAAAAAAAACGTTTGGCAATGAATCCACCCTCGCCATCCATTTACCGACCTTCAGAAATGAGAAAATTATTTTCCATTTATTTGGCCCATTGAGCGTACAAACCCTGCAACCACTCCCGCAGCCCATTATCCGACCTTGAGGTTGAGTTTGCGGAAAGCTTGAAACTTTATCAGATTTAATTGGCCCATAGAGCTTTCAAACCAAATTTAATAAAAATCGGCTAAAATATAATTTCAGCCATGAACCCACCCCCGCACCTATATTCCGACCACTGCAGTGAGTTTCCAGAAATAAAAAACACGTATTTCCATTTACTTCGACCCTAGAGCTTACAAAACGATTTTCATTCAGATCGGCTCACAAATAGCTATTGTCACTGAACCCAAACACGCCCACCATTATTCTAGCCCAGGGGCGGAAATTCCAACACCGAGAAATCACATGTCTTATTATTTTGTACAATGTGTTCACAAACCGAGTTTGAAGTCAAATCGGATAAAAATAGTTTATTTCATATAGAACTTTCCGGGCATTTCCCGACCTATCGTAACGATTTTCCAACATTTGAAAATCCCATGTCTAATTATTTTGCACTCTTTAATTACAGAGTTTGCATTTTCTGGCATTTTCCTTGTGGATAAAGTTTTCACCAACAAAATATCATTTACAAATTTACAAACCGAGTTTGAAGTCAATCAAATGAAAAATAATGTTTTTCATATTGCATTTTCCTGGCATTTCCCCATTTTTGGGGCGAATTTTCCAAAATCGGAAAATCTCATGTCAACTTGTTTTGTATACTATCCCTACAAACCGAGTTTTAAGTCAATCGGATGAAAAACAGTTTTTTCCATATAAAATTTTTCGGGAATTTCCCGACTTTTCGGGCGGATTTTCCAACATCGGGAAATTACATGCCTAATTATTTTGCATACTATCCTTACAAACCGAGTTTAAAGTCAATCGGAGAAAAAATGATTTTTCCAGTATAGAATTTTCCGCGAATTTTCCGACTTTTCGGGCGGATTTTCCAACATCGGAAAATCTCAAGTCTAATTATTCTGCTTGTCATCCTCACAAACCGAGTTTGAAGTCAATCGAATGAAAATACAGATTTTTCCATGAAGAATTTTCCGGCTATTTTCCTTGTAGGCGGATTTTCCAAAATCTGGGAAACACGTGTCCAATTATTTCGTTTACTTTACTTACAAACCAAATTTCAAGTCAATCGGATAAAAAACAAAATTTTCCCCATAGTAGCTTTTCTGGGAGTTTTCCACCCCTTAGGGGTGGAATTTTTCAAAACCCCGCCCTAGTGCCATAATCATGTGAGTTTCATCTATCTTTATTTGCTAGTATATCAAAAGATATAGCCTTGTGTGCTTCAGTGGGTAGCGTGTGTGCCTACTGTGCGGGAGGTTGTGGGTTCGATCCCGCCTCGGAACACCTAATTTAAAAAGTTTTTTATTAAAAACGTTTACACATCAGGTCACCTTTACAGCTGTTGGCGCCAGTTGTAAAATATGTAGCCATGAAAAAGCTTCTCAAAAACTTTGCCGTTCAAATTCGGCTTTAAACTGTAGGTCCCTTTCTCTTGTGCGAAAATTAAAAAGACACACGAGCCAAGATATTGAGAGAAGCACGGCTTGACCCCATTATGGGGCTGTAACAGCCAATTTTAACTTATATCAAAAGAAATCAAAAAACCTAAAATATTGGACGGGCTTTTTAATATTATGAAAAGAAAAAAAGCAAAGAGCAATTTCACTGGATAGACCTGTTGCTGAATCACCCGTCATAGCAAAAAGCATTTTCGAAAGAAAAAAAAACCTTTGCACTTGGAGGAGGTGCATCACCATTTTGGAATTTGCGCGCTCTTTCGTTTCATTAAGAAAAACATGTCGCTGTAACGAATTACGCACGGGCTGGTTTTCATGGGTTTTTAAGACAACAGGCACGCTTTAGAATCCGGCTATGTCTCGTCGGCTTGGGGGTGGAAATCTTTGCCGCCTTAAAAGCAATGCCCTAGTTATATCACTCTTCTACATTAAAGTGAGCGTGCATGCGACAAAAAACTAACCGGAAGAAAACAAATAGTCAAACACAAACATACCAAACCTACTTTTAAAATTCATGGTGACTGCCACCGAAGTTGTCGTGGTTGTTTTAGCCCACCCTACCTTCGACCATTCGTTCCCTTGAATACCTGAGAAAATCTGTGAATGATCCCTTACACATCTTTCACAGGGGTTTAGTCAGCACGAGTTCAACACAAACAAATTAGTTAGAATACATTATAAATTTTATTTAATAATTATGAAAGCCAACAAATTTAAGGGTTGATCGAGCATAATAAAAAGAGATATAAATTTATTACTTCTATTAAGTCTTTAAGTGCGACAATTAAAATTTAAAGTAAACAATTACAAGCCTCGATCAACATACAAAACCTATCATATGGTACGTGCAAGAGTATGGGTGTAATTTTGCTCAAGTGCCTGAACCCAAACGAAAGTAATATCAAAAGGCAAACCAATGTAGCCGCACAGCTGTTAAGCGCAGGCGCACACACGCATTAGCACTACGCTCTTGTCTGCAGGCTAAGGCGCGGGAGGGGATTCCTGGAGTCTAGACAAGACAACAGTGGCTTTTCTTGGTTTTGTCTGATTTCTATGCCAAATTTGTTTTTGTTTGACGATTATTTTGATGTTTGTTTTATGGCATTTATGTAGTCATTTTATTTTGTGCTTTATGAGCGTTGGCAAAATATATGTATGTCCTAAATGGACATTATCAAAGGGGGTGTTCAAACTTACTTGAATTTCTCCGACGGTGAATGCGCTTCCAACGTAGATACCTGTTGAACTAAAGGTTAACACATATAGGTTGCCTCAATGCCGCTTGTTTTCATGACACTCAAACAAAAAAAATACGAAATGATACGAAATGATACGTAAGCACTGGCTGCACTGCTCAGCAACTCTTTAATTTGATTTTTGTTTTGCCTTTTACAAGCCACTTAGCTCCAACAGGCAGAGTCTTACACGCACACACATAAATAAGGAAATTCAATTACTCAATTTGGACAAATTATTTAAATGACAATTAACTTTTTTTTCAGGAACTTAGAAAATTTCTTTTTTTTCTTTTCACAAGTTGCCGCGTTGTTTAATCCGCGCTCGACTGACACTGCAGACGCATCAATATAACTGACTAATTGAGTTATTTTTTTTCGACAACTTCTCAAGCTTTGGTCATTGTGGCAAGGGAAATAAAATTGTCCGGCAAGAGAGAGGGTTTGCTCTTTAACTGAGTCTAGTTTCCTCTGGCAGGTTTAAGCCGATGATTTGTTGTTGTCCTCCTGCAAAGCAAGGAAAATTTACCCCATAAGCCTTAGCAATTCTTTCTTTTTCTTTTTGTTCCATTCAGCAAGTGATCAAATATGACCTTTTGATTAAACTTACCTTGCTGGATCTGGCGTCTGCACAAAACTTTAGGGCTGTTTGAGCCGCACCACACAGTGACAAAAAAACTTTAAATTGCCCAAATTTAGCAATACTTAGAATTTATCTGTATTTTGTTTGTTTTTTTTTTTCACAAAAAAATATAATTTCGATTTGCCGAAAACTTTGCAGCACAAACAAGACTGTATATTAGTCGGAACTTTTGATGATTGATTTGCGAGGCCAACTCCTCGGTCCAAGAAACCTCGGTGACGCCAGCGCACCAACTTCCTCCATTTCGCCATTCTAGGTTGCGGGGAAACCTGTCTGTCCTACAATCTAACTTTCCTTTTCCCCCTTGTGGGCGCATTGCCTTGTCAACAACGGTGATTGCATCCCACCCCAATCAGCATCCGAACGTGCTCCCACACACGCATCCTGATCGCTCACTCATACGGACGTATTTAATGCCATGCATACTGGTGCTTTGCACACATATAAAAGTTCTCTCCGCAGTAAGCCTAATGCCGCTCAGAGCGCGTTACTTGACATTGATGTGTGTGTGTATCTAACATGCCTCTGTTATTTCTTTGCATAATGTATCTACATACTAACTACAAGCGCCCTTACATCGCATAGCATTCATTCACACGAAATTACGTTAATACCACTCAGTTTTTGATGGATTTGAGAAAACGGCCCTAAGTGTGCTTTTGTTGACCCACATACACCAAAAAAAAAAAACACAGACTGAATTGAAAGCATAAAAAATTATTTTTTTACGTAATAAAGTTGTTCCCATCACAGGGCAAGTAGTTGTTATCAATATTGTTATCTTAAGTTAATCATTTCAGTAGCAGAGTTTTGATGCAGAAACTAATATCTAATGCTGAAATATAAGAAGTTTAAAAAAGATTCCATTCAACTTCAAAATTAATTGTTTTGAAGTATTATTTCTAGTCCAGAGCCGAAAAGATACATGCGGTCGTTCTCATCCGAAACCATACCTTTAATATCATCTATACACGTGTAACCAACTCTTTTGTACTGACGAGTATTCAAGTTAATTTTATAGATTTGTTTGTCTATGCTACACGTATATGCAAACAATGTTCCATCTTGGCAATGTAACGTCAATCCATTTACCTGGGCATTGTGTAGACTCGAAAATTCAACATGCTCCTGAACATGTATCTTACTATTTAGCTTTATAATAGTATGCTTTACATTTTCGTCGTCACCGCCGGACAATATGTGCAAAGACTCGTCGTCGACATATGTATCCAAAGTATTCACACCGGCATCGTGTAACTGGAACTGCAAGTATTTTGTACTTAGTTTCTGATCATAAAAATAAATCTCTCCATTTGTTGTTGCGATAAGCAGTAGACCCGGCTTATTGAGCCACTGCAACTGAAGAGGACATCTCTTTAAGTCGATAAGGTAGAGCAATTGTAACTCTTTTGGGTCATTCATACTCCAGTGGTGCAATGAAATTTTTCCATCCGCACTGGCAATGTATAAAGAAAATATTTTCGTTTCCGCATGTCGCATTACGTCGATACCCATTAGACGTGCTTCCACCAAACCATTACAGGGTTGTGCTGCATTTCGCACAGTATGCGTACACAGCTCACTAACGGTGCAATCCTTAAACATCACTTGATTAATGCAAAGCTGTGCTCGTCCTCCTACCGAAAATATGAGCCACGACTCCATATCATTAGACCACTTCTGAGGATATGCGGTCAAATGGCGTACGCTGGAAATGTGAGAATGCAGCTCTGCACACTGCAATATCATATTATTATAAAGCCTACTGAGTTTTATTATATTATCATCGCCGGCAGATATTATAAAAGACTCTTCCGTGGGTGATGTAGCTAAGAGACGTAGAGTATTGCAACTGCGGATGTGCCAGCTATTGCTTTGTATATGCAAGGCATTATTGTAAAGTTTGTTACTGGAATAGAAGACCTGCTTTTGCTTGACAAACACTACAGATAATTCCCCATCATGCAGATGATAATCCCAGCAACGATGACCACCGCCGCACTGCAATTGGATCAATACATCATGATGACGAGACCAAGCCACAAGATAATTGTCGTTGAAACCTAGTAGAACATCTTTAGAGGGCAACGCTTCAACCCAACTCAAAGGTACACATTCACGCCTCAAAATAGTTAAGCTTCCGTCCATTAGGTTTAAACGAAGATACTTTATATTTGGTTCATGCCCAGCACTAAGTATGCATGCTTCTTGCTCATTCAGCGTCAGCAATTTCAGCAATGTGGCACCCATGTGCCCATGAAGACGTTTCAGCTTGCTTTTAAGGTAAAAATCAGATTGCTTCTCCTTGCGGGTGTATACCATGACACAACCATTGCGGTTACTTAACACCAGGAATTTCGGCGACACTAGCAACGCAGCTGTTATCCATTGGCCTTGGCTATTGAAGAGCGATAGTTGTGCCTCGACATTTAGCTGATTTCCCCTCAATAATTGACAATTTCCCAAGTCATCGGAGATCAGGTAAAGATCCTTGTTCAGAAATTGAAAGCCACGTATTGTACCTTTCAGCCTGGCACCGTCGAATTGTTGCTCGAGTTGCTCGGTATGTGCATTGTAACTGAGCAGTGTGACGCGCTGATAGCCACAAGTGACTATAATCTATAGTCATATAATATAATGTTTGTTTTTTTTTTCACAAAAAAATATAATTTCGATTTGCCGAAAACTTTGCAGCACAAACAAGACTGTATATTAGTCGGAACTTTTGATGATTGATTTGCGAGGCCAACTCCTCGGTCCAAGAAACCTCGGTGACGCCAGCGCACCAACTTCCTCCATTTCGCCATTCTAGGTTGCGGGGAAACCTGTCTGTCCTACAATCTAACTTTCCTTTTCCCCCTTGTGGGCGCATTGCCTTGTCAACAACGGTGATTGCATCCCACCCCAATCAGCATCCGAACGTGCTCCCACACACGCATCCTGATCGCTCACTCATACGGACGTATTTAATGCCATGCATACTGGTGCTTTGCACACATATAAAAGTTCTCTCCGCAGTAAGCCTAATGCCGCTCAGAGCGCGTTACTTGACATTGATGTGTGTGTGTATCTAACATGCCTCTGTTATTTCTTTGCATAATGTATCTACATACTAACTACAAGCGCCCTTACATCGCATAGCATTCATTCACACGAAATTACGTTAATACCACTCAGTTTTTGATGGATTTGAGAAAACGGCCCTAAGTGTGCTTTTGTTGACCCACATACACCAAAAAAAAAAACACAGACTGAATTGAAAGCATAAAAAATTATTTTTTTACGTAATAAAGTTGTTCCCATCACAGGGCAAGTAGTTGTTATCAATATTGTTATCTTAAGTTAATCATTTCAGTAGCAGAGTTTTGATGCAGAAACTAATATCTAATGCTGAAATATAAGAAGTTTAAAAAAGATTCCATTCAACTTCAAAATTAATTGTTTTGAAGTATTATTTCTAGTCCAGAGCCGAAAAGATACATGCGGTCGTTCTCATCCGAAACCATACCTTTAATATCATCTATACACGTGTAACCAACTCTTTTGTACTGACGAGTATTCAAGTTAATTTTATAGATTTGTTTGTCTATGCTACACGTATATGCAAACAATGTTCCATCTTGGCAATGTAACGTCAATCCATTTACCTGGGCATTGTGTAGACTCGAAAATTCAACATGCTCCTGAACATGTATCTTACTATTTAGCTTTATAATAGTATGCTTTACATTTTCGTCGTCACCGCCGGACAATATGTGCAAAGACTCGTCGTCGACATATGTATCCAAAGTATTCACACCGGCATCGTGTAACTGGAACTGCAAGTATTTTGTACTTAGTTTCTGATCATAAAAATAAATCTCTCCATTTGTTGTTGCGATAAGCAGTAGACCCGGCTTATTGAGCCACTGCAACTGAAGAGGACATCTCTTTAAGTCGATAAGGTAGAGCAATTGTAACTCTTTTGGGTCATTCATACTCCAGTGGTGCAATGAAATTTTTCCATCCGCACTGGCAATGTATAAAGAAAATATTTTCGTTTCCGCATGTCGCATTACGTCGATACCCATTAGACGTGCTTCCACCAAACCATTACAGGGTTGTGCTGCATTTCGCACAGTATGCGTACACAGCTCACTAACGGTGCAATCCTTAAACATCACTTGATTAATGCAAAGCTGTGCTCGTCCTCCTACCGAAAATATGAGCCACGACTCCATATCATTAGACCACTTCTGAGGATATGCGGTCAAATGGCGTACGCTGGAAATGTGAGAATGCAGCTCTGCACACTGCAATATCATATTATTATAAAGCCTACTGAGTTTTATTATATTATCATCGCCGGCAGATATTATAAAAGACTCTTCCGTGGGTGATGTAGCTAAGAGACGTAGAGTATTGCAACTGCGGATGTGCCAGCTATTGCTTTGTATATGCAAGGCATTATTGTAAAGTTTGTTACTGGAATAGAAGACCTGCTTTTGCTTGACAAACACTACAGATAATTCCCCATCATGCAGATGATAATCCCAGCAACGATGACCACCGCCGCACTGCAATTGGATCAATACATCATGATGACGAGACCAAGCCACAAGATAATTGTCGTTGAAACCTAGTAGAACATCTTTAGAGGGCAACGCTTCAACCCAACTCAAAGGTACACATTCACGCCTCAAAATAGTTAAGCTTCCGTCCATTAGGTTTAAACGAAGATACTTTATATTTGGTTCATGCCCAGCACTAAGTATGCATGCTTCTTGCTCATTCAGCGTCAGCAATTTCAGCAATGTGGCACCCATGTGCCCATGAAGACGTTTCAGCTTGCTTTTAAGGTAAAAATCAGATTGCTTCTCCTTGCGGGTGTATACCATGACACAACCATTGCGGTTACTTAACACCAGGAATTTCGGCGACACTAGCAACGCAGCTGTTATCCATTGGCCTTGGCTATTGAAGAGCGATAGTTGTGCCTCGACATTTAGCTGATTTCCCCTCAATAATTGACAATTTCCCAAGTCATCGGAGATCAGGTAAAGATCCTTGTTCAGAAATTGAAAGCCACGTATTGTACCTTTCAGCCTGGCACCGTCGAATTGTTGCTCGAGTTGCTCGGTATGTGCATTGTAACTGAGCAGTGTGACGCGCTGATAGCCACAAGTGACTATAATCTCATCACACACTGCCAGCACTGTACATTTGTAGCCGGAAAAATTGTGCACCAATTGCCATCTTTGCAGAATTGATTTTGGACTCATGTAAAACAATCGATTTTTGTTGCTTAGTCCGACAATAATCTTTTGATTCACAAATTTTACATTCGCGATAAACTCGTCCCTTGAACTTGAGGAGGCGAGAGAACTTAGTTTTATTAATTGTTCATTTTGTTTTTGGCTAAAAACTGCATGAAGATTATATGCTAGTACATTGCCCGTTGAGCCAGTGCTAAAAAGCGTCTTTGTGGCTGAGTTAAAGCAAAGCCGCCTTATCGGTGCGCCAAATTGCTGCCGACGCTTCAATAACAAATCACCTGAACAATTCCAAATGCAGATATAGGAATCCTCGCCACCACTTACGACATAGACTTGTTCACCTGCGTAATAAATTCTTTGGTTAAATAATTCAAAGTCAAAATATTGGTGCGGTAACATAAGGCCCAAGGACTTATCGCCTATAACTTTATAATTGTGCTTTTATATCGGTCATAAGTGCCAACTCAACATAACTTCAGTTAATTTGTATACCTTTGCAGAGGGTATATACTTATATCAATTGATAACATAAACTTTAAAAAATGTATAAATTTTTCCTCTATCGGTTGTACGACTCACTTTTTATACACTTGAAAAGTGTATATTAATTTTGCCCAGAAGTTTGTAACGCATAGAAATATTCATTTCCGACCCCATAAACTATATATATTCTTGATCAGGACGACGAGCCGAGTTCATTTCCGCTTGTCCGTCCGTCCGTCTGTCCGTCTGTCTGTCTGTCTGTTTCTACGCAAACTAGTCTCTCAGTTTTAAAGCTATCGAGCTGAAATTTTGCACAGAGTCTTCTTTTTTCTGCACGCAACTAATATGTCGGAACCGGCCGGATCGGATGACTATATCTTATAGCTACCATAGGAACGATCGGTCGGAAAATAAGTCTTAGTGAGAAAAACTTTATTATTTTCTATTGTAGCGTCACCAATCTTGGTATATATTAGTTTAAGATGATTTTACATATTTGTGGAAAAATTGATCAAAATCGGATGAATATAGCATATAGCTGCCATATAAACGGTCGTCAAAAAACTAGTTCTAGTGGGAAAAACTTTTTTATTTTCCAACGTAGCGTCACCAATCTTGGTATATATTAGTTTTATATGCGTTAACACAATTCTGAAAGATTTTATCAAAATCGGAGGACTATAGCATATAGCTACCATAGGACCGATCGGTCGAAAAATGTGTTTGACTAAGAAAAGTTTTTTTTATAGTATTAAATTCTTATTATCAATGATTTAAAAATTTAAAATATCTGATATATATATCCTCTATATATTTTACCGGTTAAATAAGCTGTCGTAAAGTTTTTCAAGTGTATTAAAACTTCGGCACAGTCGAAGTTAGCTTTGCCTTCTCGTTTAAAAATGAAAAACAAAATTCAATAAAGCTAAAGCGGTGTGTGAAAAGTTTTTCTTTGATCAAACGGGAGCACAAACTTATAGACTGCGCATGCTGCAACATCGGGCATCAGAATCCATAAAACGACTTCAAATACTTTACCGGACCGGACCGAACCTTCTTTAAAGTTTCCGGGGATTGCAGCCTTGATGTAAGCATATGTTTATGTACAGGGATGCTTATTAAGAAGGGAAAATATGTATACAAACATACACTTACATATTTAAGAGCAATAAATAATTATTTACTATTTATATAGTCGTGCATGTCGTGCTTGTGACATTTTTGACGTTGCGTGTATTCCACAGTTTCTTAAAGAGAGCGTCTGTTAAATTTGGTCATGTATCTTTTAGTATTTTCGATCTACACTTGCACTTTACTCTTGTACTGAAAAATAATTCATTTTTAATTTTTTTTTTAAATTTTCGGCTGGTACACATAAATTTTAAACCATATCTCGAGTTAGAAACTTTAGATGGAGTCAAGCAAGGCTTGGATTTAAAGGGTACATTTACAATTTCCAATAATCTATTTCAATATACATATTTTTTCTAAAATCTGAAAATGTTTGAAAATTAAAAAAATATATATTTTTCTTTTAATACTTATGAACTGCACTTTTACGAAGAAAATAAGGTATTGATGAAGAAAATCTATGGATAAATAGAGGAGTAAAATAACCAATTGAGTGAAAGTACAAAGAAAAAACATAAACAAAATTCTATCTCAAAAACGTATACATAACTTAATTTTTTAATTTGATTTTTGAGTTCATCCAAAATACAACAAAGAAAATTAATGGCTTTAACGGGACATTTTTTAAAATTTTTTAAACTAGTGTATCCAGCGACAACATCAGCCTGGAAATTCGAGGAAGAATTACTTTAGCGAATCGATGATACTACGGGCTCAGTAGGAAACCAAGATTAGAGTCCTCTCTCGAAGAACGAAAATAGCTCTATACAATTCGCTTATCATTCAAGTCCTGCAATAATGCGCAGAAGAATGGACATTAACAGCAGCGGGTAATTCGTTTTCGAGAGAAAGATTCTTCGGAGGATTTATGGTCCTTTAAAGGTTGGCGATGAATTTTGCTCCCGAATGAATTACGAACTGTATGAGCTTTATGGGGACACTGACATAATCAAGCGTATAAAAATGAAGCGGCTACGCTGGATGGGACATGTCACCCGTTTGGATGACAAAGTTTTAGTGAACAAGAGCGTAAGTTCAAGTCGGCCCTGCTCGAGTTCAATATACCCTTTACTCAGGGTAAGGTTGCCCAAATTGTGGGAGATATTAGGAATTTTTCAAATTGCGGGGGCGGGAACTTTTCTATAGTTCATCTGATCGAAAAATGATGTATGGCGAATCGATAGGTAATGATGATTAAAATATATGTCTAAAAGGTTCGAACAATCTGATTCCAAAATTGTGGGAGATATGAGATATTTGCCAAATTGCTTGGGTGGCAACTCTTCTATCGTTCATCTGATTGGAAAATCATGTATGGCGGATCGGTAGGTAATGATGATTAAAATATATGTCTGGATTGTTCGAACAATCCATTTTCAAAATTGTGGGAGATTTGAGGTATTTTTCAAATTTAAGGGGGCGGGAACTTTTCTATCGTTCATCTGATCAAGAAATGATGTACGGCGGATCGGTAGGTAATGATGATTAAAATATATGTCTAGAAGGATTTATCATTGTATGAGATATGAGGTATTTTTCAAATTGCGGGGGTGGCAACTCTACTATCGTTCGTCTGATCGGAAAATGATGTATGGCGGATCGATAGGTAATGATGATTAGAATATATGTCTAAAAGGTCCGAACACTCTATTTTTAAAATTGTGGGAGATATGAGGTTTTTTTCATATTGCGGGGGCGGGAGGGGGCGTGGCAAAAATGTGAAACAAACTTGATCTGCGTGCAGACAATACAAGTCTACACTGAAAAAATGGTAGCTCTAGCTCTTATAGTCTCTGAGATCTAGGTGTTCATACAGACAGACGGACGGACGGACAGACGGACAGGTCTATATCGACTCGGCTATTGATGCTGATCAAGAATATATATACTTTATGGGGTCGGAAATGCTTCCTTCTGCCTGTTACATACATTTGCACGAACTTAGTATACCCTTTTTACTCTACGAGTAACGGGTATAAAAATGTGTAAAATCAGGCAGGAAACATAAAACCAAAGTACAAACGGACGCTGGACACATCACCTTATCCCAGACATAGACATATGGCTACACAGACAACACGGTCAGTTGAACTCTTACCTTACACAACTGCTGACAGGAAACGGGTGCTTTAAAGTGCTTAAGCCTCCAAAGATGGTGTTTAAAGTTTAAACACTATCTTTGGAGGTTTAAGCACGAAGACGACCCATTCTGTACCGACTGTAAGGGGGTTACCAAAGACGCAGAACACGTAATTTTCGTCTGTCTGATATTTAATCAAAAAGAAATGGGCTGGGCATGAGAGTAGGGAGAACACCAGCCGCTTGTAACCTGGTAAGCATCATGCTCGACTCGGAAGTCAATTGGTCTGCAATAAGCAACATGGCCACAATAGTATACCATAAATAGCGTCGGACCGAACTTGAGCGTAATTCCATTCATAGAACAGATCCTAGGTGAGCCTACGAGCATATCAAAATATCTAAATTTTCGAACAATTAGTGTAGCCTGTAACGAATATGTTTAATTGTGTAATAAAATCAACCGATTGAATTTTAGCGATAAGTCATAGGGCATTTTGTAACTTCACCAAAGGATAAGGTTTCTTACCATACTCTATTACAATCGCACACATAACACGCGCCGTGTGCCCAAAACAGCTGAACATGGGCCTTATATCCACTGTCTCCCAATTATTGCTTTCAGCATTCTGAACCTGCCAAAACTTGACAGAACGGTCGTCAGATGTTGTAATTAGCAGATTCTTGGCCAAGTTAAAGTCAATCGCAAATATGACCCCATTATGCGCTTGCATTCTTAAAATAAGAGGATAAGATTGGGTACAAGCAGGTAGATTGTGATGAATAGAGGATCGAGGCTGCCATATCAACAGTTCACCAAAACTATTTCCGCTCATCACAACCAACTCATTATAACAAGTCCCATGCAAGCAAGTGCTGTACAGCATGGAGTAGTCTGTGCAGCAGGCCACTTTCAAAACTCTGCAATTCCCATTTTCCTTATCCATATCCAAAATGTTGTCCCAACGCAAGTAAAGAAGTGCACTGTGTGCCATATGCAATACAAATTCATTGCTTTTTTCATTCTCAAAGAAAATTACAGCATTTATCCAGTCTTTTGTTTGGCCCTCGTAAATGCATTTAAACGACAATTCTTTCTGATTGCAGTAATACCTAAACAAATAGAATTCATTCTCAGCATAGACCAATAATAGTCGCAGTGCCTCATATTCGGGGCCAAGTGCAAGTCCGTGCACTTTTTTTTGACGTGTTCGATGGGGCAGTTTAATGCAGAAGTTTGGGGTGTGCAGAAAAGCTTGGTTTCCCAGACCTGTTAGGGTACATATGAAAGGATCTATCAGTAACGTTAGCACAGTAAATAATATCTAAAGTATTTTTTATGTTTATATATTTGTATGTATGTATGAATGTTCCTTCAAGGCGTCCAAACTACTAATACATGTCTGTCCGTCCGTCTGTCTGTCTGTTTCTACGCAAACTAGTCGTTCAGTTTTAAAGCTATAGAGCTGAAATTTTGCACAGAGTCTTCTTTTTACTGCACGCAACTAATATGTCGGAACCGGCCGGATCGGATGACTATAGCATATAGCTGCCATAAAAACGGTCGGTCAAAAAACTAGTTCTAGTGAGAAAAACCTTTTTGTTTTCCATCGTAGCGTCACTTATCTTGGTATATGTTAGATTTATATGCTTTCACATAATACATGAAAAATTTATCAAAATCGGATGACTATATTATATAGCTCCCATAGAAACGGTTGGTCAAAAAACTAGTTCTAGTAAGAAAAACTTTCTTGTTTTCTATCGTAGCGTCCCCAATCTTGGGATATATAAGTTTTAAATGCTTTCACATAAATTTGAAAAAAAAAAAAAAATTCAAAAACGGATGACTATAGCATATAGCTACCATAGGACCGATCGGTCGGAAAATGTGTTTTACTAAGAAAAGTTTTTTTTATCAAATTTTTATTATCAATGATTTAAAAATTTTAAATATCTGATAGCTATATCCTATATATATTTTACCGGCTAAATCAGTTGGAGTTAAGTTTTTCAAGTGTATTAAAACTTCGGCACAGTCGAAGTTAGCTTTGCCTTCTCGTTTTAAATAATTTGACAACCAATAAATTTTTTGAAATAATATATTTTTATACCATTGCAGAGGGTATATTAAAATTGTCACGATGTTTGTAACGCATACAAGGAAGCATTTCCGACCACATAAAGTATATATATATATATTCTTAGACATCATGACGGGCTGAGTTCATTTCCGCCTGTCCGTCCGTCCGTCTGTATCTATACTATCTCCTCCCTCAGTTTTAAAGATATCTTGACGAATCTTTGCAAAAATTCTTTAAATACGCATAGGCTGCACATTTGTCGGAACCGGCCGGATCGGATGACTATATAATATAGCTGCCATAGGAACGATCGGTCTAAGAACTAGTTCTAGTTAAAAAAACTTTTTTGTTTTCTATCGTAGTGTCACTAATCTTGGTATATGGGCATTTCCGCCAAAATGTCCACCGAGGCTAAAAAACTAAAAGTTCTTGAAATCTCTCCGTTTATTCATATTATGGTAAAGAATCATTCAAATTTAACTAATTAAATTAAAGTGAACATATGGTCATTAACCTCAATGAGTATATCGACAGCAAAGTTGCAAAAGTTCATTTTCTTTTTTTTTTTTGCCATTTTAAGTTGCATGCTTTATTTGTTATTATCTTCTTTAAAAAAGATCATACATGATAGAGAGTATTCTACAAAATATCTCTTACATCATAATTTATCTAAAAACGAGAAGGCAAAGCTAACTTCGACTGTGCCGAAGTTTTAATACACTTGAAAAACTTTACTCTAACTGATTTAACCGGTAAAATATATATATAGGATATAGATATCAGATATTTACAAATTTTTAA
This sequence comes from Lordiphosa mommai, assembly GCA_018904225.1. Lineage (NCBI taxonomy): Eukaryota > Metazoa > Arthropoda > Insecta > Diptera > Drosophilidae > Lordiphosa > Lordiphosa mommai. The sequence continues at coordinate 1,677,430 of JAEIFT010000002.1, read as the reverse complement.
TCATTGATAATAAAAATTTGATACCATAAAAAAAACTTTTCTCAGTAAAACACATTTTTCGACCGATCAGTCCTATGGCAGCTATATGCTATAGTCATCCGATTTTGATAAAATCTTCCAGAATTGTGTTGACGCATATAAAACTAATCTATACCAAGATTGGTGACGCTACGATGGAAAATAAAAAAGTTTTTCCCACTAGAACTAGTATTTTGACCGACCCTTTATATGGCAGCTATATGCTGTATTCATCCGATTTTGATAAATTTTTCCACAAATATGTAAAATCATCTCAAACTAATATATACCAAGATTGGTGACGCAACAATGGAAAATAAAAAAGTTTTTCTCACTAAGACTTATTTTCCGACCGATCGTTCCTATGGCAGCTATAAGATATAGTCGTCCGATCCGGCCGGTTCCGACATACAGTTGCGAAAAATATAATAGGACCACTATGACACCTTGTCTAATTGATCAAAAAACAAACTATTAGTGGTGCGATTTTTTCAAGTCTTGTTTTTTTTAATATTGCTTAGTATTCCCCGAATAAGAAAAAAGTAGAACTGCCCTTGAAATGGTTCTCAATATTTTGTTTTTTATTTTTTTATGAATAAAGAGCTTAAAAATGCGAAAAAAATAATAGGACCACTTTTGCATTCTTTATAGAAACCGTTATATTTCGCAGAATTACTTTGACGAAAAGCATGTGGTTAACTTTTATTTAATTATTTTGATCATCAAGAGTAAGCTAAATCAAATCCAAGGCTCGTGGAAAACACTGGAGTTCGGAAAATAGTGATATTATCAAAAAAATCGATTTTGATTGGAAAATCCTTTTAAGAAGTTGTTCGATTGGTTGGGTATTCAAATAAAATAATACGGAACGCAATAAACTACAAAGACAAGACTGAAACAATTGCACAAAAGCGATTCCTGGCCCAGTTTCACGTCAAAAGATGGATCCGCGAGGACAAGAGGGATCATTTTAGGGCTGCAACTGAGCTCAAAAAGGACCTCAATATAACTGCGTCAGTGCAAAAAGTTCACACATGACCCAGAGAACAAAACTCAAAAGCCCGGAGGCCCAGGAACAGTCCCTCTTTTAAAAGCCACACATATTAGTAAGCGCATGGAATTCGCAAAGGAACATTTTAATTGGACATCCCCAAAATGCGGGAATATTTTATAGAAATATTACAGTTAAGTTGTTATGTTTCGTGGAAAAGGTTCTCGTTTATACGCCAGGAGTCCTCTTAACTCAGAAAACAATCCAAAATACACTGGAAAAATCATTAAACATGAACGCTCAAGTGTAATGGTATTTGGATCTTTTTCTTACTATGGAGTAGGTCGACTATATTGTATGAAAACCTTAATGGATCAGCATGTATACGGTTATATTTTTGATATTTGATGCTTCCTAACACAGAATATGAGATGCCGCTAGTTTGCGTCTTCCAACAAGACAATGACCCCCGGAAAAACCAAAGGAATGGTTAAGAAAACATTTTTTGAAAGTTTTTGAGTGGCCTGCGCAGTCATCAGACCTTAATCCCATTGAAAATCGGTGGTCTAATATCAAAAGGCAGTTACTACAGTTAAGCCAACCATCATAGGATCAGTATGGGAAGACTTTCAGGAGTCCTGAAACAAGAAGTTTCCTCTTAAACGGTTTCAGGACTTAATAGAATCGATTCCAGGACATTGCGCAGTCTTTATAGCCAATAAAGGCATCATAAATAAACATGAAATTTATTGAATAATCTTAACTTTAATACACAATTATGTTTCAGTTATCATTTAAGTTATTTTTGTAATTTTAAGTGCATATTTGATAAGTGGTCCTATTATTTTTTTCGCTTAATTTCCCTATTTTTTCATAAAATTCCTTAAATTTGTTCAAAACGGTAAATAAACTACGGATTTTTTTCCTTTCATAATTTTTAAGAGTCTTCTCATTCTAAAAACGTATTCAAAGGTTTCTAAATGTTACAAATGAAGCTATAACGTCTTTGGAAAATTTGCTTGTGAGGGTGGTCCTATTATTTTTTTCGCAGCTGTATTAGTTGCGTGCAGTAAAAAGAAGACTCTGTGCAAAATTTCAGCTCGATATCTTTAAAACTGAGAGACTAGTTTACGTAGAAACAGACGGACAGACGGACGGACGGACAAGCGGAAATGAACTCAGCTCGTCGTCCTGATCAAGAATATATATAGTTTATGGGGTCGGAAATAAATATTTCTATGCGTTACAAACTTCTGGGCAAAATTAATATACACTTTTCAAGTGTATAAAAAGCAAAGGGTACAATGCAATCGCGATTAACTACAAATTTTTGGTTTCCTTTAGTCCATTTTTCAATGTCCCGTTCGATACCGAAAAAGAACATTAGTTATCAGTGTGTCACAAATTGAAGAAGTGAGTGCGTGGAAAGTTTAGCCCCAACAGATTTTTTTATAAGTAATTTAATCAAAACAAGTAAGAAAGTCGGTCAAGCCCGACTGTAATATACTCTGTACCTGTTTGTACGAAACTAACTAACTTTAAAGTGTGATGTTTTTTCAAAATCTGAGGGTGGCAACTCTTTCAACCATCGTTCATCTGGTTGAAAAACGATGTATGGGGGCTAGTACCTAGTACAAACCCGTAAAATTATAAAATTTGTATATAATTTCCTATTAACAAAAACGTATCTATATTAGTCACGCGGGAATCACGCGTGATTTCTGACCGCAGGCCATCTCAATTATATCGCTCCACTCATAGCAAGGTCCAATTGGGAAATTACCAGTTAGCTATTGCCTTCTCGCTCTCTCTTTCTCGTAAGTTCTACCAATGGCAACGGTGTTGTTGTTGGCGTTGGTTTTTATTTTCTTTTACATATAGCTCTAATATCGTTCATCTGATCGAAAAATGATGTATGGCGGGTCGATTCAAAATAAGTAGTAGAATATATGTCTAGAATGTTCGAACTATCTATCTTGAAAATTGTGGGAGTTATTTCGTTTTTTTAAATTTGCGGGGAGGCAGGGGGCGTGGCAAAAATCAAAACTAAACTTGATCTGCCTGCAAGTATAAGAAATATATGTTCCATACACTTCAAACCTCTATCTCTTACCATCTCTGAGATCTCTTCGTTCATACGGACAGACGGACAGACGGACATGGCTATATCGACTCGGCTGTTGATGCTGATCAAGAATATATATACTTTATGGGGTCGGAGATGCTTCCTTCTGGCTGTTACATACATTTGCACAAACCCAATATACTCTGTGTACCTTCGGTACAGAGTATAAAAATCCCAATTGCTAAACATTTTTTTTGTTATATTTTAATGTCGTTCAAAGTTGGTCCCGTTCGCGTCCGTAAGGGTAAAGTTTAGTGGTTAAAAATTAATTCATTCTAATATTTTTTGTGTTTTGTGCAAAAAACATTTCAATGCAATTGTAGAGACCCGAGCAACGTCGGGAATAGTGCTAGTTATTGATTATAGTTAAAATGCATAAATATATACATAATCATACCCACTTGAATCATATTGGAAAAAATGTCCCGTTCGCAATGTACCGTTACGAATCAAATTATTTTTTAATTAAAAAAAATACTAAGTATTTTTCAATCAAACAAAAAAACATTTCAAAAGTATCATTCATGTATAACATTTTAAAACTCATGGGGCTTTAGAATTGTGTCAGGTTTCGCTAAATTCTGCCTATATGTAGGTGGCTCCGAAAGCAACTTCTGTTTTTGTCCCGTTCAAATCGCTTCTTATTTTGTCATTATTTTGGAATCAGTATTTCACCTGTCATTCGCTTTAGCACTATTTATAGTGCTACTCAATACCTTCATTATAAAGTAAAAAACGAATTGAAAATGCCTTTTATTTTGCCTTTTTATACACTTGAAAAGTGTATATTAATTTTGCCCAGAAGTTTGTAACGCATAGAAATATTCATTTCCGACCCAATAAACTATATATATTCTTGATCAGGACGACAAGCCGAGTTCATTTCCGTCTGTCCGTCCGTCCGTCTGTCCGTCTGTCTGTTTCTACGCGAACTAGTCTCTCAGTTTTAAAGCTATCGAGCTGAAATTTTGCACATAGTCTTCTTTTTACTGCACGCAACTAATATGTCGGAACCGGCCGGATCGGATGACTATATCATATAGCTGCCATAGGAACGATCGGTCGGAAAATATGTTTTGGTGAGAAAAACTTTTTTGTTTTCCATCGTAGCGGCACTTAGCTTGGTATATGTTAGTTTTATATGTATCCACATAATTCTGGAAAAATTTATCAAAATCGGATGACTATATCATATAGCTGCCATAGAAATGATCGGTCTAAGAACTAGTTCTAGTTAGAAAAACTTTTTTGTTTTCCATCGTAGCTTCACCAATCATGGTTTGTATTAGTTTTTTATGCTTCCGCGTAATTCTGGAAAAATTTATCAAAATCGGAAGACTATAGCATATAGCTGCCATATAAACGGTCGGTCTAAAAACTAGTTCTAGTGAGGAAAACTTTTTTGTTTTCTATCGTAACGTCCTTAATCTTGGTATATATTAGTTTTATATGCTTTTACGCAATTTGGAGAAAATTTATCAAAATCGGATGACTATAGCATATAGCTGCCATAGGACCGATCGGTCGGAAAATGTGGTTTACTAAGAAAATTTTTTTTATGGTATCAAATCTTTCTTATCAATGATTTAAAATTTTTTAAATATTTGATATCTATATCCTTTATATATTTTACCGGTTAAATCAGTTGGAGTAAACGTTTTCAAGTGTATTAAAACTTCGGCACAGTCGAAGTTAGCTTTGCCTTCTCGTTTTTACTTTAAGTCGTACGAACGTCCGCGTTCGACATCATGGAAATGCCCATATGTTAGGTTTATATGCTTTCACATAATACAGAAAAAATTTATCAAAATCGGGTGACTATATTATAGAGCTCCCATAGAAACGGTCGGTCAAAAAACTAGTTCTAGTGAGAAAAACATTTTTGTTTTCTATCGAAGCGTCCCCAATCTTGGTATATATTAGTTTTATATGCTTTCACATAATTTTGAAAAAATTTATCAAAATCGGATGACTATAGCATATAGCTGCCATAGAACCGATCGGTCGGAAAATGTGTTTTGTTAAGAAAACTTTTTTATGGTATCAAATTTTTATAATCAATGATTTAAAAATTTTAAATATCTAAAATCTATATCCTATATATATTTTACCGGTTAAATGAGTTGGAGTTAAGTTTTTTAAGTGTATTAAAACTTCGGCACAGTCGAAGTTAGATTTTCCTTCTCGTTTTTATTGAAATTGGGTCCTTTACAATTTGTTTGGTCACTTTAAAGATGACATCGGCCAAGTGACCACCTCCAGATGCCACAGACAAGTCGGCCCGTTTTTCGGTATTTTCCCATCACCTTTTTGAGTGTTTCGGGTTGAATGGCTGCGATTTCTCGGCGTATGTTGGCCTTAAGTTGTTGGAGAGTGGCTGGTTTCTTAGCATAACCTTTTCCTTCAGGTATCCCCACAGAAAAAAGTCAGGTGCGGTCAAATCTGGCGAACGAGCCGGCCAGTCGAAATCGCCATATTTCGATATCAATCGATTCGTGAACATTCCACGCAGTAAATCCATGGTTAGACGGGCTGTATGGCATGTTGCGCCATTTTGTTGGAACCATTAGTCGCCCATGTCATGCTCGCTCTGAACGCGCATTGAGTCAGCGTAACAGAGGAGTTTTCTTTAAAATAAATTTTCACAATTACAGCACGTTGTTGCAGTGCAAAGTGGTTCATAGTTAAAAGTGTACTGAACTGACGTTTCCAAAACATAAACATCGATCTGTCACCGGGTTGTTAAGTTATTTAAAAAAAACATCGGTACCACAAGATACACCCTGTATATTCTTGATCAGGACGACGATCTGAGTTCAATTACGACTGTCCGCCCGTCTGCCTGTATGTTACTACGCGAACTAGTCTCTCAGTTTTAAAGCTATCGAGCTGAAATGCACAGAGTCTTCTTTTTACTGCACGCAACTTATATGTCGGAACTGGCTGGATCTGATGACTATTTCTTATAGCTGCCATAAGAACGATCGGTCGAAAAATATGTCTTAGTGGGATTTGATATTCAATGATTTTCAACTTATAAATATCTGACATCTATATCCTATATATATTCCACGGGTTAAATCAGTGAACTTTTGCAAGTGTATTAAAAATTCGGCACAGTCGAAGTTAACTTTGCCTTCTCGTTATACCCGTTACTCGTAGAGGAAAAGGGTATACTAAGTTCGTGCAAATGTATAATAATTTGATCATCATTACTTATCGATCTGGCATACATCATTTCTTGATCAGATAAACAATAGTAGAGTTGCCACCCCCGCAATTTGGAAAAGACCTCATATCTCCCACAATTTAGAAAATAGATTACTTATCGATACACCGATTCACGATCAGATGAACTATCGTCGAGTTCTAAGCAAATCAAATAATTTCGCTGGGAATTATGTGATTTAATAATATATTCTTAAATAAAACTATCTCTGAGTAAGGTGTATATCGAAGTCGAGCAGGGCCGACTTCAACTTACGCTTCCGTTTTTATTAAAAAATATGTATTATAATATAATGGTCTACCTGGTGACCCAATTTAAAACATTTTTTAAACGCGGAACAAAAATATAAAACTATAAATATGGCGAGCAGTGAAACTTTTTGGTCACTCAGACGAACGTTCGATCTTCGGGAAAAATATTTATTTTTTAAGAAATAAGTTTCTTTATTTTAGAAAAAAACAAAAAAATTTTTCAGAAAATACACCGTAAAACTTAGAAAATATTTTCTATATTTAGGAGAATATTTTTCTTTCATTGAGAATTTTTTTTTTTTTTTTTAAGAATATAAATTTTTGAAATTAAGAAAATCAGACGTGTCACGGAAATCTCAAAAAACAAATGTTTATATGCTAAAAGTTACATCTTAAACGTTGCATCTTAGTGTATAAATGGCATAACAAAAGTTAAAAAAATTAGTTATAGGGGTTGCGCAATTCCACTTACACCTTGTTGGATTATTTAATTTATGAACCATCACCTTATTTCAAAACATGAACCTTCACAAAAAGGTATCCTTGTTTCAATCGCGAGCTTTTTGTATGCTTAGCTCTGGTCAATATCTATAAACGCACACATAAGATATGCGAGACAACAACAATAATATAACTTTATAACTTTAATGTAAGAGGCATTTAACTATTTTCGGTTATCACACCGGTTCTTGATGAGGACCCAATTCAACACAAGATTTTGCATTTACAAATATTTGATATTTGTATTGATAAAAGATTTTGCTTAAGAGGTCCCAAACTTTCTGACCATGACTAGCGCCTAATAATAAATAAAACAATCAACACGATCAAGACAGCCAATCCAACGACCAATGACTGCAGCCTTAGTTTGTACTACTTTTTTTTTGGAACGTGTTTTAAAGTCCAAGTTTTTACACAAACAACATCTAGAAAGTGCCACTAGATTATTGGACCGGCACAAGGTAGCTCGTCTAGAAAAACAAGAACATAGCAACTGTGTGCAAAAATAATACTATTCTTATAAAGCATTTTTTGTATTTAATACCTTATGGAAAATAATTACACTAGTTTTCAAAAATAAAAAAAAAGACCCATTAAAGCTGTTATTTTTTTATGATGTACTTTGGAATGCTGTGCTCAAAAATTAAATTCAAAATTTTTTGTATGGATACTTTTTTGAGTTAGAACTTTTATCAGTTTTTTTGGTAGGTACCCTTACATTTAATGACATATCTCGAGATAGAAACTTAAGATGTCGTCAAGCAAGGTATTAATCTAAAGGGTATGCAATTTTCAATAATCTAGTTTAAGATAATTTTCCAATCGGTTTAGTAGTTAAAATGCTACAAGCAAAAATATTTCGAAAAAATAGATTTTTATCTCAAAATGGTGCAAATTTTGTTTTCTTAAAATCTGTAAAAGGTTGAAAAGGTTCTTTTGTTCTTACGAATAGCACTTCTACGAAGAAAATAAGGCATTGGTAAAGAATATCTATGGATAAATAAAAGAGCTGTGAGCAATTGAGTAAAAGTACTAACAGTCAAATTTCATTGTTTTATGTATTTATTAGAAAATATTTTTGATTTTTCTTCGTTTTTGGCCTTGCTCTTAATTTTTTTCTGTGATTTGGCTTCTATTGAAACTCTTACATTGAGCAAAAAGCAAGGTAAAAAAAATTGTTTAATGAACACGTAAAATAGTCAAATTTGACCCCAAGTTGTTTCACACAATTGCTTACAACTTCGCTATTTATCCACAGATTTTCGACATCAACGCCTTATTTTCTTCGTAATAGGAAGAATTTGTAAGAATAAAAGAACAAACAATTTTTTGATTTTTATTTTCAACCATTTACAGATTTTAGAAAATCAAATTTTTCACGTTTTTGAGAAAAAATAATTTTTTCGAAATATTTTTTGCTTCTAACTTTTAAACTACTAAACCGATTGGAAAATGTTCTTTGACTAGATTATTGGGAATTGCATAACCTTTTAATCAATCTCGTGCTTGACTTCATCTAAAGTTTGTAACTCTAAATTTGGCTTAAAAAGTATGGGTACCTACCGAAAAACTAAAAAAAAATTCTAACTCAAAAACGTATCCATACAAAATTTTTTGAAATTCATTTTTGAGTGAAGCATTCCAAAATACATCCCTAAAAAATAATGGCTTCAGTGGGTCTTTTTCGCTGTAAACAAGTGTTATTTGTATGCTTTGAAAACTGTTGATCAAATTGAACAGCAACATTAAGTTCAATTCAATTAAGTTCGATTTGAGTTGAATAACGGGACCAAAAGGTCCTCTATCTACCCATCACTGATGTATACTAAGGTTGGGCCCGGGCCTAAGCACATAACTCCGAATACAAATAACGCCCGACCCAAGCTGGCTTTAATTAAAACGAGAGCGTAAGTAGAAGTCGGCCCTGCTCGACTTCGATATATGATGGTTAAAATATATGTCTAAAAGGTTCGAACAATCTATTTTCAAAATTGTGGGAGATATGAGGTTTTTTTCATATTGCGGTGGCGGGAGGGGGCGTGGTAAAAATTTGAAACAAACTTGATCTGCGTGCAGAAGATACAAGTCTACACTGAAAATATGGTAGCTCTAGCTCTTATAGTTCCTGAGATCTAGGTGTTCATACAGACGGACATGTCTATATCGACTCGGCCATTGATGCTGATCAAGAATATATATACTTTATGGGGTCGGAGATGCTTCCTTCTGCCTGTTATATACATTTGCACGAACTTAGTATACCCTTTATACTCTACGAGTAACGGGTATAAACACGCTGCCAAACTGCGGGAATTAAAGGTTTCAATTTATATTGACACACACACACATAGTACTGAAATATGTTATTAAAATACATACCAACCAACAAATTGTTGCATTTTGCGTGTAAGCCTAAAGCGTCGGAACATAAAGTTGTTTTCGATATCATTGCTCAAACTCTATACCTTCAGGCGCCGGTTGGAATATATATAATAATTATAAATGCTTGTATGGGAAGTCATGCATCCGCGTTCTATGGTAACGAGTCAAAGTTGTTACATTGAGGGCACTCCTGCAATAGTTTTTTTTTGTGTTCAACTTCCAGTGTTTCAATAATTATAGTCATTCCAATTGTAGTCACCAGTTCCGAAGGTCAGTTTTAAACCCGAACAAATTTTTAAGTTGTCGTTTTATGATTCAATAAATAATTATTTTAAAATAAAAATTTTATTTTAATTTATTTTAATTTCGTTTATAATAATAACTTAAAAATTAATCAAAAATACTTGAAAATAATTGTTAAATAAAGATTTGTACTAGAAAAAATTAATTAACATCTATATATATAATTGTTTCTAATTTAAAACTTGTAAAACATTTTGTAAATACAAATTTAAGTTTAATTGCTTGAACTAATAATTCTTAGCAAAAAAATATATTAGTGGGATTCCTAAAGCTGATTTCCTTTCGATTATAATATGCGTTTAATTTCATGTTTCAGCTGTTCGCAGCTACATTTTCTCCTTTAATGACAGGTCCTTCTACATCACAAAACAATCAAATATCTTACAAAATCATCTTTCTCCATTTACTAATGAATGTTTGATTGCTGCTAATAACTTGTACAAAACTAGTGCCTCTTTTGACTCGAGCGTTATCGCTTTTACTGAAACGGGTTTGAAGCCGAACATCTTGGATGGTAAAATATTATTAATATCTTTTGGAGGAGTTTTGATCGCTATCTCCACAGAATACTCGTCCGAACAAATCCCCTGTGTTAGCGGAATCGAATATATTGCTGTCAAACTATGGCTATGCAATTTTAACATATTCATAACGTGCTCATACATTGCCCTGTTCGTAGGTTGCTGGATTTTCAGTTAAAGAGGTTAATACCGGAGTTACACAGAGCGCATCATTGTCAAAGATGAAGGCGTTTAGACCGTAGCCACATCATTGAAACAGCTATTCGCCATGTTAAACGTAAACAAACCAAATTAGTAAGAAGAAGAGAACAAATGTAATTTATTGAAATAGAGACAATTATGAGCGATAATATGTTAAATGTGGCACGCGGTTTATTTGGCAACGTCACTTCGTTTACCAAAATGAAAATGGAGCTTGCTTTTGCGAATCATTTATTTTTTTAATTACGCGGTCCAATTATGTTGTAGTTTCTTATCGAAATTCGATGTCAAAATCAGATGTTCGCAATCGATGCCTTGAAACAATACTCGATACTCATCAATATACGGCCACTCTTTCCGCATCATTGCTGCATCATTAAACATGCAGCTTTTCTTCTATCCACAGGTTTATTATGGGAAAAATTCAATGATGCGGCCGGTCTAAACAGCGTATAACGTAGGACTCTAAGTTCTCAGAATAGACTGACCTTATTCACAAACTTAAAACTAGCTTAAACCTACATTCCCAATTCCATTCTGTTCCACATAATACTTCTGGACTTAACACCCCCCAATTCGGAATTGTCTATAAATTTGCAACATGCCGCAAGCATTGAACATATTGTCTCCCTATTAAATGACCATGATGATTTGGTAACCTTGGGTGAATTTAACTTGCCCCACATTTAATGGGCTCCTGGAGAATCCAATGAAATGTATCCATCTTTGCTCTTTTAGGACGGTTGCTGCCATGTCCACAACCGCTTGCCAGTTTTCAATGCTACTTAGCATATCCGAAACAAATGAATCGGGTGGAATGCATCTGCCAATTTTAGTTTCAGCTTGCTCCCTGGCTTCAGCGTAGAAGGGACACAAAAGAACATCGACATCTTCTGTTTCTTGGACTCCACAGTGGCCGCAATATGGCTCTGCTTCGTGTTGAAAGCGGAACAGGTATGGTTTGTAGTAGCCGTGCGCGCTAAGCAAAGGTGTAAGGTGGAAGTCCACACTTTCGAGCTTTCTCTCGATCCATTCCCTGACCGAATTGATACAACGAAAACTCCACCGTCCTTTAGCGCTGTTCCTCCAGCGATTGTGCCACATGTCTGTGCTGCTTTGACGTGCTTGCTGTCTCCCTTCTAATCGACTAGAATGCTTGAGGGATGTGATGTGAACAGTATCCTGTGCTATGTAGTATGTCTATTGGGTGCATACTGGCAAGGACTAGCGTGGCTTCATCCGAAACTGATCTTAATGCGCAGCAGACCTTTGTAATAATTATGTTAATTATTATTATTGAAAGTCTTTATACATAGCGTTTATTCCATTCGTCCGCTTATTAGTAGTAGTAGTAGAATTATCATTTATTTTATTTCTTTCTGTTAAATACTTTTATAATGATAACATTGTTGAACAAAGTAGTACAATAACTAATAATAATTTGCCATTGTTAGACAAAAAAAAAAAAAAATGATAATAGTATTGTCCTCGGCATGGCTCAAAGCCGTCAGCCGATCACTATACGTTTCTCTCCACTTCTCCGACTACTACACCTGGCTTCCCAGGTCTTCCCCAGATACCAGATCGTTCGTCAAAGAAGCTTCAATTAGCGCAAGGGTCTATTTTAGCTATAATTTTAAATAAATTCCTCCTTTACCAATATTCTATATTTTTGTGCTTCTACAATATACCCAATGAGCTTAGGCCAGCTTACTCCATTCAGAACCTCTAGATATTCCTTTTTGCTTAGGCTGTCTCTTTCCCAGTAGATGCGTCTTATCTCTCTAAGGATCGGGCATTTCGCAATAAAGTGATATGTGTCCTCTTTTTCTCTCAAATTGCATAAGGTGCATTCTTCTTCTTCTTCTTCTTCTTGCGATCGCTTCTGTGGGGGGCGTATTCTAGGTTTAGGAGCTCTACTCTTGCCTTGAAAATTGCCGCAATTCCAATTATGCCGATAGAATCATTAAAATAATTGTTATCCCCAAGGTTATAGTCCAGTACTCTGTAAGTTGCGCGTGTCTCGCTTCGCCTTGCCCTGTCCTCCGCGATTTTTCGAGAAGATTTTTTCACCTCTTCGATCAGCAATCCATGGATGCTTTTCCAGGTAGACGGGTTCTCGAAAGAGCAGTGCAGGTCAACGGATGATGCCAGAGATTCCCATATTTGGAAGCACTGCGTTTTTGTTTCCATCAAGTGCGTAGCGACTATTTTTGGCAGCCGGTGCTCTTCCAGGTTCATAATCCTCCTCATATAGCTGAAATGCAGGTGTAGGGTGTTTGCATAAATTGGCGATAGACCAGTTTCGAGTAGTATTGCATGATTTGGGGTGTTCATCGGAAGTCTGAACATTCGTTTTATGAAACCCATTTGCAATTTCTCCACCTGTTCATATTGCGTGTGTTCCCATACTTGGGCGGCATAGCACATTATCGACCTCGAAGTTGCTTCAAAAATTTTGAACTTTGCGCTGCTTTTGACCCCCTTTTTGGCTATAAAAGAACTCCATGTGCTGTTTATTGCAATCTGCGCATCCTTGAGTCTTTGGCGCACATGTTTGGAGAAATTCATTGATGGGGTCAATAGAACACCCAGATACTTGTACTCTTTGACTACTTTAATTTCCGCGCCGCTTAATGTCCATTGCTCATTTCGTGCTAGTCGCCCTCTTGCATCCTTCACGCACATTATTTTCGATTTGTCCAGATTTATTTGCAGGTTCCATGTGGCACAGTATTCATGAGTGCAGTTGATCATTTCTTGCAGCTTCTCTGGGCTGTCCGCCAATAGCACCATGTCATCTGCGTTCATCAGTACCTTGACGACTTGTGGTCCGATTTTTACATCTCCTGGCAGAATTTTCGTGATGTCATCTACAAAGAGCGAGAACAGCAAAGGGCTAAGAAGGCAGCCTTGTTTCAGGCCTGTATTTGTCTCAAACCACTCTGAGACTGTTTTTCCATCCCACACGGCAGTACGGTTTTCGCTGTGCAGGTTGCGAACTATTTCCTGCATTTTTGTTGACATTCCGCAGATTGACAGTTTCAAAAGCAAAGCCCTTCTGTCGATTGTACCGAACGCAGCTTTGAAGTCTACAAAAAATAGGTAAATTTTTTCTTTTCGTTGGAAGTGTTCTGACGCTATAGATGTTAGAACAAAAATGCTGTGTACAGTGGAGTACTCCTTACGAAACCCCGCCTAAAACTCGCTCAGTATACCGTTGCCATTTACCCATGCCGTGATCCTTTCCAGTAGTATTGACGTAAACACTTTTTGTATGCTGTTCAAAAAAGATATCCCTCTGTAGTTAGCAGCGCTGCTTGCGTCACCTTTCTTGAAAATCGGGTATATAAGGTTCCTTTCAAAACTTTCTGGTGCCATGCCATCCTCAAAAATCCGGTTGTAAACTTGTAGTAGCCGTGTGAAAAGCTCCTCCGTCGCATTCTTCAGAAATTCTCCGGGGACTCTATCGATTCCAGGGGCTTTGTTTGCTTTGGTTCGTCGAACCGCTTCTTGCATTTCGCTAAGTGTTATAGCCGCATCTAGTTCTTGGTGGTACAAATAAACTTTAGATAGTTGGTTGATAATTTGTTCGCCGACGCGTTAGTGCGGCTGAAATATCAATTGCGGATTATTGCGCGATGCGTCAATAATAAGACAAGTATTTAATTGCTTTGTAGCAATGAGCTGTGACCATATATTTAATGTGCCAGAATCAGACGAAAGATAAGTGACAAACAAGCTTACGAGCTAAGCTAGCCCTATGCCCCAAAAGTGCTGATCTTGCGCCTCGTGTAGGATATTGGGTTTCAGTTGCCCAACGTTGTAGTGGAGCGTCTGGAGCTGACGCAGCGGAGTTGGGGGGTTGACAACCGCCGATGGTTTGGCGGATGTGTCACGTTGAGCTTGCGCTGCGTTTTGGCGATTGCTGCTGCTGAGGAATGCTGATTGTGTTAACTCCTCCCTCGCTTAAGTGAGGGCCGTCCTCGGGCTTCCTATAACTGGCGATGGCAACCTGGATGTCGTGGTGCTGACGCTGCTTCCTTTGTCTCAGACGCAGCTTAATGACGACAAGACAGACGACTATGATGGCGGTAGTAGTGAGGCCTGATATTGTTGGGCCCGCGACAAGTTTGCCTCTGACTTCTCCAATGTAGCGAAGATTTTCGATGCTCAGCCTTCGAAGGTACGGAAGACTAAGTATCTCTTGGTGGCTAGTGATGTTTAGAATGGTAGCCGCCGTAGAGCCCGGTGTCTTCTTCAGCAGGCCCTTAGGATTCTTGTAGCTAGAACCATTAATGAGGATTTCATCATTGAAGGTAAGAAGATAGGTTCCGGAGACAGTCTTTACAGAACCTTCGCTGGTCGTAGTTTTGGCGGTGTTGTCGTTGATAATGATAATGCCATCGTCGACTATTACCAGTGGATCGAGGTGGCTGGGTCGAGTGCTACAGTGAGCTAAGGTTCCAGAATGGATTTGTTAAGCGCATGTGGGTGTTGGTAGTTCCATGCAGAATGTTGATGTGAGTGCCGCACTGCAACTCCCAATAGCGAGAATTTGACTCCCGCAGTCGGCAACAGTGTTGTCTTCGGCAAAGTGCAAGATCGTTCCGTTATGTTGTACGGGAAATAAAATGACTTTTTTACACTTTAATCTGGGCCTAGGATATTTAATTAAAAAGTACAAATAGTTATTGTCTAATAGAACTTTAATTCGAGATATTTCCATTAAATCAGTTACAGTTGTGTTTGTAGAGCGTTTGTTTAATATTTCTGTTAAATCATCTGAATCTAGTAATGCGGGGTTGACCATACCTATCTTTGCAAGGGTAACGGCTAAAATTAATGTTTCAAGTTCGGATATTACTATTCTATTTCTGGCAAGTAACGTTTCGTAAAGATGGCCTGTATCAATTTGATTAGACTTTGTATTTCTGATAATGACGTTGACTGTTTCTGTGAGTTTGTTTATCTGGTCCTGAGTTTTTGTGTTAATCAGTATCTGTCTGTTCCTTTTGTGTGAATGTGATTTTCTGAAAGTCGTCAAAGTCCGGTGTACCGGCAACCACCTTAAGGGCAGTGCCTAAAAAGTTGAGGCTCCTAGCATGTCTGTGGTGAACGTTTAAGGATTGTAAAAGTGTTTCTATATGATTAATGTCAGACTCAAGAATCTTTACCATATGAGACAAAGGGAAATGAGTCGTTAGCCTTTTAGTGTCCTCAGTAATTTCAACATACGTAGACAAGTTCGTACTGTGCTGCAAGTAATTGTAGTCCATCCAAATAATAACACTGCCGTTCGCAATAGGAATGTAGTCCGAGTTTGTAAAATCCGTCAACTTTCCTGTCAAAGTCCGGATGAGAAGTATCAAGATCAAAATCCGGGAAGATGCAAAGAAAAACCCTAATTACTAACTTATCCCAATAAGAGAAAATATAGAAAATGAGAATAATCAAAAGATATCCTGGGAAACTTGAACATTTTATCTTAGGTTGTCCTTATGGACCACCCTCCCTTTAATAAGAACCGTGGTTCCCAAATCAGCTTCTACCCTGTTTTCCGTGTACAAAAGGGTTAATTTGCTTTCTAATCTCTTATTATTCTTGACCAAAACGTTCTCCCCAACATCGAAAACTCGGTTTTGCCTGGAAGGGTTGTTCCTTTCCAGTTGAGCTTGTTGTGCTTGGAAAATTTTCCTCGTTATTTCGTCCCTAAGCTCGAATGGTGTTGCGTGGACTATGTCAATTGGTCTCTTGTCCGTTACGGAATGAATTGTCCGATTATATTTCGATGTAGCCAAAAGGACAATATCGACCGTATCCCCTGCTACCTTATCAAGTTTAAGGCACCTCGTTATTTCAGAGAGGGTACTATGGAATCGTTGGACTTGCCCGTTTGAAACACTATGGAGAGGTGGAGCGTTCGACATTTCAACGCCAAACTGGTTTCTCAATAAAGAAGTGATTGTTTCGGATTTTAGAGATGGGTTATTGTCGCAGTAAATTTTGTGTTTGGGAAGAAATTCATTAGGGACAAAATAGGTGGTTTTAGATCCACAAATGTGCGTGAAGGAATGTGCTGCATTACAGCAAATTTTGAGAATTTATCAATGCATGTGAGAAAATATTTTTTTTCTGTGGAGAAGATATCGATGTGTAACATTTCTCCTACATACGACGGTTTTGGGGTTGCACCCAATTGCTGCTTACGTGGATGCCTATCATATTTTGCCTTGGAACAGATTTTGCAGTTTGCTTCAATTTGGGCAGCCAATTTAGCCATCTTCGGAAAGTAATAATCATCAAGGATCTGTTTTACATTTTCTTGAGAAGCTCTGTGGGCACGGTTGTGCTCGATGGTGACTATTTCTCTTTGGTCATTTTTGTCGAAAATGTCAGACACCATGTTTTTACAATACCAAAATTTGGTTGCTGGGAATGATCGAACCAACTCATGTTGGATACTGGCCAGAGTTGGCAAGTCGCAGTAAATAGCATTTACTACGTTTGAATTTACCGCGGATTTTACGTCCTCGATAAGACTGTTTTTGTCGGTGAAATGAATAATGTGACGTGTTTTCTCTGAGAAAAGAATGAAATTTCTTTTGAGTGCGGATTGAGCTTCCTCTATGACAATCTGGTTTCTGAAACAATTAAGAGGTTTGTCAGTTGTTTCGAGCGTGTAGGTCAATGACATTTCGCTGTGGACAGTGGCCTGGTCCGAATGTGCTTCTTGCTCCAAGGTATAAATGTTATGTCGCGAGCATCAGCGACATAATTCTCTTTTCCTGGCTTGTGAAAAATTGTTGCATTATGTTCTCTACAAAGCATTTCCAACGTTTGAGTTTGGCGTTTGGGCTTCGATCCGAAACCGCGTACGTGAGTGGCTGGTGATCTGTGTAAATACTCAGATTCCTTACGCCGTAGATGTAATTTCAAAGCTTCTGAAGAGCCCAGACAATGGCTAGCAACTCGCGTTCGTTAGTTGCGTAGTAAATTTCTTTTTCCTTTAAAGCCCTGGAAATCATAGTGATAGGCCTTCCGGACTGTGATAAAACAGCTCCTATAGCCAAGGCTGAAGCATCCGTCGTTAGATCGAATGGCTTACTAAAATCTGGATATCGTAAAAATACTTCCTCAACTTGTTAAAAGCCCGTACCTGATCTTCATTGAAATGAATTTTGATTTTGAGGCGTTTATTTTACCATTTTCACCTTTTAGGATTTCGGTTTAGGGTCTTGCTATTTACGCGAAGTCCTTGATGAAACATCTGTAGTAGCTTGCAAGTCCTAAAAAGGATCTTACATTGAACAACGTGGATGGCTGTTCGTAGGTTCGTATTGGTTCTACCATGTCAGGGCTGGTAGTGATACCACCCCTCGACACGACAAACCTGAGGTATTCGACACTTTCCTTAAAAAAATGCGACTTCTCTCAGGAAACTCTCATATTAGCTTCGTATAGCTTTCTCAAGACCCATGCAATGTGATAACATGGTCTTCCTCATTTTCTGAAAAAATGATTACGTCGTCGACGTAAACATAACACGTTTTTCCGACTTGTTCTCTTAATACGTCGTCAATGGCCCTTTGGAAAATGCTTGGTGCATTTTTTAATCCGAAAGGGAGCCTACAAAATTCATACTTTCCGTTTGCTACCGAGAAAGCTGTTTTTTCCCTGTCACGTTCCGCCAAATACATTTAATGGAAACCAGATTTAAGATCAAGTGTTGTAAAATATCGGGCTTTACCCAGATTTGACAAAATAACCGTCACGTTTGGTATGGGGTACTTGTCGTCAATAGTTTTTTCGTTTAGCTTTTGGAAATCCACAACGAGCCGTTTGTTAAGATTTCCCTGCTCATCCTGCCCTTTTTTACCCACTACCCAGAGGGGGTTATTATACGGGGACCGGGAAGGCGTGATTATGCCATTTTTCAATAGCTCTTGTACTTCATTATTTACAAAGTCAGCCACGCCCATCGGATAGGGATATGACTTAGAGTAAACGGGATCGTCACTATTTGTGCGAATAGTAGCAACGATATTTGTGTTGAAAGGTAATGATTCGTTGTGATTTGCAAAAACCGCCAACAGAGTTTTCATCATCTTTTGAAATTTTTTCATTATGGTGCTTGGTACTTTTATTTCCTCAATCTTTAAAAAAATTCACATCCGCGCATTTTATGAATTTTAGAATCTCCGATCCGGTTTCGGTCGAGATTAGCTTGTTATTATAGTCTAATGTAGCACCTGTCTGAGTTATCAGATCGAGGCCAACTATCCCATCAAAAGTTGAAAGAGAAGGGAGTACAAAAAAGGTAGTATCTGTGCCAAACAGGTTAAAAATACATTTTTCTTTAATATCGGTGAAACCATGAATTGATCTCACCGAGAAACGATTTTGGACTGGGGTCTTTTGTTTAAGTGCCTTGAGGGGTTTTATGTAATTCTTTGATGCCCCAGTATCTATTAGTAATCTAATAGTTTCCCCTCCGACTGTCCTTTCTATGTATGATAAGAAGGAGTGTCCAGCGTTTGGCCTAAAAAATTAAGCTGATCAAATTCGATTTCGTCATCGATATCTGATGCTGCGGCATCCGCCGCTGTTTGGTAATCTTGGTCCTCCTGACTGAGTGGAGGATTTTGCTGAGAGATATGATTAATTCTCTGCTGTTTTGGTCCCGTAAATCTGGCGCAACCGGTTTGCGGTCTCTTTGCATTTGGGCCATACCCTTGGCCCTGATAATGCTGTTGTGGAGTTTGATTGTTGTAGTACTGAACCTGGGGAGGACCATTGTACTGTGCTTGGTTATTTTGATGTTGGCCCTGGGGTGGCCCATTATTATTTGGATTAAATCTAGTTGGCTGCCTGAAACGTGAAGATTTGTCAACTTCCATCGGTTCAGGTGACTCATGTCTTTGAGGAGGTCGATTGCCAAAATTCTGTCGCCTACCAAAATGAGGATTTTTATTCGTCTGTGCCCCGCCTTCTGCAGCAGAATTCGAAAGTTGGTGTTTCTGTTCAAATCTCTGCTTCTCTTTGTCCTCAAGACACTTAGCATAGTTATTTGCAAACATGTAGCGTTCTTGGTTCGCTTCAGCCTCTTGTGCTAGCGCCAAGGCAGTTGGCAAGTCTTTCGGTCGTGCCGAAAAAATTATTTGGCTTAATGCCCTTCGAGTTCCTGATATGAACACACGTAGAGCATCCATCCTATATTTCTCATTCATAGCATTGGCTATTTCTCCGTCATAGGTCATAATAGTCTTGTTAGTTATTAATGTCAATTTCTTCTCTACCTCATCGTAATACTCCAAAATTGACATGTTTCCCTGGCGGAGGGTCGACATTTCCTGTTCTATAAGGTAAACAGGTCGTTTGTCAGCGTAAGTGAAGTCGAGACGGTTAATTATAGCTTTAAAATTACAAGGGGTACCGAAGGAAGATAACACCATATCCGCAGATCCTTTTATTTTATTTCTTATGATGAAAATATTTTTCTCTGCCCTCGAAATTTTTGATGGACTTGTGTGCGAAATGTGCGGCCTGTCGCCATGAAACGTAAGTTTCCTGTTTTGATACACTACATAGCCTAGTGATACACTACATAGCCTTCCTGGTACTATTTCTACCTCTTTATATGTTTCGACCTCAGGGGTCGCGATTGTTACGCTTTCGAAGCGTGCATTTAGAACACCCAATTGTCTCTCAAAATGTTCTTTCTGAATCATAAGAGCGGAGTTGACGGCAGTGTTAACCAATGCCTGCACCTGATCTGCGCTCATTGCCATGTTTGTTGTGTTTTTCCACCAATTATTTTTGTTCACGGTACTTGTGGTTCTTCTGTCAGCGCTAAGCCCTTCTAAGTTTTTGAGAACCTGATCTAATTCATGATCTATCTCTTCAGTCATGTGAATTTAATTGAAACGAAATTGCACAGAACTAATAAAAAATTGTTTGAGAGAAAAAATTCATTACCGAAATATTATTTTAACGGTAACCCATGCAAAGATTCACAAATAGGGTAAAAAGAGAAACCAAAAAATTTTTTATTTGACAATTACGGTTCCCCTTTTTTTGAATATTTATACACTTGAAAAGTGTATATTAATTTTGCCCAGAAGTTTGTAACGCATAGAAATATTCATTTCCGACCCCATAAACTATATATATTCTTGATCAGGACGACGAGCTGAGTTCATTTCCGCTTGTCCGTCCGTCCGTCTGTCTGTCTGTCTGTCTGTCTGTCTGTCTGTTTCTACGCGAACTAGTCTCTCAGTTTTAAAGCTATCGAGCTGAAATCTTGCACAGAGTCTTCTTTTTACTGCACGCAACTAATATGTCGGAACCGGCCGGATCGGGTGACTATATCTTATAGCTGCCATAGGAACGATCGGTCGAAAAATAAGTCTTTGTGAGAAAAACTTTTTTGATTTCCATCGTAGCGTCTCCAATCGTAGTATATATTAGTTTTATATGTTTCCACACAACTCTGAAAAAATTTATCAAAATCGGATGACTATAGCATATAGCTGCCATATAAACGGTCAGTCAAAAAACTACTTCTAGTGAGAAAAACTTTTTTGTCTTCTATCGTAGCGTCCCCAATCTTGGTATATATTAGCTTTATATGCTTTCACATAATTTTGAAAAATTTTATCAAAATCGGATGACTATAGTATATAGCTGCCATATAAACGGTCGGTCAAAAAACAAGTTCTAGTGAGGAAAACTTTTTTGTTTTCCATCGTATCGTCACCAATCTTGGTATATATTAGTTTTATATGCTTTTACATAATACAGAAAAAATTGATCAAAATCGGATGACTATAGCATATAGCTGCCATAGGACCGATCGGTCGGAAAATGTGTTTTACTAAGAAAAGTTGTTTTCTTATGGTATCAAATTTTTATTTTCAATGATTTTAAAATTTTAAATATTCGATATCTATATACACTATATATACTTTACCGGTTAAATCAGTTGGAGAAAAGTTTTTCAAGTGTATTAAAACTTCGGCACAGTCGAAGTTAGCTTTGCCTTCTCGTTTTCAATAATTTTGTTGCAAATTTATAATTTTATTTGGACAGAAAGATATATTTTTGCTCTACTTACTGATTTTTCATTGTAATGTAGATTTATAATTAATTTAATTAATAGATTCATTTTATTTCTATATTAGTTTAACTTTATTTGTTTAATGTTTTTTGTATTTTACTGAGAACTACAAATAGTTTGATGATTGTTGTGTTTTTTTTTCACTTAAAATTTTGTTGCTGGTTTTGTGTGCTTTTTAGATGTTCACTCTGTTTTGATGATTTTTGATTCTGTTCTTCTGGACGTTGTTGTTTTGTGTTGATTTATCACTTAAAATATTTTTTCTGGTTTTGTGTGTTTTTATATTTTCACTTTGTTTTGGATTTTTGGTTTGGTTTTTTTGTTTTTACACCATTATTGTTTTGCGGATTCGATTTTCACTTTAATTAAAAAAAATTAATTCCGTTGGGCGCCAATTAACTTTAGATAGTTGGTTGATAATTTGTTCGCCGACGCGTTAGTGCGGCTGAAATATCAATTGCGGGTTATTGTGCGATGCGCCAATAATAAGACAAGTATTTAATTGCTTTGTAGCAATGAGCTGTGACCATAAATTTGATGTGCCAGAATCAGACTAAAGATAAGTGACAAACAAGCTTACGAGCTAAGCTAGCCCTATGCCCTAAAAGTGCTGATCTTGCGCCTCGTGTAGGATATTGGGTTTCAGTTGCCCAACGTTGTAGTGGAGCGTCTGGAGCTGACGCAGCGGAGTTGGGGGGTTAACAACCGCCGATGGTTTGGCGGAAGTGTCACGTTGATCTTGCGCTGCGTTTTGGCGATTGCTGCTGCTGAGGAATGCTAATTGTGTTAACTTACACATAAGGTAGAGCATAGCTGACTTGAGACCTGCACGGATGTTGAAGCAGACTTTTAGAGTGTGTACAAAGTACCTCTGCGTTTATTTGTATGTTTGCCCTTCTACATCTGTGGCCGTTTATTATACACTTGAAAAGTGTATATTAATTTTGCCCAGAAGTTTGTAACGCATAGAAATATTCATTTCCGACCCCATAAACTATATATATTCTTGATCAGGACGACTGGACGAGCTGAGTTCATTTCCGCTTGTCCGTCCGTCCGTCTGTCCGTCTGTCCGTCTGTCCGTCTGTCTGTCTGTCTGTCTGTCTGTTTCTACGCGAACTATTCTCTCAGTTTTAAAGCTATCGAGCTGAAATCTTGCACAGAGTCTTCTTTTTACTGCACGCAACTAATATGTCGGAACCGGCCGGATCGGGTGACTATATCTTATAGCTGCCATAGGAACGATCGGTCGAAAAATAAGTCTTTGTGAGAAAAACTTTTTTGATTTCCATCGTAGCGTCTCCAATCGTAGTATATATTAGTTTTATATGTTTCCACACTACTCTGAAAAAATTGATCAAAATCGGATGACTATAGCATATAGCTGCCATATAAACGGTCGGTCAAAAAACTACTTCTAGTGAGAAAAATAAGTCTTTGTGAGAAAAACTTTTTTGATTTCCATCGTAGCGTCTCCAATCGTAGTATATATTAGTTTTATATGTTTCCACACTACTCTGAAAAAATTGATCAAAATCGGATGACTATAGCATATAGCTGCCATATAAACGGTCGGTCAAAAAACTACTTCTAGTGAGAAAAACTTTTTTGTCTTCTATCGTAGCGTCCCCAATCTTGGTATATATTAGTTTTATATGCTTTCACATAATTTAGAAAAAATTTATCAAAATCGGATGACTATAGCATATAGCTGCCAAAAAACAAGTTCTAGTGAGGAAAACTTTTTTGTTTTCCATCGTATCGTCACCAATCTTGGTATATATTAGTTTTATATGCTTTTACATAATACAAAAAAAAATTGATCAAAATCGGATGACTATAGCATATAGCTGCCATAGGACCGATCGGTCGGAAAATGTGTTTTACTAAGAAAAGTTTTTTTATGTTATCAAATTTTTTTGATCAATGATTAAACAATTTTAAATATTCGATATCTATATACTATATATATTTTAACGGTTAAATCAGTTGGAGAAAAGTTTTTCAAGTGTATTAAAACTTCGGCACAGTCGAAGTTAGCTTTGGCTTCTCGTTTTCTTTGCAGTTGCCCAGAAACTTTTGCTGTCCCTGATGCTGCTAATTTCCATCTCCATACGTTTGTAGTATTGTTTTTTTTTGTGTTGACATAAGCTTTTGTATGTTGCGTTTGTTTGGCGGTACTTCAATTTTGCAGTTTCCTCTCCTGAGATTCTACTATCTTTGAGATGCTAAAACGCGGCTTTTCTGGCCCTCTCGCATTGTTCATCGAACCATGGTTGCTTGTACGTGCCTTCACTATCTCCTCGCGTTCTTCCATTTAGAATCGTTAAATTGTTGGACTCGCATAGTTTAATGAGTTTTCTACCATTTGCATCTATCGTTTTATCATAGGCTTTACGGATGTCACTGAGTGCTTCTGCCGTCATCAGGTTGCTTTCTGTATTGGTTTGAAGCTCGCCTATTCTCGCACTTAGATCCCCGATGATTAACACATTTTCACTCTCGTACTCCAGCAGCCAATTGTAAAGGTTCTCATAGTCGTGGTTCCAGTTATTATAGTTCAGATACACGGGAACTATGCAAAGTTCGTGTTGGCCAAGCGACATTGTTATGCTGGTTATATTTTGGTGTTGCTGAATGAGACATTTTTGAATGGCACTAAATTTTTTGCAGACCCCTATGAGTTGACCCCCACTTGCTCGCCCTCTGGAGAATCTCCGTTTAGCCGGTATCCAATGGAGCTTATGGTTGGGGAAGTATACTTCATATTGCGCTAAGATGCTGTCTACAAATGTTTCTGACAATACAAATATATCAAACGATTTTACGAAAGAGAAGATGCTATTAAAAAGATGCTTATTTGCTAATCCTGCTATATTATATGCTAATATCCTAAAGTTATTTAGATTTAAATTATTTAAATTATTCGCATTTTCCGTATATATTGTTCCATTTTGATCGGGTCGGTTCTGCCTTTTTAGAATTATTTACTCTGCCGAGAAGTGCATCATACTCTAGTTGACTAGCCATAACTGTATTTCCGTATATCTCCATTATTTCCTGGACTGCGAGTTGTTCCTTGTTCATAAGGATTTTTTGGTCGTTGAAATGCATCCATTTTCCCTGTATATTTATTTTATCGTCCCTAACAAGCACTTTGGGCTTTTTGTATATTCGGGTAAGATCCTTTTTTAACTGTAGTAAGACTTTTTTGCGCTCGTGCTTCTCTACACTTAGGTCTTTTCCAATGTAGATTTTGGATCCTGCCAGTTTTTTTCAGCTTCTTAGAGCTGCTCCAACCATTTCCGCCGTTTCTAGTTCTGCAAGAACTTCAACCGTGGAGTTTCTTTCAAAAAGAATTCTCGTGCTTCGTACCGATGCATGGGCTACTTCGAGTTTATCATGCAAAAAATGCTTGACCCCATCAGTCGAGGCACTTTGCTTTTGTAAACCCCTAATAATCAGAGTTTTTCACCTACTTTGTTCCACTAGCCGTGTTAATTCCTTCCTTTCGTCTGCTCTTTCCTCTTTCATTTTTTCTATTTCTTTTTTGAGGGCTTGGTTTTCAAGCTGAAGGGTTTCTATTTTTTGTGACACCCCACCCAATTGGTCCTTTATCTCCATAATATCAGATTTCGTAGCCAGTTTATCTTCCATATTTGTTAGCTTCAAATCAAAGTTTTTGTTCATCTCCCTGATCGCTAACATTATATGTTTGTTTTCTATTGTCCCATCTGGTGACAGTTCACAAACGAACTTAGCTGGATTTGGCGTTAAAGCTGACCCTTCACTTGGAGCACTCTTTGCTGGTGTTGCGGTGCCAGAAGTGGTTGAGCTGCCTCCAAAATGTGCCATTTACTTGTTTTGAATTAGCTTTACTGTCGCCTAGAAGTATGCTATATTACGTCCGCTTATTACATCAGCCAATTCACCTCTGTCTTACTCAACACTGTTGTCTAACACTTGCCAAGCAGGATTGTCAACCATCATACGTAGCACTGTCAGCTGAACAGGGTTGTCATATTACAGTGCGCAGATCCGATACGTCCCTTTTATGCCTCTGGTGTATGACGTGTATTCCAGAGCACCTATCCAGTCTGGTGCTCCGTCCAGAATTTGGTTCTAAACCACATCTGCAAGCAGTTGCCTTATTCTTTGCTTTGGACCTCCAGCATTTACCATGATGCGGGACAGTGCTGTTATCGTCCTGGCGGCCTTTTCATTTGCATAATCGAGATGCTCCTTGAAATTCAGACTTCTATCAATCATGATTCCCAAATATATAATCGCTGGTTTCGTGTGGACTGTGTGTCTTCCGATCGTGAAGGAAGTTTCCTCCACTGTCTTCCTGCTGGATATCAAGACTGCCTCAGTCTTATGGTCGGCAAGAGTGTCTGTCTCCGGTAACCTCATATCTTTTCATGCCTTCCTCTGTGTTAAACCATAAGATTCGTGTGTCGAAATAGCTTCGCACAAGCTTCCTTAGGTAAGGGCGGGCACCTGCTCTATCAAGTATGTCCAGAACTTCTGCCCAGTTTGCCGAATTGAACGCGTTTTTCAAGACAATATTCTTTATCTTCGTGTAGCCAGCGTGTTCCGATTATGGCATTCTGTGCAGTTGAAGTGACCGCTGTCACCGCGTCGACTGTACTCCTCATTCTGCGGAATCCATACTGTGCATACGTAAGAAATCCCAGATTATGGATCTCGGTCTCTAGGCGTTTTACCAGGACTCTTTCGAGTACTTTGCCCAAAGTGTTAAAGAGGCAAATGCACCTGTAGGAAGATGGGTCGTTTAAAGGTTTTCCGGGTTTTGGGATAAGTACGAAATTCTGTACTTTCCAGCACACTGGGAAAGTTCCCTCGGATACACATCTATTAAAGAGCTGCAGAAAAAGCTCAGGCTCGAGTTGAGCAATCTTCAGGGCTTTAATGGGTATCCCGTCTGGTCCTGGGGCCTTGCTGTCCTGAATACTGCTTGCTGCTTAGAGTACTTCTTCCACGCTGAAAGGTAGAAACGAATAGTCTGTTTATCAGTCGAAACCAGCCTACGCTGCCCTGCGAAAAGCGATTCTCCGTTTGAAACTTAGGACAGGTTGGTACCGCTTGTTTCAAGGATTAGAGCTTTTTTAAAACGATTTTGTATGCGAGATCCCATGGTCTCGGTCGGCATCGTCGCAGAGCTGCGAACTGCTGTCCCGAATGGACAGCTTAAGCGTGTTTCAGGCTTCCCCATAGTTTTCTTGATGTGCAACAAATTCTGGCGACCCTCGTGAGCGCAGGGCTCGTCTCCTTGCTGTGAGGCATTCTCTTCTGCGCTATGTGATCTATCTGTTCAACTTAATTTCGTTTATATGATTCTGGATTTACCCTTGTTCAGATAAGCTCAATTGTCATTTGGCAGAAGAGGCATTTCGATTTTGTCTTTGTTAAAGATTCTAACAACACATGTGTTCCCAGAACTGATCCGTTATCCACTATTGAAGATGATTACAGTCTTGACATATTTTAGCTGCAGAAATATTTTTATAATTTTTTAAATCCTATAGACTTCCTTCCAGAACAAGTATAAATTTACGACACTAAATGCCAGATATTTTGTGTCAGATAGATTGTAAGTTCTTGTGTGACCGCAAAGCCCTAAAAGTCCATAAAAAAGCTTCATAAAGCTATACAAATCTGTAAAAAGACCAAATGAATGTTGTTCAAATTCTGATGATCTACTCAGAACTTTACAGGTCGCTTGCAGCACTACCCCAAATATGTGAGCGATAATTTAAAGGCCGTCGTGAACTCTGCAGTTGAACTGTTTGTCAGTGAGAATTTGCGATGGCCAAAAATTCAACAAAATAATATTTAAAAAAACACAAAAACATGCTATTTAATTTGCTAATTAAATTATTGTATTTTGCACAATTTTTTGAGCTTCGGTTTTGCTTACATTTGGTTCGATGTTGTCCGAAAAAAGGTGCAGAAAGTTATTTATTTTCAGCCAACCAGCTAGCTTTCAATCCACACAATTATCGTTGTGTTTATTTAGTGTGGCTTTTGTAAATGAAGAAAATAAATACGACTCAATAAATTTTTAGTCACAGTTTTTTTTTTATGTGGAGTTTGAAAGGCAGCCTTATAGCTACGACTATTTAAAATATTTTAGAAAATACCATGGTAATATTGGATGCAAAGCGTGGATGCTATAAGTATTTTTTGTCATTTTTGTGTATTTTGATAATATTTAGAGATATTTCGATAACTGTTGTAGCGAACGCCCGTTCAGGATTTTAATTAAGGAATCCTTCAGCTCTTCTGTTACTGTGGTGTAAGGTTTTATTATGTAATCTCCAAGGTGAAAATAACTTTATTGTCAACGGATGGCTTTAATATTTTTAGATTTCATTTTTATTTTATCATACAAGCTTCTTCAGCGGGCGCATGTCTTATAAAAATACCTGTGAAGAATCACAATTAAGTTTAACCTTATTGATAATTTGTAGTTATAAGTCACACTGAAGTGGAATCAAATATAATATAAGTTACCAACCGAAGCAATAGTAAGGGGAACTAGTTCCAGCGGGTAATTTAGGTGTTTGCAACCCTGCCATTTGCCACGCTACCAACTAAGAATACGGCCACACTGGCGTCAATACATGGAAATGGGGGTGAGAGAGAGGGAAAGAGACGCCGACGATCGCTGGAGGGTTGGCACGCGCCAGAAGTGTGCCAGGCAGAGAGTGAGTTTCGAGAAGGCAGACCGGCCAGACGTGTTGCAAACACAAGACGCAGACAGGGACACGAGAAAATCAGCAAAGACCGGCCACAAGTTTTCAGAGACGCCAAGGAAGTCAGTAGCAGCCACCAACCCCAACCGGACCACTATCGGACATCACATCTAACACGCCAATTCGGAACTACGGATCAATAGCACCCACCACCCCAACCGGACCACTGTCGGGCACCACATATACCACGCCAACTCGGGACTAGGGGTAAGCTGGCCAAGGGCCTACTAAAAAAAAGATTGGAATAGGGACTTAAACATAGGAGTGCGGTATAGGGAAACATTTGTTAAATCTTATTGAAAAGAAAGAAAATTAAAAATGAACAAAATTAACAGTGAAACTTGTTAACTTCCTATCTCCTATTTGTGGCCGTACCGGGTGATACCCTAACCTCAAACCACACAAAAGGTTAAGTCCACTGCCAGCTCGTATTTATCTATATTTCTTACTTGTTTTCCTCAAGTGCCGTGTTTGTGCATATGGGTGATACCCTATGAACACACCCCTGAGAAAATCCTGGATCAGCCAGATCTATTCGTGTGTGTGCAGGGTGATACCCTAAACATAGACCCCGTTATATTCTTCGCTTCCCATACCTTTTGACTTATATTCGGAATGGTCTTAGTCATAGGGTAGCCGAAACGGGTAAAACTGACGATTGGGTGATACCCGCTTGAAAGTTTTACCACAAAACCGTGGAATACCCTGGGCCAAAACCATTTCCAAACTTTTCCTGTGTGTAAGACTATATGGTGGTCAAACTATCCGTCTGCGTTTTGACTCACCTTCTCAACTCTCAGAGGTCTCAGCACTTTACAAATAGTTCTGCAAAGTGGCCTGGACGGACTGAGTCCTACCCCAGCCCTAGATACTACTTTACAGATGGCGCCCGAGCAGGGACCCTGAGACATATTTATAAAATTATATAAAAAAAAAAAAAAATTGAGAAAATTCATCCTTCGTGTCTTAAAACAACACTAGTAAAACCTTACACATTTTATCAGGGGAAAATATGAATATATGGAAAATTTGGTAAAGACAGAAAAATACTTAATTTTTGCTTAAAAAAAAAAAAAATATATGAAAAAAACACCCATTGTTCAATAAAGAAAATTTTTTTTACAAAGCAAGATATATTTTCTGGTCAGACGCACCAAGTTCTCATCAGTTTCAATAAGCTCGGCCATAACAGGGCATCAGCAAACAACACGTGTTATAAGCAAACGGCATAAAAAGTTTCACACTGCAAAAGAAAACCGACGAAGTAAGGTACAACCAGAGGCACCAATAAGTACAGTCACCGCAAAGCACCGCTAAACCCTGATCCGTTTCAAGTCACACATACACACGTAGGCAAAAGTACAACGAGAACAAGTTTCGTATATACATACACGCACATATCATGCATACACAAAAATCGCCGAGCTGAAAATACATACGTTCCTGACATCACACCCTTACGCACAAACGCACGCTGCAAGCACACACACAGAGAAAATTTCACTCGCCCGAATCAGTCCTCAACGAGTTTGGTCACCCGATTCGCTCTTCACACTTCTCCCTTGCCGCACAACTATATAAGGTTCTTATACACTAGTCTTAAGTGGCCTTCGGCTAAGTTTTACCTCTCTGGAGGAAGTACCGTTAAGAGCGAATCGGTTAATTTTCCGATTTGAGGGGAAAGGTTGACGTCGAGCCATACCATCGGAAAGGAAGGGGGTTAGTCAAGTTCGAGCTATCAACGCGTACGCATCATAGTCCCCAAGTTCTCACCGAGTATCCGACGTCCTAATATAGTGCCTAAGACACGTGTCCTATCCTTGGTCTGAATTTATCTTACCGCTGCGCATCGTTAACTTTTGTTCGCCATGGGAGTCCGCTGGATCTCATACCGTCGAAAATCCGAATTAGAGGCTTTCGCTGCCGAGTTTAATCTGGACATCGCTGGTACGGTAGAGGAAATGAGAAGCCGCTTCGCCGGATATGCATCACGCGAGGATCACAAGCCAGCAACGCTCGCCCGTCTCAAAGAACTGGAGGATCATTATGGCTCAACTGCTAGTTTGGATCCTAAGCTTAGTAGCCCAAGAAATGGTTCCCGTGCGACCTCTCCAGCACCTAGCGAAACTGCGCGACCCGAAGGCACCCAAAATATCAGTGATATTTTCAAGTCGACCCAGAAATTGCCCCTCCCGATGGTTCAGGTCCCCATAAGTATCGAAGATATCCAGCCAGTATTAAGTGAGAGAACCCTCTCCATTCCGAGGCGAGCTGAGAACATATCTTTTGGAGCCATGGCAGAGAGAATGATGAAATGGGGACTCACATTTGACGGCACGTCAGATCCGTTACATTTTGTGGAACAAGTCGAATCCCGAGCCGCTACCTATCGGATGAACATTGAAGATCTACCCCAAACCATTTCGATACTCCTTATTGGACGTGCTGAAGGATGGCTAAGAACAAGTAAATTACAGTGCGTAACCTGGGCCGAGTTTCGAAAAGAATTTTTGGAATTCTTCCTGCCGCCACGCTATTTTCAGCGACTTGAGGATGAGATTCGCGTACGGTTCCAAAAACCCGGAGAAAAGTTCAAACAGTACCTGGTTGACTTACGGTTGATGATGCAGCGTGCCGGCTACAACGAGGAACAAGAATTGGATCGAATTTATGAAAACTTATTACCGGAATATCAATTGTTTACCCGTAGGCATGAGTTCCGAGACCTGGCCGAGTTGACCCAGTTAATAGTAAACTTTGAAATAGTTCGCGGCAGGGACCCTCATCGTCACGCTCAATTTGTCTCGAACCTGTCCATAGATAACGTGGCCCGAACTAACAATATAACTTCGTCTGTTGTAGGTACTCCTCCGTACACCCATTCTAATTCCACTCGTGCAATCACTCTAGCTACCGCGTCAGAGGACAAACCAAGCGCATCCCAAGATACCCCTTCGCAAGACGCTGGCCAGCCGGTAGACGTCCAACGCGCCTGCAGGAGGTGCAGCGAGGTGGGGCATTTTGCCAACGAATGTCGAAAAGCACAGGTATTGTTTTGTTGGAGCTGCGGACGAAGGGGCTATCGTACAATCGACTGTTGCAAATCGACAGGAAACGACCGGCGCCTCTTCCCAACAGGGGATCGGAAAGAGGATGCGCAACCCCACCCCAGAACTTAGACAATTCTTTACGATTTGAAAAGGGGCGCATTATGGCATCCGTGGCAATCGATGGTATCCCTTTGTCAGCTACGGTGGACACAGGAGCAACGCGTTCTTTCATCAGCGAGCGATTGGTAAGGAAATTGGGGAAAGAAGAGAGTCTGAGGGAAATCCGCACGAGCATAAATTTAGCAGATGGATCATGTAAGGAGGTGGTTCATTCCTTTAGGGCGGAAGTACGCCTGGAGCAACAACGGACCTACATGCCGATGTTGGTGCTACCCTCTATCATGGATGACGTAATCCTTGGTTTAGATTTCTTATGCGCCAACCGAGTTGTGTTAGAATGTGGACAGACTCGCCTACAATTGGAACTACCACCCCGCCCTCACCAACGCATCCCAGCGGAAAGTACGGAGCACTCATACCCTTGCCAGCCTAAGCCAGAGACCGGAAACAACTCAGAGAATACTTGGAAAAAACCCTCAGCGAACCCAGACTCACCCACCCAAGAACAGCGGGCCGATGAAGACGCCAAGAAACCTGAAAGCCTAACGCCTAGTAACGCAACAAGAGACACGAACCCTCTGTTACCACCACCAAGTCCTACCGCAGTGCAAAGTAATCCCATCAGAAGGCAACGGATTCAGACTAACAACCACGAGCCGGCGATTCCAAAACTACCAAGTACGAGCCTGTTACCAATAAACCAGAGCAACGCCAACCCACTAGAAGTAGCCAAAGACGTCACAATCTTACTCCCGGAGTCCAGCGATTCTACCTTATTAACCGTGGTGAGTACTCAGTCCTTCGTAGATCCCGCTACGCCATCATCCGAGTCTAACTTACAAAGAGCCCCCGAAATTGATCCTTGGGTAAGAACTTGCCAAGTTTGAGTGGATGTCTGGGGTTTCCGACATAGCAGAACATTCCATAGTAATGCGAGATGAGGCTCCCATCAAACAGCGTTACTTTCCTAAAAATCCGGCCATCCAAAATTAATTAATGAGCAAGTTGATGAATTACTTAAAGAAGATCGGATTGAACCTTCTCACAGTCCCCATAGCGCCTCTATTGTTCTAGTGGGGAAAAAGACAGGTGACCTGCGAATGTGCATGGATTACCGGCAACTCAATGCCAAGTCCATACCGGATGCTTACCCATTGCCACGCATAAATCACATTCTTGAAAGGCTACGTAACGCAAAGTTTATATCAACGCTTGATTTAAAAAGTGGCTATTGGCAAATTCCTATGGCTAAGACCAGCCGCGAGTACACGGCTTTCACGGTACCCGGCAGAGGACTCTTTCACTGGAAAGTTATGCCCTTTGGTCTTCATTCGGCCCCTGCAACTTTTCAGCGCGAACTAGATGGAGTGATAGGTCATGACATGGAACCACATGCTTTTGCATACCTCGATGATATAATGGTCATCGGTTCCACTCTGCAGGAGCATGCAGACAATTTGCGCGAGGTTTTCAAGAGATTGCGAATGGCGAAACTGCGTCTTAACCGGGAGAAATGTAGTTTTTTTAAACGAAGTTTGAAATACTTGGGCCATGTTATAAGCGAGCGAGGCATACATACTGATCCCGACAAAATTTCCGCGGTACGTGAAATTCCCCCGCCTACAAACGTAAAAGAACTCAGGCGTTGCATAGGTATCGCGTCATGGTATCGTAGATTTGTCCCTAATTTTGCGAGTATAGTACAACCAATGTCACTACTTTTGAAAAAGGGTCACAAATGGGTGTGGAGCACGGAACAGCAAAAAGCTTTCGAAGAATTAAAAAATCGACTGACCACAGCACCTATTCTGGCTTGTCCCGACTTCAATGAGAAATTTTGTTTGCAAACTGACGCCAGCGATCATGGCTTGCGGGCAGTGTTAACTCAGAAAATTCAAGGGGAAGAACGCGTAATAGCATACGCGAGCCGACGACTGATAAAAGCGGAAGAGAACTACTCTACAACCGAAAAGGAGTGTCTGGCCATTGTCTGGGCTATACGAAAACTAAGGTGTTACGTGGAAGGGTACCGGTTTGATGTGGTGACTGATCACCTCGCCTTAAAATGGCTTAACTCGATTGACAACCCCACCGGTAGGATAGCCCGATGGGCCCTTGAATTACAACAATATCAATTTGATATACAGTACCGCAGAGGCAAGTTGAACATTGTGGCAGACGCGCTATCACGCCAGCCTTTGGAGTCGTTACAAAGTGCAAGAGAGGTTGAAACGCAATGCCAATGGATACAGAAAATGCATCAGCAGGTTACTCAGAACCCAGAAAAGTTTCCTGATTTCACCAGCAAGGATGGACAACTTTACCGACGCCTAGGATATCGTTCCGAAGAAGAAGATTTCATCCCGTGGAAGCTATGCGTGGCAAAAGAATATCGTCAACGAGTGCTAACGGAGTGCCACGACCATCCCACTGCTGGACATCTCGGCATTCGGAAAACGGCAGCAAGAGTGATGCAGCGTTACTATTGGCCGGGGCTTTATCGAGACGTGGCAAGGTATGTTCGGAAGTGCACCGTGTGCCAAAAGTTTAAAATCAATCAAGCGAAACCACCCGGTAAGATGTTCACAAGACAAGTGCAGGACCCATTCAGCGTCGTTTGTGCTGATTTTATTGGCCCCCTTCCGCGGTCGAAACGTGGTAATACAGTCCTCCTGGTATTTTTTGACTGTTTCAGCAAGTGGGTCGAGTTGGTACCACTTCGCAGAGCCACCACTGCACATCTGGAGCGTTCTTTCCGAGAAAGGATCCTTAGTCATTTTGGAGTTCCCCAAACGTTTGTGTGTGACAATGGATCGCAGTTTACCAGTCGTTCCTTTCGCCGTTTCTGCAAACAGGCTGGTATCGAGTTACAACACACCGCCCCGTACAACCCGCAACAAAACCCTACGGAACGAGCAAACAGAACCATTAAAACTATGATTTCTCAGTTTCTCGATGGGCAGCAACGGACATGGGACGAA
Organism: Lordiphosa mommai; assembly: GCA_018904225.1. Lineage (NCBI taxonomy): Eukaryota > Metazoa > Arthropoda > Insecta > Diptera > Drosophilidae > Lordiphosa > Lordiphosa mommai. Next base: position 1,642,859 of record JAEIFT010000002.1, on the reverse strand, counting down.
CTCTTACCGGAGATCACCTTGGCTATTAACAGTAGTGTGTCTGACACCACTGGGTTCAGTCCGGCGTTTTTAGTCCAAGGACGCGAACCTAGGTTGCCCGGGGCACTGTATGACGAAGTCACCCCCGGCTTAGGAAAGGTACCTATCACACCGGAAAATCGAGCGGAGCAGATGAAAGACATCTTCAAAGTGGCTCGCGCAAATATTCAAAAAGCCACCGAAACCCAGAGTCGTTATTACAATCTCAGGCGGCGAGAATGGAGACCCACGATAGGGTCATTGGTGCTTCTTAGACAACACCACTTGTCAAACGCAGCTGAGGGCTTCGCAGCCAAACTTGCTCCAAAGTATCAAGGCCCTTTTAAAATAATAAAATTTCTCTCCCCGAATATAGTCCGAATCCAAAGCTTAGAATGACGACAGCGACGCACGGCAGGCTTGACCGACCTAAAAGCCTTCAATGATGGTGAGCCCACAGCCGAAGAAGACACCGGTGGAGAACATTCCGACCCAGAGGCCGTCGAGACAACCCAGCGAGATGAACCACGCAATGACCAACCCAAGACGACCCCAACCAGGGAGCAGCCATAGGTGACGAGTGTGCTACTAGGGATTGCCAAACACCAACGAGTATGCGGGGGCCACTTGATGGTTGGTGCGCCTTCCCAACGTCCCCGCTCCCTTCGGGGAAACTCCTGGTTGGTTCCCTTTATAACCTCCGAAAGTTAAAACCACCCTCACAGTAAGTTTTTATGTTTGTAAACCGCAATCCTAGGGAACTAGAATAATGGGTAGGGCTAAGTCACAAATTCTTATAAACTATATCCGTAGCCATGTCTAACTCAAGGGACCCACGTCGACGACCGCCGGCTAGCGAGGCAGAGCAGAGAATAGCAATCATCGTGAAGGTTATGGACGAGCTAATTGACACCTGGGAACGGGAAAACTCCTCAGCAACTCTCCGTCTCCCGGCCACGATATCCCAAACAAGTGAGACTTTCGAGATACCGGATGAAGGTCCTTTATGTTGGCGTATGGACACCTCGTCGTCCGTCGAAACCGCAGCAAGCGCACCGGGCCAAGTGTGGCTAGAAGAAGCTAGCCGAGAGCACATCAGCGACGATGACAAGGTATCGCCATCCAATAGCTCAACGGCAGAGGGCCCACTCGAATTGAGCCCCATGGTGGTTTCATATACGGACGAAGATGTGGAAGAATGGTACCGACCGTTTCATGGGGATGCGACTCTACCAATCCCAAGCGAAGAAGAGCCGCGGCAGGGCCAGGATAGCTTGCTCCCGATTTCTGGCGTCAGAGGCAAACCCCCCCGATCCACCCGACGCGTCGGACAATGAGTCCATTTCATCCATGCGGGTCAGCCCATCCCATTCACCACCCTTGTCCTACGATCAGATCTTGGGCACCACTACTCCGCCAGCAGAGCTCGTGGAGCTGTTTCAAGGGGACGGATTTCCTGTTGCACAGATCGGGCCGACGGAACCCAGCTTTGCACATATGAGCGACGAATCCATCGTGTGCCTTTCACCGGAGTCGCCTCCTCAACTTCCACAATCTGAAAGCCCTACACCCCAAAGCCCAGTACTGGTCAGACAACCAGAAGATTTCGAGGAAGGAGATGCTGTACACGGAAGGGGAAACTACCCACGAGATACCAGAGGACCGGCAAGAAATTGAAAACGCCACCGAGCAAATTCCACTCTGTAGTACCAGTGTACAGGCTAACCTGGTCTCACCATTGGCAGAAGGTACTCAGATACCAGAATTAGAGGCTACCGAGGATTTCACAGCAGACAATGGTATTACATGGTCCGTGGCCCCAGAGGAATGGCGAGTAGAAACCGAGGAGCGTAGGTTGCCAGTCCCCCTCATACACGATCTGCAAGGACAGATTAAAAAGGGATTCAAAAAGGACACCCGGTTTTTGAAGGACATGGACGGATTAATTTTTAGGATAAGGATTAACAACGCTGGATACGTCACAATCCGCTTACACACCCCGAAGGAGAGGGAGAGTGTGAAGAATCACAATTAAGTTTAACCTTATTGATAATTTGTAGTTATAAGTCACACTGAAGTGGAATCAAATATAATATAAGTTACCAACCGAAGCAATAGTAAGGGGAACTAGTTCCAGCGGGTAATTTAGGTGTTTGCAACCCTGCCATTTGCCACGCTACCAACTAAGAATACGGCCACACTGGCGTCAATACATGGAAATGGGGGTGAGAGAGAGGGAAAGAGACGCCGACGATCGCTGGAGGGTTGGCACGCGCCAGAAGTATGCCAGGCAGAGAGTGAGTTTCGAGAAGGCAGACCGGCCAGACGTGTTGCAAACACAAGACGCAGACAGGGACACGAGAAAATCAGCAAAGACCGGCCACAAGTTTTCAGAGACGCCAAGGAAGTCAGTAGCAGCCACCAACCCCAACCGGACCACTATCGGACATCACATCTAACACGCCAATTCGGAACTACGGATCAATAGCACCCACCACCCCAACCGGACCACTGTCGGGCACCACATATACCACGCCAACTCGGGACTAGGGGTGAGCTGGCCAAGGGCCTACTAAAAAAAAGATTGGAATAGGGACTTAAATATAGGAGTGCGGTATAGGGAAACATTTGTTAAATCTTATTGAAAAGAAAGAAAATTAAAAATGAACAAAATTAACAGTGAAACTTGTTAACTTCCTATCTCCTATCAAACCACACAAAAGGTTAAGTCCACTGCCAGCTCGTATTTATCTATATTTCTTACTTGTTTTCCTCAAGTGCCGTGTTTGTGCATATGGGTGATACCCTATGAACACACCCCTGAGAAAATCCTGGATCAGCCAGATCTATTCGTGTGTGTGCAGGGTGATACCCTAAACATAGACCCCGTTATATTCTTCGCTTCCCATACCTTTTGACTTATATTCGGAATGGTCTTAGTCATAGGGTAGCCGAAACGGGTAAAACTGACGATTGGGTGATACCCGCTTGAAAGTTTTACCACAAAACCGTGGAATACCCTGGGCCAAAACCATTTCCAAACTTTTCCTGTGTGTAAGACTATATGGTGGTCAAACTATCCGTCTGCGTTTTGACTCACCTTCTCAACTCTCAGAGGTCTCAGCACTTTACAAATAGTTCTGCAAAGTGGCCTGGTCGGACTGAGTCCTACCCCAGCCCTAGATACTACTTTACATACCTTAAGTTCTTGTTTACAATAATTAGCGTGATTATAACCAATTCAAAAGGGACATTTTATATAGAACTAGTTCAATTTAACAAGGAGTTTACATTCGGCCAATACTAAAATTTGATCAACCTCGATCATTTACTATATGCTACAAACAAAAACTCATGGTTTTAGTACATGCTTGCATCAACGGTTTCAATCTCGCTGCTTCTAAAATCCCTTTATAAGGCAGTTGAGTCGGTTGACAATCGTCAATATCAGTGACCTCATATCGGTCGTTTGAAAAAACTCTATTGATTTTGTATGGACTACGATATTTCGACGCAAACTTTTTGCACGGTCCAACAGTGACATGAACATTGCGAGTGGCAACAAAATACCTAGACGATGCCTTGTGTCTTAATGCGTACCTAGCTTCATTTTGTTCTTGGGACTGCTGAATGTTCACGCTAGTTTCTTGTCGAATTGCTTCTAATTACATGGTTTTCCATAGCAGAACTGATCGTTCAGAAATACTCACGTTCACCACTACCGATTCCCGCTGATTACATCCAAACAGTAACAGGCAAGGAGTTCTACCAAATTACATTTGCGCCATTTTATCTTCAAACCATAAACTACAGCCGTATCAAAAACCATCTGTTTTTTGCATCAAACCTTCTTCTACAGACTCGGAGTATCTTATGATGTCATCCACGTACAGGTCGAGAACATCTTCGTTCATCTGCTCCTGAAATAAGTGATTAACATATCTTATGAACACAACCGCAGAGTTGCAAAATCCAAAAAGTGCATTATTGAACTCGAACAGCCCATTCTTCGTTACAAACGCAGTGTATTTTTCAGGGCTGCAAACCCATCTCATTTTGACAGGGGTTCGGTTCGGGGTTCGAACCCTTACCCTACCCTGGGGGTTCGGTTCCACAACCGGTTCCCTTCAAATTGAGAACGGGGTTCCGGTTCGGGTTCGGGTTCCAGATTGCATTTTATATATTTATGTACATAATTTATCATTTAATAGAATTCAAAAGACGAAATGCCTATTAAACTGCTGCCTGATGCCCAAAAAATGCCTTGGAAGTCAAGCACATAAATGATCTGTCTAGATTGACAAAACTATCAGACATTCTATATATGTTTAGAAGAGTTGAGCGGTACTGCGGACTTGCACTCACAGCGAAAGTCATTTCTCCTTCACAGAAGTGGGATTGCTGAATCTGATGTGATTTTTGTGGCCATGAAACCTGCAAAAAACACGGCCACTTTACCCGTGATTTAGTAACTGTGATTGACCATATCGGCGTAACTGTGATTAAGTCACAGTGACTGGCAGTCATCAAATCACACTGTTACTTCAAATATGCAGTCACTGTGTGATTTGATGATTGCCAGTGACCGTGACTTAATCAAAGACACGCCGGGTTGTCTCATCCCTAACTTATAGTGTGGCTGAACACGTACATACATTTCCGAGAATTCAGTCAGAATTATTTTTTCTACAAATGGGACCGCCACAGCACGGCTTTGACTGGCATATTGTGAGAGTGAAATGCTAAAAGAACTTTATTTGTGATTTGGTTAAAAAAAAATGAAGAAATTTAAATAAAGTGCAACTTTCCCTTGTATTCACAGTGCCATAGTATCTCCATACGAACAAAATAATACACAGAAATACGGTTTCAGATGCAAATTGAATTCCCTTGCTTGAGGTTGTGTTAATTTGTTCAGTCTTTTGTAGCGGATGGGAAAAAGTGTCGCCGTCCATACATGGGCATATGAATGGATACATTTTTCTTCATAATAATGAAATATTTTTTACCATCAAAGTGCAAAAATAAATTCTATGCTTGCAAATATATTTTTAGAACCGAACCCCATCAATAAGAAACAGGGTTAGGTTCGGGTTCTCGTGATTATTTCTAATGGGGTTCGGTTCCCGGTTCGGTTCAGGGATCACCAGAACCTGAACCGAACCGGTTCTGAAGAGTTCGGTTCCAGACCGGTTTGCAGCCCTGGTATTTTTTGCTGCTTTCTTCTATGGAAACGTGGAAAAATCCGTTTTCCAAGTCCATGAATGTAAAATACTTCGCCTTCTAAACCTATGCCAACACATCCTCTATTATTGGGACTGGGAAAAATCCTTTAGTATCATAGAGTTCAGATTTCGAATGTCTACAGATGGGCGATGTGTGCCTTTTTGTTCGCCAGGACCAAGCGACTGGCAAAGTTGCATGTGGACGGTCTTATGATGCCCAAATCGAGCCATTCTTGCGATTTGTTTTTTCCTCCTCTACAATAGAAAGGTGGCTGGGTGACTAACGGAAAGGTTTTATTTCGCCATCTGCTACAATTGCAGTTTTACGGGGCACTTTGCTACAGATTTAACGGGTTTGTAGTTGTCGATCATCTCTTGAACTTATTGTTTGAACTGTGGGGGGACATCAACATCAGTATCTGTTTGTACCACTTTGTATATACTTATCTGATTTATTTCCTCCATTTTCTCCCCCATGGAGAAAAAAACTTGAATTCCTCCTGCGACGAAATCAATGTGGATTTGCTTATGAAGTTCTACCCTAGTTGCGCATCATATCCAACGGCTTTGTGGAATATTACGACAATTTTATGCGAGGTCTGCAGAACATCCACATTGACTTCTGCGATGAAGCTGCGTAATGCTCTTCTCTATACCAGCGTGGTTGACTTTATTGTAGACGATTCTCTTTAAAATGGTTACGTCCGCTCCAGTGTCGACCAGGCAGTAAACCTCAAACCCGTTAATTATAACTTTCTTCATGCGCTTGTCGTCGTGTGCAATATGGATGTTTGTTGCAGCTGCTCCTGGACAATGTTTGGATATGTGCCCCTTTTGCTGGCAAAGAAAACACTTTACATCTTTCTTCCAATTTTTCGCATATGGTCCGAGGAGCCAAAATTATAACATGGCATTTTTTTAGTGTTGCCTTCGCGTTCCACATTTTCTTTCTGATAGTACTTGTATATTTTTTTTTCAAATGAGACACACGTTCGAATACGTCATTTTGTTTTTCCAGCTCTTTATACTCCAGGCAGCCAAAGACGTTATACTTGAAGTCGCTTTTTAATTCCAAGCCGTCGACCACATACCGAATGACAGATGCCGTGTCAACTTAGCCAACGGATGCAATCTTCTTCATTTGGAGTAAATATTCTTTGAAGCTTTCGCCTCCCTTTTCGTTTTCCAACACTGCTCGTAGCCCGCCATGTTCGTGAACTAGATCCGACTCTAGAACTAGTTATTCTATGTTTGTCATCGTCACTTGTGCGTGTACATAATTTTGCGTCTCAAAAAGTCCATAGGCCTCCGCATTAATTTCAAAATTTGTGAACCAATGTTAAACTAGAATGCTAACCCCTTCAAAGTTTGGTATTATTGTAGAAAAATTGTCAGCACTTATTTTTGCGTCACCTTTTGACATCTCGTCTGCTTGTATTTTGTGCGACAACAACTGGATAACCTACTGAAGTGTTGCCTCGTTGCTCTCCGTTGTCTCTGCAATTTTTTGTAAATTTTCCCACTCCTCTCGATTTTTTATACACTTGAAAAGTGTATATTAATTTTGCCCAGAAGTTTGTAACGCATAGAAATATTCATTTCCGACCCCTTAAACTATATATATTCTTGATCAGGACGACGAGCTGAGTTCATTTCCGCTTGTCCGTCCGTCCGTCTGTCTGTCCGTCTGTCCTTCTGTCCGTCTGTCCGTCTGTCTGTCTGTTTCTACGCGAACTAGTCCCTCAGTTTTAAAGCTATCGAGCTGAAATTTTGCACAGAGTCTTCTTTTTACTGCACGCAACTAATGTGTCGGAACCGGCCGGATCGGATGACTATATCATATAGCTGCCATAGGAACGATCGGTCTAAGAACAAGTTCTAGTTAGAAAAACTTTTTTGTTTTCCATCGTAGCGTCACTAATCTTGGTATATGTTAGTTTTATATGCTTCCACATAATTCTGGAAAAATGTATCAAAATCGGATCACTATAGCATATAGCTGCCATAGCAACGATCGGTCGAAAAATAAGTCGTTGTGAGAAAAACTTTTTGATTTTCATCGTAGCGTCTCCAATCGTAGTATATATTTGTTTTATATGTTTCCACACAATTCTGAAAAAATTTATCAAAATCGGATGACTATAGCATATAGTTGCCATATAAACGGTCGGTCAAAAAACCACTTCTAGTGAGAAAAACTTTTTTGTTTATTATCGTAGCGTCCCCAATCTTGGTATATATTAGTTTTATATGCTTTCATATAATTTTGAAAAAAATTATCAAAATCGGATGACTATAGCATATAGCTGCCATAGGACCGATCGGTCGGAAAATGTGTTTTACTAAGAAAAGTTTTTTTTTATGGTATCAAATTTTTATTATCAATGATTTCATAATTTTAAATATCTGATATCTATATCCTATATATATTTTACCGGTTATATCAGTTGAAGTAAAGTTTTTCAAGTGTATTAAAACTTCGGCACAGTCGAAGTTAGCTTTGCCTTCTCGTTACTTTAAACATTGCTGCCGGCGGCGTAATCTGCGATTCTTTCACCTCTTTGTCCGGCATTTTTGCTTTTGCCCCGCTTGTTACCGTTTGCTTTAATTCGATTTTTTACGCTCGTGTGTTATATGTCCGTCTTGCTTGGGCCACCAGATTTGTTGACTGGGCCTTCGTTTTCAGCTTTTCGGACGTTGCAATCTTTCTGTTACCACTCACAAACTTCGACTGCACACTGAGCTCACAAATGTCAAACATTTCACATTCACATATGTTAGTTAGTTTGGACAAGCCCCCAAATGTAAGATGGGATTTACACCATCAGTTTATTAATATAGAAATTCGGTAGGTTCAGTTTTGGTTAAATGATAATATAATCTCAGGATCTTGACAACGTTAAGATAGTCACAGCAATAGTCAATGTTCTTAGTAATTAAGTGCGATTAATTGGTCTACAAGTTGTGACTTGCACAAAAACACAAGCTTTGAACTTTGAACTTAGTGCAAGGATGTCCAGAAAAATAAATCTAAATAAATCACAGCAACACCGTAGACAGCTCCGACAGCTCAGCAACACGTCTGCTTCTCAACGACTCCGTAACGACACTGTCACGGCGACTACTCATTCTAAAGATCGTTTCTTCTGCTTCTGCTTCTCCTGTCCTTATATCCACTCTCACATATATATTCTTAATCAGCATCAATAGCTGAGTCGATCTAGCCAGTTCGTCTGTATAAACACCGAGATCACAGCAACTAGAGCTATCATTTTTTTCAGTGTAGGCTCGTATTGAGGTTACATCCCAGACAACTGGAGTGAGGTGAGGGTGGTCTTCGTTTCCAAGTCCGAGAAGAGAAACCACGACTCACCAAGGGATTATAGTCATCATCGTTTCTTTTGAAAACGATCGAACGACTTTTGAATCTACACATAAGAAGCAAGCTCACTATACGAACGTTAAGCGGGGCACAACACGATCTGTTGACACCGCACCGCACATGAAGTGGTAGGGAGCATCGCAAAATGACTGAATCAGAAGCAGTTTGCGCTGGCGGCCATTCTCGACATCGAGGTGATTTTCAACAATGGCAGGTGTAGTATAATTATAATTTTAATAATGTGTAGCATACTTTTTGGCTTACTACTAATTCATGACAGCTTGAAAGCTTAATCGCTGAAACCAGTTCTAAACAGATAAGGCAGAACTTGAAATCCATCAATTAAACTTAGATAAGCTTCATATGATATTTTGTAAGCAAGTAACAGTACATCTAATTCTATTTTTACACGGTAGATACGTTCCAGAAAAAACCGTGTAAAAAAAAAGTGTAAAAAAACCGTGTAAAAAAAGACATGAAGTATTTAGAAAAAAAGGGGATTGGTTCCATATCCTTCAACCATCAAAGCAAAAATGAAAATATAACATTCATTCATGAATTTAATGCACAGTTTATTACAAGAAAACAAAAAACAATTCATTTTTTAATATAAAAGTAAAATAAATATAAAATTATAGCAATTAAGGAACTAAAAATTCGTATAAGAAAACCTCAAAATTAAAATTAATAAAAAACAAAGCATTAATTTCACTAGTTTACAAAAATATAAAAAAACGAGAAGGCAAAGCTAACTTCGACTGTGCCGAAGTTTTAATACACTTGAAAAACTTTACTCCAACTGATTTAACTGAAAAAATATATATAGGATATAGATATCAGATATTTAAAGTTTTTAAATCATTGATAATAAAAATTTGATTACATAAAAAAAAACTTTTCTTAGTAAAACACATTTTCTGGCCGATCGTTCCTATGGCAGCTATATGTTATAGTCATCCGATTTTGATAAATTTTTTCAGAATTGTGTGGAAACATATAAAACAAATATATACTACGATTGGAGACGCTACGATGGAAATCAAAAAAGTTTTTCTCACAAAGACTTATTTTTCGTCCGATCGTTCCTATGGCAGCTATATGCTATAGTGATCCGATTTTGATACATTTTTCCAGAATTATGTGAAAGCATATAAAACTAACATATACCAAGATTAGTGACGCTACGATGGAAAACAAAAAAGTTTTTCTACCCAGAACTTGTTCTTAGACCGATCGTTCCTATGGCAGCTATATGATATAGTCATCCGATTTTGATATTTTTTTTCGAAATTATGTGAAAGCATATAAAACTAATATATACCAAGATTGGGGACGCTACGATAAAAAACAAAAAAGTTTTTCTCACTAGAAGTAGTTCTTTGACCGACCGTTTATATGGCAGCTATATGCTATAGTCATCCGATTTTGATAAATTTTTTCAGAATTATGTGGAAACATATAAAACAAATATATACTAAGATTGGAGACGCTACGATGAAAATCAAAAAAGTTTTTCTCACAAGACTTATTTTTCGACCGATCGTTCCTATGGCAGCTATATGCTATAGTGATCCGATTTTGATATATTTTTCCAGAATTATGTGAAAGCATATAAAACTAACATGTACCAAGATTAGTGACGCTACGATGGAAAACAAAAAAAGTTTTTCTAACTAGAACTTGTTCTTAGACCGATCGTTCCTATGGCAGCTATATGATATAGTTATCCGATCCGGCCGGTTCCGACATATTAGTTGCGTGCAGTAAAAAGAAGACTCTGTGCAAAATTTCAGCTCGATAGCTTTAAAACTGAGAGACTAGTTCGCGTAGAAACAGACAGACGGACAGACAGACGGACGGACGGACAAGCGGAAATGAACTCAGCTCGTCGTCCTGATCAAGAATATATATAGTTTATGGGGTCGGAAATGAATATTTCTATGCGTTACAAACTTCTGGGCAAAATTAATATACACTTTTCAAGTGTATAATAAATACCCATTGAAGCTGTTATTTTTTTCTTAAGTACTTTGGAATGCTGAACTCGAAAATGAAATTTAAAAATTTTTGTATAGATAAGTTTTTGAGTTAGATTTTTTTTTAGTTTTTTCAGTAGGTACCCTTACATTTTATGACATATCTCGAGATTTAAACTTTAAATGTCGTCAATCAAGGTATTAATCAAAAGGGAATGCAATTTTTAATAATCTAGCTGATAATTTTCCAATCGGTTTAGTATTTTGAATGCTACAAGCAAAAATACTTCGAAAAATTTTTTTTTCCTAAAATCTGTGAAAGGTTGAAACTGATAAATTTAAATTGTTTTTTTCTTTTGTTCTTACGAATAGCACTTTTACGAAGAAAAAAAGGTATTGATAAAGAATATCTTTGGATAAATAAAGGAATTGTGGGCAATTAAGTACAAGTACTAACAGTCAAATTTCTGTGTTTTATGGTTTTATTAGAAAATATTTTTATTTTTTATAAGTTTTTGGTCTTGCTCTTAATTTTTTTCTGTGATTAAGCATCTATTGAAACTCTTAAATTGAGCAAAAACGAAGTAAAATACAAAAATATTTTTAATAAACACGTAAAATAGTCAAATTTGACTTTTAGTACTTTTACAAAATTGCTCAAAACATCGCTATATATCCACGGATTTTCATAATCAATACCTTATTTTCTTCGTAAAAGTACAATTAGTAAGTGTAAAAGAAAAAACAATTTTTTTATTTTAATTTTCAACCATTTACAGATTTTAGAAAATCAAATTTTTCACGTATTAAAAAAAAAAATTTTTTTCGAAATATTTTTGCATCTAACTTTCAAACTACTAAAATGATTGAAAAATGTTTTTTCGAAGAGATTATTAGGAATTGCATACCCTTTTGGTTAATCCCTTGCTTGACTCCATCTGAATTTTTTAACGCGAGATATGGCTTAAAATGTAAGTGTATCTATCGAAAAATTAAAAAAATTCTAACTCAAAAACGTATCCATTCAAACATTTTTCAAATTCATTTTTGAGTTTAGCATTCCAAAATACATCATTAAACAAGTAAGAAAGTCGGTCAAGCCCGACTGTAATATACTCTGTACCTGTTTGTATGTAACTGATAACTTTAAAGTGTGAGGGTTTTTCAAAATCTGGGGGTGGCAACTCTTTCGACTATCGTTCATCTGGTTGAAAAAAGGATGTACGGGCTCGATAAGTAATGATGAGTAGAATTACCCTAGTACATAACTCGTAAAATTATAAAATTTGTATATAATTTCCTATTAACATAAACATATTTATATTAGTCACGCGGGAATCACGCGTGATTTCTGACCGCAGGCCATCTCAATTGCATCGCTCCTATCATACTTGGTCTTTGCCTCCTTACACAAATATCTATTGGAAAGAAGGGAGGGGGAAACTGAAAGCGGCGCTAATGCCGTCAAGCCAATTCCAATTGGGAAATTACTACCGCCCTCTCGCTCTCTCTTTCTCGTAAGTGGCTGCGTGTTGTTGTTGTCGTTGCATTAAATTTTCATTTACATATAGCGCCACTATTGTTCATCTGATCGAAAAACGATGTATGGGGGCTTGATAAGAAATGATGAGTAGAATATATGTCTAGAAGGTTTGAACAACTTAACTCCAAAATTGTGGAAGATATTAAGTTTTTTTCAATTTGCGGGGGAGGCAGGGGGCGTGGCAAAAATCAAAACTAAACTTGATCTGCCTGCAAGTATAAGAAATATATGTTCCATACACCTCAAACCTCTATCTCTTACCATCTCTGAGATCTCTTCGTTCATACGGACAGACGGACAGACGGACATGGCTATATCGACTCGGCTGTTGATGCTGATCAAGAATATATATACTTTATGGGGTCGGAGATGCTTCCTTCTGGCTGTTACATACATTTGCACAAACCCAATATACTCTGTGTACCTTCGGTACAGAGTATAAAAATAATGGCTTCAATGGGTCTGTTTCGCTGTAATTTAGTGTTTTCAATTCAAGGTGCTGAAAATAACATAACTCCATTCGCTTTTATTATCTGATATTATACGCGATCGCTTACGTAAAAATGATTCAGAGTAGCTATCATCACTCGAAATGATTTTCTAATTTATTAGCAAGATGAATACACTCTAGAATTAAACTTGTAGTTAGTTGGGCCGATTCATCACTATCACGGCTATCTGTGGAATCAAATCAACTTCGATAACATATTGAGACTGAACAATTTACATACTAAAGCTGCTAAAAATAAATTGGAAAGGGAAATTCCCAAACTAAATTTTTAAAAATTCTTTCAAATTTCAATCAATGAGATTTTTTTAAATCGTTCTATTTCGAATGAAATCGTGTAAAAACAGAATCAAATTTTGTTTGTAGACCGTGTTATTTCAAAACCGTGTAAAAACAGAATTAGGTGTAATCCTTAGAACTTAAGATCCTACCATATATTGTAAGTGAGAGCCATAAAAATCAATCAAATCAAAAAGAATGGTATTAAAGAAGCCGTACGCTGCCGAATAAAATCACTTGCTTTGCACCCTGCTACACACCAAAACACTCTCCAGCGCAAACAGCGCTCTGGATACAAGGCCTCCCTGAAGTATCTTAGGACACTTGAAGGCTGCACTCCGAAGTCGCTGAACTCGAGGGAAAAGGAGCGGAAGAAGAAGCACGAGTACACCACCCCCACCGTCGACCACACCCTTCCAAAAAGAGGGACCGGATGGCGGTAAGGGTGGTAATCCCAAACGACAACGCCCAGACGACTCCTCAAAGGCTCCAGAGAACAAGCGACCAAAACCAGAAGATCTTCAGGCGTGCTTAACCTCGAAGCCGGAACTCCAGAAAGCCATCATCGACCGAAACGACCCGGAAGGGAAAATTTCACCCGAAAAATGGCTCATTCTGGAGGGGGTCATAATGCAGGCCATCCACGATGCCATGACCCGCAGCGAGGACTCGTTCCTAGCTGTGTTTGATGGTATTAGGTGGTATAACGGAGCCAAAGTCGTGGGTACGTGGCCACTCAGGCATACCAGGCAACGAGGGACTGACGAGTGTGCAAGGAACGGATCAGCGCAGCGTCACAAGCGGTAACGGACGTACAAAGACGAATTCAGGATATTCTGACTGAATTATATAAGACAACCAGAACCAAGGCAAAACGACAATGGGACATCGCAACGGGTTGTCACATCTTCCGATCACTCAGGCCAAGATACGCGCCAAAACGAACTTCCCAACTCCTACACTTTAGCAAGAACAGGATTAGGATAGTGATAGGAGTCATTACGGGACACTGCACCATAGGTCATATGGCCGCCAGAATGCACGTACCCCAAAACGACTTCTGTCGCAGCTGCAGGAATGAGGAGGAGATAGAAAGCATCCAACACCTTCTATGTGACTGCCCTGCACTTCATAGAAAACGAACCCAAAACCTGGGTAAACCATTATACGAAGATCTGGGTTGTCTGGCAAACTTGTCCGTAGGGAACCTGGCTCTTTTTATCGACTCCTCAAAGTGGTTCTCATGGTAGTAAAGTTTTTTTGGTCAGTTGGCGACCAACAAACAACAAAACATTTTTTACATGTACATAGCAGCAACACAAATTGTGTAGGTCTGCACAAATAATTGTCAATACATCAATTTGTTGGTAAATGTAGAATAAAAAATATAAATCATAAATATACAATAAAACGTTGGGTTCAGTACACTTTTGCCGTGGAATCGACGGACTTACAAATTGATATCGGCCAAGAATTGACTAGAATTATAAGGAATTACAAAAAAGACTCAGTAGAAAGAAAGGCCCAAGCATTATATTTCCAATCAAAGGCAGCAGCACTTGAGAACGTATGGGAGAAATACCAAGAGAACGATCGCAATGTTCGTAAAATGGTCAATGTAAGCGATGAATATGTAAATGAATATGAGAACATAAAGCAATCGTAAATAAAATACATTGCTGAGTTCAAAGAAAATGTGGATAAACAGAAACAATTCACAAGCCAACGAGTGGTCGAAAAAGCCACACCAAAGCCAAGTATAATAAACTATCAGCCTACGACGGCAGATGATAAGTTGATCTCCCTATATCGCCGACAAAAGCGATTATAGCGTCACTAAAACGGTCGCTCAAAGAACAGACGGACGGACAAAAGTCAAGAGAATTGATAAATTCTCTTTGGCCCAAACACACGAGGTTCACTTCCGCATTCACGAGGAGTGTGATGATCCAGAAGAAGCTAGGTACGACATGGAATCCTATCTCAAACTGGAAAAAGAAGTACAACAGTCGTTAAAGGTAAATGCACGCACAGCCGAAATGCATTTACCGCGGGTTAGCGTCCCAAAATTCGACGGGAATTTGCTAAAGTGAACCCAATTTTTCGATTTATTTTCATGCATGGTTCATGAAACCAATATGCCCACGGTGCAAAAAATGTGGCATCTCAAAACCGCAGCAACCGGGGAAGCTGAGAGATTGATTCGACATATCGATCTCAAGGAAGAAAACTACTTGAGCGCATGGGGAATATTGAACGACGCTTACAATAATCCCAGAGACGTTGCAAATACGGTACTTAACCGGTTTCTTCATCATAATACCATCAATGACGATCTGTGAAGGAATTATATATAACAACGATCGAATCCCTGGCATCATTAAAGGGATTAGAAATCGACATATCCACTTGGGATCCCATTCTTTTGGCTATTATACAGAACAAGTTGGACACTAACAACAAAACCTTGTATGAGCAATCTCCTAGAAACTCAAAGGAATTACAAGCGTTAGATACCATGCTCCAATTTTTAGAACAAAGAATAAGAGCTCTAGGGGCTGGAAAAAAGACACAAGGCTCCAAAACGCGAGATATGGCTTAAAATGTAAGTGTATCTATCGAAAAATTAAAAAAATTCTAACTCAAGAACGTATCCATTCAAAAATTTTTCAAATTCATTTTTGAGTTTAGCATTCCAAAATACATCATTAAAAAAAAAATGGCTTCAATGGGCCTTTTTCGTTGTAAACTAGTGTTTTCAATTCAAGGTGCTGAAAATAACATAACTCCATTTGCTTTTATTATCTGATATTATACGCGATCGCTTACGTAAAAATGATTCAGAGTAGCTATCATCACTCGAAATGATTTTCTAATTTATTAGCAAGATGAATACACTCTAGAATTAAACTTGCAGTTAGTTGGGCCGATTCATCACTATCACGGCTATCTGTGGAATCAAATCAACTTCGATAACATATTGAGACTGAACAATTTACATACTAAAGCTGCTAAAAATAAATTGGAAAGGGAAATTCCCAAACTAAATTTTTAAAAATTCTTTCAAATTTCAATCAATGAGATTTTTTTTAAATCGTTCTATTTCGAATGAAATCGTGTAAAAACAGAATCAAATTTTGTTTGTAGACCGTGTTATTTCAAAACCGTGTAAAAACAGAATTAGGTGTAATCCTTAGAACTTAAGATCCTACCATATATTGTAAGTGAGAGCCATAAAAATCAATGCAAAAGAATGGTATTAAAGAAGCCGTACGCTGCCGAATAAAATCACTTGCTTTGCACCCTGCTACACACCAAAACACTCTCCAGCGCAAACAGCGCTCTGGATACAAGGCCTCCCTGAAGTATCTTAGGACACTTGAAGGCTGCACTCCGAAGTCGCTGAACTCGAGGGAAAAGGAGCGGAAGAAGAAGCACGAGTACACCACCCCCACCGTCGACCACACCCTCCCAAAAAGAGGGACCGGATGGCGGTAATGGTGGTAATCCCAAACGACAACGCCCAGACGACTCCTCAAAGGCTCCAGAGAACAAGCGACCAAAACCAGAAGATCTTCTGGCTTGCTTAACCTCGAAGCCGGAACTCCAGAAAGCCATCATCGACCGAAACGACCCGGAAGGGAAAATTTCACCCGAAAAATGGCTCATTCTGGAGGGGGTCATAATGCAGGCCATCCACGATGCCATGACCCGCAGCGAGGACTCGTTCCTAGCTGTGTTTGATGGTATTAGGTGGTATAACGGAGCCAAAGTCGTGGGTACGTGGCCACTCAGGCATACCAGGCAACGAGGGACTGACGAGTGTGCAAGGAACGGATCAGCGCAGCGTCACAAGCGGTAACGGACGTACAAAGACGAATTCAGGATATTCTGACTGAATTATATAAGACAACCAGAACCAAGGCAAAACGACAATGGGACATCGCAACGGGTTGTCACATCTCCCGATCACTCAGGCCAAGATACGCGCCAAAACGAACTTCCCATATCCTACACTTTAGCAAGAACAGGATTAGGATAGTGATAGGAGTCATTACGGGACACTGCACCATAGGTCATATGGCCGCCAGAATGCACGTACCCCAAAACGACTTCTGTCGCAGCTGCAGGAATGAGGAGGAGATAGAAAGCATCCAACACCTTCTATGTGACTGCCCTGCACTTCATAGAAAACGAACCCAGTACCTGGGTAAACCATTATACGAAGATCTGGGTTGTCTGGCAAACTTGCCCGTAGGGAACCTGTCTCTTTTTATCGACTCCTCAAAGTGGTTCTCATAGTAGTAAAGTTTTTTTGGTCAGTTGACGACCAACAAACAACAAAACATTTTTTACATGTACATAGCAGCAACACAAATTGTGTAGGTCTGCACAAATAATTGTCAACACATCAATTTGTTGGTAAATGTAGAATAAACGAGAAGGCAAAGCTAACTTCGACTGTGCCGAAGTTTTAATACACTTGAAAACGTTTACTCCAACTGATTTAACCGGTAAAATATATAAAGGATATAGATATCAAATATTTAAAAAATTTTAAATCATTGATAAGAAAGATTTGATACCATAAAAAAAATTTTCTTAGTAAACCACATTTTCCGACCGATCGGTCCTATGGCAGCTATATGCTATAGTCATCCGATTTTGATAAATTTTCTCCAAATTGCGTAAAAGCATATAAAACTAATATATACCAAGATTAAGAACGTTACGATAGAAAACAAAAAAGTTTTCCTCACTAGAACTAGTTTTTAGACCGACCGTTTATATGGCAGCTATATGCTATAGTCTTCCGATTTTGATAAATTTTTCCAGAATTACGCGGAAGCATATAAAACTAATACAAACCATGATTGGTGAAGCTACGATGGAAAACAAAAAAGTTTTTCTAACTAGAACTAGTTCTTAGACCGATCATTCCTATGGCAGCTATATGATATAGTCATCCGATTTTGATAAATTTTTCCAGAATTATGTGGATACATATAAAACTAACATATACCAAGATAAGTGCCGCTACGATGGAAAACAAAAAAGTTTTTCTCACTAAAACATATTTTCCGACCGATCGTTCCTATGGCAGCTATATGATATAGTCATCCGATCCGGCCGGTTCCGACATATTAGTTGCGTGCAGTAAAAAGAAGACTATGTGCAAAATTTCAGCTCGATAGCTTTAAAACTGAGAGACTAGTTCGCGTAGAAACAGACAGACGGACAGACGGACGGACGGACAGACGGAAATGAACTCGGCTTGTCGTCCTGATCAAGAATATATATAGTTTATGGGGTCGGAAATGAATATTTCTATGCGTTACAAACTTCTGGGCAAAATTAATATACACTTTTCAAGTGTATAAAAATATAAATCATAAATATACAATAAAACGTTGGGTTCAGTACACTTTTGCCGTGGAATCGACAACGTGGTCAGCATTTACAATCAAAACAAATACAAGCAATTATTTAATTTCAAAACTCGAATTCTGATTCTTGATCTATACTTCTTCGACCAATATCGGTTGCGAATAGAAGCGTAATCCAGTCTAAGAAATTAGCAAATAAAACACTTCCAACGGGTCAGAAGAAAGACAAGATAATGGAGTTTGAAAAGGAAGATCGTGCTGCCGCCCAAAGGGCATTGGACTTACAAATTGATATCGGCCAAGAATTGACTAGAATTATAAGGAATTACAAAAAAGACTCAGTAGAAAGAAAGGCCCAAGCATTATATTTCCAATCAAAGGCAGCAGCACTTGAGAACGTATGGGAGAAATACCAAGAGAACGATCGCAATGTTCGGAAAATGGTCAATGTAAGCGATGAATATGTAAATGAATATGAGAACATAAAGCAATCGTAAATAAAATACATTGCTGAGTTCAAAGAAAATGTGGATAAACAGAAACAATTCACAAGCCAACGAGTGGTCGAAAAAGCCACACCAAAGCCAAGTATAATAAACTATCAGCCTACGACGGCAGATGATAAGTTGATCTCCCTATATCGCCGACAAAAAGCGATTATAGCGTCACTAAAACGGTCGCTCAAAGAACAGACGGACGGACAAAAGTCAAGAGAATTGATAAATTCTCTTTGGCCCAAACACAAGAGGTTCACTTCCGCATTCACGAGGAGTGTGATGATCCAGAAGAAGCTAGGTACGACATGGAATCCTATCTCAAACTGGAAAAAGAAGTACAACAGTCGTTAAAGGTAAATGCACGCACAGCAGAAATGCATTTACCGCGGGTTAGCGTCCCAAAATTCGACGGGGATTTGCTAAAGTGAACCCAATTTTTCGATTTATTTTCATGCATGGTTCATGAAACCAATATGCCCACGGTGCAAAAAATGTGGCATCTCAAAACCGCAGCAACCGGGGAAGCTGAGAGATTGATTCGACATATCGATCTCAAGGAAGAAAACTACTTGAGCGCATGGGGAATATTGAACGACGCTTACAATAATCCCAGAGACGTTGCAAATACGGTACTTAACCGGTTTCTTCATCATAATACCATCAATGACGATCTGTGAAGGAATTATATATAACAACGATCGAATCCCTGGCATCATTAAAGGGATTAGGAATCGACATATCCACTTGGGATCCCATTCTTTTGGCTATTATACAGAACAAGTTGGACACTAACAACAAAACCTTGTATGAGCAATCTCCTAGAAACTCAAAGGAATTACAAGCGTTAGACACCATGCTCCAATTTTTAGAACAAAGAATAAGAGCCCTAGGGGCTGGAAAAAAGACACAAGGCTCCAAAAAAGAGTCAAGGGGCACGACATGGGCGTCGGCTGCCACTGATAAGGCACACAGATGTCAGTTTTGCAAAAAGAAAAACCATGGGCTGTTTCGATGCCCGGACTTCCGAGACAAATCAGTATCCGAGCGCTTAAATTGGATACAAAAACAGAAGTTATGCGTCAACTGTTTTAGAAGTGACCATAGATCACAGGCTTGCACAGGGCGGACGTGCTTCAAATGTAACAAAAAACATAACACTCTGTTGCATTTGGAACCCATAGCACCAGCCGCAAGTCCTCAGGCACCAGCCGTTGGAGCGGCAAGCCATAATAATTACAATCTACTAGCCACAGCAAAAGTGGCAGTACAAGGAACCAACGGGCAGATTGCCAACTTTAGAGCACTGATAGACTCAGGATCACAGATAAACTTGATATCTGAGAGGTTGGCCTCAATGCTGTCCCTAAAAATCCACAATACAACACTACGAATTGAAGGTATTGGAGGACAGCCACGAACCAGCAGATCACGAGTGAATGTGCTAGTTAAGTCTCTGCACAGTGGTTTTACACAAAGAATTGAAGCGTTTGTATTACCACATGTAACATCAGACCAACCTGCACAAGAACTCAATTCGGCAGCTTGGAAAATTCCAAGCAAGTTGCCACTGGCAGATCCAAATTTTGATAAGCCAGGAAAAGTAGACATGCTCATTGGTACAGAGCACTACTACTCATTGCTGCGTCTAAATCAACGTAAGATTTCGGCCGGTGGTCCAGTACTACAAGACAATGAATTTGGATGGATTGTGGCATTGAAAATAAACGCGCCAACCGATTCTACAGCGATTTGTGCAGCCGCAACCAGCGAAAATACAAATGCATTTTGGACTCTAGACAACAGAAGCACATTGCGAAGCCCACTTCTTACAAAACCTACAGTTGGCAGCAGATGGCAAATTTATCGTTAAACTGCCATTTTCTGAGCATGCTACAGCCCTGGGGGCGTCTATGGAAACCGCTACCAAAAGGTTTTTGGCACTGGAACGCAGGACAACAGCTGACAATTGGACAGGATATGTAAAGTTCATGACAGAATATGAGGAACTTGGACACATGAAGCAAGTGCCAGCATCCCAGATTCCAACGAACCATTATTTTATCCTGCATCATTGCGTCCTGAAACCGGAAAGCAGCACATCACCACTACGAGTTGTCTTTGACGCATCATGCAAATCGTCGACCGGAAAATCGTTAAACGACATTTTACACAATGGGCCAACTGTTCAAAGTGAATTAATGTCGATTTTGCTAAGCTTTAGGCTTCACAAGTACGTCTTCACAGCGGACATAGAGAAAATGTACCGTCAAGTGTGGGTTAACCCAGAAAATCAATTTCATCAGTTAATTGTCTGGAGAAACAATCCATTAGACGAACTAAAGTATTATCGTCTAAAGACTGTCACATATGGTACAACGTCAGCACCATTTTTGGCTACTAAATGCTTGGACCATCTGGTCCAAAATAAGGACAAGCTTCCAGTAGGATCATCTGCATTGAAGGATGATTTCTATGTAGACGATTGTTTGACTGGTGCTAACTCCATTCCGGAAGCCAAGCAAGTTATGCAGGAGCTCGTCAGAATACTCCAACCTGCTGGAAATGGTGCGCCAACAATGACCAGCTGGAACCAGGAATTCCCAAAGAGGACATTGTTAGCGATGTGAAACTGGGTGACACATTGGATCATCACAGTGTAAAAACTCTTGGCGTCATCTGGAAGCACAAGGAAGACCAACTTTGTGGACGAGCACAAAAGAGTCAAGCTATACATATTACCAAACGCGTAGTGTGTTCAGAACTCTCTCAAATCATTGATCCGTTGGGATTGTTTGCCCCGGTAGTAGTCAAGGCAAAAATATTTATGCAACAGCTTTGGGATTTAAAACTGGATTGGAATGACGAACTGCCAACTAAACTTCAAAATGAATGGAAGGAATATCGTAATGACATGCAGAAACTAAACTCAATGCAGATTCCAAGGCATAATCATGATGGCAAAACCCCAGAAACTGTAGAAATCCACACTTTTGTAGATGCATCAGAGCTGGCATATGGAGCAGCAGTCTACGTACGATCTACGTACAAGAACAAAAAGATTTCTGTCCGCCTAATGTGCTCAAAGTCTCGTGTGGCACCAACAGCAAACCAATCTCTTCCTCGACTAGAACTTTGCGCTGCACTGTTAGGAGCAGAGCTCACCGCCAGAGTCCGGAAGGACTTGCGTATGAATCCTGAGACAGTCTCAGGATACTATTGGACGGACTCGACAGTCGTGATTGCTTGGATTAATGCCACTGCGTCTACATACCATACATTTGTCGCAAACCGGATAGCCAAAATTCAGGCATTGACAAGCCAAATCCAATGGCGTCATGTTTCATCGGCCAACAATGCAGCCGACGTTCTGTCACGAGGAACCACTGCCCGACAATTGGCGAGTCATAAATTATGGCTTTATGGACCACTATGTTTGCATGGTCCACGGGATAAATGGACAAGTTCTCCACCCATTTCCCATAGTAACCTGGAACGAAATGCAAAAAAAGTCAGTCTGCCAGTTACACCAACAGCAAGAGGAGAAGAGCTGTATATGTGCAAACTCAGCAATTCTTTCCATTAGCTACAACGCATTGTAGCATATATGTTGCGCTTCTGCAAAAAGAATAACAGAGCAGCAACAACAACACTACGGATGGAGAAATTGAATGAGGCGCGAATTTTGATACTACGGAACATACAACACGCAGAGTTCGCGACGGACCTCAAACAATTACAATGCCACAACACAGTGGACAAGAAAAGCCCGATTACTTCATTGTCTCCCATAGTGGGATCAGATGAAACCGTCCGAGTCGGTGGGAGATTGGAGCAATCTGAACTTCCATACAACTCCAAACACCAGATTTGTTGCCATACAATGATCCAATAGTAAAGATGCTACTAAGAGAAATCCATGAAGACAAAATGCATTGCGGCGCCCAGGCACTACGCACCATTGCAAGACAACAATATTGAATTATAAACGACAAGACCATGGCGAGAAGCATCATCCACAGTTGTGTCAGATGCAACAAGGCGAAGCCGAAGTTGATGCATCAAATCATGGGGAATCTTCCAGTAGAAAGAGTCACTCAAGCCCGTCCATTTCTCAAAGCAGGCGTAGACTACTGCGGACCAATTTGGATTCATGACAAAATCCGCGGCAAAAGGCCTGATAAGGCATACATCGCCGTGTTCTGTTGTTTCACAACAAAAGCGGTGCATCTGGAGTTGGTGAGTGATCTAACGACCGATGCATTTCTGGCTGCTCTTCGCCGATTTTTGAGCCGACGCGGGAAACGCCAGACCATTCACTGCGATAATGCAACCATTTTTATTGGTGCAAATAATAAATTAAAAGATTTGGAAGATGTCATCTTTACTGACAAGGCTCAGGACCAAATTATAAATCACTGCAGCAAGAGACAAGTGGCATTCAAGTTCATACCTCCCAGAGCGCCATCATTTGGCGTCCTTTGGGAAGCTGCCGTTAAATCTGCAGAACGATACAACGACAGCAACAGCATCTCTGACATTTGAGGAACTAAATACGGTCATCGTTGAAATTGAAGCAATTCTCAATTCACGACCCATTACTCCGATGTCAAATGATCCTACGGATACAACCGCCCTTTCTCCAGGACACTTTCTGATTGGTGAACCATTAACCGCATCAACCGACCCTAATTGTGAGCGTGATGGAAAATCATTAGCAAAACGCTGGGAATTGGTTTCTAGACTGATGCAGGGATTCTGGAGACAATGGTCGCAGGAATACCTGCAAGAACTTCAAGTTCGTCACAAATGGAAAACAGCCTCCCCAAATATTAAAGAGGGATTACTTGTCTTGGTGAAGGAAGACAATCTGCCGATAATGCAGTGGCCAATGGGTCGTGTCATCAAAACATACCCCGGAAAGGATAACTACGTACGAGTAGTAGACGTGAAAACAGCCTCAGGCGTATACAAGCGTCCCATAAGTCGCCTTGCGCCATTATTTCCAGAAGATTTGTCAATTAAGCGTCCCATTAATCCTATTAAAGACTTAACGGAACCCGATGAACCACCTGCACAGAGAAAAAGATTAATGTCACCTACAATTACCTCAACGCTACTAGTGTTGTTGCTTATGTACCACTAGCACTAGCGCAACCAATAACTGTGACCCAATTTACCAACAAGCCAGGAATATTTTTCGAAAAACTGGGCACTACAAAAATGTCTGTATCTGAATGGACAATGGTAATTTACTATGACTTGGGTCCATACTGGAGCGACATGAAAACATTTTCATCGGGAATTATGGAACTTGGTCATATGTGCCCCGAATTGCAAAATAGACAAGCATGCGAGTCAATGCTTCTACACTTTCAGCATCTACACAACGAATTACATGCAGAAAGTACGATAATGACAAATTCGCGATCACGTAGATCTCCACTAGATATTGTGGGGAATCTTGCGAACAGTCTCTTTGGGGTACTAGACTCTAATTACGCTCAAAATATGTCCGAAGTCATCGAAAAGGTAAAAACCAATGAAGAATTCTTACTTCATTTACTCCAAAATCAAACATCAATTATTGAATCCACAAGAAATGTAGTCAGGAAAACCAAAAGCGACACTGATAAGCGCCTCAAAAGATTGGAGAAGCAATTGGATGCATTCAGTAAACAAAGAGGAAAATACAACGGCGCCCACTTAGGACAATCCTTCTTGGTTCTTACAGCACAACTGACGCTGCTCTCAGCGAGTCTGCAACGTATGCAATCAGAAATTCTATATGTGATAACCGGCATCCGCCTCCACACAATACTTGTTTCTCTTGAACAATTAAAAGAGCAACTTGATAAAATTCGGGATCATCTGCCACCTGATCAAATGCTGCCAGTTACTACGGCAAATGCAATTCAACTATACAGAATCATGAGAGCCGAAGGAGCAATTACTAATACTCATGCCATATTCAGATTGATGCCACTGGCATCAACTAATCAACTTGCAGTTTCCAACATCGTCACAATCCCTGTGTGGGACTCAACCAATTGGAGCTTATTTGAATTAGAAACTCCAATAATAGCAGTCAACAAGCATAGAGATCAGTTCATGGGCCTTACTCCAGATGATCTGCGACGCTGTCTCGCACTACCTCATAACGAATACATCTGCTTTGATCAGCAGGCCGTATTTAATGTCGACAGTCGTTGCGAATTTCAACTGTTTAACAACAAATCAAATACAATGTGCCATACAAGACACACAACAATAAAAGTAATCTGGTCTAAAACCCGTAACCCGAACACCTGGATATTTGCAACAAACTCAGCATTGGAACTTTAGGCAGTCTGCAGCGGAATTCCATCAACTATACGACTTATGGGAACTGGCCGCCTATCACTGGGCTCTGGATGCATGGCTCGCAATACAGAAATTAGTATCAGCACCTTTGGTACCACAATTAGTGACATATCTAAAATTCCAATATTGGAACCAAACCCTCGCCCAACAGAGCAAGGCTATGCGGAGCTTGACGATCTACAACAACAACTAGCAGAAGTCAAGTCTGAAAATCTACCAGAACAGCTCGACACGGTGCACCACCATCATATCGCTGCTTATATTGCTCAAGTGATGTCAATTTTATTAATCATCACCTATGCCATCCGCAGCAGACATCTGGAATCATGGAAACCTAGGACTACCACAACCACTGCAGAGGAAGTCTGTGAATCATCACTGCCTACACCCACTCCACGCCGATTTACATTAAACGTAAGCGATGGTTGAACAACTGTTCAACGGCCGGGAGAATGTTCGGTCGCAGCTATTTAATTGTAATAAATACATTTATGAATTATGTAATAATAAAATACAAATATACAAAATAGAAACATTAAGGCATGTCAGAACATTTAGCGACACCGCTGATCGCTGAGTCAGATATAATGCATATGCAATAAGTCGAATTGTCAGTGGAATTTTTTGCTGACACTGCGATTGTCACTCAAAGGCAAGCAACTTGTATAATTGCTTACCATTACAACTACCTAAATTTCTGCACACAATATAGAGAAATTATTATATATTATTATTATAATCAACACTTTTACCAATTGTAACAATAATTAGTAATTAACTATAAGCAATTTTGATCCATTGTTTTTTGATATAAATAGCAGTAAGTTTGATCAATAAAATCAGTCTCTGCACAACAATCAACTGTTACTCATTTCTTCCATCGCAGCCAGCAACGAATCTGTCGCTGTGTCTTCAGAACCTTAATACTCCGCGCCGGTGATGTTGAGACAAATCCTGAGCCCACAATCTACTTGTGCTCAGTGTGCACTAAGCGAATAACGCGTGGTGTCTGCTCTGTCCTGTGCTATTCCTGCATGGAATGGTGCCATCTCAGATGTTCAGGATTAGCGCGTCCCAGCAACGATCACCCAGCTTTCACGTGCCCCACCTGCGTGAACCAACAAAGCAGCCCGGTTCCCTCAAACACACCCCGTCCAACACCAGCCCCTATACAGAATCTCACCACATATCAGTCTGCACTCAATCCACACCCTACCATGGTCAACCCCACTCGCGCGAACCCCTCCACAATCCCTCCATCAGGAAGCAATAGCCCAAAAGATTTTATTATCCTACAATGGAATTTTAAAGGCCTCTCCAGAAAGATCAATGAGATCACAGACTACATGTCCCGCAAGGTCATCATTCTGGCAGCCTTGCAGGAAACTAAGCTGACAAGTCAAAACCCGCTTGCCACTTCCGACAGTTACTCCATCATTCGCCAAGATCGCGAGCGTAACAAAGGAGGAGGGTTCCTCATTCATCACTCAGTAAACTACAGACCACTAAGCATCACATGCAACGAAGAACACCAGGAAGTCCAAGGAATTGCGGTCCAGAGTGGCGCTGATAAAATCGTCATCATCAACGTCTACATTCCCCCGGTAGCCGCCTGCAGCCCTGAATATCGCCCGAACATCACCCACCTCCTTGAAGGAGAACACCGCATAATTGTGGGTGGCTTGAACGCACACAGCGAAGCATGGTTCTCTGCTCTTGGGTGCGACACCAGAGGCGCGCTCATTGAAGAGCAGCTTGATGCAACTGATTTCTGCCCTACTAATGTGGACCACGCAACGCGGATCACCGCGACCTGCCGCAGCTCACCTGACATTACAATTGTCAGCCCATCCCTGGCTCTGACCATATCCCCATCTCTATTAAAGTCACAAAGGATGCGGACTTCATCACAGCTGATAACCGCACCTATGTGAACTTTAATAAGACCGATTGGGAGAGATTTGAGTCAACCACGGAGGCAGAGTTTGAGCCTCTGGAAGGAACATTAACATCTTGGAAGATCGACTGAATGCCTACCTGCCCCTCCTGGCCAGCTTCTTTGCAGAAAGGAACTTGTCCCTCTCTGACCCAAAATCATCCGCAACTCTTTTTACCACCTGTGCCAAGGAGGTGAACTTGAGGCTGGATGTTCAAATAAATAACGAGAAGGCAAAGCTAACTTCGACTGTGCCGAAGTTTAAATACACTTGAAAAAGTTTACTCCAACTGATTTAACCGGTAAAAAATATATAGAATACAGATATCAAATATTTTAAACTTTTTAATATTTAATAATAAAAATTTGATACCATAAAAAAACTTTTCTTAGTAAAACACATTTTCCGACCGATCGGTTCTATGGCAGCTATATGCTATAGTCATCCGATTTTAATAAATTTTTTCGAACTTATGTAAAAAAATATAAAACTGACATATACCAAGATTGGAGACGCTACGATAGAAAACAAAAAAGTTTTTCTCACTAGAAGTAGTTTTTTGACCGACCGTTTATATGGCAGCTATATGCTATAGTCACCCGATTTTGATAAATTTTTTCAAAATTCTGTAAAAGCATATAAAACTAATATATACCAAGATTGGAGACGCTACGATGGAAAACAAAAAAGTTTTTCTCACTAGAAGTAGTTTTTTTACCGACCGTTTATATGGCAGCTATATGCTATAGTCACCCGATTTTGATAAATTTTTTCAAAATTATGTGAAAGCACATAAAACTAATATATACCAAGATTGGAGACGCTACGATGGAAAACAAAAAAGTTTTTCTCACTAGAAGTAGTTTTTTGATCGACCGTTTATATGGCAGCTATATGCTATAGTCATCCGATTTAATTAAATTTTTTCCGAATTGTGTGGAAACATATAAAACTAATATATACTACGATTGGTGACGCTACGATGGAAAATAAAAAAGTTTTTCTCACTGAGACTTATTTTTCGACCGATCGTTCCTATGGCAGCTATAAGATATAGTCATCCGATCCGGCCGGTTCCGACATATTAGTTGCGTGCAGTAAAAAGAAGACTCTGTGCAAAATTTCAGCTCGATAGCTTTAAAACTGAGGGACTAGTTTGCGTAGAAACAGACAGACAGACGGACAGACGGACAGACGGACAGACAGACAGACAGACAGACGGACAGACGGACGGACGGACAAGCGGAAATGAACTCAGCTCGTCGTCCTGATCAAGAATATATATAGTTTATGGGGTCGGAAATGAATATTTCTATGCGTTACAAACTTCTGGGCAAAATTAATATACACTTTTCAAGTGTATAATAACCCAATTCCGACAGTCAAAAACCCCAAGATCCTCGGAATTACCATTGACCCACTCCTAACATTTGCCAAGCACTCAGAGGACACCATCAGGAAAGTGCGTAGCCGGAATAAGGTGCTGAAAGCCATCTCAGGCAGCACATGGGGCAAATATAAGGAGACAATTATCACCACCTATAAAGCCATAGGCAGATCACTGCACAATTATGCAGCCCCGATCTGGTCCCCAGCCCTCAGTGACATTCAATGGCGTAATCTACAATTGGCACAGAACGAGGCTTTAAGGGTAGCCAAGGGGTGGCACATGATAATCCATCCAGACCATCTGCATCAGGAAACAGACATTTTGCCAGTGAGAAGCCACAACCGGCTCCTCTCCCAGCAATACCTGGAAGGAATAGTGTCATGAGCGACATGTCGAGAAGACCCACTCCTGTACGCTTTGACCTAAGGACTGAACTAGACTCCATCCGTCCACTCCTAGGAGATCCCCCAATCTCGGCCACCACCTGTGCCAACACCAAAAAGGCTGCACAGACCATCATGGTCACCGAATCAATAGGCTCCTATGAAGACAACGTTGTCTTAGGAGGCAGACCCCCTCCCATCAACCCTGCGGAACGAGAACTTTCCAGGACCTCCAGAGCCGCCCTTGCCCAACTCCGCTCAGGAAAGAGTAGCTACCTTAATAGCTATATCTCCCGTATTAACACGGAAATAGCAGATGAGTGCCCTAAATGCAGCCCGCATGACACCAGGTACATCTTCAACTGTCCCTTAGATCCCACTGTCCTCACACCTCTAGATTTGTGGACCCATCCAATCGAGGCAGCTACTTTCCTCGACTTAGACAGGGATCGATCTCAACATCCGCTTTAACTCTTACCGTATTTCTTTCTCTTTCCTTTTCATATCTACGCATACATGGATATACCCTACCCTGCCGTTACAACAACAACAACAAGGACCCGAAGGCTGGACCTAAGCCACTGTCGACCGCGGAATACCGCCAACGACAGTCAGCGGTACGAGCAGCAGCAGGAAAGTACAAGGCTGAGGAACAGAAGCTACTGCGCATACCCTATGCAAGGGCACCCAAGCGCAGAGGCGGGAAACTGGCCAAGAATCGAAGGGAACGAGCACCGCTCTTGGAGAGGATAAATGCAGATCCCTCACCCCACTGGGGAAAAGCAGCCCATATGTGGGAAAAAGTCCATGCGCTGGATCGCATAATAAATAAAAACAAAAAACAGAGAGTGCGCCCCAGCAATAAATAAGAAAAATAAAGAAAAATTACACAAAGTAAATACATTGGCTTTTGATTTGGCCAATCTATAAAAAAAACAAGCCAAATACAAACAAAATGCATAGGCAGGGCAAATACCACAATCAAAACAAAAAAAGTTAAAAGCTTAACAGAATTCTTATCAGCACAGCATGAGCAGGTAGCAAGCATATGCTAAACAAAAACAATATTTCTCTTGAATTTCTATTCTCAGCTGCTAACATAAGCAGCTTGATACTAACACAGTACCAAATTATTAGAGCACTCGACTTTAATGAAAAAACAAGTAAGAAAGTCGGTCAAGCCCGACTGTAATATACTCTGTACCTGTTTGTATATAACTAATAACTTTAAAGTGTGGGGTCACACAAACTGCGCAATTGCTGCCCAGCGTACTTATTTGATTTGCTTATAACTCGAATATCGTTCATCTGATCTGGAAACGGTGTATGGTGGATCGATAAGTAATGACGATTAAAATATATGCCTAAAAGGTTCAAACAATCTGTCTTTAAGATTGTGGAAGATATTCGATTTTTTTTAAATTGTGGGGGTGGCAACTCTACCATCGTTCATCTGTTCGGAAAACAATGTATTGCGGTTCGATAAGTAATGATGAGTAGAATATATGCCTAGAAGGTTCGAAACACCTAACTCTAAAATTGCGGGATATTTGCGGTGTTTATACCCGATACTCGTAGAGTAAAAAGGGTATACTAAGTTCGTGCAAATGTATGTAACAGGGAGAAGGAAGCATCTCCGACCCCATAAAGTATATATATTCTTGATCAGCATCAATAGCCGAGTCGATATAGACCTGTCCGTCTGTCCGTCCGTCCGTCCGTCCGTCCGTCCGTCTGTCCGTCTGTCTGTATGAACACCTAGATCTCAGAGACTATAAGAGCTAGAGCTACCATTTTTTCAGTGTAGACTTGTATTGTCTGCACGCAGATCAAGTTTGTTTCAAATTTTTGCCACGCCCCCTCCCGCCCCCGCAATTTAAAAAAAAACTCATATCTCCCACAGTTTTGAAAATAGATTGTTCGGACCTTCTAGACATATATTTTAATCATCATTACCTATCTATCCGTCATACATCATTTTCCGATCAGATGAACAATAGCAGAGTTGCCACCCCCGCAATTTGAAAAATACCTTATATCTCCCACAGTTTTGAAAATAGATTGTTAGAACCTTCTAGACATATATTTTAATCATCATTACCTATCGATCCGCCATACAACATTTTCCAATCAGATAGACAATAGCAGAGTTGACACCCCCGCAATTTGAAAAATACCTCATATCTCCCACAATTTTGAAAATAGATTGTTAGAACCTTCTAGACATATATTTTAATGATCATTACCTATCGATCCGCCATACATCATTTTCCGATCAGATAGACAATAGCAGAGTTGCCACCCCCGCAATTTAAAAAATACCTCATATCTCCCACAATTTTGAAAATAGATTGTTAGAACCTTCTAGACATATATTTTAATCATTATTACTTATCGATCCGCCATTCATAATTTCCCGATCATATGAGCTATAGTAGAGTTGCCACCCCCGCAATTTGGAAAAAACCTCATATCTCCCACAATTTGGGCCTGTTGTGATCTAATAAAATATTCTTAAATAAACCTTACCCTGAGTAACGGGTATATCGAAGTCGAGCAGGGCCGACTTCAACTTACGCTCTCGTTTTCAAATTGCGGGGGTGGCAACTCTACTATCGTTCATCAAATCTGAAAACGATGTATGGGAGCTCGATAAGTAATGATGAGTAGAATGTATGCCTAGAAGGTTCGAACAACCTAACTCCAAAATTGCTGGATATTTAAGGTGTTTCTCAAATTGCGGGGGTGACAACTCAACTATCGTTCATCTGATCGGAAAACAATGTATGGGTGTTCGATAAGTAATGATGAGTTTGTTTGTTGATATGTTTAGATAGCCTAGGGAGGGGGTTGTCTTGGATAGAATCTTCCGAAGCCTTGCGGCTTCCGAAGTGTCTTCTATTGCACTGCAGAACTTTTGCCAAGAAGATCTTTTGGCTTTCCTTAGTTCTTTCTTGTAGGTGAATAGGCCAACTTTGTAGTTCTGCCAGGCCTGCTCGCCTCCACTCGTTTTTGCAGAATTAAATAGACGCCTAGCGTTTACTATAGTTCTCCTAGTGTTGGGTTCCACCAACGTGGGCTTTTTGCTCTTCCTTTCGAGGTGCTAAGGGGACAGGATCTTTTCAGAGCAGTATTGCACGCATTCGTGAAAGTGCTGATGAGGGACATCGTACGCTCTGGACTGTTTGCTCTAGTCGGAGGAGTCTCTGGTAGCGTTCGATGAAGGATATCTTAATATTATGCCGAGAAAAATAATTCACCAGAAATTGGTACACGAAACCATTTGCACTGGGACCTTTTCTATTAACTCACGTTTATTTCGTTTTTTAACACACAAAAAAATATTTATCATTTCACATGAAACTTTATTATTTAAAAAAAAATAAATTTGTGAATTTAATTCAATTTACGAGGAAAACTGGAATAATTTATTGAGCAACGATCCACCTCGGTGACTTGAACTTGCGACTTTGCCAACGGCCAGTACCTGCCTTTATGCCCTCGTTTCATGTTTCCATTTCGTCCCTGTCCTTGACCTACATTAAAGTCAGGCAGATCTCGGGTCATTGACCGTTTTGAACGCCCGCCAAATTCTGTGTGGGTGATAGAATAGAGTATGGACTTACCGTCCACTCATTTCCCCTCTTAGGCCTTCTCGCTTTAGCAGAATATCTGCAGAGGGCGCCACTGTACCCCTTGCCTATGTCCCTGAACTCTGAGTGGTAGGAAATTTGTTTTCGTTACTGGGCTATGGAGCTGCCCACAGAAGAAATTGATCCGGGCGTGTCGAATCACCTACAACCAGTGACAATAGCACACCACTTTCCGGCTGCATAAATTCGGACGCTGCAAATCCGTTCAGGAAGAGCACCAGGCTTGTCCACTCACCAGAAGAAGCATCTACGATTGAGTCTGAACGACCAGAGAGGTCAAATCATCGCCGCCGACGGAGGGATTATTTGAGAATAAGAAGCCCGAAGAAGTTAATTGCCTCATAAACCTAAACAAGCAAAGGCTAAAGAGCAAAGGAAATTGATGGCACAGCCATAGCGGTCGGTCACTAACGCAATGAGAGAGTTAGTGGACAAGACAGTAAACCGACAATCGAATGTGCAAAGAGCCCGCCTCAACAAGATCATCGAAAGAAAACAACCAAAGGCGCCTGCTAGAAATACCAAGCGTGATGAATGGACTACGGTATAGGCAAAAACTCAAAAGCCAAGGTCAACGAGAACCGATGCCATCATTATAAAAAGCAAAGGAAAGCCATTCGCGTATGCTTCTTCTTCTTTGGCCCGAAATATCAATATAACAACCGATTGTCGGTCACGCCCGCTGGTAGTAATGCACGCCAGCCGCTTCTGTCTCGTGCGCGCTGTCTCCCGTTGTATACACCAAGTTTCTCAATGTCTTGCTGCACCAGGTCTTCCCATCTCAATTTCGGACGTCCTTTCTGGCGGGGTCTCCATAAGTCTTCCGCCATCCCTCTCAGGGTAGCCGCTGCAATTTTATACGCTTGGCTAGGTTTGTGTCCCCATAGAGCTCATACAGTTCGTGATTCATTCGGGAGCGAAATTCATTGCCAACTTTTAAAGTTCCATAAATCCTCCAAAGAATTTTTCCCTCGAAAATGCCAATTGCCGCATCATCCGCTGGTATTAATGTCCATGCTTCTGCGCCGTATTGCAGGACTGGGATGATAAGCGACTTGTGTAGCGCTATTTTCGTTCTTCGAAAGACGGCTCTACTCTTGAACTCCTTACTGAGCCCGTAGTAGCATCATTCTTCTTCGAATTTCTCGGCTGATGTTGTTGTCGCTGGTTATTGCTGTTCCTAGATAGACAAAATCCTTTATAACGTTAAAGTTGTAGCCTTTCATTATTAGGCCAAAAATATATATAGCAACCTAAGTAGACCGCTCTGTATGCTAGACACAACAGGAAAAGCATTAGAGCGCATTCACAAAGCACGTCTGGATGCTGCAGTGGAAGCTTGGATAAAAGAGCTATAAAGGAGGTCAAACGATGGCTCGAAAAAATTTACATGACTTTGGCCATACATAAGACGGAGTCCGCTCTTATAAGCAGTAGAAAGGAGGTGGAGACGGCTTCAATAAAGATAGGTGAGACGACAATCACCTCGCGGCCTCACCTAAAGCACCTGGGTGTCATCCTAGATCACACGCTTAACTTCAGGGACCATCTAAATCATGCAAGCAAAAAAGCGAGCAAGACGGCAACAGCGCTATCAAGAATTAGGGCGAACATTGGTGGACCTAAGCAGTCTAGAAGGAGACTATTGGCAAGCGTCGAGAATTCAACGCTGTTATACGCTGCTCCAATAGAGTAATAACTGCATACAGAACGGTCTCTAATGATGCTGCAATAGTGGTGGCGGGAATTATACTATTCGACCTGAGGGCACGAGGGACAGCAGATCTTCACAGAGGTGCGCCAGACGGCATCAGATGGCAAAAGAGGTGGTAAACTTCCACAAAAGGACGATGTACACATAATCTCATCCCTAATATAGGGCCCTGGCTAGACAGAGAACACGGACAGGTTAACTACTACTTGACGCAACTTTTGACGGGACACGGGTGCTTGAAATCCTATACCCGTACTGCCCAGACTAACTCAAGACCCACACTTAGGTGGCATGTTCTAAGTGCCAAACGGGCTTTCAAAGCTTTGATACTCCCAATAAAATAAATTTTAAAAAAAATACTTAGCAGCCGAGATATCAACTCTGAACTCTGTGCAGGTAAATAAGAAAAAGGGTCACGAGGGGCACGCCACAAGAGGAAATCATATCCTCATTGCTGAGGAACCTGGTTCTGAATGAACTCCTTTTAAATTTAAAGTTTAGTGGATGTAGGGTGACGGCATACGCAGATGACCTAATGGTAACGGGTAAGTTCTTACACACAATCAGTGAGCTACTACAGTCTGCTCTTAGCAGCACACTGAGGTGGGCACAACAGAACGGTCTAGAGGTCAACCCCCAAAAAACACAACTGGTGCTGTTACAAGAAAGTATAATATCCCTTGGCAAATTATTTGGGTGTCTTTTTGGACTCGAAACTCCCTTGGAAGGGAAACTCTGAGGAAAGAATGAAGAAGGTACTAGACGCATACTATGCCTGCAAAAAGACCTTCAGTAGGAGATGGGGACTGCAACTTTACATCATTCACAGGTTGTACACAGCGGTCGTCAGGCCTATCCTTACCTATGGAGCGCTGGTCTGGTGGAAGGTGACCAAAACCAAATCCCACCTAAACCACATCCACAAGGTACAAGGAGCAGCTTGCCTGGGAGTAACCCTGCGATCCACCCACCATGCGGCCCTAGACGTAGTTCTGAGCCTTAAACCAATAGAAACAAATGCTGGGACAAAGTAAAGTTACTACCGTATCAAGGCTCAAAAATGTTTTCCCGGAGAGAAAGGACTGGAAGCGAGAAACTCCCATCATGGAGAACGAACTTGCTATATACACACACGGCTCCAAGACGGAGGAAGTCACAAGGGCGGGAATCTTCGAATTGAATTGGTGTAGCGTTTTTTAGGCAGAGATCTATGCAGTCTGGCAGTTGGCAAAGTTGATTTAAAACGTGGATGAATCTCCAAGGAACATATCAATGCTGGTCGACAGCCAGGCTACCATTAAAGCTCTGTCGTCACGCACCACCAACAGCAATCTAGTCCGCAGTACAGTGACTGCCCTGATCAGCGCAGCCGGCAGCACAAGCGGTAACGGACGTACAAAGACACATTCAGGATATTTTGATAGAAAT
The DNA here is from genome assembly GCA_018904225.1 of Lordiphosa mommai. Classification (NCBI taxonomy): domain Eukaryota; kingdom Metazoa; phylum Arthropoda; class Insecta; order Diptera; family Drosophilidae; genus Lordiphosa; species Lordiphosa mommai. The sequence continues at coordinate 1,607,179 of JAEIFT010000002.1, read as the reverse complement.
ATATAGGAGAACCAAGGCAGAAAGACAATAGGTCATAGCACCGGTTGTCACATCGCCCGATCACTCTGGCCAAGATATGCGCCAAAACGAACCTCCCAACTCCTACACTTTGGCAAGAACAGGATTAGGACTATATAGGAGTCATATCGGGGCACTGCACTATACCCCACAGCGACTTCTGTCGTAGCTGTAGGAATGAGGAGGAGATAGAAAGCATCCAACACCTTCTATGTGACTGCCCTGCACTTCATAGGAAACGAACCCATTACCTGGGTGAACCATTCTACGAAGATCAGGGTTGTCAGGCAAACTTGCCCGTAGGGGACCTGGCTCTTTTCATCGACTCCTCAAAATGGTTCTCATAGACATCGATCGAGTTTTTGTGTAGATCCTCATTCTTTCATGATCGGAGACAGAAGATTTAATCCAGGTTGCAGTGAAGCTATAGCGTTGGTATCAAAGGAGGCACTATCAGTGTAAAGTCGGCTTTGTTTTCCTAACAGAATGCGGAAATTCTGATAGCGAACGGAAAAAATGTCGCTTACTTTTTTAATTTTTTGGAGTCGATGGGTTGGAATTTTGTGGAAATTCTTTGTCTATGAACTCATGATTGCAGTATATTCCGGCCAGATTGTAGGATCTAGAGAGAAGGGAGTGAGGAAGGATTATTTTAAAAGTGGAAAAACTACGTTTATTTCTAAAAATAAATTTTGATACTGTGATATCTTCCCAGGAGGCTTGCATATTTATGCAGATATGGTTTTTTACATCATACGTTGTAGCCTTAGGCATGAGGCAGGAGACGAAGACAGATTTCCGTGGGGCTATTGCCCTGAGTAGCAAGGCAGAAGTATGCGATGGCGGATCCACTTCTGTAAGAGATTTCGGAGCAGCAGAAGAGGTACCAGAGGTCGCAGCGACTAAAGCGGCAACAGGTGCAGTAGCAATAGCAGCAACAGTGCCCTTTGTTGGGCCGACAACAGGGTGGTAAATATCCATGACAACAGGGGCTGCAGACGGTGCTAATTCGGTAGAAGCAGAAAAAGTCGTGTTAGGTACAGCAATAGGACCAACAGCGCCCAGTGTTGGGGCAGCAGATACTTCAGTAGCAACAATAGAAGTGGTTATGTCGGTGGAGGAGCCTAAAAACACGATAGACAATAGCTTGAGTATCGCCGACAACCGGTAGGCAAGGCACCGACATGCCAACATTAGTGTCAGCAGTCGGAGAAACAGTCAACGTGGTAGTTGCAATACCAGTAGGAATCGAAAATGATTCAGGAGCATAAGCAGGTGAGCTAGCAGGAGGAACTTGCAGAAATTGGGGTTTTGAGTGCCGCATTTTTTCCGTTAGGGGATTCACTTAAGAATTGAGATTCCAGAGCCATTAATTTTTGCATAATTTCGTAAATTCAGTGTGGACCTCTTTGAAGCCGATACGCGCATGTCTCATTAACGTTCGCATTTGCTCTTTAGTTTCTCGGCAGTCCACGCAGGACCAGGTCAATCCAATCCGTTTAGATATTTGGCCACTTAAACGGCCAGAAAAACCTGCACATTTAGTATGCGCGCAGCACATGAAATACATATCGCATACAATAGTGCCACCAAACTCACACTTTTTCCTAGTGCATTTTAAACTCATATTGACTTAGTGTAATATGCCAATAAGAGAACCAAAAGAGAAAAGCAGTAACAATTCCAACAAATTTAAATTTTCAGTCGAAATTATGAATGAGCCCAATGATTATTTTTGATTATAACGATTGCGATGCCTACGATTCGACGATGCCTGCGATGCCGATTTAACAGCAAAGCAAATTATTACTAATACTCGGCGATGCCTAACATGCTACATTTTTACTTACTCGTGGAGGTCTCAAGTATATATATACTGTTTATATATCATTATTTCTTTTTTTGTATTTTGATATGTTTACTTTTCAACTTTAGCGTCTTCTTTTAGAGTAAGATTTCACAAAATCTTATGATATAAATGAAATACACATCTTTGTTAAAGCAAATACTAACACCAGCTAAATTGATTCCAATGTGTATCAACTCCATACAAAACATGGGTGTGGAAATGATTTTGGGAATGTCCGTCTAGTCTCAGTTTTCAGACAAACTCAATTTTAACGCTCATTCCCATCAGAATGCTCATGGGGTTGCCACCTTGTGTGAATAAAACAGCTGACTGAATTCCGATGGTTACGAGCAGATTCATTGTTTTTAATTATTCCAACGCAACCCATTGGAACGTCATCAAAAATGTCAGCAGCAAAAAATGGTTGACTTGCAAAATTTGAAAATTTTGTGTCAAAGGGTCATACTGGAATTATAGCTCACCCCGATCGTAAGAAGCTGCAGAGTTACGCTAAGCGGAATTTAGCTGGTCTGAGTACTAAGCTAAAACTCATAAAAATACAAATTATCTATATTTATATATTTAAAATATCATAAATATCGATAATATCGATTTTATTTTTAACAAAACATCAATATCGAAATGATACTTTTTAGTATTGAAAAAAATATCGATATACATTTTTTTTAAATATCTGGCATCCCTACTTGCAGCGCTTCTGTTGATGAACGTATAATGAGCCTTTCTTCAGGAAGGCTTTTCTTCTTTATAAAGTTTGGTATGAATGAACTTTTTACTTTAATAGCCATATCTCAATTAAATGCAATAAAGAAACTGAAGTACTGGCTTTCATTAAAAGATGGTCAAAAGAATTTGATAATCCCTATTTCATCATACATCAGTACGTCTTATTAATTGGGGCTATCTTATACGCGGTTTTATTGCTGTCGTCCGACCCATTTTTGTATTTTTGGGCTGAGTCTGGTTGTCTGGCCATACAAAAAAGTGGCAGCTGGCTTTAAATTCGGGACGGGCGGACGAACTAACGAAATCAAAAATCAGATAGCTACCGAAATGTGCCAAGCAATTAAAGATAGATGCTAGAGCATTTCTGATCTCGTTTGGAATACTTTGAAGCCCTTCTGTGATAAAGGCGTTGAATTGGCGTTCTGTGAATTGGCGTTGGGCTCCTCGTCGAATTATGTTGGTTCCATCAACCGTCTGATTCAACTGGGACCGCTCGTACACTTGCGAGTCCCTACATATAGGAATTCGTATCGTTGTTTTACCAGAGCCAGAAGTACTATGGAGTACTTCGTCAGTGGCATCGCTTCTATGTGGCAGCCGTGGATCGCACCAAAAAATTTGAGAAATCCCAGTTGGTCAATCCCCTTTTGCGCATTGTTTCAATTATATCCACAACCATCGGCATCTCCATTCTCACGTGAAGAATGTATTTTCCATTTCCATTTTGTTGATAACAGCTTCAAATTTAACACCGAAATTCCAATTTAATTTAAAATAATCAAGCAGCCGAATGACCCTTGGGAATTAGTAAGACCGTTCGTTCAATGTAAACACCAAAAAGGTCGTAGCCCCAGAAAAGTTCGTACGACCGCAGTGTACATTCGGTATTAGAATGTGGACCTTGTGTTTGGTTCCCATGTACCATAAAGCAAGGTACTGAGGGCGTTCGAATTTCCCTTGAGCTGTCAAATCGCATATAAAAAAAAAAAAAGGCTAACATCGGCTACGCCGATGTTTTAAATACCCTGCAGTTTTTGAAAGGCGCTACCATTGATAACTTAACAGTTTTTCGCACCAGAATTAGTTCTTAGATCGATCGTTCCTATGGCAGCTATATGCGATAGTCATCCGATTTCGACAAATTTTTCCAAAATTGTGTGGAAGTATATGAAACTTATATATACTACGATTGGTGATGTACGATGGAAAACAAAAAAGTTGTTCTCACTAGAACTAGTTTTTGGACCGACCGTTTATATGACAGCTAAATGCTATAGTCATCCGGTTTTGATATATTTTTCCAGAATTCTGTTGAATCATATAAAATTAATATATACCACGATTGGCGACGCTGCGATGGAAAACAAAAAAGGTTTTTCCCACTAGAACTAGTTTTTGGACAGCAGCTATATGCTATAGTCATCCGATTTTGATTAATTTTTCCAGAATTGTGTGGAAGCATATAAAACTTTTTTCCCACTAGAACTAGTTTTTGGACCGACCGTTTATATAGCAGCTATATGATACAGTCATCCGATTTTGATTAATTTTTCCAGAATTGTGTGGAAGCATATAAAACTAATATATACCACGATTGGTGTCGCTACAATGGAAAACAAAAAAGTTTTTTTTTCATTTGAACTAGTTTTTGGACCGATCGTTTCTATGGCAGCTATATGATATAGTCATCCGATCCGGCCGATTCCGACAAATGTGCAGCGTATTTGTATTTAAAGACTTTTTGCAAAGTTTGGTCAAGATAGCTTCAAAACTGAGAGAGGAGAGGCATGGAAACAGACGGCCGGACGGACAGACGGAAATGAACTCAGCTCGTCATGCTGATCAAGAATATATATACTTTATGCGGTCGGAGATGATTCCTTCACTGCGTTACAAACATCGTGACAATTTTGATATACCCTCTGCAAGGGTATAAAAATGGCTTGAGAAATTATTCCTTGCCTCATTCCTTTGTTGGGTACTGAGAAGGCCAAGTAATACACACAAGCAATTTCTAGAGTTGCCATATCAATAGACTGTGTGGATTGTATTTCTATATTTCTTGTATTTGTATTTATTTATATTTCTTGAGGGATTATTGTGCAGCAATTAAATACTTGTGTCAGTTGTCAACTTCAAATTTAGAGCTAAACCAGAATTGATTTCAAAATGTAAACTTCGTGAAAAAGATTGAATTTATTGATGAAGTTAAAAGCAAAAAGGATTACGGGACATCAGAAATGGCCAGCGGGTTTGAACTGCTTGCTAAAAAATATCAAACACAACAATTGAAGTGTTTTTCGTAATTCAAGTTGTGTTTCGTTGTATGGAAATTTAATAGTCGACATTGCATTTGCTATTGTGTTAAGCTAGGTACTCAGATACGAACAACATTCTCGCTGCTAGAATTGTTTCATAATTCGAAGAGCGGCCTCTTAGAATGTTGGGTGATCAAACCACAGCGAAAATGCTGTAAACAGTCATTGAATGCGAAATGGTCAGTCTTTTTTTGTCAGCTGTTGTTTGTTTAAAAATAAGCGGGCAAAACAGATTGTAAAAAAAATTTTATAAAATTTATTTATGGATGGCTCTATGTAAAATGAAGAGGTCATGGGCATTGCCATGGCTATTTTCTTGTGTCTATTTCGCGTATCGCTGAAATAGGATGGAGTGACGTCAGAGCGGCAAATTGTTGGCCAAATCCCTTTAAATAGGTTTCATCTTGACCGTTTTGGCTATCGCAACTTGTTTAAGCTCCGAAAAGTTCTCCAAATGGTTTTTGATTTGCCTTTTGGTCTTCTTTGAATCCATTTTTTCAAATTGTGTGCTCAATTCTAAGAGGTACCTCTTCGAATTATCATACATGTTTCTTAATTCGACGATCCCCCTACGAGAATGTATCAGTTGTTTTTGAAAAACGATCTGGCAGCCCCATGCACATTATGAGTGCGCATTTTAGGCGTCTGAGTAGGGCCTCTTAGAATGCTTTGAGAAAATTCGAAGAGCGCATTCTAAGAGCCATGTAATTAGATAGGCAGCGAGAATGTTATTCGTGTCTGAGTACCTAGCTTTAAGCATATCAAAACCGTTTTCAATACTGCTAGCTTATTTCCTCTTATGAGTAACGATTGCAGATTATTGAACTAATTTCTCTTGTAAATCGTAAAAAAAAAAGGTTAGGTTAGGTTAGGTTAGGTTAGGTTAGGTTAGGTTAGGTTAGGTTAGGTTAGGTTAGGTTAGGTTAGGTTAGGTTAGGTTAGGTTAGGTTAGGTTAGGTTAGGTTAGGTTAGGTTAGGTTAGGTTAGGTTAGGTTAGGTTAGGTTAGGTTAGGTTAGGTTAGGTTAGGTTAGGTTAGGTTAGGTTAGGTTAGGTTAGGTTAGGTTAGGTTAGGTTAGGTTAGGTTAGGTTAGGTTAGGTTAGGTTAGGTTAGGTTAGGTTAGGTTGAGTAGGTTGGGTTAGGTTAGGTTGGTTGTAGGTAGGTTGGTGGGTGGTGGGTGGTTGGGTTGGGTAGGTGGTTAGGTTGGGTTAGGTTGGGGTGGTTGGGTTGGTAGGTGGTTAGGTTAGGTTGGGTTGGTTGGGGTTAGGTTGGTGGGGGGTAGGTAGGGGTGGAGGTGAGTTGGTTGTTGGGTAGGTGGTGAGGTTAGGTGGTGGTGGTTGAGGGTGGAGGTTAGGGGTGGAGGGGTTGGAGGTTAGGTTGGGTCAGGCTAGGTAGGCAGGTAGGTTGGTTAGGTTGAGGTGTAGGAGGTGTTGGGGTTGGTAGGAGGTGGGGTTGGGTTAGGTTGGAGGTTAGGTTGGTTAGGTTAGGTTAGGTTAGGTTAGGTTAGGTTAGGTTAGGTTAGGTTAGGTTAGGTTAGGTTAGGTTAGGTTAGGTTAGGTTAGGTTAGGTTAGGTTAGGTTAGGTTAGGTTAGGTTAGGTTAGGTTAGGTTAGGTTAGGTTAGGTTAGGTTAGGTTATGAAGTGCAGGGCAGTCACATATAAGGTGTTGGATGCTTTCTATCTCCTACTCCTCAGCTACGAAAGAAGTCGTTGTTCTTGCCGAAGAGTAGGAGTTGGGATTTTCGTTTTGGCGCATATCTTGGCCTGAGTGATCGGGAGATGTGACAACCCTCCTATACAACCCTCCTATATATTATGAAAATATCCTGAATGGGTCTTTGTACGTCTGTTACCGCTAGTGCTGCTGGCTGCGCTGATCCGTTCCTTGTCTGCTCGTCTGCTCTCTCGTTGTCTGGTATGCCTGAGTGGCCAGGTACCCAGACGTGGGTGATGGAGTGCTTCCGGACTTAATTCAGTGCAGTCACTGTGCTGCGGACTAGATTGCTGTTGGTGGTGCGTGACGACAGAGCTTTAATGGCAGCCAGACTGTCGACCAAGATTGATATGTTCCTAGGTTTTTCATCCAAGGTATATATCAATTTCGCCGCCTGCCAGACTGCAAAGATCTCTGCCTGAAAAACGCTACCCCAATTCGGTAGACAGAATGAGAGCTGTGTCACTAGTTCTTCTGAAAAGATTCCCGCTTCTGTGCCTTCCTTCGTCTTTGAGCCGTCTGTATATATGGCAAGCTCATTCTCCCTGATGGGAGTTTCTCGCTTCCAGTCCTCTCTCTCCTGGAAAACCGTTCTAAAATTGTCATTCCATACAGTACAGTACAGTGTCATACAGTAGACTCTCTCCAGCAGGATGTTGCTGTGACCAGATGCAGATGTTTTGAGGAGTTTTAGTTCCCGGAGTCTTACTGCGCTTCTCGCTGCTGCTACTCAGAAGAGTGTCTATTGGTTCAAGGTTCAAAATTACATCTATATCCGCTTCGTGGGTGGATCGCAGGGTTATTCCCAAGCAAGCTGCTCTTTGTACCTTGTCGAAGTTGTTTAAATAGAATTTGGTTTTGGCCGCCTTCCACCAGACTAGCGCTCCATAGATAAGGATAGGCCTGACGACCGCTATGTACAACCAGTGAATGATGTACAGTTGCAGTCCCCATCTCCTACCGGAGGTCTTTTTGCTGGCATAGTATGCGTCAAATATTTTGCCTCAGTGGCCCTTATGAGTTGCCTCCATCAAGGAAGGGTAGTGTAAACTTAGGGATCTCATCTTTCTTGTGAACATCACCAGTGGGATCTTTTGAGGTTTGACCCCTAGATCGTTCTGTTGTGCCCACTTCAGAGTGCTGCCAAGAGCAAACTGTAGTAGCTCACAGAATGTGGGTAAGAACTTACCCGTTAACATTAGTACTAGGTCATCTGCATATGCCGTCACCCTACATCCACTTAACTTCAAATTTAAAAGGAGTTCATTGAGAACCAGGTTCCACAGCAGTGGGGATATGACTCCCACTTGTGGCGAGCCTCTCGTGAGCCTCCTAATTTTACCTCCATAGAGTTCAGAGTTTATAACTCGTTTGCATTTTACCTAGCCAGTAAATTATAATAGGGCGTGAGCCCTATTAGCAAGTGCTGCTGTTATCGACTCGGCCTTAACATTGTTGAGAGTGTCGAGAAAGGCCGCCAGCGCAAACTCCTTTCGATTCAGTGATTCCTCGATGCTCCCTACCAGATCTCAGATCTACCTGTAAGGTAGGCGTGTAGTGCTCCGCTGAACGTTCGTGGAGTAAGCTTGCTTCTTATGTGTAGATCCAAAACTCGTTCCATCGTTTTCAAAAGAATCGATGATAGACTGATGGGTCTATAATCCTTTGGTGATGTCGCAGCTAAAATGAATTTGAATGATCTGCAAATGTCGAGTATTAGTTTAAACTGCATAGTATCGATTGTTAGTCTAAGCATACATATTGTATATCGATACTATTATGGAGAAAAGAAGAGAAGAGAAAGAAGTTGTGAAATTGCTGAAATAAAATTTGATTTATGATTTGTCTTATTAAAATACTAAACATAGTGGTCCTTCGATACGGATCGCTTAAATGCCAACCAGCACTATAGAAATACAGTCCACAACAACAAAAACAACAAAGAAGATGTGGCAGTGGAGCGAGGAGTAGCTTGGCCGCATCGACGCCTGGAAGTCGCAAACACTTCGAGATGTTCATTTTGCAATATTCCGCAAATTTGTAACAGAAACATTAATTAAGCGAGAACTTCGTAATTTCGGAGGCTTCAATTACGACAAATCTCAAAAAGCAGAACACAAGCAGACAATTGTGAAGGAACTCGGCGAAAACGCACTTGTGCGTGTCTGTACGTTTCTGGACAGTGGCGCCGGCGAAAATGCGACAAAAAATGAGATGGCGACAAAAATTGTAAACGCTATCTCATTAGCCGCCACCAAAAGCGCTGATGGGTCAAATGCATCGGTTCTAACAGAGAAATTGATCATTCTGGAACAAATACAAGACGTGGATGCAGAAAAGGTGCAAATAAAGCGACAAGGAGGGTCAACTGAGGCAAATCAAGCAGGCGCTAATTGAGGCGGAAAACTGCGCAACGGCAACTACAGAGGCAGACATTAAAGAGATGCGGAACGATGTCGGAGTGATACAAATGGCGTTGGATCTTCTACATGCAGAAGAAGAAGCATTGGTTAGTAGAAAAAATGTACTAAAAGCCAGGTCTGTTCTAACGGATTATTCTTCCTGCAACACAATACGGTCCAAAAACTCTTCTCGGCAAAACATCGAATTGTTCGAGCGCACATCGGAGTGGGTTCACTCACAGCAAAACGGAGACCGCTGGACAGAAGTGCAAGACGAGCACAAGTCAAACGATGCGGCTTCAGTCATGGCCAAAATTCTGGCACGACAAAATTTCAACGGCAAGCACATGGAGTTCGATGGCACATCAGCATTGAACTGGAAACATTTCATCAACGAATTCGAAGCTACAGGAAGGCAATGTGGATTTTCCAAGGAGGAAAATGTTCAACGGCTCTCAAAGGCGCTTAAAGGAGCCGCGAGGGAAAAAGTTTCACTATTGCTGATTTCCGCAAAGGACCCAAACAAAATTATATCAATTTTAGACAAGGCGTATGGTGGTCCTGAGAATGTAGCTTTGGAGTTAATGACCAAAGCGTTCAAAATAAAAGCTGTTAAACAACTTTCCGATTTCGAGGATTTCAACAACAGTGTCAAAAATATCAACTCATCATTGGAATACACAGATAGTCAGCTCGTTGACACACAGAGACTGCTGGCAAGAATAATCGACAAGTTGTCCGAAAATTATCTTCAAGAATGGGGTGCATTCCTAAGGGAGGAAAAAGTACGCGCTTCCTGTTGCACATTCAGCAAATTAGCTGAATGGTCACAAAAACAGCCGGATCTAATCCAAGATGTGTCATTCTTCAGAAAGATAACGGAAATCAACAGCCAGCCGACGTCATATGCAGTTCAACCAATCTCAAATGAGCAAAAAACACCAGAGGAGGCGGTAAACCAACCAAAGCCTAAGAACAGAGCAACGTGCTCAATTTGCAGCGAGGAGAAGCATGCTCTAAGCAAATGCAACATATTTATGAAAGCGGATGTTAAAAAAAGATGGAACTTAGCCAACCGTCACAAAGCATGCTACTGTTGTTTGAAATTTCACAAAGGACAATGCAGCGAACGATTTGCATGCAAAATTGACAACTGTGAGAAATTTCATAATAAACTACTACACAAACCCCCACTAAATCAACCTCCCCAAAACTTCAATGGATGCGTCATAGAATCCAAAAAGAGAGTTTTGCTAAAAATGGTACCAATCATAGTCCACGGCGAAAAAGGCTCCAAGGAAGTCATAGCATTTCTGGATGAAGGCAGTACATGTACAATCATGGATATGAACTTGGCGCGAGAAGTGGGTATTCGAGGCGACGTCAAACCCTTTTGCTTCAGTTGGACAGGTGGTGTCTACAGATACGAAGCGGAAGCAGAAACGGCAAAAATAAACCTCAGTGCCAAAAATGGTACAAACCATCAACTAAATGATGTGTGGCTGATAAATGATCTAAAGCTACCCTCACAACAATTTGATTACAATAAGCTGGAAGAGGTTATTCCAAACAATCTAGTAGATCTCAAAATACTGCAAAACAAGCAGCCAATGCTACTGATTGGACAACGACATGCTAACCTAATCACCTCACGAGCTGTCATCAACACAGATGAAAACCGTCCAATGTTATCCAAGACCAAGCTAGGTTGGGTAATACATGGACCAGTTCAAACAGAATCGGATACAGCACATTTCATTTGTTGCCAAATGGGCGATGACAAGTTAATGCAAATGATACAACAACAGTTCAGCATTGAGAACTTTGGAGTGTGCGCAGTAAAAACAGACAAAACACAATCACTGGAAGACAAGTTGGCAATACAAAAAGCGGAGTCATCAATCCAAAAAGAGGGTAACCAATATGTGGTAAACCTACCCTGGAAAACAGAAGACGTCAAACTCCCAGAAAGTAAACCAATGGCAATTCAACGGCTCAAATGTCTTGAACGAAATTTATTACGAAACAGAGACACTGCAAAGGCATATGAGAACAAAATCCAAAAACTCCTTCAAAAAGGCTACGCAATCAAGCTAGAAGACAAGGATGTTCTTAAATCACCAAAGCTATGGTATTTGCCTCATTTCGCCGTAATAAATACAAGTAAGCCCGGAAAAGTCCGGTTGGTATTCGATGCTGCAGCAGAGTGCAATGGCACATCACTGAATAAAAATCTGCTTACTGGACCAGACTGGTAAACATCAATAGTGGGAATTCTGATTCGATTTCGACTACATTCGGTGGCAGTGGTCGCCGATATAAGGGAAATGTTCAACCAGGTCCGCATTGCAGACAACGATACCGCAGCCCAGTGCTTCCTATGGAGGAAGCTTGACCAGAATAAAGAACCAACTATTTACCAAATGAAAGCTATGTTGTTTGGTACCACTTCGTCGCCATTTTTAGCACAATTTGTAAAAAACTACAATGCCAGCAAATACAAAGATGAGCACCCAGATGAGGTAAAGGCCATTCTGGAAAATCACTACGTTGATGACTACTTGGACTCCAAAGCCAACGCTACAGAAATCATCAACATGATCAAAACAATAATCAAAATACACTCAAAGGCTGGATTTGAACTGCGTCAATTCATATCAAACAGCGACAAGGTGATGCAAAGTATCCCGGAAAATCTGAGAGCAACACACACAGTAGCTAAGATCGGAGATAAAAAAGATGTACAACAAAAGGTACTGGGTATGTTGTGGGACGCAACAGGCGACTTTTTCACATACTCTACGGCAACTATGTACAAACTTTCAATTGACCTGTTGAATGGCAACCTCTCACCCACAAAGAGGAAAATATTGTCGGCCGTCAATTCATTATATGATCCTTTGGGTCTCATGACACCAGTGACAATAAAGGGACGAATCCTCATGCGAGACGTATGGGAGTCCGGCATCGGCTGGGATGATACAATCAAAGATGACTTACTAGACAAATGGAGAAATTGGCTAAAGGTCTTGAAGTCAATTGAAGGCACAAAGATTCCAAGATGCCACAGTTTAAACCTGGAAAAAGCGGAACGTGTTGAATTTCATATTTTTAACGATGCAAGCAGCAAAGCCTATTCGTCAGCAGTATATATGAGATGCTGCTATCAATCTGAAGACGATTGGAAATATGACGTAGCGTTGATTGCATCAAAGGCGAGAGTAGCCCCAATGAGACATATAACCATTCCAAAGCTGGAAACCATGGCCGCTGTATTAGGCTGCAGGTTAGCTGAAATGGTTCAACAAGAATTACAAATTCAACCAAATAAGCGATATTTCTATACCGATTCACGAACTGTTCTTAATTGGATAAAAAGCGACAAACGAATGGAAGTTTTCGTTGCTAATCGAATTGGCGAAATATGTGAAAAATCGGAAAGATCAGAATGGCGCTGGCTACCAACAAATGAGAATATTGCTGACATCATAACACGTGACAACATCTCGTCACAAAAGCTGCAATGGTGGCTTGCGGGTCCAGAATTTCTACAAAAACTGGAAACTGATTGGAATTTCCAGCAGCTGGCAGCAGAAAAGGACGAACCAACTGAGATTGTGATGACAATTCAACAAGCAGAGCATCCATTTACCATATTGTTGCAAAGAATCTCTACACACAACAAACTGATTCGCAGTACGGCCTGGATACGACGTTTCAATAACAACTCATCAAAACACAACACAAACGATCGTAAGAACGGAGAATTACACGTGGATGAAATCGAATGGGCAGAAGCAGAGTGGTGCAAGATGGTCCAACAACAATCCTTCCCAGAGGACTTTGCGAAATTGCAAACTGGAAAACCATCTCCAAAACTACGGCTCACAAAATACTGTGTTTATTTAGACGACAACAAAATCATTCGTGTCGAAAGCAGGATTGAACGCGCAAAAGAGATATCTGCACGCACCAGAAGCCCAATTGTTCTGGACGGCAAACATGCGTATACCCGAATGCTGATCAATAAAATACATACCGACGCACAACATGTCGGAACACAGGTTGTGGTACACCGATTTAAGGAATCATACTGGATGCCAAAATTAAATCGATTCATCAAAACAACTATAAATGCTTGCTTGTGGTGCAAACGCAAAAAAGCAAAACCACTGGCACCAAAAATGGGACTACTACCCGAAGAGAGGTTTTTGACTCATAAAAAACCGTTCACAGCAACAGGCGTGGACTATTTTGGGCCATTTTACATCAAGGCGGGCAGTGGAACACGAGCATCGAAAAGTCTTCGCAAACGGTATGGAGTAATCTTCACATGCTTAACTACAAGGGCAATAAATGTGGAGATAGCGCACTCACTGGATACAGATTCCTGTATACTGGCGGTACACAGAATGATAGCACGTCGTGGTCCTGTAAAAACAATTTGGTCCGACAATGGCACAAATGACACGGGAGTTACAAGAAGCCCTTGAAGAACTGGATGAAGATTACATCAAAACTTATTTGGCAAGTAACAAAATAACTTGGAATTTCATTCCAGCTAACGCACCGAACTTTGGTGGCTGCTGGGAGCGCCTAGTAGGATGTTTTAAAAGAGCACTTGAAGCTGTCCTATCGGTAAACGCAAATCAGAGCGATGAGATGCTACAAACAGTATTCATGGAAGCCGAATACTTGGTCAACAGTCGACCATATATACTGGAGTCGGACGACGCCGATGATGAAATTGGTCTCTGTCCAAATGACATTTGTGTTCCACAAAGTTGCGCTCTCCATAGTCCCGGAAAATTCTTCAATGAATCTGGCGAGAAGCGTATGTGGAGAGTATCACAGTTCCTGGTCGACGCATTTTGGAAACGCTTCATCAAAGAATATCTGCCGACCTTAATACATCGTTCAAAGTGGTGCCAAAATATTGAAAATTTGAAGGTCGGAGAAATAGTCGTAATGAAAGACAACACCACTCGTGGAGAATGGCCGCTAGGCTGCGTGTTAAAGGTCTACCCTGGTGAAGACGGAATAGTTCGTGTAGTGGATTTAAAGACTGCCAAAAATACGTATCGTCGCCCGGTTAATCGCCTATGCAGAATTGGAGTTGTGCGCTACGACAATAATGATCGTGCTGAGATTTGAAGTCAGCACTAGGGGCCGCTGTATGTCGCAGCTAAAATGAATTTGAATGATCGCGTAGGACCGCGCTCTGCAAATGTCGAGTATTAGTTTAAACTGCATAGTATCGATTGTTAGTCTAAGCATACATATTGTATATCGATACTATTATGGAGAAAAGAAGAGAAGAGAAAGAAGTTGTGAAATTGCTGAAATAAAATTTGATTTATGATTTGTCTTATTAAAATACTAAACAGGTGAGTTGTGGTTTATCTTCCCGGCCTTGGCAATGAAGAACATCCTCACCTCTCTCGAGTTGTCTGGGATGTAACCTGTAAGGAAACACCCCTTAAAAAGCTTAGTTAGCCAGGGCAGTAGAGTCAGGATCGCTACTTGCAGCATGATTGGCCGGATATCATCCGGTCCTGGCGATTTGTTGGGTTGGAATGACTTCATAGCCCAGATAATCTTTTCCTCTGTGTTGATATCCCCAATCATCATAGTCGTCCCCGTTTCTGTATTTCGAGGTGCTGTACTGAATGTAAGGTAGGTGATCTCGACCTCTGGTTCAGTATCAAGGCAGCCTGGAAAATGTGTCGTTGTTAGCAGTTCCAGAGATTCTTGGGTGTTTCTTGCATGTTTTTCGTTCTTGCAACAGAGTAGTTCTGGGTTGGACGGGTTTTTAGCCAACACTCTTCGAAGTCTGGACGCTTCGCTAGTGCAGACTATAGAATATATAGAATACTATAGACTATAGAATTCCTCACAGAATTTAGTCCAGTTCGAAAAACCCTGTCGATATGCGGTTCAGTCTTCTTGATTATTGGTCGGTTTTGCTTTGTTGAAAAGCCTCCTCGTTTCCTTCCTAGTCTGGCCAATCTCCGCTGTCCACCACACCTTGTGGTTGGACTTTGGTGGTCGACTGACTGGGCAGGATGTGAGAAATGCTTTACTTAACACGTCAGTGATCGTCCGGTTACATTCTTCGAGTGTGTCAGTATGCAACAACGCTTCTTTCGACGGGTCGGGTTGTGTTTGACTGACTGTTCGTGTTTGACTGACTGTTCCTATAGAATGTCGGTTTCTCTTTGCACCAATTGACGTTAAACTGTATCCTGTAGTGGTCCGAAAAGGACCACTTTGTGGATACATGCCAGTTGTCGACGGTCAGAGAACCTCTGCATATAGCTACGGCTATATCAATAACCTGTGTACGGTCCTTATTTCTGAAGGTGGGGTGGTCGCCCCCGTTACACAAAATAAGGTTTGTGCTCAAAATGTAGTCCAGCAGTGTCTCTGCCCTCTCGTTAGTGTCCGTGCTACCCCATATGGAATGGTGGGCATGCGCATCGCATCTCAGGATTACTTCAATGACCTCTTTCTGCGCCTGCCAAATTAGAGCTTTAACGCTTTCCGATGGGGGTTCCTCTTCCTTAAGTGGAAGAACGGCCGCGGCAAGGTATAGGTTCCACCCGTTCCTTCCCTCAATCGTCACCACAGTGAGGTGCTTGTCGCTGTAACGAAAAGAGATAAGTACATTAATTCCAGCTCTGTATCGTAGTATACATGTTCTTGGCTTACCCACGTTTCTGGGGAAAAAGGAGATGGTATCCGCGAGCACTCAGTCCTCGCACCCTTACACCTTGGATCCAGGGTTCCTAAACGAGAGCCACGTCCACCCTCTCCTCCTCCATGAATCGTTGTTGGTCAACAGAGGGTACCATGGAGTGAAGCAGGTTGATCTGCACCACTCTAAGATTAATCTGTTGACCTAAAATCCTAACTTAGAAGGTACGCCCGAAGGCAGCCCATTCCAAGCTTCAGTTGGCCTTGCTTCATCCTGATGAGGCACTTGGGTCTCGACCAATACTGATCCAGAGATCCTTGTCATTTCCTTTGTAACGCGCTCCTTGTTCTGACCGTTAATCATGTTGAGTATGGTTCGATCCTCCAAGATTGGCAGTGGGTTCCATACCTTCATGATCGTGTGTGCAGGAACCTGGTCCGGTGGTACGACCTCTATCTTTGCTCCAGGCCATGGGTCGCCAATGCCGTGAATTGTGTCGGTGAGAAATCTCATGGACTCCTCGTTGGCACAGGCCACGAATTTGGCTCCCCTATACAACTTAATACCATCAAACATCGTGGATGGCCTGCATTATGACCCCCTCCAGAATGAGCCATTTTTCGGGTAAAATTTTCCCTTCCGCGTCATTTCGGTCGATAATGTCATTTCGGTCGATAATGGCTACCTGGAGTTGCGGCTTCGAGCTTAAGCTAGACAGAAGATCTTCTGGTTGTGGTCGCTTTTCTCTGGAGGCGTTGAAGAGTCGTTTGGGGTTTCCACCCTTCCCGCCATCCGGTCCCTCCTTTTGGGAGGGTGTGGTCGACGGTGAGAGTGGTCTCATTCGGTGCTGCTTTTTGTCCTCTGCGTCTGCTTTGACGGCCTTTGAGGTTGTCGGTGCTTCCGCCAGGGCCGTTGTACTCTGCGCGGGCACCTGGTCCACTCCATCCATGGATAGCCGGTTGTAGCGCCGACCGGAGTACTCATGCTTTCTCTTCAACTGCTTCGTCAACGCCGAAGTGCGGCCTTCAAGTGTCCTTAGGTACTTAATGGAATCTTTGTATCCGGAGCGTGTTTGCGGTGGAGATTGTTATCCTTACTCCTCGGTGGAGCCAGGGCCGATGTAGGCTCCTTTTCGTTTTGTGACCCGTCTACGACAGGCATGGGCGCAAGCGCGAGCTCTTCGTCTGTCATTGACGAGTCGGTGAATCTGAATTCGTCATTCTCGACTACTGGCTCCAAGTCCATTCCATCCTGACGGTGAAGTGAACCTTCTCTTGCTGTATTACGCGGTAATACAACCTCCACACTGTAGCTGCAGTTGCTGGATTTCGGCGCAAGGGGGCCAGCGTTCTCACCCCGATCCGCCGGCGGTACTGGGTATCCGACACCCTGCACCGTAACAGATTCCATGAAAAGACTGTATCCTGATGAAAGTTTGCGTTTTTTTCCCTAGCCGCCATGTTGGACTACTCTTAGCTTCAGTGCTCCCCCTCGACCTAACCGGCATGGGTGGCACTACCGGTAGCCTAAGCTACCGCCGGCATTGCCCTCCGGTTCCTTACACCTACTGAGTCCTCCTTCCACGTCAAGGTATTAGTCCGTAGAAAGGAAAAGTTTTCCTATTCCATGTACTTGGGGTAATCCTCTTAGTGTGCTCACTGAATAATTTCTCTAATTTGAATAATTTACATTTATATATTTTAAACTTGTATTAAATATATATTAATTCTGCAGCTAAGTGCAGTGCACCCCCGCTTCATCACACAACATTTTCAACTCGCACTCGGCTATAAAGAGATTTTAAAGCTACCTACTTTCCCCTCGCTCTTAAGTTTAAACCGAGAACAGTTTTCCGAACCAGTGCATAACCGGTTTGGCCGCACCACACTTGAGAACCTTTTTTTTGTTATCGATAGCATAGCGTCCTGCATTTTTTAATTGTTGTTTAAGCTGCACTTAACAACACACTCCGGTTTTGCACCAACCGAAAAAAACAGGAGTGACAAGCGTACAAGTAAACCTGGAAAGCGCTGTGACCTTGAATACATCGTCACAACGTAGGCCATCGCTCACAACCTGAGATCATCTGCCCGACTTCGCTTCTGGAATTGTGCTGCATATGTGGTCTAGAGTTAGCCGGGTAAAAGTTTCTTGTCACTGCTTTAAGTCTTTAAAATGGAATACGGTCTTCCTCCGTGCAGATTTTCGAACTCATACAGGTTCGTGCCCACCGGTCTCATCACGCGACACTTTACGTACTTTTTGCAGAATTTGGCATTGCGGTTCCTGGCGAAATCACTGAGGACAAAGTTCCTTTCTGATTTCCTGTCCTGCCAAGTATCGCACTGTACGAGTTTTTCTGTTGTATAGCCTTTCTGATCTTCCATAGGCCCGATGCAATTCGACCTGGACTTTGCCTCGGATAGTCTACTGCTGATCTGCACGAGGCAGTTGACCAATCTCTGTGCCCTTGACGGCTTCTATCTTTCGAGCTAACTTGTAGTCTTGTCCCCTAGTATACATACTCTGACTGCTAAGTATAAAGATGTACCGATATGTTGTGCACTTCGAAGAGCTTCGTGGATCTGTGGCAACTTTTTGTCCCATCGAGTATGGTCTTCTTCAATATAAACTCGAATCGGGCTAAAATGGATTGGTTAACGCGTTCGGAGGCATTGGACTGCGGCGCATAGTTTCCCGTTTTCAAGTGCGTTATGTGTTTCGTCTCCAAGAATTTCGTGAACTCACTAGCGACGAAGTTACGTCCATTATCCGTATGTACTACTTCTGGCACTCCAAACTACACAAAAAAGTAATTTCCCAGAAAGTTAAATACGGCTGTTGCGGTTTCCTTTGGAATCACTCTTAGGCACACAAATTTTGTCAGATGGACCAACACCACCAATATGTAAGCGTTTTCACTTTTTGACAATTTTTGCATCGGTCTCTGTATGACCGTTTTTTTGCCGATAGCTGGTTTTGTCCAAGTAAAGGAATACGTTTTAGCAAGAAACGAAGCAAACTGATCTGTGTAGTTTGCTTCGTTTCTTTACAGATCTCACAAGCTAAAACGTATTCCTATACTTGGACTGCCATTCGCGGCCAGTAATACCATTGGCGCAAACGGATTAGAGTTTTCGCCACTCCTCCAAGCATCGCTATGTCGCTTTCTTGCGCATGCTGCATCACGATGTTAAAGCCTCTGGAATCCACAATTTCCATGCAAACTCTTCATTTTCCACCCCTGTGAACTTAGTTTTCTTCAGAAGCAATCAATCTTCAGCTCGTAGCTCCGAAAATTTGTGTGGATTTTGATGTACTAGCATATCTTTCAAAATACTCTTCACATTCAAATTCGCTAGTTTCAAAATCAAAAAATCCACCTCCTCCATTTCCATTTCCGCCACAATATTGTACTTGGCTTTCCGAAGCTCAATGTCAAAATCATACGCTTGCAGTGTAAAAGACCATCGGGAAAGCCTGCCATTCAGAACCTTCAATGACATGAGCCATTGCAGTCTTGAGTGATTCGTAATGATCGGGAACGGTAACAGCTCATCGTATGACCTGAATGACTCTACTGCCTTGACAGCTGCTAGGCACTCTTTTCGGTCACACGGTTTAGCTGTGCACCTCGTATTTTTTGTTCTTCGTCTCGCTGGAACAATACTGTTCCTATTCCCTCATGACTGGCACCGCATTAGATATAAAATCTTCTTCCGAAAGTCTCGGTGTGCCAAGACGTGGGTACAGGTGAATGCTTCTTTTAACTTTTGAAAGGATTCCCTTGTCTGTACAGACAATGTAAATTTCATCTTCCCTTTTAGGCAATCGGTTAAGGTAGCAGCCAGTGACGAGTAATATCGGATTAATCGTCTATACCAGCCCGCACTGCCCAAAAAAGTTCTCAGCTATTCGTAGTTTTGTGGAATGGGAATTTCTTTTATCGCTGCGACCTTGTCTGAGTCTGTTTGCAGTGCTACGTCTCCAATAATTAGTCCCAAATATTTTAAAAGCGGGAGAAGAACTTGAACTTATGTAAGCTTATGGTTAAATTGGCCTCTTTCAGACATTAGGCCACTTCATGTAGCAATTCGCAGTGCTCTTCGAATATTCGGGATATAAGCAAGAGATCATCAAAATATACAAATACTCGGCTTCGTAGACGTTGGGGTATCACTCTATCCATCAACCGAAAGAATCTCTGCGCAGCATAGTACAATCATTTTAAATTGGTATTGGATTGTAAATGCAGTATACCCTCGACTCTCTTGATCCCACTCCACCTGCCAAAACGCCTTTTTCAGAACGACACTGCTTATATAAGTTAATATTTACAAAGCCATAATATAAATAAAATGCAAAATGAAATTGTTTTACTAACAACAACTCCAAACACGCTTACACAAGTTCAAGACCCGAAATCGCTGACACCCGATATGCTGGTTCCAGGTCTATACCGTTTCCCGTGGGAATAGCCAGCTCAACATAAGTGACGGAAGTGTTGTGCAATTGCAGCAGCGCAGCAACTTCACCAAAATGAGTCGGTTGGCAAGTTGAGGGTTTATTAAACTAATAAATACTTAAACTAAAAATATTGTCATTTAATTTAGTTCTAATTTTGACCTTAAATTAAAGACTTCGGTCTGAGGAAAATATATTTTCTTGTTTGGTCCTTCAAAGGATTTAATTTATATATGGTGTCGTCCATTCTGCTCAGGATAGATTCTATATTCTGTAAGCATATTTGACGGTTAATTTGTTTAATTTGAGAGCACCCAAGCACAGTCTGATTTTTACCTAGCTCTCGTCTATCGCTGCGAATTTAAGAATATCATCCACCTCCTTGAAAAGCAATTCTTGAATTGCTGAGGGCACCGGATAAAATCTTTCCTTTCCAGGCACTGCACCTTCTACCAGTTAGATTGGCGGTTTTTCCAGCGTTATCACTCCCATGCCATGTTGCTCAAATGTGCAAGATTCCTAAACAATTGCATCCAGTTGTTGCTGTTGTGCCTTGGACAATTTATGTGGCACCACCGGTTCGGATTCTGCCGTCAGCTCATCAACTCCTACCACCTCTGGTGCCAGTTCGAACTTCTGGCAAAAATCCACAAGGTACAGAGTTTGTTTTAAAGTCGGACAGCCGTACAGAGTAAGCATTCTTCTTTGGCCATTGTACCCCACTTCTACTTCCACTTTCCCTAGAATATATTGAGGCATCCCACCGGCGGTTTGAACTGTGGACATGCAGCCTTTGATTTGGAGATCTAACTCGCTTATCGATATTTGGCTTCCTGATCCAAAAAAAGCTAACTAATGCGACGGTATCAAGTAACCCTTCCAGCTTGAGTCCTAAGAGACTAACTATCACAAATGGTCTCTTGTCTTCTTTTAGTAGTGTCTGTACTGCCGAACACACTATTCTTCTCTCTGCCTTTCTATCAGCACACCTTCGGAGTGCTCTGAATACGCTTGGAGCACGATGTGCCACTTTCTGTGCTGCTAAATCACCCCATATTCTAGTCTTGGCATCTTCAAACTCTCTCTCTCTCTCTGCTCTTTTCTTACTTTTGCTTAAATTTTCAATTATTTTATTATATTTTCCTATTCTAGGTTCTATAACTACAGGTTGAATAGGATTTTAAAGAGTGATTAAAGGTTGGTATCTTGGGGAGTTCCTTTCACTTCCTCCGATAGGTTAATTGCGGACGCAATTTCACTTGGCATCTCCGAATTCAGCGGTGCAGCTCCCGATCCCGACGCACTTGATGCTGTTGCCCTTGCTGCTGCCTGCGCTAACGTACCTTAATATGTGTTTTCGGCATGATAGCCAAACTAAGCATTTGCTCTTTTTGGTTCCTGCGACATTTTGAGATCATTTGGTAGAGTTGTGTCTGCCAACAGTGATTCATGCTGAGAGTCTTTGGTGCTCTTTTGAGAACGAGTGGTCGGACCCATGTCTTCTTCCAATTTCCTATTTCTAACAAATTACAAGCTTCTTCTTAACTTTCTATTTAGAGATTGTTTATCCCACTCCTTAACGCTCATCCCTTCAATATATGTCTATAAAGTTTTGTTTTCGTAATTTCAAATCAATGTGCAATTAATTTTCTTGTTTTATTTAACCAATCATTCAATCGAACTTAACGACACTTCTAGCATTTGCCATTTTAACCTTTGAAATATGTGGCGCTGATGTTTCCGAATTGTTGTTTTTCGATTGGGCGCCATTTGTTACGGATTGCTTTTTCCTTGCCTACTGGAGACAACTTTCACCAAAAGCGATCCGGATCATTGTGGTAGTTATTGTCATCTGCCTGTCGTGGCCCACCCTTTCATGGATCGCTCTGGAGTTTTATTGATCCCCTTTAACAGGCACTAGTGGCACTTTTTATACCCCATCTCACACAATTTCAATTCACACATATTCATTTTTCTTTCAGGACGATATAATTTCTTTCCAAATCCTTAGCATTCTACCTAGCTCGAGCGAACTGGACAAAACTTAACTAATATCAATCATAATTAAAACAAGTAAGGACGCTACAGTCGAGTACCCTGACAGGGAATTACCCTGTACACTTGATTTTGCCTGAGTTAATATGTTTTAAGTCACAACGATCTGACTTCAAAATTGTGGGTATGACAGAATTTTGCGCTTTGTGGCGAAGGGGGAGAAAATTGTTCAAATCTGAAACGAAACTTGATCTGCGAATGGTATACACCTACTTACATGTCAAATAACATAGCTTAATCTCAAATAGTTTCTAAAATCGACGCGAGTGTGACAATTATTTGCGGTTTGTGGGGGAGGGGGCAAAAATTGTTGAAATCTGAAACAAACTTGATATGCGTATGGTATACACCTACTTACATTTCAAAGCATATGGCTCTATTTCTTCTACAGGGTGTTTCTTATGTTTTTACCCGATGTTTTTTTTTTTAAATAATTTGACAAACAATGAATTTTTTGAAAAAACAAATTTTTTTTTTCATTTTGTTTGGTCACTTTTTAAAGATGACATCGGCCAAGTGACCACCTCCAGATGCCACACATCTGGCATTTTCCATAAATTTTTTGAGTGTTTCGGGTTGAATGGCAGCGATTTCTCGGCGTATGTTGACCTTAAGTTGTTGTAGAGTGGCTGGTTTATGAGCATAAAACTTTCCCTTCAGGTATCCCCACAGAAAAAAGTCAGGTGCGGTCAAATCTGGCGAATGAGCCGGCCAGTCGAAATCGCCATATTTCGATATCAATCGATTCGGGAACATTGCGTAACATGGCCAGATATCGGTCGCCATAGAGGTTGCCAAAGATCCTGTGGCATTAAATTTTGACACCAAAGCGCGAATAGTCCTCGGAGGAGGCGCATTCTGGCCACAATACTTCGCTCTGAACGCGCGTTGAGTCAGCGTAACAGAGGAGTGTTTTTGAAAATAAATTTTCACAAATTCAGCACGCTGTTGCGGTGTAAAGTGGTTCTGTCACCGGGTTGTCAAGTTATTTACAAAAAACATCGGGTAAAAACATAAAATACACCCTGTAGATTCTAAAAGCGACGCGTTCATACAGACGAAAATGAAGAATTTAACAGATACAAATATGTACTTAGGCAGCCACTCTTATTCCACTTATTATCTAATAAAAAGAGCGTGCGAGCGACAAAAACTAACAACCGGGAAGAGAAAGAAAATCAAACAAACCAAGAAAAGTTACTCACAATGTAATGTTACGCGACCCACAGCTGTTTTCTGGGGGCGATTTAGCCCTCCCAACCATGACCACCTGCCTAAGAGACATATCTCTAGGTGGCCCTTTTACTTCTCTTAGCTAATACCGCGCTTACATTGGTATTTTTGGCTGAGACTGGTCGTCCGGCCATACAAAAAAATTTCAGTTGGCTTTGAAACAAACAAAATCAGTGCTGCCAGATCGTATTTAAATCAAAAATGTGCTAGCCTTGTGAAATTTTTATCGACAGTTATCGGAATGTGCGGTTTTGTGAGTAATTATATAAACAAATCTGTTAGAGATATTTGGTGCCACCAAACTGGGAGACTTTTCAAAATGCATGGAGGACTCCTCATGCAGTTCGAAACCTAAAAATCGCAGAACGGACCGCAACGAGGCTATAAACGCATATCTTGAGGAGTCGACTCGCATTGCAAGCGAGTACCCCAAAAATATGATTGAATCCCCACTTGACCGAAACCAAATTTTAAAATGGATCGCTGCAAACCAGGAGAAGATGTTGGAGATTCTTGCCATTTTTATTATAGTTTTAAAAATTATCGTTTTATCGTCAAGCTTTCTGCAATTCCAAAACTGTTTGAGTCGATCATAACTACTCAATTGCAGCATTTCTGTCGCTCAGTAATTTCCCCGGCTCAACACGGATTTATGAAAAAGCGTTCTGTTAATACAAACTTGCTAGAGCTTACAACTCTTGTCAATATGAGTTTTGTAAATAAGCAGCAAACGGTTGTTATATATACAGACTTTAGCAAGGCCTTTGATTCCTTTTAATCATGAGCTCCTTACACACAAACTTCATCTGCTTGGCTTCCCTCCTAAGCTACTCAATTGGATCAAGGCTTATTTGTGTGATCGGTCCCAGAGAGTAAGCTTTAATTCGATGTTTTCAAAACCCATTCACGTATTCTCTGGTGTACCCCAAGGCAGTCATCTGGGTCCCTTGCTTTTCAATTCATTTGAAAATGATATTTCGAATGCGTTATCTTACTCTCATGTGTTAATGTATGCTGACGATCTTAAACTTTGCCTATCTTATAATGATCCAGTGTCACCTCTTCTCTTGCAACGGGACTTAAACTCTCTGAATGAATTGTGCATGATCAACAGACTCCCACTCAACAATGAGAAGTGCAAATACTTAACATTTCATCGTAATACGCCCTATCTTTACGATTATGTGATTGATGATAACTCTCTGGAACGCATCTATGAAGTTGACGACCTGGGAATTCATTTTGTGCCTAAGCTTTGCTTCAATAGTCAAATATCTGTTATTGCAAACAAAGCTAAGGGAGTTCTAGGCTTTATAAAGAGATGATCCAAGGAATTTAATGATCCCTATGTCACAAAACAACTGTATGTCTCTCTGGTCAGGCCTATTCTTGAGTATGGATCATGTGTCTGGACCCCACATTACCAAATATATCAGAACCAACTCGAATTTGTTCAAAAACAGTTTCTAATTTTCGCCCTTCGTGGCTTAAACTGGGATCCCAATAGGCATATACCTTCATATGAGCATAGACTGCGCTTATTGGCTCTACCATCCCTTTATAACCGTAGGATTTATCTTAGTGTGATTTTCCTTCATAAGTTACTGTCAGGTGAAGTTGACTCAAGCACTCTGCTTAGCCTAATAAGTTTTGCGGTTCCGGCACGTGTAACGAGGAATTATGTCCCGATTTATTTACATCCTTGTCTTACAAACTATGCTCATCATGAACCCTTTCGTAACCTCTGTCTTAATTACAATAAATACTACCATCTTTTCTCATTAAACTCTTCTTTGTTAGATGTAAGGAATAATCTAATGTCTAATCTTAATTCTCAAATATTCACTGTGAAGTTTGACTGAGCCTAGTTGAACTATAAATAAATAAATAAATACAAAATTTTTTAATTATGTAAATAAAGTTTCATGCTAGACCATTTCTGATCTTGTTTGGAACACTTTGATAAAGGTATTGGTGTTGGACTGCTCCTAGAACTATGTTGGTTTTATTCACCGCCTGCTTCAACTGGGATCGCTCGTACATTTGCAAGTCGTTACATTGACGTATAGGAATTCGTATCGATGGTTCACCAGAGCAACAAGTACTACGGAGTTCTACCCTTAAAAATTGGAGAAATTCCCGTTAGTGAAAACCCTTTTAGGCATTCTTTTAATTGTATCAACAACCATCTGCATCTCCATAATGAAATTTTTTATTTTGTTGACAAAATCTACAACTTTAACACTAAAATTCCAATTTAATTTAAAGTAAGCAAACCACAGCTGAATGACGTTTGGGACTTAGTATGACCGTTCGTTCAATGTAAACACCAAAAAAATCGTAGCCCCAGAAAAGGTCATTCGAACGCAGTGTAAATTCGCAAGTGGCAATCGGCATGAGCCCCAAATCAACGGACACTTTAGCTAATGTTCATTAAAATGTTTAATTTCGTACTAAAATTATTGTTACGGACTAAAACCCAAAAATAATAAAATAATTGTTAGTTGTGTTGGCATTTACGATAATCCCGGCTCATCACTATTTAATAGTGATGCACCGATGTATCCGTATTGGGATGGCTTGGGGAGCGTGAGTGATCGTGAGTGGGTCTTAAAAATTCAAAGACCGTAAATAATTTCCCCATTTTGATTTTGTTAGTTCCTGGGATTCGCCTAGGAAATAAAGATTAAAAATTAGACGCTCTAGAGGGCATTTGAAGATCAAGTCACATCTTGTGCAAAAGTTTGAAAAAAAATTCAAATTAAATCCAAAAAAAAAAAAGGAAAATAGTGGCGAAAATTCAAATAATTTGAAATAATTTTTTTGAATAAAAATTTCCCGGCTCGGTGAGGAAGATAAAGTGTGTGAATGTGTAGAGTGTATAATTGTTCTCTTTGCGCAGGTGCAGTCCGTGATAGTCCCGTCAGAAGAGGAGGCAGCAGAGACGACCAGTATCAATCACCGGAGGAAGGATTGCCACCACCTCCAGGTGGCCCAGGGTTTTATACCCTATAGTTTTTTTTTACACAAAAACAAAAAAAGAAATTAATAGCAGACCACGGCGTTATATGCTGCTCATTCTGCTAAAACATACGTCACACAGGTATACACACAGTTGGCCCTACAATTTAAAATTACACATATCAAGCAAAAGACAAGCAAACTCAAAAAAAAGGCAGTGATGTTTAGTTGTTAATTTATTTTATAGTTTTAAGTATTTATTTAAATTGCCTTATATTTGTCCCTGTGGTACCCGGGTTAGGTGAAAGATTGAAATGTGGTTAAATGTTAAAATAATATCAAAATATGTATATGTATAAGCGTATAACGGAAATCATAATAGAGTAAATTCTTAAATATGGGGTGAGAGAGACAGCATAAAGCAGGAGTATTTGGGTTAGGGAGTTGGCAGAGAACATTAGATAGCCAACAAATGGTAGGGTGGGCAAAGTCAGGGCAAGTGACAGCATCTTCTTGTCAATGTTTGCAGAAAAGATGCAAAATCCAAAAAAAAAATATAAATGCAATTTTTGTTATCCGATTGTCTATGTATCGGGGTCGTGCTCACCCCTGAGCCAGCCTGTCGCTAGCCGGCAACCGATAGATGGACTCAGAAAAAAAATAGAAACATAACAAATGGCGCCCAATTGGAAAATTTTCAGAAGATCTAGAAAGCCAAGAACAGGATTATGAGATTCAAAATTAAGATATCAACAAAGAACCGCTAATCTGCCAAAGCAAATCAAACCAATATAGATTGTCTGGTCCGTGAGGTGGATTTCCAAATCCACCATCGATGCCACAATAATAGGGGATGACGAGCGGCAGAGAAAAGCATTAAAACCAACAGAAAAAAAAAATTTCGGATACACAGATAAATAATTTAAAACAAAACAATAATGTATAAAAAAAAAACAAAATAGTTGTAAAATAAATAATATAAAGTAGAAAGATATCCATACATACCGCTATCTCTATATATATAAAAGAGTTTGTCCTGACTGACTGACTGACTGACTGACTGATTGGCAATCAACGTAGAGCCTGAACGGTAAGAGATAGAAAGCTGAAATTTTCACAGAAGTTTCCTTATGAGTTGAAAGTGAGCACTAAGGCGGGGTTTTGGAAAATTTCACCCCTAAGGGGCGGAAAACTCCCGGAAAAGCTACTATGGGGAAAATTTTGTTTTTCATCCGATTGACTTGAAATTTGGTTTGTAAGTAAAGTAAGCGAAATAATTGGACACCAGTTTCCCAGATTTCAGAAAATCCGCCCACAAGGAAAATGGCCGGAAAATTCTTCATGAAAGAAACTATTTTTCATGCGACTGACTTCAAACTCGGTTTGTGAGGATGTTAAGCAGAATAATTAGACTTGAGCTTTTCCGATGATGGAAAATCCGCCCGAAAAGTCGGGAAATTCCCGGAAAATTCCAAAGGGAAAAACTATTTTTCATCCGATTGGCTTCAAACTCGGTTTGTAAAGAGAGTATGCTAAGTAATTGGACATGAGATTTTCAAATGTTGGAAAATCCGCCCACAAAGAAAATACCCGGAAAATTCTATATGAAAAACTATTTTTGATCCGATTGACTTCAAACTCGGTTTGCAGCGATAGTATACAAAATAAGTTGACATGAAATTTTTCGATTGTGGAAACTCCACCCACAAGGAAAATGCCCGGAAAATTCTATATGGAAAAATCTATTTTTCATCGGATTGACTTCAAACTCGGTTTGCAAAATAATTAGTCATGTGATTTTTCGATTGTGGAAAATCCACCCACAAGGAAAATGACCGGAAAATTCTGTATGGAAAACACTATTTTTCATCCGATTGACTTTAAACTTGGTTTGTAAGGATAGTATGCAAAATAATTAGACATGAGATTTTCCAATGTTGGAAAATCCACCCGAAAAGTCGGGAAATTCCCGGAAAATTTCATATGGTAAAACCTATTTTTAGACCGATTGGCTCCAAAATCGGTTTGTGAACACATTATAGAAAATAATTAGACATTTGATTTCTCGCTGGAGGAATTTCCGCCCACAGGCAGGAATAATGGTGGGCGTATTTCGGTTCAGTGACAATGGCTATTTTTGAGCCGATCTGAATAAAATTCGTTTTGTAAGCTCTAGGGTCAGTATAAATGGAAACACGTATTTTTTTATTTCGGGAAGTTCACTGCAAAGGTCGGAATATGGGTGCGGGGGTGGGTTTTTAGCCGATATGTATTAAATTTGGTTTGAAAGCTCTATGGGCCAATTATATAGGATAAAGTTTTTAGCTTTGCGCATACCCACACTCAAGGTCGGATAATGGGTTGCGGGAGAGGTTGCAGGGTTTGTACGCTCAATGGACCAAATAGGTGGAAAATAATTTTCTCAGTTCTGAAGTTCGGAAAATGGGTGGCGGAAGTGGGATCATTGCCAAACGTTTTTTTCGTCATTTTGGCGGCTTTACTAATGGTGGCGAAGCGAAGCGCGCCGGGTTATATGCTAGTCTCTATATATAAAAGAGTTTGTCCTGACTGACTGACTCACTGACTGATTCACTGATTGGCAATCAACGTAGAGCCTAAACGGTAAGACATAGAAAGCTGAAATTTTCACAGAAGTTTCCTTATGAGTTGAAAGTGAGCACTAAGGCGGGGTTTTGGAAAATTCCACCCCTAAGGGGTGGAAAACTCCCGGAAAAGCTACTATGGGGAAAATTTTGTTTTTCATCCGATTGACTTGAAATTTGGTTTGTAAGTAAAGTAAGCGAAATAATTGGACACCTGTTTCCCAGATTTCGGAAAATCCGCCCACAAGGAAAATGGAAAATTCTTCATGGAAAAAACTATTTTTCATCCGATTGACTTCAAACTCGGTTTGTGAGGATGGTAAGCAGAATAATTAGACTTGAGATTTTCCGATGATGGAAAATCTGCCCGAAAAGTCGGGAAATTCCTGGAAAATTCCATATGGAAAAAACTATTTTTCATCCGTTTTGCTTCAAACTCGGTTTGTAAGGGTAGTATGCTAAGTAATTGGACATGAGATTTTCAAATGTTGGAAAATCCGCCCACAAAGAAAATACCCGGAAAATTCTATATGAAAAACTATTTTTGATACGATTGACTTCAAATTCGGTTTGTTAGGATAGTATGCAAAATAATTAGACATAAGATTTTCCGATGTTGGAAAATGCGCCCGAAAAGTCGGGAAATTCCCGGAAAATTCCATATGGAAAAAACTGTTTTTCATTCGATTGGCTTCAAATTCGGTTTGTAAGGATAGTATGCTAAATAATTAGACATGTGATTTTTCGATTGTGGAAAATCCACCCACAAGGAAAATAGCCGGAAAATTCTTCATGGAAAAAACTATTTTTCATCCGATTGACTTCAAACTCGGTTTGTGGGGATGGTAAGCAAAATAATTAGACATAAGATTTTCCGATGTTGGAAAATGCGCCCGAAAAGTCGGGAAATTCCCGGAAAATTCCATATGGAAAAAACTATTTTTCATCCGTTTGGCTTCAAACTCGGGTTGTAAGGGTAGTTTGCTAAATAATTAGGCATGTGATTTTTTGTTGGTGGAAAATCCACCCACAAGGAAAATGGCCGGAAAATTCTATATGGAAAACACTATTTTTCATCCGATTGACTTCAAACTCGGTTTGTAAGGATAGTATGCAAAATAATTAGACTTGAGACTTTCCAATGTTGGAAAATTCGCACGAAAAGTCGGAAAATTCCATATGGTAAAACCTATTTTTAATCCGATTGGCTTCAAAATCGGTTTGTGAACACATTATAGAAAATTATTAGACATTTGATTTCTCGGTGGTAGAATTTCTGCCGACAGGCAAGAATAATGGTGGGCGTATTTCGGTTCAGTGACAATGGCTATTTGTAAGCCGATCTGAATAAAATTCGTTTTGTAAGATCTAGGGTCAGAATAAATGGAAACACGTGTTTTTTTATTTCGGGAAGTTCACTGCAAAGGTCGGATTATGGGTGCGGGGGTGGGTTTTTAGCCGACATGTATTAAATTTGGTTTGAAAGCTCTATGGGCCAATTAAATAGGATAAAGTTTTTAGCTTTGCGGTTCCTCACCCTCAAGGTCGGATAATGGGTGACGGGGGTGGTATTAGCGTTTGTACGCTTAACGGGCCAAGTAGGTGGAAAATAATTTTCTCATTTCTGATGGTCGGAAAATGGGGGCGGGGGTTGTATCATTGCCAAAGTTTTTTTCATTATTTTGGCGGCTATACTGATGGTGGCGAAGCGAAGCGCGCCGGGTTATATGCTAGTACTTACATATATACAGATATAAAAACTAAAATAAACCAATTAAAAAGTACTTTAAATTTAATATAAATGGTAAAAACAAAAGAAAGATTTAAGCAAGAAAAGATA
Organism: Lordiphosa mommai; assembly: GCA_018904225.1. Taxonomy (NCBI): domain Eukaryota; kingdom Metazoa; phylum Arthropoda; class Insecta; order Diptera; family Drosophilidae; genus Lordiphosa; species Lordiphosa mommai. Next base: position 1,576,280 of record JAEIFT010000002.1, on the reverse strand, counting down.
GAGAGAAGATAGCACAACAATATAAAACATTAGGTAACGTTGTAACTTATAGAGAGATAATGAACCAGAGCCAAGGTGACAAGAAATTAGCAGAAAGAAAAATAAAGCGAGGAATTGAACGGGTATCGACAGCAATGGACGCAAAAGAAAACGTATCAGATCAGTTAGCAAATTCTCATGAAAGTGCAGAAAACGCTGCAATTCCTAGTGAAATCAGGTCAGCCATAAATTTAGCTTTGCTACAAGCATAGAAGACCTATAGGAATGCACAAACTGGCGAACTGACCAACTTTCAAGCTGAAATTCGAAGGGAGATGCTTGAGTTCATGCTGGAGATCCAGAGAACTGATATCCAAGCTTTCCAAGCTTGGTTTTCATTCTGCCTTGCTCAATTGGTTCCAATCATATTTAGAAGATCGGTCGTACAAAGTAATTTTCAATGGCAAATGCTCTAACCCCTATTTAGCATCCTTTGGTCTTCCTCAAGGGAGTGTGCTGGGTCCATTATTATTTACGTTATTTATTAACGATATCGGCTGCCTTCTAGGTTCGCATTATTTAATGTATGCTGATGACCTACAACTTTTTAGGTCGGTTAATAACCTTAGAGACATCGACGGCCTCCAAAGTGATCTTAATTCAGTTACTGACTGGTGCAGGCGCAATTTGCTACCGCTCAACTTTTCCAAGTGTTTTATTGTAACGTATAGAAAACGAGAACTGCCAATTCTAACTTCGTATTCCATGCTTAACCAACCGTTGACACGTCAGTATGAAGCTTTCGATTTGGGGGTGTTGTTTGACTCAAAATTCCAATTTTCTGAGCATTCAAACTATATTCTTCCCAAAGCCTATGCGATGTTTGGCTTTGTTAAGCGAAATTCTGAGCAGTTCCGAGACCCGTATACACGGCTGAGTTTGTACGCTGCTTTGGTGCGTTCGAGGCTTGAATATGCCTCTTTTATTTTGAATCCTTCTGCTGCTGTTCATGGGAACAGGCTAGAGCGTCTGCAAAAACGGTTCCTCAAATTTGGTCCTTGCGTGCCATGGTCCTGTCTAAAGTGGAGAGTCATACGACTAACTATGCCTTTAATGAGCCATTATGTAGGGCTCTTCTTACATATAATAGTCTTCCAGTTAGCATGCGGTTCGACTTTAGCAGCAACAATGCTACAGTTAAGCATTTACTTAGGGACTTTTATTTATAATTTATCTGTAACTTAGTCTTAAATATTTTGTATTAGCCAGATAAGAAATAATTTCATTATCGAAATACTCGGTAAACGTTCGATATCCCCGCCTCCTCTCCAAAAATTCCGAAAAAAAAATCCCTTCGATGGACCGGATCGGACATGGTTCTTTTTTAATTTAATTTTAAAGTTTATATACAAAATATGTTTGATCACATTAGCTTTTTAATTAAAAATTGAATATAATGTCATAATTAAAGGCAAAAAAAATTATTATTATTATTAAAATGGTTTGTAGTGGTTGCAATTTAACCGTAAGGCAATTTGAACGCCTAAGTACGAACGATTTACTGGAGTTCTTAGTGGATCACAACGTCATCCTTAAAAACAAAATATGTCCGAAGTGTGGTGCACTTTGTCAAAGGACCTACTTACATTTAGATGCCGTTCCGTGGTTCAAAGCGCACCAAACAAAAAGAAAAAGCGCAAAATGCAGTGCACTTTCTCCGAATCACGTTTTGGTCGCTAAAAGGAAAACTATCATGCTTATTTGGCGAAATTTACATTTTTGAAGTCTTTCCCAAAGAACTCGGACCGTATCCACAATATTTTCCTGGCCATTGGGCTGCTTTACGACCCAACAAAGGTTAACGTTATTAACGAGGAGGTTAGTTTTTCCGAGGTGAGTGGCCTGTGTAGCAAAAACAAGATTGACGCTGGAAAAAAAAATTTTTTGGATTTAAATCGCGCGATTTCTTAAAAAAAAAAAATTTTGCCTGCGTTTGAATGATAAATAATAATTTATGCACGTAAACTCTGGATAAATCGCAATGTTTAACAAAACGAGAGCGTAAGTTAAAGTCGGCCCTGCTCGACTTCGATATACCCGTTACTCAGGATATAAACATGTTCAAATTGTGGGAGATATGAGTTTCTTTCCAATTTGCGGGGAAGGCAACTCTACTATCGTTCATCTGATCAGGAAATTATGTATGGCTGATCGATAGGTAATAATTATTAAAATATATGTCTAGAGGGTTCAAACAATCTATTTTCAAAATTGTGGGTGATATGAGGTATTTTTTAAAATGCGGGGGCGTGAACTTTTCTATCGTTCATCTGATCAGGAAACGACGTATGGCGGATCGATAGGTAGTGATGATTAAAATATATGTCTCGAGGGTTCGAATAATCTATTTTCAAAATTGTGGGAGATATGAGGTATTTCTGAAATTGCGGGGGCTGCAACTCTACTATCGTTCATCTGATCGAAAAATGATGTATGGCGAATCGATAGGTAATGAGGATTAAGATATATGTCTAGAAGGTTCAAACAATCTATTTTCAAAATTGTGGGAGATATGAGTTTTTTTTCAAATTGCGGGGGCGGCAACTCTACTATCGTTCATCTGATCGAAAAATGATGTATGGCTGATCGATAGGCAATAATTATTAAAATATATGTCTAGAAGGTTCAAACAATCTATTTTCAAAATTGTGGGAGATGTGAGGTATTTTTCAAATTGCGGGGGTGGCAACTCTACTATAGTTTATCTGATCAAAAAATGATGTATGGCGGATCGATAGGTAATGATGATTAAGATATATGTTTAGAAGGTTTGAACAGTCTATTTTCAAAATTGTGGAAGATATGAGGTTTTTTTCAAATTGCGGGGGCGGGAGGGGGCGTGGCAAAAATTTGAAACAAACTTGATCTGCCTGCAGACAATACAAGTCTACAGTGAAAATTTGGTAGCTCTAGCTCTTATAGTCTCTGAGATCTAGGTGTTCATACGGACAGACGGACAGACGGACGGACGGACAGACGGACATGTCTATATCGACTCGGCCATTGATGCTGATCAAGAATATATATACTTTATGGGGTCGGAAATGCTTCCTTCTGCCTGTTACATACATTTGCACGAACTTAGTATACCCTTTTTACTCTACGAGTAACGGGTATAATTAGGAGGAGGATGTGGGTGTTAAAGATGACCCAATGAACTAACGGATTGATTTCTATTATCTTATGCTGGTTGTTGTTTGGTTTGTTTCTAAGTTTGTCTACAATTTCAATTAAAAATATTTCCACAGCGACCATAGCACATGGTTAAGCATTCGTGGCCTAGGCCTTCTGGGTATACCACGTTAAAAAAAGCGCGCCGAGAATTTTACCTCAGTGGGGTGGTGTAAAAAAAAGAGTTTAGAACACTCGCAACAAATGTTTATTTGCTATTAATTTTAACATTTGATTAAAAAGCAAATGTGATCAAACATTTTGTGTATGTAAAAAAATGCAAACTTTAAAATTCAATTAATAAAGAACCATGTGCGACCGCCAATTAATTTCATCACGTTAATTCTTCATAAATCGCGGTCCATCGAAGGGATTTTTTTCGGAATTTTTGGAGAGGAGGCGAGGATATCGAACAATTACCAAATACTCTAAATAAATAAATAGAACTATACAGGAAGCGCGCACAGCTGCTCCAATACAGCCAGGTGCACCCAACATCGTGATACCACCTTCAGCGGTATTCACTGCAACTGCTCAACCATGTCCACCAAATCTGTCTGTTCCCCCTCCGCCAATATACACAGCATCAACAGAGCCGTGTTCATCAAATGTGTATGTACCACTTCCAACGTTAGGTACAACAGCACAACGCGGCCAATGGACCGAAAACAGGGCAATGGAAGCAGAACAGATTGAGTCAGCAGCGCGTCGAATCAGGAGTCTTGTATGAGTGCTCATACGACTGGTGAAGAAGGAGAAGATGAACGTGGTCCAAGGCAGAATAGATGGCCGGAAATCCGTACAGATCCGAATCAAATTCGTCGGTGGGGAATCTGTTTTGGAAACCCAAACGGAATGCCAGTAAACGAGCGCGTGATTGGTTCTGGACTCATGTAAGAACGGCTACGATTCTCGACTGGCCACATCTCCGATTCTGCCTCCAACAACATTTTCAGAGTCGCAGGTCCAGCTTTGAACAGGAACAAGAGCTGCGAGAGCGTAAGCAACGACCAGGCGAGAGTGTGGACGAATACATCCTGGAGATGATAGCTCTTCGGTCTCGGTTTTGATCACATTTCATACATTCCCAATGACGATAACAAACCTGGAAAATTGCGGGATGAGTGCCACGATGCGGAAAGATGGCTGGCAAGCTGATGGAGTAGAACGCCAGCCCCACCGCAGCAAGAAAAGCCAGTTCGTCATCAGGTCCAGGAAGCATATGTCCCAAAAGCCGAAATCGAAGAGGAAGCACAAGAAGAAGCAGTAGAGGCACTCAATCGACCACGCGAGGTAGTGGGTAGTGGTGTGTTGACATGCTGGAATTGCTTGCAGCCAGGGCCTACATATTGGGATTGGGAAGCCAAAAAGAGGAATGTCTTCTGCTATAGATGTGGCCTTGCAGGGGTAGTGGTGCACAAATGTCCAAAGTGCCAGGAAAACCGGAGTCGGAGCATGACACAACTGAAGGAGTCGCGCTCCAAAATACCAAATTAATCGAAAATTTAGAACATCAGATCCACAGTGCAATCCGCACGTTGAACACAACACCCTATCCTGGGACGCGTACAGGTAATGCTGACTTACGAGAAGAGGACCCACCCATTAACCTTGTACCTGTGTCCATCCTTGAAGCAGCCATTGTATCTGGGTGTGGGTTTTTGATGAGCATTTGAATTGGCTCCACAAGTTCTAGGCGTAAACGAGATGGAGTACGTTGCCTCAGACTTCCAGACCAAGAGCGAGCCGATTGTGGCACATGAGTTCAATGCGACCCAACAGCAACATCTAAAGGCGGCAGTAAAAGGATTTTTGGCGTATGAAGATCGAGGGTTGGGGCACACAACGATGGGGAAGCATACCATACAACTTGTTCAGGGTGCAGTTCCAATCAGGGAACGATTCTTTCCAGTGTCTCCTGCAGTGCAACAGCTACTATTTGCAGAAGTGGATAATATGCTGAGGTTGGGAGTCATCGAGGCTAGTGAAAGCCCGTGGAATAACCGCACAATGCTGGTCCGTAAGCCTGGCACAAACCGCCTGTGTTTGGATGCACGGAAGCTGAACAACATGACAGTCAAAGATGCGTACCCTCTGCAAAGTATAGAATCAATTTTAAGTCGAGTGGATGATACGATCTTTATTAGCAGCGTAGACCTTAAGCATGCGTTTTGGCAGGTGGAACTGGACAAGAATAGCCGAGAATATACAGCCTTCACCATCCCTGGTAGGCCATTGTATCAATTTTGGATGATGCCGTTTGGTCTATGCAATGCTGCCCAAAGATTGTGTAGGCTGATGGACAGAGTAATCCCGCAGCACATGAGGAATCGCGTGTTCTCATACCTGGATGATCTGCTTATCATATCCAGAACGTTCGAGGAGCACTGTAAATTGTTGAGGGAGGTCAGCGATAGCCCGCAAAAAGCAAATCTCACGATAAGTTTACAAAAGTCAAAATTTTTTTTCAAATATTTGCGATAATATTTGCTAAGGAAATGAAAAAACGATCGCCTTCTTTTCGGCTAAGTTGCGAGGAGCACAGCTGAATTACAGCGTCACTGAGAAAGAATGTCTCGCGGCGATCAAGGCTATCGAACGTTTTCGTCCATATGTGGAGCTCATGCCGTTCACTGTTATCACCGACCACGCGAGCTTGCAATGGTTAGGAACATTGAAGGACTTAAATGGCAGACTGACGCGAAGGTCACTCGCCATTCAAGCGTTCGATTTCAATGCGGAGCATCGCAAAGGCAAGGATAACGTGGTAGCCGATATGTTGACACGACCGTTTGAGGTGGAGGAGCTGAATCTGCTCGAGTTCGAGACCATCGAATTTGAGAGAGAAGAGTACCAGGATCGCGTGAAGCCGGTGCTAGACCAAAAGGACAAATTTCCACATCTGATGGTGGAAGATGGACTGCTGTTCAAATGCATGCAGTTTGCACTTAAAGATAAGCAGGAGTTCATTTGAAAACTTTGGATTCCAGAATCCCTAACGAGTACTCTCGTGCAGCAAGCGCATGAAGGCGAAAAGAGAATGCATGGGAGCGTGGCCAAGACTCTGGCAAGGCAATTTTATTACTGGCCAAGGATGACAGCTCAGGTTCGAGAATATGTGTTGAGTTGCGATACCCAAACAACAACACCTAAAATTGGGATGGAGGTACTTACGGATCGGCCAATGCAGAAGCTATATTTGGTTCTTGGGAAAATACCCACGATCACGGCAGGGAAACTCATGCATATTTATCGCATTGGATCCCTTGACTAAGTATGTGTGGCTTAGGGCTTTGCCGCAGTCGACGGCTATATCAATAGTGAGGATCCTGAAAGATGAGATTTTTTCGCATTTCGGAGTGCCTGAGAGAATACATACCGACAACGGGAGGCAATTCATCTCGCAGGAATTTGGAGCGTTGATACAGCACCTCAGAATTACGCACGTTAAAACAGCCAACTATTCTCAACAGGCCAATGCATCGGAGCGCGTAAATCAATTGGTGCTGCCGGCAATCCGGACACATGTCAACCAGGACCAAACAACGTGGGATGAGAAATTGCCCGAATTTCAGGCCGCACTATGCAGCGCTGTCCACGCAGGTACCGGTGTGTCACCATACTTCGCAATTTTCGGACAGCACATGTTTCTTCATGGCAGCGATAACCAGATGTCTCGTAAATTGTGGGCACTGAATGGCGCTTCTATATCTCCGTTGGTTCGTTCAGAGAAACAACAAATTTACAGAGCGCAAGTCCAGGAGTCAATGCATCGAGCCTATGAGAAAGCGGAGAAGAGGTATAACTTAAAATCCAGAACCATAAAATACTCACCTGGCCAAGAAGTATTTAAAAGAAACTTCGTGCTCATCGACTTTCGCAAAATATTAATGTCAAGTTCTGTCACAAATACGTCAAGTGTCGCATAGCGAAGGTATTGGGAAACAGCCTATACCAACTGGAGACGTTACAAGGGAATCCACTAGGAGTGTTTAATGCCTAGGACCTGAAGCAGTAACAATAATAATTATTGCCCGGCTAACATAAACAACTACACACAACAACAACACAAAGCAATCTAAGGGTGTGGGCGATGGCCTACGTTGGGCCTAGGGAAGTAAGCAAGATAGTCCGCTTTCCACTTCTGTTCATCCGTTACAGCCGTTCCAAACCGTAGTGTACTGTTACGGACTAAAACCCAAATATAATAAAATAATTGTTAGTTGTGTTGGAATTTACGATGTACCGATGTATCGGTATTGGGATGGCTTAGGGAGCGTGAGTGATCGTGAGTGGGTCTTAAAAATCCGAAGACCGTAAATAATTTCCCTACACTCAGAAAAAAACGGCTGCCAGCGTTCTAGAACGAACGGGATTGAATTTATTCCGTTTCGTACTTAAAATTTGAAGCATAATTCGTACTTGATTGTACTTAAAGTAAGTACGAATCAGTCTTAAGTTTAAAATTTACCCAATATGTTCCTAAAATGAGAACAAAATTCTTAAATCAAGTACGAAATACTTAAATCAAGAATTTTTTGTACTCAAACGGGAACGGGATATAATGAATACCGATTTGTACTTAAAATAAGTATGATTCGTTCATGGGTGTCGAGTGAGAGCGCGCACAAGCTGAGAGCAAAAGCAAATTGGCTCTCTTGGCTTCTCTCTTTGAGTTTCGTTTTGCCGTCTGGAGCAAACGTACTTGAATGTAATTTGGCGCCTAGTCTCGCAAGCGCGACGCGGTCGAGTGCGCTAAGACGCAGCCGTTCTTGTGCTTCAGTCCCGAAGTCCCCAGACAAGGAAAGGTAAAGTATAAGCTATTATTAATTTATAAATTATTATATGTTTCAGAGAAAAGAAGACTTCAGTGACCCCCTTCCGCCCAACCAAATCAAATATGCAACGTTAGAAAAAACCACAACTACTACTACACTCTTACTGTGGGTGGGTTATAATTCTATCACACATTTAGGGAAGCAGTTTCTCGAAAATATAAAAACAGTCGGGTACACAGGGTTGAGCCATTCCGAGAATTAAGCCATTATGTTAAGGTGTTGAGTTATTTTTTTTTTTTTTAACCAATTGGGATTGGAACAGTCCAAAATGTACTTAATGTATCCCGAAACGGTCTTAAATCAAGTATTTCGGGATTGAAAAAATCGTACTTGAACCAAGTATTTTGTACTTGTATCAAGTATTTTCGTACTTGGCGTACTATTGACACCGTTTGTACTTGATTTAAGTACAAAGTTCTCGGTTTTTTTTCTGAGTGTACATTTTGATTTTTTTAGTTCCTGGGATTCGCCTAGGAAACAAAGATTAGAAATTAGACGCTCTAGAGGGCATTTGAAGATCAAGTCACATCTTGTGCAAAAGTTTGAAAAAAATTCAAATTAAATCCAAAAAAAAAGGAAAATAGTGGCGAAAATTCAAATAATTTGAAAAAAATTTTTTGAATAAAAATTTCCCGGCTCGGTGAGGAAGATAAAGTGTGTGAATGTGTAGAGTGTATAATTGTTCTCTTTGCGCAGGTGCAGTCCGTGATAGTCCCGTCAGAAGAGGAGGCAGCAGAGACGACCAGAATCAATCACCGGAGGAAGGATTGCCACCACCTCCAGGTGGCCCAGGGTTTTATACCCTATAGTTTTTTTTTACACAAAAACAAAAAAAGAAATTAATAGCAGACCACGGCGTTATATGCTGCTCAGGCTGCTAAAACATACATCACACAGGAATACACATAGTTTGCCCTACAATTTAAAATTACACATATCAAGCAAAAGACAAGCAAACTAAAAAAAAAAAATAGAAGGCTAACATCGGCTACCCTTGCAGTTTTTTTAAGGCGCTACCATTGATAACAAAAAAGTTTTTCTCATTAAAACTAGTTTTAGACCGATCGTTCCTATGGTAGCTATATGCTATAGTCATCCGATTTTGATCAATTTTTTACGAATTGGTTGGAAGCATATGAAATTAATATATGCCACGATTGGTTACGCTACGATGGAAAACAAAAAAGTTTTTCTCACTAGAACTAGTTTTTGGACCGATCGTTCCTATGGCAGCTATATGATATAGTCATCCGATTTTGATAAATTCTTCCAAAATCATGTTAAAGCATATAAAACTAATATATATTACGATTGGTGACGCTACGATGGAAAACAAATAAGTTTTTCACACTAGAACTAGTTTTTGGACCGACCGTTTATATGGCAGCTATATGCTATAGTCATCCGATTTTGATAACTTTTTTCAGAATTGTGCTGAAGCATATAAAACTACCCTTGCAGTTTTTGAAAGGCGCTACCATTGATAACAAAAAAGTTTTTTTCATTAAAACTAGTTTTTAGACCGATCGTTCCTATGGTAGCTATATGCTATAGTCATCCGATTTTGATAAATTTTTTACGAATTGGTTGGAAGCATATGAAATTAATATATACCACGATTGGTGATGCTGCGATGGAAAAAAAAAAAGTTTTTCTCACTAGAACAAGTTTTTGGACCGATCGTTCCTATGGCAGCTATATGATATAGTCGTTCGATCCGGCCGATTCCGACAAATGTGCAGCGTATTTGTATTTAAAGACTTTTAGCAAAGTTTGGTCAAGATAGAAACAGACGGACGGACGGACGGACAGACGGACAGACGAAAATGAACTCAGCTCGTCATGCTGATCAAGAATATATACTTTATGTGGTCGGAAATGCTTTCTTCACTGCGTTACAAACATCGTGACAATTTTAATATACCCTCTGCAAGGGTATAAAAAATAAATACAATTTTTGTTATCCGATTGTCTTTGTATCGGGGTCGAGCTCACCCCTGAGCCAGCCGTTAGCAAGCCGGAAACCGATAGATGGACTCAGAAAGGAAATCGAAACATAACATTATTAATTACAAAACTAACCATTTTTGATTTATAAATAAAAGAATTAATTTTCAAATAGGCTTAAGGTAAACATGAATATAGAGAGAGCAAAAAGTTAGGGAGAATGCAAAGGCTTGTATATATGTATTTAAGAGACACACGAATATATGTAACAAAAAAAACATATAATCTGTTTGCTTTAATCGCAACAACGCCAAAGGCGAAGAAATCAAAAAAAGGAACCAGCGCCAAGCGAGACTCGATTAGCGGGACTTGTGCTCGCGAGTACACGCATTAACTGAACTTACAGTTTAAGAGAAAAATCCATACTCTTCTTTTTATTTTTCTCTTTATCTATTTTTGTCTTTATGATTAACACAATTAACACCAATCCGCGATTAGGTTTAAATAATTAATTTGATAAAAATTATAGCGGAAAATTTCACTCACCAAACTTTTTCCCGCGATGAAAGCGCTTCCATTGGCGTTGCAGAGGCTGTGAATCCCTTACAAAAGAAAATTAGTTATTTAAAACACTAATCACGGCTCACTTTGACTTTTGGCCCTTTTGGAACCGCGACAAGGCTTTGACATTCTCTGAGTTTATAAATTATTTGACTTTAACAGTGGCCTTTCACGCACAAAAAAAAACTATAAAAAAAATACTCTCTTGAAGAACAGCGCGACGGTAATTGCTCGCCCGAAGAACAATTAAAGCATACTAAAAATAGAAAAGCGCATTGAATTAGAAATCGTTTACTCTCTGCCTCTTGCTCTCAGAACAGCTGATGGTCGAAAATTTTTATGTAATTAATGTCATTTATTAATGCGGACCATTGCAGCTGCTAGCAAAGGTAAAATTTGGGATCTCCAGCTTCTGCTGTAAGGTATATTTTTCCTTAGTTTGTAGATACTATGTTAGCATTAACATTAAAAATTTATCAAGCGACGAATTAAGTTTTAGCTAGGCGTTGATTTAGGCTGCGCTACAGAGATTTAGAATCCGGCTTGAATGTCGAATTAGGTGTAGACTTAAGCAACGATTAAGGCTGCGCTTTAGGCTGAGAATAATACTCTGACTTGAGTGTCAAATCAGGTGCACTTAAAGCGACGGTTTAGCCACCACCTGTAGCGTTTAATGAAACGCTGACTTAAACAGCGGTTTAGGCGACAACTTAAGCGTCTAATAAGGCGTAGAGTTGAGCGGCTATTTAAGCGCCAGTTTAAGAGTCTACTAAGGCGTAGCTTTTAAGTGCCAAATCCTGGAAAAACGGATTTCTTTAAACTCTTTTCTAGGCGGGACAAGTCCCAACGAAAACTAACCCTTCTTTGAATTTTGCGCTTTATTTTATAATTTATATTTGTGGGTAAATTTAAGCAGCCAAATTTTCCCCGCCAACAATAATTACTCGAAGGATTAATACGGGCTAAAATAAAAGGGTTTTTTCAGTATTTCACTTTTGGACTAAATTTTATTTTTGTTCTTACTTTAAGAACACGCACTGCCTAATAAAAAATTACTTTTCTATGACTTCACTTTACTCTGGTACTTCTTGCTTGAACAGCGATTCAACTTTAATAAGTTGCACGCTAGTGCAAGGCGAGCAAGAGTGTTATATACTAGCGTCTGGGGGGAAAATTCCAACCCACCATGACTTCATCTTTTGGCATGAGCTAATCCAGCTTCCCTGCTACTCTCAGCTACTTATCTATCGCACCCTTTCCCTCAGCATGCAACACAAAGTTGGCACCATCTTAACAGTGGCGATCAGCTTATATAGCCCTGTTAAGTGTAATATAAGCAAAGAGCAGCTAAGCAGAATGTTAGTTTCGCTAAACGAAGAGAGCTGAGTAACAGCAGCAACTTTGAAGCTTCTGGTTTTAGGTTAGTTAACCTAAAAAGCATACTTGGCAAATTTTAACCCCAGACTAAGGGCCGTTTTCTCATGTTACCGTTTTTGAAAAATCCAGGTGGATTTCGAAATCCATCTGCATTTCCCATGTAGGTGGATTTCGCTCAATTGCTTTTCTCATGTAGATGGATTTTGGCTTTAGGTATTGTGGTACGGACACAACAGCAGGGCTGCAAAGGCACTAATTATAGGTTGGCAGCACGGGTAAATAAAGCTCTTTTTCTTTTGATTATTGAGCGCCAATTGAAATTAAAAATGTCGAACAATGAAAATAGAAAAATAAGCAAGCATTTTACGGTGGAACAGGAGCTGATTATTGTGGATCTCGTTGAGGAGAATAAGGATGTGTTGGAGAAAAAATAGTCGGACAAAGTGACCTGGAAACAGAAGAAGGAGACGTGGATCAAATTGGTCGAAAAATTCAGTGAACTTAATGGCATTTAGCGCGAATGACAGGATTTCTCCATGAATCGAAAGTCCAAGTCAGAACTATCAAAGAAGTTAGTGCACAAATTCAAATGATAATGATTTGACCAATAAACTGTTTCTGAGCTGCCTGGCCAGCAGCAGCAACTTCTACTGCATACGCATCCACCGCGTGTGGCCCAATTAAATATGAAAAAGCCGTGGGCTTGGGCTTGGTGCAATCTCATTCAACATAACTCCCCGCCACCCGATCGATTTGACCCTTTGCAGTCCGCAGTTGCTGTCAAATCCTTATCGGTGCCAACAATCGTTGCAGTGAACTTGCCTTTTGTCCTTCTATCTCTTCAGACATGTCTACAAGTGACTGTATATAAAAAGCCCGTCCAATATTTTCCATTTTTGGTTTCTTTTTACAAACGCAGTAATTTGAATTTCCATTAGAAAACTATGCTTCATATGGCCCCACATTAATTTTTATTGATTCTAAAAATTATAAAACCGTATATTCAGAAGCAGAACACAGTGATGCGTAACTGCATTGGACCTGCAGAAAGGCCACAAATCACATTGCTTTATTTGGCTACAGTAAATCACAACATTTTGTTATACAAAAATTGTCATAATTCGAAAACATTTATTGAAGGGAAAGTTGGAACTCGTAGCAATCTCCCATTCGAATTCACCAGTTAACCATTTCCAAAATTTAAATGGAGACAATGCCAGTGTTGAACAAGAAGTACCTGGCTTTTCCATCTATGAGCACAGAATGGGAAAAGAATGACAAAAATTTGATAAATTTCCAATAGTACAATATAATGTGTTAAAATATATATTTTATTAAAAAAAATTTAATTATATGTTGTGTTTGTCCCTTGGAGCAGGATTGCGCTCCAGATCGACACGCTGGCAGCCCGGCTTGGCTCGCCGTATGCGGGGTGGTCCTTTCGGATGCCATCCTCTCCCAAACACAAGCAATACATTTTGTATGTAATTTCGTGCCTACAGTCAATAGAAATAAAAAGTTAGTCCAATAAAGCTGTCCGATCCGCCCACAAACTTTTGTCCACATACATATTACTTTCATACACACCCATACATTCAGAAAACCCCTCAGAATCATACTCATCCCCCAGATACTTTCGCTCGCACCCATGCATTCCAAATATCACACGCACACTCGCAATCACGCTTAAGGTTCCCCGCTCAATCGCACATTCTCACTCACACATTCACATGTATGTACTCTCCAGTTTGATCTTACGATCGGCGGGCCCTTCCCACCCATTTCCACGCGTCTGCGTGGCCTGTGGACCAACGGTGGCCATGAGAGTTGATCCCCTAGTCTTAGTCGTCCTTCAAGTCATTCCCAGCTTGTGTCAGGCTTCCATGCAATGACCGATACCCCCTTTCCCAGCTCATAAAAAAAAACTTTAGCACTTCATTATTTTCTTATAATTATACAATGTTTATTTCCATTTGCCTCCATTGGTAGTTAAGATAAAAGATATAAAAAGAAACTTCGTAGAACCCAAAAAAAACGAAAGAAAAGCTAACTATTTATAAATAATAAAGAAATAAAAAGAAAGGATATACGATAAATGAAATATGAACTAAAAAAAAAACTATGATAAATATATATATATATAAAATTGTGAATCGAGCGAACTTAGCTGCCTAGGCTCATATATAAAAACAATTTAAATGCAAATAATTCGAAGTTAAATAAAACAACAAAAGGAATCGGCTAAGTTCAGCCGCTGACTATCTCGTCTGAGCGCCTATTAATCGTTCTAGGCATTACCGCTGGTTTTATTTATTTTTTTTGGTTTGCTATGGCAGAATGTTTGGCATACAGACTTACTCCGGATTTTGATGTTGGCGCCAGCATCTCAAGCCGATGATTTTTGCTGTAAAATAGAAAGATAACACACGCAAAACAAAATAAAACCACCGACACTACCGAACGCGAATGGCTATTCACAAACAACAACAAACTTTGACTGTGGCTGCTCTGTCGTGTCTAACGGACCCTTTGGGACCACCCCCCACTTTATTCCCTCTGCCGCTGTCGCCAAGGTAGTCCAATTGCTCCGCCTCAGATTTTTGGTGGTCTTCTTTTATTCCTCGCGTTCGTCCGAACTGCCGCTGAGGTAGTGCAGTCGCCTTTCCTGATGCGCCTGGTTCTAGTCGGCTCTCTGCGCTAAGCGTTTGAGACAAGCGCAGCTTGTCGCGCAGGGTCGTTGACCTGTCAGCCAAATTCGCCGCGCACTTGCTGCTAGTCGGATGTCTGGTCTGCTCGTCTTGTACAGCTGTCTTCGTCTGGGTTGGATTTGACTGGGGTGATGCGGGAGGAGGGGGTTTTCTTCTTTGCGAATATTTTTCTTCGATGCCAGAACCGTTAGACAGAGCCCTTTTTAAAGTTTAATTGTTTCTTTTGTTTGTTACACATATTTATTTTTTAACAATTATTTATATCAGTGCCAGTTTAATTATTTCTTTTGTTTTTTACACATATTTATTTTTTAGCAATTATATATATCAGTGCCATTTCACTTTCAATAGTGATCGAAATTTAATTTCATTTAATTTGCCGACAATTTTTTTTGTTCCCGCCGACAACCTCTCATTTTAAATCTCCCATCCAGACTAACTTAGCCCTTCAAATTTTTGCTGCTGTGCAAGACTGGGGATTCGGCTTCGGCTATTTTTTTTTTATTTTTGTCACCATCAGGCGATGTTCAGATACAATCAGCCTCATCTGAATATGACCACAACATATATTGAAAATTTGTACAGGCGAGCGTTGCAAGATACTAGCGTTGCCAAAAATCGGTTCTTACTATTTCAATTTCAAAGATGACAGCTCTTTAATTTGTATGGCTATTGCTGCTATTGTATGCTAATTATGGCTATATATGCTTATTATAAATTTAAATTTATTAAAATGCCGGCACATATGGTAAGTGTGACCGTTCGTACTTGCGATAGAAGTCCAGAACCAAAAACGTATATAGCTGTACCGTTCACTCGCATTTAATTAATGAAAAGACTTAGGCTGAGTTCACACTGTTCGACGCATGAGACATGATAATCTAGTAGGCCCTTTTGTTGTCTTGTTTTCATTGAGAATAATTTGCTATTTGACAATTAAAACAATACAACATGAAGGCTAACTATATTATTATGTCTCATTCGTCGAACAGTGTAAACTCAGCCTAATGTCGTGTCATTTAGGCTTTAGGATTTATTAATCAATTAATCGATTTCTGACCTTAATCAGAATGGAAATTCTGTGTTTTGGTCTGCATCCCTAAAAATTCTATAGTCGACATCGTAAAAATTAATCTTCTCGTCAATGAATTTGATAAAATTCTGTTAGCTTTTAAACAACAGCAGTTTATTTTCGCGTCGAGTGAACATAGGCATTTAGCAAAAGAATAGACCAACATTCAACATTCTAAAACGACCAACAAATTTTAGAACAAGTTCGATAGAAACGGAATACAATAGTGGAAACGGTGAAAATATCATATTCGTTTTTACAAGAACGCGATTAGAAACGCGATATCTGCGACTGATTTACAATTCGACATTCGATAGTCTCGGTCAACCCATGGTGTAAGATGGGCACACTAATTTTGTGAAAATTATTTTTTCATGTAAATATAAAGACACAAATTTGCAAAATAATTTCAATAAATAAAAGTATACATACGTGTCAAAATGTGAGTGGTGTAGATTACAGAGTGATTTGTGGCAGGCTGCAAAATAAAAGCACCACCAACGTACATATGAACATAATTTTGTTATATTGCCTGTGTGCCCGCGCGCATGTATGTTACTAATATACATACATACGTATGTATTTTTGTGTATACTTTCATAAAATTAGTTTAGTTTTAAAAATGATACATAATTAAAGTGTAGTGTAAGTGGCCTCTTGGCCCGTGGCGTGCATGAGGAAAATCATAAAAGAAAAATCTGTGCATGTATATACAAATGCATATGTATGTGTGTGAATATATTGGAGTCATTTTAATCATTCGCGAATATAAAAAAATAAACAAACATACATATGTACATCTGGACTTATTAATGAATTTGCAAAAATGCATTTAGTAATTTTTGTTAACATACTTTTGTGGTCATTGATATGCATGTATATATCAACATCGGTGACATAAATTTGACTCACATGCCTATATATACATACATACATATGTACATGTGGAAAAATATGTGAGCAAATGCAGATTATTAAATAAATAAATAAATATGCGAATTCAGATGTAATTATGCATACACATTGCATGTGTGCATTTTTATATCTACATACATACATATGTATGTGTGTGTGCATTATCATTAATTTATCCATAAGTATGCTGTGAGAAAATATAATAATACATATGTATGTACATACATATGTTATATTAATGTCACTGTACATAAATAAATTGATTGAAAACATGTATGTACATTTGCTTGTACATGGATACCTAACAGAAGGAAAATATACAATATGTACATGTGAAACTGTATTAGTTTGAGATCATATATTGCATTTTTTTTAAATTAAAAACATATGTATACCACTAATGAACTATATATGCTCTGTTAGTACTGGCTTTTAAGAATGTACATACAATAAAACGTATGTAAATGTGTAGCAATTTCTGCAAAATTTGTGTATAATGTGCGCTTACATACATATGTATGTGTGTGTCCTGTGTGCAACGCTCACACCTACGTACATTTGTGCATACGGATACATATGTACGTCCGTTTAAGTCGGTACATACAGAGCATATGATTGTGGTTGTAAGAATTGTGAGAAAGAGCACGTTAAATGTGGGTCAAGGTTTTGTCTCAATAAGAGCATCACCAAGAAAGCGGTGATTGTGTTCATACCCGTTACATTTAGAGCAAAAAGAGTATACTAAGTTCGTGCAAATGTTTGCAACAGACAGATGGAAAATTAAAAATGTACCACACTCGATTTCATTTCAGTGAAACAGGGAACAGGCCTGTATATATTCTCCATCAGCAGCCGAATTGATTTAGCGCTGTCAGTTTGTCTGTCCGTCCATTTGATGAAAATCTAATTCTCAGGGACTAAAAGAGCTGGAGCTACTAGTTTTTCAGTGTAGACTCGGTATTGTACAAAGGTCGCAATTTAAAAGTCAACACATTGTGCGGGTTCACCAGAGACACTTGATCACTAATCAGTTTAATAAGGTCCTTACCAAAAAAATATGACACTTTAAAGACAGATACATATTTAGAAGCTTACAAAGTAACAAAGAAAAGTTCAACCTGACTGACTGATTGGTGACCCTTGCACAGCCGGTTAGAGATAGCAAACTGAATTTTTCACAGTAACTCCATCTTATTTTGAAAGCGAGTACTAAGGCGGGGTTTTTGAAAATTCCGTCGGGGAAATGTGGAAAATTCACAAAAAACTGTTGTATATAACTTTTTTGTTTATCATTCGGTCAGCTCCAAATTTATTTTAAAAATTCGCAATAAAATTTCAGCAATGACTGCATACCTGTTTTCCGGAAAATTATCCCACTACACCCCCTGGGTGGAAAACGGGTTGAATGGCCGAAAGTTTAGTTTCCAAACGGTTAGCTCCAAACTCATTGTAAAAGCTACATATATGTGTACTCATAAGACTTAAAAATTTGAGAACAACCAAAACCACATTCGGAAAATGGCTGGAACAATGTTATACAAAACTCATATATATTGATATTTCATCCGATTCGCTCCAAACTTATTATTAACATCACGTTGTCACATTTGGGAAACAATATTTCTGTCTTCCTTTCGATCGGATTCAAAATCTTTTTGAAAGCTCTTTATAGAAATTTCATAAAAATTGTATTCGCTTTTATTGTAAAATCCATGTGGAAATGTGTCGTTTTTTTTTTCAATTTTTGCCCAATTTGCTTTAAAATCATATTCCAAGCTGCACATACAAAAATATGAAAAACATTACTTTTAAATTTTGGATAATATTTCACGAAAGTCGGAAATGGGCGGAAACCTGTTGTATGCCCTTTGGGCATAGCAGAATAAGCATAGGAAAACTGCCCCCGCAGTTATCAGCACCAAATTTAAAAGTTTGATAAAAATCTATAAGATACTCACTCTCCCAAAATTGTAGTCTCCTAATCGCAATTGGACGGGAGTTATGAGGCTGGAAAGTTAAACAGAAAAACTGTTTTTTCTTAAGAACCGCTTAACCGATTTTGATGGGTTAAATATATGTTGTAAGTGTTCAAAATACAATTCTAAAAATATTTTTTGCAGATTTTTATTACCAAAACTTTGGTCCAAAAATGATGATTGAATTTTTCAAATAATTTCTTCGCGGTGATAATCTTTTTCTACACCTCCAGTTTATTTCCTGTATTTTACATAAGGATATCCCTAATAACATATAATTTTTGCAATCAGATCGCAATTGGGCCTCATGGTGAAAAACAATTAAACATGTAAAATAGAATTTTACATATGGGGTATTCCATATCAACTCAGTCAATTTTTTTTATGTCTCCAAAAAATGTTTAATCGTTATCAAATAGAAGGACTATATATAGATGAGAATAGCTTTAAATGGTTTTCCCCACCGTCGATAGTTCTTAAGATAATGCGAAAAAGACTTGAAATTTAAAAAAAATCATAACTTTTGAACAGAACATCGGATTAAAACGATCCAAAGACAAATTCAAGTCATTTTCACGTAAACTTTTCGAAAAAAATATGGGACAACTCTAAGAGCTATCTATAGACGGTTTTTAAAGAAAAAAATAGAAGGCTAACATCGGCTACGCCGATGTTTTAAATACCCTTGCAGTTTTTGAAAGGCGCTACCATTGATAACAAAAAAGTTTTTCTCATTAGAATTAGTTTTTAGACCGATCGTTCCTATGGCAGCTATATGCTATAGTCATCCGATTTTGATAAATTTTTTCAGAATTGTGTAAAAGCATATAAAACTAATATATACCACGATTGGTGACGCTACGATGGAAAACAAAAAAGTTTTTCTCACTATAACTAGTTTTTGGACCGATCGTTCCTATAGCAGCTATATGCTATAGTAATCCGTTTCCGATAATTTTTTCCAGAATTGTGTGGAAGCATATAAAACTAATATATACCACGATTGGTGACGCTACGATGGAAAACAAAAAAGTTTTTCTCACTAAAACTTGTTTTCGGACCGACCGTTTATATGGCAGCTATATGCTATAGTCATCAGATTTTGATCAATTTTTTCAGAATTGTGTGAAAGCATATAAAACTTATAGATACCTCGATTGGTGACGCTACGATGGAAAACAAACAAGTTTTTCTCACTAGTACTAATTTTTGACCGATCGTTCCTATGGCAGCTATATGATATAGTCATCCGATCCGGCCGATTCCGACAAATGTGTAGCGTATTTGTTTTTAAAGACTTTTTACAAAGTTTGGTCGAGATAGCTTTAAAACTGAGGGAGGAGATAGCATAGAAACAGACGGACAGACGGACGGACGGACAGACGGACAGACGGAAATGAACTCAGCTCGTCATGCTCATCAAGAATAAATATACTTTATGTGGTCGGAAATGCTTCCTTCTATGCGTTACAAACATCGTGACAATTTTAATATACCCTCTGAAAGGGTATAAAAAGCTATTGATATTGATCAAATATAATTGTATATTTTTTAAAAGATGAAAAACACGCGCTTTTATTTGTGTGCATGTAAACTTAATTGAAATATCAGCGATTAATAATTTTTTGGAGACATACAAAAAATTGACTACCTTGATATGGAATATCCCATATGTAAAATTCTATTTTACATGTTTAATTGTTTTTCACCATGAAGCCCAATTGCGATCTGATTGCAAAAATTATATGTTATTAGGGATATCCTTATGTAAAATACAGGAAATAAACTGGAGGTGTAGAAAAAGATTATCACCGCGAAGAAATTATTTGAAAAATTCAATCATCATTTTTGGACCAAAGTTTTGGTAATAAAAATCTGCAAAAAATATTTTTAGAATTGTATTTTGAACACTTACAACATATATTTAACCCATCAAAATCGGTTAAGCGGTTCTTAAGAAAAAACAGTTTTTCTGTTTAACTTTCCAGCCTCATAACTCCCGTCCAATTGCGATTAGGAGACTACAATTTTGGGAGAGAGAGTTTCTTATAGATGTTAATCAAACTTTTAAATTTGGTGCTGATAACTGCGGGGGCAGTTTTCCTATGCTTATTCTGCTATGCCCTTTATGTTTAAAGCTCATATAAGCAGAGGGATTTAAAAAATCCGTAAAATTGGCGAAAAATGGTCAGAAAAAATTTAATTTGTTATTTATGCTATTCATATTAAGAACTCATTACCCGACTTCGCTGGTTTGATTTTAAAATTTTTAAGATAATGTTGTTATTATTGAGTTATGTAGGTCCGAAAGAAGAACAAAAAAGTCGCATACATCAGTTTTCCGTCAATTTTTTGACTTGCATAATATTTTTCCTGTATTAACGCATTTGTTTGTCGACTTTAGCGAATTCGGACGTTATCCTGCATTAAAACATCGTTTTTTTTCGGATTCCACCTAAAAATGGTCGCAAAATTTTCTCTAGTACCTGTATGTAGTCAATACTGTTCATCCTTGAGCTGGTGCAAGTCGAGTGATCCAAACTTGTTAAATGCACCACATAGCATGACTGAACCGCCTCCAAAGTTTATCTTTAAGAAATAAAGGGCGTTTTTTTTTTGTACGCTCCAATTATGTCGAAAACCACCTGGTCCATCGAGATCAAACATTTTTCATCAGAAAAAATAATCTGTAAGAAAATATACGGTAAGCTTATACGAGAGAGAAATGCAACATTTTGATATGGGCATTTTCGTGATGTTGAACGCGGACGTTTGTACACATATCAAGTAAAAAAAAAACTAAATTAAATGCATTTTCAAGTCGTTTTTATACACTTAAAAAGTGTATATTAATTTTGCCCAGAAGTTTGTAACGCATAGAAATATTCATTTCCGACCCCATAAACTATATATATTCTTGATCAGGACGACGAGCTGAGTCCAATTCCGGCTGTCCGTCCGTCTGTCTGTCTGTTTCTACGCGAACAAGTCCCTCAGTTTTAAAGCTTACGAGCTGAAATTTTGCACAGAGTCTTCTTTATACTGCACGCAACTAATATGTCGGAATTGGCCGGATCGGATGACAATATCATATAGCTGCCATAGAAACAGTCGGTCAAAAAACTAGTTCTAGTGAGAAAAACTTTTTTGTTTTCCATCGTAGCGTCACTAATCTTTGTATATGTTGGTTTTATATGCTTCCACACATTTATGGAAAAATTGATCAAAATCGGATGACAATATCATATAGCTGCCATATAAACGGTCGTTCCAAAAACTAGTTCTAATGAGAAAAACTTTTTGTTTTCAATCGTAGCGTCACTAATCTTGGTTTATGTTAGTTTTATATGCTTTCACATAATACAGGAAAAATTAATCAAAATCAGATGACTTTATTGTATAGCTCCCATAGAAACGGTCGGTCAAAAAACTACTTCTAGTTAGAAAAACTTTTTTGTGTCCTGTTGTAGCGCCCCCAATCTTGGTATATATTAGTTTTATATGCTTTCACATAATTTTGCAAAAATTTATCAAAATCGAATGACTATAGCATATAGCTGCCATCGGTCGGAAAATGTGATTTACTAAGATAAGGTTTTTTATGGTATCAAATTTTTATTATCAACGATTTAAATATTTTATTTTAAATATCTGATATCTATATCCTATATATATTTTACCGGTTAAATCAGTTGGAGTAAAGTTTTTTTCAAGTGTATTAAAACTTTGGCACAGTCGCAGTTAGCTTTGCCTTCTCGTTTTCGTGTTTGTTTTTTCTTTTGTTTAATATAATGTGTTTGAAATATTAAAAAACAAACAAAAAATTATTTTTTTCAAAACAGCTTTTTTATACTCTGTACCGAAGGTACACAGAGTATATTGGGTTTGTGCAAATGTATGTAACAGCCAGAAGGAGGCATCTCCGACCCTATAAAGTATATATATTCTTGATCAGCATCAACAGCCGAGTCGATATAGCCATGTCCGTCTGTCCGTCTGTCTGTCCGTCTGTCCGTATGAACGAAGAGATCTCAGAGATGGTAAGAGATAGAGGTTTGAGGTGTATGGAACATATATTTCTTATACTTGCAGGCAGATCAAGTTTAGTTTTAATTTTTGCCACGCCCCCTGCCTCCCCCGCAAATTAAAAAAAACGAAATAACTCCTACAATTTTCAAGATAGATAGTTCGAACATTTTAGACATATATTCTACTACTTATTTTGAATCGACCCGCCATACATCGTTTTTCGATCAGATGAACGATATTAGAGCTGTACGTAAAAGAAAATAAAAACCAACGCCAACAACAACACCGTTGCCATTGGTAGAACTTACGAGAAAGAGAGAGCGAGAAGGCAATAGCAAACTGGTAATTTCCCAATTGGACCTTGCTATGAGAGGAGCGATGTAATTGAGATGGCCTGCGGTCAGAAATCACGCGTGATAGGAAATTATATACAAATTTTACGAGTTATATACTAGGGTAATTCTACTCATCAGTACTTATCGAGCCCCCTTACATCGTTTTTCAACCAGATGAACGATAGTCGAAAGAGTTGCCACCCACAGATTTTGAAAAAACCTCACACTTTAAAGTTATTAGTTTCGTACAAACAGGTACAGAGTATATTACAGTCGGGCTTGACCGACTTTCTTACTTGTTCTTAGCTTTTTCCACCTGGGATTCCGCTTTTTTAGCTGTTTTTTTTTTGTAAATCCAGCTTTTTTTGCTCAGAAAAAAATGACATCACTGGTCCCTCAGTTTTGAATCTATCGAGCTGAAATTTTGCACAGAGTCTTCTTTTTGCTGCACGCAACTAATATGTCGGAACCGGCCGGATGGGATGACTATATCGTATAGCAGCCATAGGAACGATCGGTCGGTAAATAAGTCTTAGTGAGAAAAACTTTTTGTCAGGTTTCGCTAAGTTCTGTCTATATGTAGGTGGCCCCGAAAACAACTTCTGTTTTTGTCTCATTCGAATCGCCTCTTATTTTGCCATTATTTTGGAGCCAGGATTTCACTTGCCATTCGCGTTATCACTAACACCGTGTGACAGTGAAAATATACTTTTGAAATGACCTATCGTACGCTGTAGAGGAGGTCGAGTATAGCATTTCCTCATACTTAGTTTGTTCAATACACCCCCAAAATCTGAAGTTATGGCCCAAAAACCGCTTTTTGCCTTTTTTACTCCATTAAGTTGAAATAATTCGCGCATTGACCGTCCGATTGTTTCAAACCTTGAAAATTCTGATAGCAACGGAATGAATCTAATATATTGTAATCAGTGGTTATATAGATTCAACGCGATGGCTGAGAAATGCGGGTTACAGTTATGGAAATTTCACCCTTTTTTTATGAAATTTCAACTTTACCCACCATTGGTTTAACTATTTTGTTCTAAGCGATTTTTTCTTAAACTTTATGGTAAAAGTCCATTCAATTCTACGTTAAACACAGCTGGTCCCAATAATTTTGGTTACCATTTGACGACGCTATTCGCAGATTTCAGAGCACACCTTGTCTGTTTTTCATTTTTTAACATAGTTGAGTGTCAGTATAAGTAAACTTTGATTTATTTTTAGTGTGCTTACATTTTAGTGTGTGCAAGTAAAAGTATACTATGTTTATGCCTGACGGGAAATTTAAATTATATTTCTTAAATACAAAAAAAATATATATTCACGTTTATGCTTTACGAATTCTGGACCAATAGATAGATAGGTAAGTAGTTCCGGCTGGTCCCGGGTGGGGGCCACATAAAGACCATTTGGAGATATGTTTCGCCTAAGATGTCCAACAGGATCTTTGACGTTTTGGCGAATAGCATTATATTTTTGAGGGGACTCTTGGTCGCGTTCCAAGGGGTGTAAAGGTGTTTTAGTCTTGGCCTGAAAACTGCTGGACAGCTGCTGATAAGGAGCTAAGTTAAGTTTCAGGGGATTCGCGTTAAGCACTTTTTGACTGTTGATTTGCCAATTACTCGCTTATTGTTTCATGGACATGATTTTAAAATATTGTAACTGTGGATATTTTGTCCTGATTAAACGGGCTACAACCAAAAGATGTGGGGACGAACATATGTTTGTTCGATGCAGCCTACATTTTTATTGAATGATCTTATTAGCAAGATCTTTGTGACCATCCCACATCGCCTATCCCATACCCATAGCATGCCTTTAAAGTTTATCCTGAAAGAGTTAGGTTTTATTTATGTTTTGGAGATTTCTGGTATAGACAAGTCCGCTATACACAGAATGTACAATAGAAAACAGGTTCCAATACATTGCCATGAGATACGGATGATTCATCGCTAGCAACGACTATAAAATTCTTTAAATAAAATACCAAGTAAACGGAAGTAAAACGAAAGAGCACCAGCTATTAAATAAAGTACAGATAGATTCTATTCGTCGGTCTTGCTCCCGTCGGACCATATGTGGCAAAAAATTTTGGTGCATGCACCTAATTTTTTCGCCAGGATTAAGCAAATCAGCAAGCAGCTCATCACCACCAGATGCCTAATAGATTTTGAGAATTTTTTTGAGTAAACGATATTATCCTGATCCTGTGAGTCTATCTTCTATATCGACGATTGGTGGTCTCGTGTTCTTTTCTAGAAGCGGTGTTATGTTCGTCGTTGCCTCTTGCGGATCTGTGGCCAGATTTTATTTTGCTTATCTGAGCTGTTCTTCTTCTTCCCGATTTACCAATATTTTTGTCCTATCTACCCTTATGGGGTAACAGTAAATGGAGAATGGCAATATTGGTACAGAATTCGTAAAGCATAAACGTGAATATATATTTTTTTTGTATTTAAGAAATATAATTTAAATTTCCCGTCAGGCATAAACATAGTATACTTTTACTTGCACACACTAAAATGTAAGCACACTAAAAATAAATCAAAGTTTACTTATACTGACACTCAACTATGTTAAAAAATGAAAAACAGACAAGGTGTGCTCTGAAATCTGCGAATAGCGTCGTCAAATGGTAACCAAAATTATTGGGACCACCTGTGTTTAACGTAGAATTGAATGGACTTTTACCATAAAGTTTAAGAAAAAATCGCTTAGAACAAAATAGTTAAGCCAATGGTGGGTAAAGTAGAAATTTCATAAAAAAGGGTGAAATTTCCATAACTGTAACCCGCATTTCTCAGCCATCGCGTTGAATTTATATAACCACTGATTACAATATATTAGATTCATTCCGTTGCTATCAGAATTTTCAAGGTTTGAAACAATCGGACGGTCAATGCGCGAATTATTTCAACTTAATGGAGTAAAAAAGGCAAAAAGCGGTTTTTGGGCCATAACTTCAGATTTTGGGGGTGTATTGAACAAACTAAGTATGAGGAAATGCTATACTCGACCAGCCCCACAATCTGCACTGGGTCTCGTGAAAAGTATATTCAAAATTTTTGGATTTGTAACACTGTGTAATTATAGTGATACTGAATAGCTATATTATAAAGTAAAACGAGAAGGCAAAGCTAACTTCGACTGTGCCGAAGTTTTAATACACTTGAAAAACTTTACTCCAGCTGATTTAACCGGTAAAATATATATAGGATATAGACATCAGATATTTAAAATTTTTAAATCATTGATAATAAAAATTTGATACCATTAAAAAAAACTTTTCTTGGTAAAACACATTTTACGACCGATCAATCCTTTGGCAGCTATTACTATAGTAATCCGATTTTGATAAATTTTTTCAAAATTATTAGAAAGCATATAAAACTAATATATACCAAGATTGGGGACGCTACGATAGAAAATAAAAAAAGTTATTCTAACTAGAAGTAGTTTTTTGACCGACCGTTTCTATGGGAGCTATATAATATAGTCATCCGATTTTAATTAATTTTTCCTGTATTATGTGAAAGCATATAAAACTAACATATACCAAGTTTAGTGACGCTACGATGGAAAACAAAAAAGTTTTTCCCACTAGAACTAGTTCTTAGACCGATCGTTCCTATGGGAATACCCGTTACTCGTAGAGTAAAAAGGGTATACTAAGTTCGTGCAAATGTATGTAACAGGCAGAAGGAAGCATCTCCGACCCCATAAAGTATATATATTCTTGATCAGCATCAATAGCCGAGTCGATATAGACATGTCCGCCTGTCCGTCCATCTGTATGAACACCTAGATCTCAGGGACTATAAGAGCTAGAGCTACCATTTTTTCAGTGTAGACTTGTATCTTCTGCACGCAGATCAAGTTTGTTTCAAATTTTTACCACGCCCCCGCAATATGAAAAAAACCGCATATCTCCCACAATTATGAAAATAGATTGTTCAAACCTTTTTGACATATATTTTAATCATCATTACCTATCGATCCGCCATACATCATTTTCTGATCAGATGAAGGATAGATGAGTTGCCACCCACGCAATTTGGAAAATACCTCATATCTCCCACAATTTTGAAAATATATGGTTCGAACCCTCTACACATATATTTAAAGCATCATTACCTATCGATCCGCCATACATTATTTCCTGATCAGATGAACGATAGAAAAATTTCCGCCCCCGCAATTTGAAAAATACCTCATATCTTCCACAATTTCGAAAAAAAATGGTCGAACCTTCTAGACATATATTTTAATCACAATTACTTATGGATCCGCTTTACTTCATTTCCCGATCAGATGAGCTATAGTAGAGTTGCCACCCCCGCAATTTGGAAAAAACCTCATATCTCCCACAATTTGGGCATGTTGATACCCTGAGTAACGGGTATATCGAAGTCGAGCAGGGCCGACTTCAACTTACGATCTCGTTTGAGTTGTAATGATGGTTTCATACGAAAATTTTTTTTTATGTTTTTTACGAAGTTACCATTTTTTTTGTAAATTCCAATAATATGATATATTATTCTTGAAAAATATAAGTAAATAGTTTTAAACGTCCTCTAATTTACTTCATTTACAGTTTTTCGATATCATTGCGCATTCAAAAGTTATAGAATAAAATCTAAAAAAACTAAAAAAAATGTTACATAATTTTTATTACCAAAATTACATTAAATTAGGAAATATTTAATTAGAAATCAAGTTATTGTTGGAGAACAAAAGGGAAAACATTAAAAATTTATTTTATTGCGATTTTACTTAATATTTGATAATTTTAAATAATTAGTTGTACAAAATTTTATTGTAAAAAAGGTTGCAATTATTTTAGTTTTTGGACCTTAACTTTTGAAAGCGCAATGATATCGAAAATCTGTAAATGTATTTTATTATTTATTATTTATTCAGATTTCACAAGAATCAGATATAATTTTTTTACAATTTAGAAAAAATTTAACTTGATGAAAAACTTAAAAAAAAAATTTGTATGAAGCCATCGTTATAACTCATAAAACTAAAGATGCAGTTCGATTCCCAGGGCCCAAAATAGGGGAAAACCGTTAAAGTTAACCATGTCTTTTTTTTCGACTTGCACAGTGTTATTAGTAGAATAATTCCCTAGAAGGTCCGAACAATTTTTTTTATTTTTTTGGGAGATAAGAGGACGGGAGGAAAAAACGTGATCTGCGTGCAGACATTACAAATCTACACTGGAAAAATGGTTGCTCTAGCTCTTCTAGTCTCTGAGATCTAGGTGTTCATACAGACGAACGGACAGGGCTAAATCAACTCGGCTATTGATGCTGATCAAGAATATATATATTTCATGGGGTCGTAGATGCTTTCTTCTTACATACATTTGCACGAACTTAGTATAGCCTAGCTCGAAGCGGTAATCGCTTGATACAGAACGAAAAGTGTTTTTGGTGTTCAGCTTTTCAAAGTTTTGAGCAAAGACTGTTGTTTACTTGAGAACACCCTAAAAGTGTGGGTCGATTTTTGCGAGCTATGGAATTGTCTGCACGTAGACATTGTTTATTTTAAAGTTTTGCCAAGCCCCGTCCCACCCCCGCTATAGAAAATGTTAAATAACTCATACAATTTTACAGATAACAAGAGCTCTACATTTACATATATGTAAATGCCTAATACCAATTTTGGAACACTGTTTTTTGGTCATAAAATGAAAACGAATGAATATTTTTGAAAACTTGTTTCTTCTTTTTATTCGGTCACTCAATGGGTTACACATCGTAAAACAACTTATTTGAAATGGACGCCTTTTGCCATCCAGCAACAGCAACGCCGAAGTCTCTCTGGCCATTCATCGATCAAAGTGCGGGAAATTGTCCACTGCTCAGGCAAGGTCCACTGCTCGGGCAAGTCCTCAATATTTGAGTGCTGGGTAGAGCAAAACCTCGAGAACGGACCACAGTTTGTAGTTCAATGGTTTCAGGTCTGAGCTACCAGCAGGCCAATCATTCGTATAAATGAAGTTCAGAACAAGGTTATTTAGCCATGTTTAAGTCGTTTTTACCTTGTGAGCTGGAGCGTAGTCATGTCATATTGAGAGCAGGGAATCAAACCGAATCGAATTTCAGTTGCGGTTCTGGTACGTTCCAAAACTAATGTTTCGGTAAAAGGTTCTGTTTAGGTTCTAGTTTATTTCGGTATTCGGTTCCGTATCGGTACCTTGGTTTAGATTTAGGCATACCGGTACTTACCGGTATAATATAAAAATCCTTTAAACCGAAGATATAATAGAACGGGTAGGACTACAGAAAGTAGTTAAAAAGAAGGAAAATTAAACATAACTGTACCCCAAAAAAACAAATGTTCTTATAATACTTGTGTAACTGGAAGAGCAAGAAGAACTTTGCTATCTGATGGAATGTTAAATACTCTGTTTTTTTCCGATAACGTTACTGATCGCAATGTAATCCTGCTGTTAGGTTAAGTCCATTTGGGCCAATTAGTTCGTTTCCTTTGTAAATGCAAAAATAAAGGATAAATTAATAATATTTGGAATATATTGATCCAAAATAGATGCAAAGAAATAAGATGAAATTGTTATTTTTATACCCGTTACTCGTAGAGTAAAATGGGTATACTAAGTTCGTGCAAATGTATGTAACAGGCAGAAGGAAGCATCTCCAACCCCGTAAAGTATATATATTCTTGATAAGCATCAATAGTCGAGTCGATATAGACATGTACGTCTGTCTGTCCGTCTGTATGAACACCTAGATCTCAGAGACTATAAGAGCTACCATTTTTCAGTGTAAACTTGTATCTTCTGCACGCAGATCAAGTTTGTTTCAAATTTTGCCACGCCCGCTCCCGCCCCCGCAATATGAAAAAAACCTCATATCTCCCACAATTTTGAAAATAGATTGTTCGAACCTTCTAAGCTAATATTTTCAACATCATTACCCATCGATCCGCCATACATCATTTCCTGATCAGATGATTGATAGAAAAGTTTCCGCCCCCGCAGTTTGAAAAATACCTCATATCTCCCACAATTTTGAAAAACAAATTGGTCGAACCTTCTAAACATATATTTTAATCAACATTACTTATCGATCAGCCATACAACATATCCCGATCAGATGAGCTTTTGTAGAGTTTCAACCCCTGCAATTTGAAAAAACCTCATATCTCCAACAATTTGTGCATGTTGTGATCTAATAAAATATTCTTAAATAAACCTTAACCCGAGTAACGGGTATATCGAAGTCGAGCAGGGCCGACTTCTACTTACGCTCTCGTTATTGAAAATTTCAGTTTATACCAGATGGTCCCTTAAACAAACATTTGTAAGTTTTTGCTAACGATTACCCTGCGTTTTACTCTGAGGAAATCCCTGATTGAAGCAATAAAACTGAAATAACAAAAAAAAAACTCAGAACCGAAACTGTACCGGTACAATGTTTTGGTTCTTTTCGGCCATTTCGGTTTCAAAAAAAAAGGTTCCGAAATACCGTTTCTCAAAAAATAAATAATAACGGTTACGGATCTGGTTCTGAGTTTCAATCGGTTCTTTTCGGTATACGGTTCCGGTTCGGGTTCCGGTTTGACACCCTGGTTGAGAGGCTTCACAACCTTTTTCAAAACTTCGGATTGATGCATTTTCGCCGAAGTTTCAAATCTGATTTTGTAATTTTTGCAGGCCAATTAAAAAACATGATTTTCAATAGAGCCCAATTCCATAATTGCAAACACCTGACTCCAAAAACTTTTAATGCAGTAATATAGCTTAAAAGTCACTTGTGAAATAGCCGACAAGCTGGAGTGGATGCGTTCAATGGTTCTCGAGAATAAGTGGGTCCAATTCGTGTACCAAGACAATTGCGGGTACTAGGTATATAGCGAAGATGTGCAAATTTAAACTTTTTAATATATTTGGGGTCCCTGTGCGCTCAGTCAGCCATACTAATGTTGATGTTTACAGTTAATGTTAATATTAATATTTTACTTTAATACTAACATTTTATGTTCATATCAACATTTAATAAAAGGTTATTTAATAATCCATTTCCCTGAGAAACGGGTAAATCCAATTCGGGTAGGGCCGACTTTAACTTAAGCTCTCGTTTAATTTGTGGTAGCTTCTATAATCTTATCAATTATACAAATATGTAGGATTGTGTATATCCAATAAAGTAAATGTTTATTTAAAAGTAATAACCCGAACGGGAAAATGACAAAAATAGGGGATGTTTAATATTCAACTTAAGATCAGCAACTTTTCAACGTGCGTGCGACTTCTACGGCAGACTCTCGACGACTCTCTGTAAAGTCAAACGTCTCTCGCTCTCTCAGTGCGGCCACTGCCTATCAGCTGCGCTCGAGTGGGATGCCACCTTACATTCGGCCATCCTGATAATCCTCATCCGACCCGGATGAAAGAAGCTCCTCGTTATCGGCAACAAACCTCCACAGCTTCATGTTGTCGCAGCTGGTGCTCGTAACATTTGGGCCTTCTGAGTCACTGCCAACCTTTTTTACTTCGTACCGGCCATTTCTTTTAACCGTGACAACCTCGTACGGTCCCAGAAATTGGCTTGCCAACTTGCGCCCAGCAACGAACTGCGTTCTCTTAATTGCGACCAAGTCACCCAGGGCGTATACGTGATCAGCTCGGCGTTTCTTGTCATAGTTGCGCTTATATACCATTTGTGCTTCTTGTTAGTTGCGTTTCGCCTCTTCACGCAACTTCTGCCGCTCTTCATCAAATTCAGCCACCAGCTCTTGGTTCAAAATTTCCAATAGATGATTTTCAGGTTTGGTATACATCTTGGTGCCAAACATAATTTCAAATGGCGACGATTTTGTGGATGAATGTATGTGCGAGTTAATAGCCATCTGCACCTGAGGCACATATTTAAACCATTTCGACGGCTGATCTGCTGACAGCTTCGATATTATGGACAAAATTGATCTGTTTACTCGTTCTATTTGCCCATTGCCTCTGGCCACTCCTGTAGTAGACCAAATGTGCTCAACATTGGTTGTGGCGAGGAACTCTCCGAAAGCATTCGACGTAAATGCCACACCTTTATCGCTTACCACTCTTTTGGGAAAGCCGAACACGCTTGACCAATCGCTCAACTTTTTAAGGACTTCTACTTGACCAGTCGACTTAGTGGTGAAAAGCCATACAAACTTGGAGAAACCATCAACAATTGCCAGAATAAACTTATACTGTTTTGAGGTCGCATCCATCGGTCCCAAGTGGTCGACATGCAGCGTATGTAATGGAGTTTCGCCTTTCTCGATACAACTGAGGAACCCTTCCTGCTTGCCCAGATTTTTGTTGTGCATGATACAGCGTATACAGTTAGCGATGCATTTTAGAACTTTCATTTCCAGATGAGGGATCCGGAACTGCTGCTGAATGTTATGTATGGTCTTTTTTACTGCAAAATGGCCCATACCATGTGCCTCTTGGATGACATCGCGTTCTATTAGCTTTGGAACATCCAGTAACTCATTTCCAGCAACAACCTTGTACAGCAGCCCTCCTTTTAACTTGTAGTCTTCAAACGGCTTGTTTTAAAGTATTTCGACAACAGTCTTGATGTGCTCGTCTTTAACCGATTAGAAACTTCCGATGAGATAAGGAGCACATCTTGCGGGTAGCGGCTGAGATAATCAACATGCTTCATTTTATCTGCTGAACGATGTTCTGTTTCAAAGTCAAAATCTTGTAGATATAATATCCATGGCGCAACTTCCCTCGGCACGTCTTGTTTGGTTGTCGTCAGTTTGAAAGCGATACAGTCTGTGACCAATTTAAAGTAAACACCCAGCAAATAGTGTCTAAACTTTTTTAACGCCAAAAACGCAGCTTTCACCTCCAGTATATAACTGTGCAGCTTTGATTCAGCCTGGGACGTCTTTTTACTCCAATAGTATACTGGATGAAGCTTACCATCGAATATCTGTAGGAGAACAGCTTCGTAACCGTCTTTCGATGCGTCTGTGTGAAGTTCTGTCGGAGCATCACGTGCACAAACACAGGGCTGCAAACCTAAAAATTTTTTGCGGAGCTAAGGTTAGCGGGTTCGAACCAAAATTTTTCAATGGTTAATGTTCGGAAATTAAAGGTTCAAGGTTTTTGAGCGAGGGTTTCGGTTCGAACCTTGGTTCAGACCACGTTTTTCCCAATTTTAATATAAAAGCAATTAATTTAATAAGTATGCAAAACAATTTATAGAATTTCTTTATTTTTAATTATTTAAATATTAGATTTCGTTTTAATTTAAGTTTATTATGTCTTATGTATGTCTTCAAGTAATTGCTTGTCTATGCTACTTCTTTGGTCATTTACAAATACGAGTACATCACATGTTTGCATAAATGTTTTTTTTTTTTTTTTTTTTTTTTTTGAGGGTGGTTGAAAGCATTGGAAGCCTCCTCGGTACCGGGAACTGGCAGCCGAAGTGTGGGACTTGCGTAAGCTCACCCACTAAACATTCCACCCTCTTCCCGATTCCCGGCGGCACCACCGTTAGGTATTACTTCGCCGGGGGGAATGCCCAAGGCTCTTCTAGGATTCTCTCCTTGTATTAACATAGTTGCGCTGTCTTTCAGCGCTGCGCAGTCTTTTGAGAATTACTGTGGCCATATAGCTTACCGCTGACCAATTTTGTTCTGACTCAAGCATGATGTCCACCAGGTTACAAGCGGCTGGTAACCTCCCTACCCTCATGCTTAGGTCGCTTCTTTCATTATTGTATAACGGACAGACAAAAAATACGTGTTCTGCGTCTTCTATTGCCCCTGTGCCCACACAGTGGGTACAGAAAGGGCTGTCTTCATGCTTAAATCTATGCAAATAGGATCTAAAGCACCCATGTCCCGTCAAAAGTTGCGTCAGGTAATAGTCGATATGACCATGTCTTCTGTCCAGCCATCTTCTTAAGTCTGGAATCAGGCTAAAGGTTCAGCGTCCGTTTGTGGAATTTGTCCACCGGTTCTGCCAGGTCAGTAGTGTTTGCCTGCGCAACTCGGCTCTATAGTCTGTCAATGGACCCGCAATTGATTGCCTCCTGATCTCTGCTGCTTCCTCGGCGATTAGGTCTAGTGGAATGATGCCAGCTATGACCAATGCTGCGTCGTGGGACACAGTGCGGAATGCGCAACTCACACGAAGGGCACATAGGCGCCTAACCGTGTTGGCACAGCGGGTGTAGGTACTGTGTGTTGTCGCCTGGGCCCATATTGGCGCTGCATATAGTAAGGTAGAACTTACTACACTCGCGAGTAATTGCCGCCTCGGTTGCCTTGGTCCTCTGGTGTTAGCCATTATTCGTGCCAGCGATGCTGCTGTAATGCTTGCCCTGTTGCTCGCATGTATGAGGTGCTGTTTAAAGCTGAGCCTATGGTCAATGGTGACCCCTAGGTACCTCAGGTGTGGTCGGGATGTTATGGCAGAGTCTCCTACACGGATATTCGCTGTCTCTACCATCTTCCTACTGCTGATGAGTATCGCTTCAGTTTTGTGAGCTGCCAGTGCTAATCCTGCTGTATTTAGCCATTGGCTAACTATGGCCACCGCTAAATTGCAGGTCTGCTCAATGTGGCTGAGGTGTTTGCCCACAACAACTACGGCGATATCATCCGCGAAACCAATAATGCTCACGCCCTGCGGAAATTGCAGCTTCAGTACGCCATCGTACATTGTGTTCCATAACAATGGCCCTAGTACGGATCCTTGTGGGACACCTCCAGTTACGGCGTATGACACAGAGCCGAGGTCGGTATTATAGAGCAGCACTCGATCTCTAAAGTAGTCCTCCACTATTTTGCTGAGGTATGCTGGAACTCCTGCATCCTCAAGGGCATTAAGTATGCAGCTCCATCTAGCCGTGTTAAACGCATTTTTTATGTCGAGCGTCGCTACTAGACAATATTCTTTGGCGCCATGCCTCCATCGATCCCCTTCAATTGCCTGACTGGCTGTTTCGCACAGTTTGCTTACTGCATCTATGGTTGACCGTCTCCTCCGAAAGCCAAATTGCATAGGTGACAGGTGTTTGCATAAATGTGCATACATATGTATGTACATACATATGTACATATGTACTTACATTTGTGGCCAGGCCCACTTCTAATATGTATGCACATACATATACAGCTATCCATGTATGTATGTATGAACTATAGATATGTACAATGTTTTTTATATATACATATATGCATATAAAATCTTACCGATTTTGCAAAACATTAGTTATATTTTCTCGAATGCGTTGAGCCCTTGCTGCAATTACATTTCTTATGTTTTGTCTGTTGATAATAAGTGGCGGCCATTCTTTGTTATGAGCTCCACACAGGCATCGGATATATCTTCTTTGGAAATTTTCACTTTAATTAGTTTTTCACACACAAAATTGATCATAGATTGGGGTTTTTTCGCCACACTTGGAACTTTTTTTTCACGATTTCTTCGAAAAGACCTTTGTGCTTCCGTTCAAGGTACCGCATTAAATTTGCTGCATGCCTGCCGCTCATCTTGAGTTTACATTCGTGACATTGTGATTTGTCAGTGTTTATATCGTATGTAAATTTTGAAAATATTAATTTGCTCGCCATTGTACACCTTCTTCTTTAAACTTCTAAGCGAGAATGAATTCGCGTGCCAAAATACGCGTTAATACATTGTAAGTTGTGGTATGTTTGTATTTTTGTCTCTTTCTATTTCTATTCTTCTTTGCGCGTGCCACACACATAAACACGTATGTACTTTTTTTTGGACTAGCGGCTAGTCCATGATCGATCTTGTCAGCTTTGCTGTGGAATTCGGCTGTTCAATCCAGCAGAGGCCGAAGTCTGAATTTATATTGTACATATGTATATATTGTACATATGTAAGTGGGTTGGCAAAGATGTATGTACATATGCATACAGGTTTTCAAGTAGTTAAAAGCAAGAAAATATCAGATCGAAGATTTTGTGGATTTTTTGCCTTAGTTGACGTTTTTTCGTCTCTTCAAATGTACACAACCATTTTTTTTATACATATGGGCATTTCCGCAGAAAAGTCTACCAAGACCGAAAAATTTAAAGTTCATTAAAAGTTGTTTCTTACTTGATTTAGAAAAAGTAAATATGCAAATTATTTTTAATTAATGAGTTTAAAGCTTCCCTTTGTACAGATTGCGATATATCGGGCTAGAAAGTACAAATTTACGTTTTGGCCAGTTTTTCAGTGCATTTTCTCTTTTCGATTTACAGCTCTCAGAGTCATTAAGCAATTCCACTCTTTTCGCAAAATTTTAGCTACAATTAAAAATGATTTTTTTGTTGGGTTGAATAATTTAAGAAAAATTTTCTTCACTTAAAAATTGCTAAATGAAATTTAAGTAACGTCACGTCAGTAACGTCACGTCAGATATAAAGAAGCTAATAAAAAAAGAACGAGAAATGAGATTTATATTTGGTAAATTGGAAAATAAACTTATATTATTATAAAAACTACTGAAAAAAGTTTCATACAAAAAGAGTTTCTCAATTCGCAGAGTTTAGCAATTTTGTAGTCCAAGTCGAAACCCACTTCCGTTTTAAGTAACGTCACGTCAGGGCATATTTTTGCTTATATCTTTGAATCCTCTGGGTCGATTCTTGTAATTTTTTTCCTAAAAAAGTGCAATTGAATTACGATCTAAATATAAAAAAAAAAATTTGTAAATTCTCTCTTTCATTTTTTGTTGTAATATTTTATCGTACGAATGTCACGTCACGTCAGAAAAGAAATGCCCATATCTAAAAATATTATTGAACCGAACGGAAAGTATTGGTTCGGAACAGGTTCAGCTATTTTTTTCAATCGCGGTTCGGTTCAGGTTCGGTTCACAGTCAAAAAAAAGTCGGAATTCCGGGTTCGAACCGGTTCGGTTCAAAACCGGTTTGCAGCCCTGCATAAACATGCAAAACAGGCTCGCATGTCAACATTTCCTTTAATCTCTGCAGTGCGTTCATCTCTTCAGGACCAACAACAAACTCCACGTCCTTCTTCAACAGATTTGTGAGCGGCCGAGCAATTTGAGCATAACCAGGGACAAACTTTCTAAAAAAAACCCAGTTAAACCCAAAAATGCCTGCACTGCTTTAATATTCTTTAATTTTGGAAATCGGCTGACAGCTACCGTCTTCTCTTTTCCGGGCCAAATTTTTCCGCCTTCAATCACATGACCAAGAAAACTTATGCGCGTCTGTAAAAAGCAACACTTTTTCCAGTTTATTTCCAACCCATACATGGCAGCTGTGGACAAAACCTTCTCCGTTTTTAGCATACATTCCTCAGGCGATGCAGCAAATACAATTATATCGTTCATATATAATTGCATTATATCTTCGTTAATCAGATGTTGAAAAATGTGGTTGACAAAACGGATAAATGCAGCTGGCGAGTTTTGAAAACCAAACGGCACTTTGTTAAACTCGAACAGACCTTCACGAGTTATAAACGCAGTGTAAACCTTGCTTTTTTCTTCCACTGGTACGTGAAAAAACCCATTCTTGAGGTCCATAACAGTGAACCACCTGGCAGCTTGTAACCTCTCAAGGACATCTTCTATTAGCGGCACTGTGAAGCAATCTTTTAAAACCATACTGTTCAAAGATCTGAAGTCAACGCATACTCTCAGATTTAGATCTTTCTTTTTGGCAACTACAACTCTGCTTGCCACATGTGAGACCGATTTACGCACAATACCCTGCTCTAACCAATCTTCAACCTGATTTTTTACAGCTTCAGCCTCTTTTGGGAATAATAGACTTGGAGACTGGCGAAACGACTTGACCACTCCATCGGGAACAATTTGAAGCTCGATTGGACATTTCTTTAGTTCTGCTGGCTGCTGGTAACTGCTTTTGATTAAATGCTCCACGCTCTTCTTGTATTCTGGCGGAACTTCATAGCCACATTCAGATTCCACGATGTTCTGCATGTTATACAAAAATTCTTTTTTGGCATCTGCTTCTTCGTCCAAATTTGAAAATATAAACCCTTCTGGCCCAGCTGATAATCGAAATTTTGATATAAAATCATACCCAATGATGGCATTTCCATTCATTGTGCCTTTTGGTACAACCAAGAACTTGTGCTCAATGTACATACCGTCAACTTCAACGTGGCCATTGAAACTACCAATTGGCTTTGTAAACTTGTTTCCCAAACCTCGCAGCGTAGACACACTCTGGAACAATCGCACGTTATTCAATTTTTTCAGCATACTTTCGTTTATAATCGACACATCAGAGCCTGTATCTGTATCTACAAGGCATTTAACAGCGACATTGTTTATACAAACTGTTTTTAGGCGTTTTCAACAACCATTCGAACGATTTTTGATTTTTTTGGGCAATTTCGAGATATATGACCGTTCTCGTTACACTGAAAACATTTGGTTTGCGCGGAACAATCTTTTCGCTTATGTTCTTCCAATCCACAATTAAAACAATATTCTTTTTTCGATACGACTGGCCCGCGAACACTTGCATTTTTGTTTACTCCGTTTTTTTCAGTGTATTTTCCTCCGGCTTCGTGAACTAGTTCAAATAACTCTTACTCCTCTCTTAGCGACTTGTATGTTTTGCAGCGATACATGGCGACTTTAAATTCACTTTTTATTTGTAGTCCATTGACTATGTGTCGCAACACAGCTGCTTCTTCCAGGTTTCCCGCACTAGCCAGCTTTTTCATATTTAAAATTTACTCGTGAAACGACTCGCTTTTTAGTTTTTTTTTTTTCACTCAGCTTTTTATGCACATCAGCACTGTTTTGATTGCTTTCAAATTCGTCCATCAGCTTTTCTTTTAGCTCAGCAAAATCATTCACACACTCAGCATCCAAAAACAATCTGGCAGCGCCACTCATTTTGCCTCTTGCTTGCACATACATCTGCTTTTGTGTTAATTCATATGCCTCCGCGTTGCTCTCAAAGTTCTCAAACCATTTACCGACCGGTACACAATATCCGTCAAAATCACTGATCACTTTTTCAAAATTGTCCACTGACATTGGTACATGTTTTTCGCGTTTTTCGTCCATTTCACATTTCATCGCCAACAGCTGAATTATTTGCTCAATTTTCTCCGACATATTAATGTTGATAATTTCTGCACTTTCCACAACTTCACTTTGTTCTTTTGGCACTTCCAGCTCTTTCGACAGCAGCAATAAATCCTCGACAGAGCTATTTAATTCTTCTTCTTGTTCTTTTTTGTCTTGTCCACTGGTTTCATTCTGCTTCTTTCCCACTCGCTTTCCTGGTGTACGTGCCGTTTTACCCATTTTTCCCTCTCGTATACACACAAAATCGATGACACGATCTCAACTGCACCAAAGTAACTGTTCCTGTCTCTCTTTTCTACTCGCTTCTTTGTATGGGTGTGTACGTGTATTCGCGCGTGTTCAGCTGCACTATTGCGTCTTAGTTTTTCTTGGGAAATTTTTTTTCAGGAATCGAATTGAATAATTGCAATTTGTCTACTGTTCAACTTCACAACTTTACGACTTCAACTTTTAACCAAATTAGCAATATTCACACTCTGCACCCGACAACTTAACAGATTTTCCACGACTTTGGCACTTTTTCTCCGCTTTTCGTAATTTTCTCGCGTTCAGGACCGGTTGAGCCCCCAAATGTAGAATTGTGTATATCCAATAAAGTAAATGTTTATTTAAAAGTAATAACCCGAACGGGAAAATGACAAAAATAGGGGATGTTTAATATTCAACTTAAGATCAGCAACTTTTCAACGTGCGTGCGACTTCTACGGCAGACTCTCGACGACTCTCTGTAAAGTCAAACGTCTCTCGCTCTCTCAGTGCGGCCGCTGCGTATCAGCTGCGCTCGAGTGGGATGCCACCTTACATATATATTATCTGTTTAATTAAGTGTGATGAAACGATGTGGGTTTGATCAATATCTGATAAATATATCGTATAACTCTCTTATAAAACAAGTAAGAAAGTTGGTCAAGCCCGACTTTAATATACTCTGTACCTGTTTGTATATAACTAATAACTTTAAAGTGTGGAGTCACACAATCTGTGCAACTGCTCCCCATCACGATTACGGGCAGTGCTGCCCAGCGTAATTATTTGATTTGCTTAAAATTCTAATATCGTTCATATGATCTGGAAACGGTTTA
Organism: Lordiphosa mommai; assembly: GCA_018904225.1. Taxonomy (NCBI): domain Eukaryota; kingdom Metazoa; phylum Arthropoda; class Insecta; order Diptera; family Drosophilidae; genus Lordiphosa; species Lordiphosa mommai. The sequence continues at coordinate 1,536,127 of JAEIFT010000002.1, read as the reverse complement.
TGGTGGATCGATAACCTAAAGGTTCAAACAATCCGTCTTTAAAATTGTGGAAGATATTCGATTTTGTTCAAATTGCGGGGGTGGCAACTCTATTATCGTTTATCTGATCGGAAAACAATGTATGAGGGATCGATAAGTAATGACGTTTGAAAAACAACTCAAATATCCCGCAATTTTGGAGTTAGGTTGTTTGAACCTTTTAGGCATATATTTTAATCGTCATTACTTATCAATCCACCAAACATCGTTTCCAGATCAGATGAACGATATTCGAGTCATAAGCAAATCAAATAATTACGCTGGGCATCACTAACCGTAATCGTGATGGGCAGCACTTGCACAGTTTGTATGACCCCACACTTTAAAGTTATTAGTTATATACAAACAGGTACAGAGTATATTACAGTCGGGCTTGACCGACTTTCTTACTTGTTTTATTTATACCTTTGCTCGCATTTACTAGTTTTGCTGTTCGTTGATATGAATTAAAACATGATATCATTATATACAATTAGAGTAAATAGAAAGCATCATAATTATAATTTGTCTCTTCTTATTTTTACCATTTTAACTAAAATCCAATTCGGTTCTTGTTTTCCTTTCTAATAAATAATTATGGTAATCGTTACCAACATTACATTTTTCCTTACTTTTATTTCGCGGACTCAACATCCAGTATATTAAACCGATTTACTCAAATAATTATACACAACAACATGAAAGTTCTAATGTAAGAATTTTATTATCTCTACTTTCAGAACATATTTGGGTTTTAAACGTTTAAACTATGTAACCGGTACCACCCTAATGGAAAATAAAAGGGTCGAAAATGAAAGTGCGATAATTATATGGCCTGTGGAAGGAGAAGGATGTCCTGAATAGTGGTGGATCAATATCGTGCTGTGATATATACGCATCAAGTTGCTTGCGTTCACAGTGCTCACCTTATACATCCTTTAACTAGTAATGGGGGCAAACACTTCCAGCGGGAATTATCCTATGGCCGCAGCATCGGGCGGTGCGGGCAGTAGTGGCGGTAACTCAACTGGCAACTTGTCGGTAATGATGCCGCTAAGTACAGCTGGCTTGACGACTGCGGGTGCCACAGGCAGTGGCGGTGGCCCGGGCGGCAGTGCCAATATTGCCCTTGGCGGAGCGCACTACGCACATCGCGACCAGAGACGGAAACGAGTGACTGGCTTTGCGACGCTTAAGCGGAAATTCATACGTCGTCGACGTTCATCAAAAGCCTGTGATCATGCACGTGTACTGCGCGACTTTGTGTCCGATTGGGCGCCCCTAGAGCTGGCCGCACTTTGCGAGGAGTTTGAAGCACTTGCCGCTCTGAGAGACTTGTCGGTAAGAACGTAAACTTACTTTGTTGTGTAGTTAGTTTTTATACTCTCTACCGAAGGTACAAAGAGTATCAGGGGTGGCACAGAATTCACTATCGATTTGGTTTCAAGCTATTTATCAAATCAATCCAAAATGTTTGCCATGCCGCAGAGCTATCGAGCTGCAATTTTGCACAGAGTCTTATTTTTACTGCACGCAACTAATATGTCGGAATCGGCCGGATCGGATGACTATATCTTATAGCTGCCATAGGAACTATCGGTCCAAAAATAAGTCTTTGTGAAAAAAACTTTTTTGATTTCCATCGTAGCGTCACCAATCGTAGTATATATTAGTTTTATATGTTTCCACATAATTCAGAAAAAATTTATCAGAATCGGATGACTATAGCATATAGCTGCCATATGAACGGTGGATCAAAAAATTAGTTCTAGTAAGAAAAACTTTTTTGTTTTCCATCGTAGCGTCAGCAATCTTGGTATGTATTAGATTCATACGCTTCCAAACAATTTTGAAATTTTTTTCGCAATCGGATGACTATAGCATATAGCTGCCATAGGACCGATCGGTCGGAAAATGAGTTTTGCTAAGAAAAGTTTTTTTTTTTATGAAAACGCGATCAAATTTTGATTTTCAACGATTTTAAATTTAAAAATATCTGATATCTATATCCTATATATATTCAACCGGATTATTAAGTTGGAGTGAACTTTTGCAAGTGTATTAAAACTTCTGCACAGTCGAAGTTAGCTTTGCCCTCTCGTTATTCATATTTTTTGTTGTAGGAAATTTAGTTTAGTTCCTTGTTTAAATTAAATTATATTAAATTCGTTCATCTGAGTCAAATTTTGTTAAGTTAACTAAAACTAAAAAAAAAATCAAAATTGCCGGTCGCCAAACTAAAATGTGACCTTGCAACTCTGTCAGCTCGACGGTTACACGTGAACGGCAAAACACATAATCCTCAAACATAATAACTAGCAGGGCTATTTCTTCCTCTGCGGCAGTAAGAGGCACCTGCTTAAACGGTCCGCCACCAGTGCCACTGGTCTCCTTCCTATTGCACGTAGCTTCTTTGCACACCTGTAAGGGTCAATATTACCTCCAAAAACGCGCGTTATGGTCTAAGAGATGCTTACTGGAGTTCCATTGGCATTAAGCTACTGCGCCAGATTATTCCAGGCTGCAGCCATAATGTCTTCATTACGGCTAAGAAAATATTGCATTGGATATCTTCTCGATGCTTTTCCCTCAATAATTAATTAAAATTGAAAACATTTCGGGAGTTTATTTCAATTTGCTTATATTTAAGCGCCTTCTCGCCTCAGTTTAAGCGTCATGTATTCGTCGTTCAGTAAATTGCATTTCCGACGTTGCCACTTTATTGAGCTTAAAAACGAGAAGGCAAAGCTAACTTCCACTGTGCCGAAGTTTTAATACACTTGAAAAACATTACTCTAACTGATTTAACCTATAAAATATATATAGGATATAGATATCAGATATTTAAAATTTTTAAATCATTGATAATAAAAATTTGATACACTAAAAAAAACTTTTTTTAGTAAATCACATTTTTCGACCGATCGGTCCTACGGCAGCTATATGCTATAGTCATCCGATTTTGATAAAATCTTCCAGAATTGTGTTGACGCATATAACACTAATGTATACCAAGATTGGTGACACTACGATGGAAAATAAAAAAGTTTTTCCCACTAGTACTAGTTATTTGACCCACCATTTATATGATAAATTTTTCCACAAATATGTAAAACAGTGCTGGGCATACTATACAATCATATTTTAGCTATCTATGTGTGCGTGGCGGCCGATACGAAGTCGACAGCAGCGAAACGTTCGTATGCTGTATGTGAGCGACGTCGCTGCGACTGAGGCCTTTCATATGCACACGCTATACGGACGCGCCCAGCACTGATGTAAAATTATCTAAAACTAATATATACCAAGATTGGTGACGCTACAATGGAAAATTAAAAAGTTTTTCTCACTATGACTTATTTTCCGACCGATCATTCCTATGGCAGCTATAAGATATAGTCATCCGATCCGGCCGATTCCGACATATTAGTTGCGTGCAGTAAGCTATAAGATATTTATTTATTTATAGTTTAACTAGGCTCAGTCAAACTTTACAGTGAATATTTAAGAGTTAAGATTAGACATAAGATTATTCCTTACATCTAACAAAGAAGAGTTTAATGAGAAAAGATGGTAGTATTTATTGTAATTAAGACAGAGGTTACGAAAGGGTTTATGATGAGCATAGTTTGTAAGGCAAGGATGTAAATAAATCGGGACATAATTCCTCGTTACACGTGCCGGAAACGCAAAACTTATTAGGCTAAGCAGAGTGCTTGAGTTAACTTCACCTGACAGTAACTTATGAAGGAAAATCACACTAAGATAAATCCTACGGTTATAAAGGGATGGTAGATCCAATAAGCGCAGTCTATGTTCATATGAAGGTAGATGCCTATTGGGATCCCAGTTTAAGCCACGAAAGGCGAAAATTAGAAACTGTTTTTGAACAGATTCGAGTTGGTTCTGATATATTTGGTAATGTGGGGACCAGACACATGATCCATACTCAAGAATAGGCCTGACCAGAGGGACATACAGTTGTTTTGTGACATAGGGATCATTAAATTCCTTGGATCATCTCTTTATAAAGCCTAGAACTCCCTTAGCTTTGTTTGCAATAACAGATATGGGCATTTCCATGATGTCGAACGCGGACGTTCGTACGACATAAAGTAAAAAAAAGGCAAAATAAAAGGCATTTTCAATTCGTTTTTTACTTTATAATGAAGGTATTGAGTAGCACTATAAATAGTGCTAAAGCGAATGACAGGTGAAATACTGATTCCAAAATAATGGCAAAATAAGAAGCGATTTGAACGGGACAAAAACAGAAGTTGCTTTCGGGGCCACCTACATATATCCAGAACTTAGCGAAACCTGACGCATTTCTAAAACCCAAAATGTTTTAGAATCTTATGCATTAATGGTACTTTGAAATGGTTTTTAGTTAGTTCAAAAATCTTCAGTACTTTTTTTTTTAAATAAATAATAATTTGATTCGTAACGGGACATTGCGAACGGGACATTTTTTCCAATATGATTCAAGTGGGTATGATTATGAATATATTTATGCATTTTAACTATAATCAATAACTAGCACTATTCCCGACGTTGCTCGGGTCTCTTCAATTGTATTGAAATGGTTTTTACACAAAACACAAAAAATATTAGTATGAATTAATTTTTAACCACTAAACTTTACACTTACAGACGCGAACGGGACCAACTTTGAACTACATTAAAATATAACAAAAAAATTTTTTATCAATTGGGCTTTTTTTTTATTAAATTGCTTATAAACAAATCTGTTTGTACTAAACTTTCCATGCATTCACTTCTTCAATTTGTGACAGACAGATACATAATGGTTTTTATCGGTATCGAACGGGACATTGAAAAATGGACTGAAGCAATCCAAAAATGTACAGTTAATCGGGATCACATTTTACTCTTGGTTTTTTTTTTAGATAAATTTTGATGTAAGAGACATTTTTTAGAATAATCTTTATCATGTATGATCTTTCTTAAAGAAGATAATAACAAATAAAGCATGCAATTTAAAATGGCAAAAAAAAAAAAAGAAAATGCACTTTTGCAACTTTGCTGTCGATATACTCATTGAGGTTAATGACCATATGTTCACTTTAATTAAATTAGTTAAATTTGAATGATTCTTTACCATAATATGAATAAACAGAGAGATTTCAAGAACTTTTAATTTTTTAGCCTCGGTGGACATTTTGGCGGAAATGCCCATATATGACTATTGAAGCAAAACTTAGGCACAAAATGAATTCCCAGGTCGTTAACTTCATAGATGCGTTCCAGAGAGTTATCATCAATCACATAATCGTAAAGATAGGGCGTATTACGATGAAACGTTAAGTATTTGCACTTCTCATTGTTGAGTGGGAGTCTGTTGATCATGCACCACTCATTCAGAGAGTTAAGATATAGTCCGGCCGGTTCCGACATATTAGTTGCGTGCAGTAAAAAGAAGACTGTGCAAAATTTCAGCTCGATAGCTTTAAAACTGAGAGACTAGTTCGCGTAGAAACAGACAAACGGACGGACAAGCGGAAATGAACTCGGCTCGTCGTCCTGATCAAGAATATATATAGTTTATGGGGTCGGAAATGAATATTTCTATGCGTTACAAACTTCTGGGCAAAATAATATACACTTTTCAAGTGTATAAAAAACGATTTCGCTCGATATTCGCTGGTGGCTGTTTCAAGAGTTGGTCGACAGAAAAGTTGCAAAAGTCATATCGATTTTGCAGCGATGCATACCGTGTCAAGCGATAGTTAATCGATATGTCATTATTTCGATAGTGCGAAATATATCAAAACCATATTTTTCGTAACCTGCTGTATATTTTGACAAGTGTGTGAAAGATAAAACAAGTGCGTAACAAAATGATTCTACAAATTGCTTAAAAACATAAAAAAAAGAGTGAACAACATTACATTCGACGAGAAGGTGGCCCTGATTAATTTAATCAAAGAAAAACCTGTGCCCATAAACAGCATTATGATACAGGTTTGACCAAAAGCGTCTAGGTAATCATAGGTGACAAGGAAGGTTAATAAAGTAATTATGTTATAAGGGGAAAATCGCACGATTTTCGCAGTAACTCAATACCAATCTTAATACAAAAATCACCTTAAAACTAAATTCGACTAATTTCGAAATTCAAATGTAAAAAATAGAAGGCTAACATCGCATCCGCAGATGTTTAAATACCCTTGCAGTTTTTTTTTTATTCTATGAAAGAATTTGTTTTCCAGATTCTTTTAGTAAAATTTAATTTCGCTGCGAACCTGTCCCAAGCTGATCAACAGATTGTGCCACTTTCCGTAACCATTTGGCTGACCAAGACTTAAGCCGATTAAACCTGGCACAACTAAGTTAAAGCAAATAATATTCACAATTAACAAGTATAAACACGCTACCTTTGATAACAAAAAAGTTGTTAACACTAAAACTCGATTTTCATCCGACCGTTCTTATGGCAGCCTTATGCTATTGTCATCCGATTTTGATCAAATCAAATGAATACCAAGTTTGGTGACGCTACGACGGGAAACAAAAAATTTTTTCTCACTAGAACAGTTTTTTTAGCGATCTTTTCTATGACAGCTATTTGATATAGTAATCCGATCCGGCCGGATCCGACAAATGTGCAGCCTATATGTATTAAAAGACTTTTTGGAAAGTTTGGTCAAGATTGCTTCAAAATTGAGGGAGGAGCATAGAAACAGACAGACGGACAGGACTATATCGACTCGGCTATTGATGCTGATCAAGAGTATATGGGGTCGGAGATGGTTCCTTCTATGCGTTACAAACATCAGCACAATTTTAATATACCCTCTGCAAGGGTATAAAAATATTTTTTTTTTAAAGTGTTCTTTTGCTAAATTAAATTTTCAAAAATAGAAGGCTAAAATCGGCTACGCCGATGTTTTAAATACCCTTGCACTTTTTGAAAAGCGCTACCATTGATAACAAAAAAGTTTTTCTCACTAGAATTAGTTTTTGAAACGACCGTTTATATGGCAGCTATATGCTATAGTCATCCGATTTTGATAAATTGTTTCAGAATTGTGTGGAATCATATAAAATTAATATATACAACGATTGGTGACGCTACGATGGAAAACAAAAAAGTTTTTCCCACTAGAACTAGTTTTTGGACCGACCGATGGCAGCTATATGCTATCCGATTTTAATAAATTTTTCCAGAATTGTGTGGAAGCATATAAAACCTATATATACCACGATTGGTGACGCTACGATAGAAAACAAAAAAGATTTTCCCATTAGAACTAGTTTTTGGACCGATCGTTCCTATTGCAGCTATATGATATAGTAATCCGATCCGGCCGATTCCGACAAATGTGCAGCGTATTTGTATTTAAAGACTTTTTGCAAAGTTTGGTCAAGATAGCTTCAAAACTGAAGGAGGAGATAGCATAGAAACAGACGGACAAACGGAAATGAACTCAGCTCGTCATGCTGATCAAGAATATATATACTTTATGTGGTCGGAGATGATTCCTTCACTGCGTTACAAACATCGTGACAATTTTAATATACACTCTGCAAGGGTATAAAAAGTGGGACCACTGAAATGCTAGTGATTTTGTTTGTTCCAGTGAATGACAAATTTAACTAGCGATTTATTAAAATGTTAATTTAATAAACTAAGCATGTGGAAAGATAATTTTCGTTGAAGTAGATTTTTCAGAAATGGAACATCCCTTATGCATCAATAAGGTTTATTATTATCAAAACAGCGCGATTTTCAAATCACCCGAAAACAGGCTTTGTGGCAGAGCAAAATCAAATTCGATCAATTTCGAGCGAAAGTGATTTCTGTGGCACCCCCGTATATTGGGTTTGTGCAAATGTATGTAGCAGCCAGAAGAAAACATCTCCGACATATAAGCAATATATATTTTTGATCAGCCGAGTCTGACTGTCCGCATGAGCGCACAGATTTCAGAGTTGGTAAGCACTAGAGTAAACTCCTTATATTTATAGGCAGATCAAGTTTATTTTGGATTTTTGCGAAAAACGCGTCATATCTCCCATTGTTAGATTGTTAGAATTTAAATAATCATTACTTATCGATACATCCTTTCCCGATCCGATAAACCATAGTCGAGTTATAAGCAAAACAAATAATTACGCTGGGCGGCACTGGCCGCAATCCTGATAGTCAGCACTTAAACAGTTTGTACGACCCCACACTTTAAAGTTATCAGTTATTTACAAACTTTAAGAGAAACAGAGTATCTTAAAGGCTTGGCCGACTTTCTTACTAGTTTATTTATGGTACCCTCCATACTAAAGGTATACAGTTTATTAATCGTTGGGTCGATGTTGGCAGCCTGTGCCGGCCATATTATTTTGACGGCGTCTGTCTAACCTTTTGTTAATTTTTTATACCCTTGCAGAGGGTATATTAAAAGTATCACGATGTTTGTAACGCATAGAAGGAAGCATCTTCGAGCTGAGTTCATTTCCGTCTGTCCGTCTGTTTCTATGCTATCTCCCTCCCTCAGTTTTAAAGCTATCTTGACCCAACTATGCAAAAAGTCTTTGTATACACATATGTTGCACATATGTCGGACTCGGCCGGAGCGGATGACTATATCATTTAGCTGCCATTGGAACAATCGATCCAAAAACTAGTTCGTTCTATTGAGAAAAACTTTTTTGTTTTCCATCGTAGCGTCACCAATCGTGGTATATATAAGTTTTATATGCTTCCACACAATTCTGGAAAAATTGATCAAAATCAGATGACTATATCATTTAGCTGCCATTGGAACAATCGATCCAAAAACTAGTTCGTTCTATTGAGAAAAACTTTTTTGTTTTCCATCGTAGCGTCACCAATCGTGGTAAATATAAGTTTTATATGCTTCCACACAATTCTGAAAAAATGAATCAAAATCGGATGACTATAGCATATAGCTGCCATGGAAACGGTCGGTCAGAAACTAGTTCTAGTGAAAAAAACTGTTTTGTTTTTTATTGTAACGTGGCCAATCTTGGTTTATTACATTAGTTTTTTAATATATATGTGTTTTATCATGGTGGAATTATATAAGGTGAAGTCAGTAGGTAGGCTGCCTTTTTTTGGGGTGCCAGTCGAATGGTGAAAAACAGTCGGTAGCAAAGCAAATGTCAATGTGGAAGGTATAATTTGATACACCTTAGCAGGCGTGGTGCCGTGTTGACATTGGTACTGGCACCCCTCTCGCATGGTGAATTTCTGATGACTCTACCTTATATAATTATACCATGAGTTTTATGTGCTTCCAAATAGATCAAATTTATCAAAATCGGATGTCTATAGCATATAGCTGCCATAGAAACGCTTGGTCTAAAAACTAGTTCTAGTGAGAAAAACTTTTTTGTTATCAATAAACTTTTATAAACTGCAAGAGTATTTAAAACATCGGCGGAGCCAATGTTAGCTTTCTATTTTTAACTGTAACTGATACCAAATCACGATAACAAGTTAAATGATTGAGCAGCACATCTTAAAGCTAACATCTACTTTTAAAGCTAAAACTTTTTTTTCAAAATGAAAGTCTTGGCGAATTTGGTTTCGGGACTTGGGCCTGCACCCGTACAAGACCCATCTGTTCCAGAAGCTCAAAGTTAATGATCATAGACAACACCGTTGCCGCATCGAATTGTATTATAATTCATCATCAGCAGTTTGCTGCAATAGAGCCATCTGGCTGTTCGTAAAATCAAACAGATCTCAAAGATAATAAGAGCTAGAGGCCACAAATGCACTGAGTGAAAGTTTGTTTTTAAGTTTTGCCACTCCTACGCTTACGCTGTCGTACTAGCAAACCCTAAGCGACCTCGTCGCAATACACGTAGATACCGACCAAAACAATTCAGCGATGGGCACCCAATGGTTGAATTTCGCTCCAGGTAGCGCCTAGCAACCTGTGCATGATCTTGTTTTGCATCCAATCGACTGTTTTGATAGAGATGTCGCAGCCAATACCTCAGCGGCAGATGGCCCAGGTCCAGGTCGGAATGAGTATTGATTTTATTATAAGCAGCTTCGCGCGTAAAGATAGCTCTGATGTCGCCCTCAAAAGCCAGTTCAATTTGTCAGCTTTGGCAAAGCTACAGCTCGCTTTATATGGTTAGACCAGGTAAGTCTCATGTTAAGGGCTATGCCCAGTTACCTAACAGAAGGCTTATGTGGTATAACTAAGTCAGCTTGATCCTCGTTGTATTGCCTCTTTTCATCGAGAAGGTGCAATGCTGACTTTTCTCCGGATTGCAGGCAGCATTACCGTCTCTATAAATTAGTATGTTGGCACTTGCTTTTAGCAAACAGCTGTTCTTTTCGTGAATTGACACTAGCTGCATAAACAGGGAGACACTTTTGATTTTGCAAATTCTTGAATTCTATAAATTTTTATAATCGTAGTATGTAAGACCTAGAGCAACCAAATTTAAAATCTAGACTCAAATTGTCTGCGGCCAGATAAATTTTATATCAAATTTTATGTCACGCCCCTGCAATAGAAAATGTTGCTTAACTCACACAATTTCACAGAGATCGAGCTCCAATTTAACACTTTTGTAAGCCCATTAACTATAGTCTGTGAAATTTTTATCGGATATCACATATAGCGGAGATATAAGAATTCAACTTCTGTCATACATATATTCGAGTCCTGCATGCGCTCAGTCTGCTAACTCAATGTTCATTATTATTAAGGGTGCATGCAATAACGCCCGGTGCGATTACGCCCACGGGCGTTATCGCACACCCAAAAGTGCTATAACGCCCGTGGGCATTATAGCACAATTGAAAGTGCGATAACGCCACTGATGAATGTGCAATAGCGCCCGCGGGCGTAATTGCACTTTTGAAAGTGCGATAACGCCCATTATTTCTAAAAACTCCTAAGTTTGCCCATTATTAATCAAAATCAAAACAAAATACTAAAGTGAGAAGTCAGTAAAAAACTGTTTATTTAGCAACATGCATTCTCCGCGCACTTATCTTATTATCAAATCCTCGATTATCTTTGGTAAGACATTGAATTGGAATGAGCGTGGGTGATAATAAGTAAAGTGAGAAAAAAAATGTAATGCGATAAATATATTGGAGAAGGAGTTTAAAAAAAAAATCGGCCGCCGATTTTTTTTTTAAACTCCTTCTCCAATATATTTATCGCATTACATTTTTTTTCTCACTTTACTTATTATCACCCACGCTCATTCCAATTCAATATCATAGCAATCTTAATTTTTTTCTGCCTCAACAAGGGAGTACATATGATCGCAGTAATAATATTTTTGAAAGAAATTTTGAAATAAAAACTCTTTATTGCTTTGCCCATATGGCAGACAAATAACAAAAGACCATATTTAAATATTTCATTAAAATCAATCTGTTAACATTCATTTCATTGTTCTCATAGACTTGTAATATTTTTTCTTCTTTATTTTTGAATATATTGTTTTTCTATCTTTTTCCATTTTCCAAGAGAAATACATATATAAGCATGTATATATATATATATATATATCTGGACTGTTCCGATTTCGAATGTTGTACATGTTAAATTTTCAAACAATCGATTAAGGTAATCGGTATCAAACCAACAATCAGTTCTTACATTTAACTCGACGTAGTCGATTTCAATCGCTTTAAACCGATTTAGCCAATAAATTTTGTATAACAACGCATGTACCTGATTCGAATTCGACAAATATTTGTATACCATTTTCTTTTATGTTCTTTTAAAACGCTAAAGTGCAATAATGCCCGCCGGGCGTTATCGCACTTTCAATTGTGCTATAAAGCCCACGGGCGTTATAGCACTTTTGGGTGTGCGATAACGCCCGTGGGCGCCCGTGCTATTAAATACTTCTTCCTCTGAGTGTCGGGTATATGCCGACATACAGTCACACCATTATTTTCAGGTACGCTCCGGTTTTCATTTAATTTTGCGAATTTCTGTCATTCGCAATTTTTTGTTATCGACTCTGATTTATTCCGATTTTGTTCTGCAACATTATTTTACATGACAAAAACAGAATTGGGCAAACTCATCGGCACACTTATTAAAAATCGCCATAGCCAATTCGTAGGTTGTGTGGTTTTGCTGCTTGTGCAATTTTTGGTGTGATCCTTGAAAAATTGTTTAATAATACAATTTAATCTAAATAGTATAATCTTACATTGTCAAAGAATGTAATAAAAAATGATTTCTACGAATGCTGCAGTCCTTACCTCAAGCAACATTTCCCATTAACTTTTCATTTTACAGACTTATAGTTGCCGTTATTATACACTTGAAAAGTGTATATTAATTTTCCCCAGAAGTTTCTAACGCATAGAATTATTCTTGATCAGGAGGACGAGCCGGGTTCATTTCCGCTTGTCCGTCCGTCCGTCTGTCTGTTTCTACGCAAACTAGTCTCTCAGTTTTAAAGCTATCGAGCTGAAATTTTGCACAGAGTCTTCCTTTTACTGCACGCAACTAATATTTCGGAACCGGCTGGATCGGATGACTATATCTTATAGCTGCCATAGGAATGATCGGTCGGAAAATAAGTCATAGTGAGAAAAACTTTTTTATTTTTTATTGTAGCGTCACCAATCTTGGTATATATTAGTTTTAAATGATTTCACTTATTTGTGGAAAAATTTATCAAAATCGAATGAATATAGCATATAGCTGCCATATAAATGGTGGGTTAAAAAACTAGTTCTAGTGGGAACTTTTTTAAACTTTTTTATTTTCCATCGTAGCGTCACCAATCTTGGTATATATTAGTGTTATATGCGTCAACACAATTCTGGAAGATTTTATCAAAATCGGATGACTGTAGCATATAGCTGCCATAGGACTTATCGGTCGAAAAATGTGATTTACTAAGAAAAGTTTTTTTTGTATGGTATCAAATTTTTATTATCAATGATTTAAAAATTTTAAATATCCGATATCTATATCCTATATATATTAAATCGGTTATATATATTAAATCCGGTTAAATCAGTTGGAGTAATGTTTTTCAAGTGTATTAAATCTTCGGCACAGTCGAAGTTAGCTTTGCCTTCTCGTTTTTTTTCGATTTGCACATTTCACCAACTTTTACGATTTAAAGACTAAATCGCAAAATTTTTTCGAATGCGAAAATGGGAGCATGGCTGTATGTCTTATATTCATAAACCAATTGTATCTGTTATTAAAACAAATAATTTGAAAATTAAATATTCTTATGCAGGGCTGCAAACCGGTTTTGAACCGAACCGGTTCAAAAAAAAATATTTCAACCTGTTCCGAACCCAAACTTTCGGTTCGGTTCAACAAAAGTTACAAGTATTAGTTAAACCGTCAATTTACTGATAAAAGAAGTAGCATAGACCAACAATTTCTCGAAGAAATAATATTTCTAAATTTAAATTGAAAATAACAATTAAATTCGTATGGTCAAAGAAACAAACATTCGGAAATTCTGTATATATATTTTTTTTTAATTTTAACAAAATAATTACTCTTTTATATAAATTTGGTAAAACTTTGGCGGAACCAAGGTTCGAACCAAAACCTTAGAACAAAAACCTTAAATTTCTGAACCTTAACCATTGGTAAACATTGGTTCGAACCCGCGAACCGGTCCTCCGTAAAAATTATGTATGCTTGCAGCCCAAACTTGTTATGACTCTGTAACTGGCATCTCTCAGGTCCTTCTAAATTGTGTTCATATTTTCTTTCATAAAATTATGAAAACTTTAATACTTTTATAAGAGAGTTTAAAATCAAATTTAAACCGGTTGGGAATTGCTTTCCACAAACCACGGTTCGGAATCGCTCATTGCCCACGGTTCTTAAGAGCCAGCTCATGGGCGCGGTCCACAGTTCCTGAGCCGTGAGCTGCGAACGGCTCACAGCCCACGAGATGTTGCCCAAAGCAATGGGCACGGCTCGTGGGCTGACTCGGGCCCCGCCGCTACCTGTTGTAGAAAGTATGAGAATATGAAATTAAAACGTGTGCGTCAGCATTAATCGCAAAGGCTTGGAATGGTTTTTTTTCATTGCAGGGACAGTTTGCAGCTTGGTTATTCCAATGGCATATTTGCAAAAACTCGTAGATAGTTTGTAAGAATATATGTCCCCGATATATCAATATCACAACCGGTAGTCAATTACGGCCGCTGCTAGTAATGTACTAGTGAAGGAAAATTATGTAAGAAGGCTGTCCAACATTCACAATCAGGTCTGTTCTCGTTTCCGAATCCGATCAATCGGAATTGGTAGAGCTTCTTATTTTCAAGTAACGATTAGACAATTAGAACAGTCGAATGAAGATAAAGGGAGACTTGAAGATATTTGCAGAAAAAGACCATCGGTTTCTGAAAACGGGAACATTTACCAATTCCGATTCCACATAATTTAATCGAAATCGGAAACTGGAACAGGCCTGAATAACTTTTTAAAACCAATTGTTAACTTTTTGGTCATGAATAAGGAATGTTCTAAAAGCTGGAGCTCTGACAATGCATAAATACGCTTGGTGGTACTGAAAATTATTAAATTATTGCTCAGAAAATTTATTTGTCACCAAAGTAATGCAACAAATAAGAGGCATCTGTTTTTTTTTTCATTATGTATTACTGTCTTTGAATGCTTCTTTCAAAGAGTTAAGTTTTTTGTCCGCAGAAACACGGATTGATGTGTTTGTAAAGTAAAATCAATGTTGGAATTATTTAATGGTTCCGAATAAATAACAACAAAAAATTACTTCTCTGTAACAAAACTTTTTATCGTTTCTCCGAATTTATTGAAGATTCATCAGATAAAGAAGATGAAATATCTCATGAAATTATATTTCTAAACAAAAATGAATCTATAAAAAAAAAAAATCTTATGTATCAGAATGCATTCCTGTCTAATTTGATAATAAAAAAAAAACAAGGAAGAAAGTTGGTTAAGCCCGACTGTAATTATACTCTGTACCTGTTGGTATATAACTGATAACTTTAAAGTGTGGAGTCACACAAACTGTATAAGTGCTGCCCATAACGATTGCGGACAGTGCTGCCCAGCGTAATTATTTGATTTGCTTATAACTCGACTATCGTGCATCCGATCTGGAAACGATGTATGGTGGCTCGATAATTAATAACCATTGAAATATATGCCAAAAAGGTTCGAACAATTTATCGTTAAAATTGTGGGAGATGCTATGTTCCTGTTTTAAAATTGTGGGGGTTGGCAACTCTACTATACTATCGTTCATCTGATCGGAAAACGATGTATGTTCAATAAGTAATGATGAGTAGAATATATGCCTAGACAGGATATATGTATTAAGTATTTTTAAAAATTTGGGGGTGGCAATTTTGCAAGTGTTCGTCTGATCGGAAACGATGTATGGGGGCTCGATAAGATTTGGTTTGGGATGGGTGGGGCGGGATGCAATTTTCTGTCCCGCGCCCATCTCTACTCTGAACCACTTTGAAGCCGATTTTAAGTAAATTTAACTTTTTCCTTTTAATGGAAAGAATGATGCTTCTAGATGATTTTCATGTGCTAAACACAAATCTGTTTGGCAGAATGGTTCATCACGTTAGGATTTTTTGTAATTTTTCTATATATACTCTGTACCTGTTTGTATGTAACTGATAACTTTGAAGTGTGAGGGTTTTTCAAAATCTGGGGGTGGCAACTCTTTCGACTATCGTTCATCTGGTTGAAAAACGATGTACGGGCTCGATAAGTAATGATGAGTAGAATTACCCTAGTACATAACTCGTAAAATTATAAAATTTGTATATAATTTCCTATTAACATAAACATATTTATATTAGTCACGCGGGAATCACGCGTGATAGATGGCCGCAGGCCATCTCAATTGCATCGCTCCTATCATACTTGGTCTTTGCCTACTTACACAAATATCTATTGGAAAGAAGGGAGGGGGAAACTGAAAGCGGCGCAGTCCAGTTAGCTAATGCCGTCAAGCCAATTCCAATTGGGAAATTACCAGTAAGCTATTGCCCTCTCGCTCTCTCTTTCTCGTAAGTGCCTGCGGTGTTGTTGTTGCCGTTGCATTCAATTTTCTTTTACATATAGCGCCACTATTGTTCATCTGATCGGAAAACGATGTATGGGGGCTTGATAAGAAATGATGAGTAGAATATGTCTAGAAGGTTCGAACAACCTTACTCCAGAATTGTGGAAGATATTAAGTTTTTTTTCAATTTGGGGGGGAGGCAGGGGGCGTGGCAAAAATCAAAACTAAACTTTTTATTATCAATAAATTAACGAGAAGGCAAAGCTAACTTCGACTGTGCCGAAGTTTTAATACACTTGAAAAACTTTACTCCAACTGATTTAAAATATATATAGAATATAGATATCAGATATTTAAAATTTTTAAATCATTGATAATAAAAATTTGATACCACAAAAAAAACTTTTCTTAGTAAAACACATTTTCCGACCGATCGGTCCTATGGCAGCTATATGCTATAGTCATCCGATTTTGATAAATTTTTTCCAAATTATGTGAAAGCATAAAAAACTAATATATACCAAGATTGGGGACGCTACGATAGAAAACAAAAAAGTTTTTCTCACTAGAAGTAGTTTTTTGACCGACCGTTTCTATGGGAGCTATATAATACAGTCCTCCGATTTTAATCAATTTTTCCTGTATTATATGAAAGCATATAAACCTAACATATACCAAGATTAGTGACGCTACGATAAAAAACAAAAAAGTTTTTCTCACTAGAACTAGTTTTTTAACCGACCGTTTCTATGGCAGCTATATGATACAGTCATCCGATTTTAAAAGTGAGGGACTAGTTCGCGTAGAAACAAACAGACAGACAGACGGACAGACAGACAGACAGACGGACGGATGGACAGACGGAATTGAACTCGGCTCGTCGTCCTGATCAAGAATATATATAGTTTATGTGGTCGGAAATGAATATTTCTATGCGTTACAAACTTCTGGGCAAAATTAATATACACTTTTCAAGTGTATAAAAATTTTAGATATCTGATATCTATATAATATATATATTTTACCGGTTAAATCAGTTGGAGTAAAGTTTTTCAAGTGCATTAAAACTTCGACACAGTCGAAGTTAGCTTTGCCTTCTCGTTTTTATTTGGTTTTTTTGTCACTTATAATTTAAACGTAAAGCAGATCAGCTGCAATTGGTAAACTCAAACGAAATGCTTGATTCTTGGAATCAGACGTTAGCAGTTGCTTGCATTTATTTTCAGTGTGCTCGTACCATTTATAAATACCTTAATTGTGGCTAAATCACTTAATTTCTATCTATTACACAGAGCAACAGCCATTTCGGTCTGGCCTTCTGGATGCAAAATTCTGTTCCTGTTCTGTGCCCTGATTCCAAAACTGGTCTCGGTTTTTTTCCATCAGCTCTTGTTTGCGAGAAATCGCGGAAAAACCATTTTGCTGTTTTTTTAGCATATGGAAAATTATGGGGGTCACACCAAGCACAAATTTGTAGGTTTATAAGTTTTATGCGGTACTACATACATCAATGCAGCCATAAACGAGAGCGTAAGTTGAAGTCGGCCCTGCTCGACTTCGATATACCCGTTACTCAGGGTAAGATTGCCCAAATTGTGGGAGATATGAGGTATTTTTCAAATTGCGTGGGTGACAACTCTTCTATCGTTCATCTGATCGAAAAATGATGTATGGCGGATCGATAGGTAATGATGATTAAAATATATGTCTAGAAGGTTTGAACAATCAATTTTGAAATTGTGGGAGATATGAGGTTTTTTCATATTGCGGTGGCGGGAGGGGGCGTGGCAAAAATTTGAAACAAACTTGATCTGCGTGCAGAAGATACAAGTCTACACTGAAAATATGGTAGCTCTAGCTCTTATAGTTCCTGAG
Source organism: Lordiphosa mommai (assembly GCA_018904225.1). Classification (NCBI taxonomy): domain Eukaryota; kingdom Metazoa; phylum Arthropoda; class Insecta; order Diptera; family Drosophilidae; genus Lordiphosa; species Lordiphosa mommai. The sequence continues at coordinate 1,518,205 of JAEIFT010000002.1, read as the reverse complement.
ATCTAGGTGTTCATACAGACGGACGGACAGACAGACAGACGGACATGTCTATATCGACTCGGCTATTGATGCTGATCAAGAATATATATACTTTATGAGGTCGGAGATGCTTCCTTCTGCCTGTTACATACATTTGCACGAACTTAGTATACCCTTTTTACTCTACGAGTAACGGGTATAAAAATCAAGCGAGCCGCATCAGCGAACCCGAAAGTGACTAAATTGGACCTTGAAGATAATTTTTCTTCAATTTATAGCAAATTTTTCAAAATAAACCGTCATCTACAACCTAGTGCATAAATCGTAAAATTAAAACAACTATTTTAGCATATAGCCTAACATATCCGCTATTTGTACGAATTTTGTTGCACTTTTATCAGCTTGTTGGACTAAGCTACAGCCGTTTTTTCACGAAAAAGTGAATGAAATTTTATGGCAGGACTACTTGATTAATTCACAAAATGTGTATAGGAAATATGAAAAGGCTACTCGATTTAGCATAGTTCTTACATTAATAGTCAAACAAATGTACAATAACATTCCGGCAGTACTAGATTATAAAAAAATTTCCCCAAAGATGAAATTTTTTTTATTTAACTTGATTCAATAATCGTTTTTTTGTGGTCCACCTAACAGTATGTCACCACTTTTTTTAAATGCCATAAAATTTAATTCACTTTTTCGTGAAAAAACGGCTGTAGCTTCGTCCAACAAGCTGATAAAAGTGCAACAAAATTCGTAAAAATAGCGGATATGTTAGGCTATAGGCTATATGTTTGTGGCGGTATTTGCTAGAAGCGCGAAATCGAGGGAGTTTACGTTTGTAGCCATGTGTGTGTGTGTGGCTAGGTCAGGGCCGCCCAAATGGGGAGGACAGACAATTATGAGTGGGTGGGTTGGTGAGTGCTGCAAAATTTTGTAAAATCAAGTTTTCTGTCCTCACCCATTCACCCAGCTATGACTTCGGTTCGCGTTTGTGTGAAAAACACTCGTCTACTGGTAGCTATGACTTGTACGGGAGAGGGCCACCACCCCAGTTTTTACATGTCGATCTATTAAACGAGAGAGACCTTAATTCCATTATGGGTTTTATGGCCACACTGCGCCCTCTGTATGTATGTGAGCAGCGGATTCACAAAATCAAATAAGTTTAAAGAATATTATTAATAATTAAATATAAAATAAAAAAATGCGTGAATGCTGCATAACTTATATTCAAGAAGTAAAACTTCAACACGCACGAATCACGCACGGATCACGGATGCACACGCACGAAAGTCTGAGTTTACTCACGATCACGTCGTGACACGATTAAATTTACGTCACGCGCGCACCTCTAAATTGAAGTGAATTTTCCTCCATTTTTTGTTCTAAAAGCAATTTATAAGGGAAGATGCCGAATCCATACTAAATAATCAATACCTCTTTTGACCTCTACAATTGTTATTATCTCTTCCACAACAGGTACAAGCGGAACTGGCGCGACCTCCGGCGACCACATACAAGCAAGACCTTGCCGCACTCTACGATCTAAACTTGTGCACTGACTGTGATCTGGTATTCCGTGGATCCATTTTTCCCGTGCATCGTTCCGTATTATCCTCGCGCTGTACATACTTCCGGGACCTGCTTGCGGGCTGTCCCGGCTTTGGAGCTCGCATTTGTCTTGAATTGCCCACTTCGCCTATTGACGTGCAGCTGTTTTCTTCGTTGCTGCGCTATTTGTACACCGGTGATTTGTGCCCGCACGATCCAAGCATTGACATAAACCTGTTGCGGCAACTGGGCAATGACTTTGGCACGCCCAATCCCCTGGATCATGATCTACGCTACCTGTTGGAGACAGGCGATTACGCAGATGCGGCACTGGTTTTCACGGCCGAGTGTAGCAACGACGACTACCTGCGTCAGGATTCGGGTTCTTCGGAATATGGTTTTCGTCCCAAGCTTGAACTCCCGTGCCATAAAGCCATTTTAAGCGCTCGTTCGCCTTTTTTCCGTAATTTGATAGCCCGACGAACGCGGAACATTGACGAGTACGTTGAGCGATCTCTGCACGTACCAACACGCATTGTTCTGGACGAGACGGTAATACCGAAGCGCTACGCGCGAGTGCTATTGCACGCTATCTACCTGGATACGGTGGATTTGACGCTGATTTTGCGAGGTGCCGGTTCGGGCACTTCAGCAGGATCGTTGGGAGAGGTGCATGCCCTGACTCATACGGGACGAATGAGACCAACCACTCTCGAGGAGGCCATGGAACTGTATCAAATTGGGCGATTTCTAGAGCTAGATATATTGTCGCAGGGCTGTGAGGACTTGATACTCGAGTGGTTGTCCTTGGACACGTTGCCAATAGTGCTGAAATGGGGCTGTCAGCCCCACGGCTCAGCCTGGGTTTTTCGACAGGCGTGTCAGTATCTGCGCGAGGAGTTCGGAGCGGTAAGCGCTTCCCCCGTGCTTCATCAACTGGACAAGGCGCAACTGCTGCATGTGCTGCAAAGCAACTTTTTGCAAGCATCTGAGCTGGAAGTATTGCAGGCCGTTCTTAAATGGGGCGAACAGGAGCTAATTCGCCGGATGGAAGATCGCGAGCCAAATCTATTGTCCCACACGGCACATTCTGTGTCGCGAAAGGGCGTAAAGAAACGTGACCTGAGCGACGTGGAGTTGCGCGAAATACTTTCCGAAATGTTGCCGCTGGTGCGCATGGATCATGTTTTGCCGCCGAATAGTGAAGTGCTCTGCCAAGCAATACGCCGGGGACTGGTCAGCACTCCCCCGTCACACATGATCGGAGATGATCGCGAGAATTTACGCATCAATGCCTGGATACGCGGTGGGAAGAACCAGGGACTGTTTGTGCGGCCACGACTCTTTATGCCGTATTTCGAAGAAGTGAAGGCTTTGCTGGAGGACCGAATGTCATCATCGCATCATCAGGTAGAGTTAATGCGCATGCGTCGATCACGACATCCCCCCGATATTCCGGATACTCTGTACATGGTCTCACGAATGAACGCTGCTGCGAATAACGGCCTGGGACTGGGGACTAGCTCCACCTGCGGAGTTGACAATGAGCATGCGGATAGCCTGGTGGTGGCTACGGTCATTCCGCCACCAGACAGCCAAACGCTCGCTGCCATGCGCAAACGGGAACATAAGCTTCGTCAGTCGCCCATGTGTCAACGCGCACTGCTGCTGCCACTGTCATCTAAGCATGAAATCGATCGCCAAATTCGTCTGCGCGTTGTCAGGGAGTTCAATTTGCCGGATGAAGTATCTGATCTGCTGGAATGCGCACTGCAGTCGAGCCAGGGCGGCCCTGGTGATGGCGTAGGCAGCGGCACCGAAGAGTGCAGTAGCGTTCCTACAACAACTCAAACCGAGGACTGCCTACTGGAAGACGAAGACCAAAGTCCTCCGCCCTCGCCAGCGGCCACGGGCTCTGTTCCGCGACATTCAACCGTTGCCTCCTCCTCGTTTCTTTCGTCCTCGTCTATGGGCTCGTCAGCCACATCTTCCATGTGCGGCACGGATGCTGGTCACCCGTGCTACAGTCGCAATCTCACATTTCCTCGCCAGCACTCTAGTGGTCTGCTTGGTGTTGCCAGTCTGTTGGCGACCAGCTCTGGTCCAGGTCTACAGTGCAGTTATGCTCGCCTTTCAGCCTCCGTGCACCATCGCAATGACCTTCCGGCGTTGATCACAGAGGGTGACTTTCGCTTTCCGCATGGCAACGCTCTAGGTCTGAACATGAGAGCTGAAAACGGCGCGTGTGGCCTGGACTCTGGAAACGGCCATCTTTCCGACATGATGCCTGACGTGGCCATGGCCACGGCATCACTAGGCCAGCTTCACCTTACAAATAGTGGCCCTGGATGTGCAGGGAATGGTGGCAGCGGCGTCCGAACTGTTGGCAACAACGACATGCCAGAAAGTTTGCAATTAGATTTGGGAGATGGCCCAAGTCCGCACATAATGGGCGGTGCCACGAGTAGTGCTGTGACTCTACGCAGTCTTCAGGTTAGTAGATTCGTATATTTTTCCGAAAATATTATGCACATGTTTTCATTAAAAATTCTAAAAAAAATTATCGCACATTAAAGAAACCACAAACGCCAAAAACAACAATTTTTAATTTTTAACTAGTTTATTTTGATAAATAACACTAGTTTACAGCGAAAAAGACCCATTGAAGTCATTATTTTTTAATGATGTAGGAAAGCGAATTCAAAAATGAATTTCAAAAAATTTTGTATGGATACGTTCTTAAGTTAGAATTTTTTTTTAATTTTTCGGTAGGTACCCATACCTTTTAAGCCATATCTCGAGTTACAATCTTTAGATAAAGTCAAGCAAGGGATTCATCAAAAGGTTATGCAATTCCCAATAATCTTGTCAAAGAAGATTTTTCCATCGGTTTAGTAGTTTAAAAGAAAGAAGCAAAAATATTTAGACAAAAATGATTTTTTTCTCAAAAACGTTAAAAATTTGATTTTCTAAAATTTTTAAATGGTTGAAAATAAAAATCAAAAAATTGTTTTTTCCTTTTATTCTTACAAATTGCCCTATTACGTTTTTTTTACGTGTTCATTAAAAAAATTTTTTTTTACTTTGCTTTTTGCTCAATGTACGAGTATAGAAGCTAAATCATAGAAAAAAATTAAAAGAAGTGACAAAAACGAAGAAAAAATAAAAATATTTTCTAATAAATACATAAAACACTGAAATTTGACTGTTAGTTCCTGTACTCAATTGCTCACAACTCTTTTAGTTATCCATAGATATTCTTTATCAATACCTTATTTTCTTCGGAGAAGTGCTATTCGTAAGAACAAAAGAAAAAAACAATTTATTTCCATCAGTTTCAACATTTTACAGATTTTAGGAAATAAAATTTTACACGATTTTGAGAAAAAAATATATTTTTTCGAAATATTTTTGCTTGTAGCATTTAAACTGCTATACCGATTGGAAAATGATCTTCAACAAGATTATTAAACATTGCTTACCCTTTAGAATTAATCCTTGCTAGACGAAATCTAAAGTTTCTAACTCGAGATATGTCATTAAATGTAAGGGTACTTACCGAAAAATGGAAAAAAAATTCTAACTCAAAAACGTATCCATACAAAAATTTTTTAATTTCATTTTTGAGTTCAGCATTCCAAACTCCATAAGAAAATAATAACAGCTTCAATGGGTATTTAATTTTTTTTATTTTTGTAAACTAGTGTATTTAGGGTATTCACGACAACTTGCTTAATAGATAACCTGTTGAAAAATGAAATCTCAAACGACAAAATGTACTACCGAAAAATAAGCTGACATCACCAGCCTAGAGCTGGGTCATGTGGTTGCCTGGTTAAAATTCAATTTCAGTATTGGTAAACACTTCAAACAGTGTGCACCTATTAGGTGCCAGAATTGTAATATTTTGATGATAAAGCGCCACTATTTTATAAAGCACACTAAGCTGGCACTTCGACCTTGGTGACAATGGTGTAAAGGTTAAGCTGTGAGACTGAAAGTCAACAAAACCTGAGTTCAAATTACGCTAAGGTCGGTATATGATAAATTTTTATACCCGTTACTCGTAGAGTAAAAAGGGTATACTAAGTTCGTGCAAATGTATGTAACAGGCAGAAGGAAGCATCTCCGACCCCATAAAGTATATATATTCTTGATCAGCATCAATAGCCGAGTCGATATAGACATGTCCGTCTATCCGTCTGTCTGTCTGTCTGTCTGTCTGTCTGTCTGTCCGTCTGTATGAACACCTAGATCTCAGGGACTATAAGAGCTAGAGCTACCATTTTTATACCCGTTACTCGTAGAGTAAAAAGGGTATACTAAGTTCGTGCAAATGTATGTAACAGGCAGAAGGAAGCATTTCCGACCCCATAAAGTATATATATTCTTGATCAGCATCAATAGCCAAGTCGATATAGACATGTCCGTCTGTCCGTCCGTCCGTCTGTCCGTCTGTCTGTATGAACACCTAGATCTCAGAGACTATAAGAGCTAGAGCTACCAAATTTTCAGTGAAGATTTGTATTGTCTGCACGCAGATCAAGTTTGTTTAAAATTTTTGCCACGCCCCCTCCCGCCCCCGCAATTTGAAAAAAACCTCATATCTCCCACAATTTTGAAAATAGACTGTTCAAACCTTCTAGACATATATCTTAATACTCATTACCTATCGATCCGCCATACATCATTTTTCGATCAGTAGAGTTGCCGCCCCCGCAATTTGAAAAATTCCTCATATCTCCCAAAATTTTGAAAATAGATTGTTTAAACCTTCTAGACATATATTTTAATAATTATTACCTATTGATCAGCCATACATCATTTCCTGATCAGATGAACGATAGAAAAGTTGCCTCCCCCGCAATTTGAAAAATACCTCATATCTCCCACAATTTTGAAAATGGATTATTCGAACCCTATAGACATATATTTTAATCATTACTACCTATCGATCCGCCATACATCGTTTCCTGATCAGATGAACGATAGAAAAGTTCACGCCCCCGCAATTTAAAAAATACCTCATATCACACACAATTTTGAAAATAGATTGTTTGAACCCTCTAAACATATATTTTAATAATTATTACCTATCGATCAGCCATACATAATTTCCTGATCAGATGAGCTATAGTAGAGTTTCCTCCCCCGCAAATTGGAAAGAAACTCATATCTCCCACAATTTGGACATGTTTATATCCTGAGTAACGGGTATATCGAAGTCGAGCAGGGCCGACTTTAACTTACGCTCTCGTTTCAGTGTAGACTTGTATCTTCTGCACGCAGATCAAGTTTGTTTCAAATTTTTGCCACGCCCCCTTCCGCCCCCGCAATATGAAAAAAACGTCATATCTCCCACAATTTTGAAAATAGATTGGTCAAACCTTCTAGACATATATTTTAATCGTTATTACCTATCGATCCACCATACATCATTTTCTGATCAGATGAACGATAGAAGAGTTGCCACCCACGCAATTTGAAAAAAAAAACATATCTCCCAAAATTTTCAAGATAGATGGTTTGAACTTTCTAGACATATATTATTATTATCATTACCTATCGATCCGCCATACATCATTTCCTGATCAGATGAACGATAGAAAAGTTCCCGCCCCCGCAATTTGAAAAATACCTCATATCTCCCACAATTTTTAAAATAGAGTGTTCGAACCTTCTAGACATATATTTTAATCATCATTACCTATCGATCCGCCATACATCTTTTTCCGATCAGATGAAAGATAGAAGAGTTGCCACCCACGCAATTTGGAAAATATCTCATATCTTCCACAATTTTGAAGACAGATTATTCGAACCCTCTTGACATATATATTTATCATATATATTTTAATCATCATTACCTATCGATCCACCATACATCATTTCCAGATCAGATGAGCTACAGTAGAGTTGCCACCCCCGCAATTTGGAAAAAATCTCATATCTTCCACAATTTGTTATCTAATAAAATATTCTTAAATAAACCTTACCTTGAGTAACGGGTATATCGAAGTCGAGCAGGGCCGACTTCAACTTACGCTCTCGTTTTTTATTGTTCTTTAAGAACCTTTTAACGATTGCAATTACATAAAATGCAATCACATATTATTTTAAGCCATTATCTTTTCGTATATTTTAAATTTACGTAACATAAATTTTTTCAATATAGTTGGCTCTGATTTATTGAGTTTTAATAATCAAGAAATTTACTCAAAAGTGTGTTCACGACAGATGAAGATTAAATATTATTTTTCAATAGGTTATCAAATAAGCAAGTTGTCGTGAATAACCTAAATATATGTAGTATGAATATCTTGTTTATTTTTGGCAAATCAAAACCCCAAATGCAAATACTGCAAACAGCGTATGGAATACACCAGAGACCTGCAACGAACACCTAATTTGCGAGCACAGTCGCGCATTTAACAAGCTTGCTTGCGCCCGTCGCTAATAGCTCGAATCGCTCGCAATACTCGTTTGGACATTAACTCACTTTTGCACGCGCAAGTCATAATAGTGCAAGCTCATAAGAGCAATATGAGCGGTTTAGCTTAGCTGCGGCAGGTAAAACGAGCGCCGAGCGTGCGGCGCTTGTAATCTCTATCAGGCCTGTTCCGGTTTTCACTTTTACTAAATTTGATTATATATTCGATTTGGATACCTGTTCCGGTTTTCACAATTCCGAAAGATTTACTCGATTTGAATTCACATTGCTTGAAGCTGGTTAATTTAAAAAATTATTGCGTTATTTTATACAATGACGTCTAAATAATGGTTTAAAATAATTGTTGTCTTTTTGTTAAGTGTATTTATATCCTTCCTGCAAACTTTATTTTCGTTCAAAATCAATTGTAATAAAATAAATAATTATTTTTTTAAAGTGCTTCAATTTATGCTGTGTGACAGCCAAATATAATTCACAATTTTTGTTTGACCTGTTCTGTTCATATTTATGAAACACTGATAATAAAATTGCTTAGGGTTGCCAATATAGCTAGGTTATTGCTTAAAACCATGCACTACCTTTTAAAAACCGTCGATTTGATATTTTATCTAAAGATAAATACTAGCTCGGTTTTTGCATATCTAAAAATGTACAATTTTATTGAATACATTGTGTAAAACAGTTTTAAATAAACATAAATTCAAATGTAATCAATCGAATTGTGGCCATTGGCAACCCGGATTTCTAAATTCAACACACTCAGCTGTTGAATAAACAGTAAGACATGTCCATATGATGCCATTTGCAATTTCTTTGCCTTTACCTTTGTTTGTTTACTTTTTTTTTTGCATTAACAGCTGATTGAGGTGAATAACAAATCGAATAAATCGTTTTGAAAATGAAACATTCGAATTGCAAATCGAAAGCAAATCGCTCGAATACCAGAACAGCTAAAATACAATCGTTCGATTTCGCGAAATCAAGAGAGCAAAATTAAAGGCGATCATGCTATCTCTTTCTCTTTTGCTCGCCCATTTTTATACCCGTTACTCGAAGAGTAAAAAGGGTATACTAAGTTCGTGCAAATGTATGTAACAGGCAGAAGGAAGCATTTCCGACCCCATAAAGTATATATATTCTTGATCAGCATCAATAGCCGAGTCGATATAGACATGTCCGTCTGTCTGTCTGTCCGTCTGTCTGTCTGTCCGTCTGTATGAACACCTAGATCTCAGAGACTATAAGAGCTAGAGCTACCATTTTTTCAGTGTAGACTTGTATTGTCTGCACGCAGATCAAGTTTGTTTCAAATTTTTGCCACGCCCCCTCCCGCCCCCGCAATATGAAAAAAACCTCATATCTCCCACAATTTTGAAAATAGATTGTTCGGACCTTCTAGACAAATATTTTAATCATCATTACCTACCGATCCGCCATACATCTTTTTCCGATCAGATGAAAGATAGAAGAGTTGCCACCCACGCAATTTGGAAAATATCTCATATCTTCTACAATTTTGAAGACAGATTATTCGAACCCTCTTGACATATATATTTATCATATATATTTTAATCATCATTACCTATCGATCCACCATACATCATTTCCAGATCAGATGAGCTACAGTAGAGTTGCCACCCCCGCAATTTGGAAAAAATCTCATATCTTCCACAATTTGTTATCTAATAAAATATTCTTAAATAAACCTTACCCTGAGTAACGGGTATATCGAAGTCGAGCAGGGCCGACTTCAACTTACGCTCTCGTTTATACACTTGTAAAGTGTATATTAATTTTGCCCAGAAGTTTGTAACGCATAGAAATATTCATTTCCGACCCCATAAACTATATATATTCTTGATCAGGACGACGAGCTGAGTTCAATTCCGTCCGTCCGTTTGTCTGTCTGTCTGTTTCTACGCGAACCTAGTCCCTCAGTTTAAAAGCTATCGAGCACAGTCTTCTTTTTGCTGCACGCAACTAATATGTCGGAACCGGCCGGTTCGGATGACTATATCATATAGCTGGCATAAAAACGATCGGTCGGAAAATATGTCTTAGTAAGAAAAACTTGTTTGTTTTCTATCGTAGTATCACCATATTAGTGTCGTATTTATTAGTTTCATATACTTCCACATAATTCTGGAAAAATATATCAAAATCGGATGAGTATAGCATATAGCTGTTATAGGACCGATCGGTCGGAAAATGTGTTTCACCATGAAAAGATTTTTTCTCAATAATTTTGATTTTATAAATATCTATATCCTATATATATTATAACGGTTAAATCACTTGGAGTGAACTTTTGCAAGTGTATTAAAACTTCGGCACAGTATAAGTTAGCTTTGCCTTCTCGTTTTTTTTTATATATATACAGGTTATACGGTCTGTTCCGGTTTTTACTTTCGATAAAATTGATAAAATTCGAATGTAGTACATGTGTTGTTGTCCGACGAGTTAAAAAAGAAGAACAAGTTAATCGTTAATTAGAAAATTAAATATGTACCGCATTCGATTTAACTTAAGTGAAATCCGGAACAGGGCTGATAGTCAGGTTCTTGGTGGTGCTTTTAATTGTGGCAAGCTGATTATGTATGAATGTGAAAGGGTGGCTACGGCATAACCACCAGTAGCCGAACGCATTCGGCTTTTAAACACATACGCGAGCCGAAGTCTTGGCTTAATATTACAAGTTAGTAGGATGTCGACTGTAGCGCTCACTAACACAAACAGCCAGCTCTATTTAAATAAAAAAATCTGCAATATAACAGTTGTACAAGGCTTGGATAGCATACTTTTCTTATCTACCGTAAGTCAAGAAAGTGGAAAAAGGAAAATTTTTAACTTTTAAATGTGGTATTTTTTAATAATCTTTAATATTTGTTTGAATATGTGCTTTCGGCTTTTCTATAATTCTAAGAGCGTTAGTAGCCAAAAGAATGTAACAAACTCGACTTCTTGGCACTATGTACTAAATATTTTAAAATATATAAACCCTTAAACATCCATTTTTTAAAGTACCAAGAAAGTGATTTGGAAAATTTTAAAATCGATATATTCTTAGGTAAGGATCGAATGGCAAACTATTTATTGATTCTATATATTTTTTTCGCGCTGAACCTAAATCTGGTCTCGGAAATTACATACCTCTTATGAATTGAATGTAAATTTGACATAGAAATTCAAAAATTAAAATTTTTAACACTTTACATTCATATATCCTACGTTTGTAAGATCGTCACTGGTGACGAATTATGGATATATGAGTATGAGCCGTATGAAACATAACAATCGACCGTGTGGGTGTTCTAAGAAGAGCCAAATCCCACCAAAGTACTTCGCGCAGGAAGCACTGCGGAGTGAATGGTCGCCTGTTTCTTCGGCCGAATGGGTTAAGTGGCCACTGTTCCGCTTGAGCAACGTAGGACTGTCAATTCTAAGTGGTACACGATCATTTGTTTGACGGAAGTCTTCGGAGAAATTCATTTATCATCAATCATTCTCCATCATGACAATGCGAGCTCTCAAACATCACGTCACTCAATTGACTTTTCTGCTGGACATTACGTCGAATTGATGGGTCATCCTCCGTGCAGCCCCGATTTAGCACCCATAAATTTCTTTTTATTCCCAAACATCAAAAACAAACTGCGTGGTGAACAAAGCTGTTAATGCTTTTAAACCCCATGTTTTGAAGGTGCCGCCTCAATCGAAGTGAAAAAAGTGCTTTAAAAATTGGTTTGAGTGAATGCAAAAGTGCACCAATTTTAATGGATAATATTTTAAAAACAAAAAAGCTATTTTCATTTAACGTTTATTTATTGCTATTTCCGAAATATAAATAATACCCGACGTATATTCTTAATCAACAACAAAAACCGAGTCGATATATCTATGTCCGTATGAACGATCAGATCTAAGAGACAGTATAAGTTAGAAACTCGTAATGTGTGGAAGGCAGATCAAGTTTATTTTACATTTGCGCACGCCTGCAATGTAAAGAACCCCATATCTCACACAATTTTGTAAGTAAATGGTTTGCCGCTATGACGACTTTCTTATTTGTTTGAGATGCAGTCAACGGGGTAAACAATTGCCAACTCCGTTATTATTGTGTTATTCCGTTTACTGACGCTTGAAAAATACAGACTTATTTTTTTTGACCGTGATTTTTAAAGCATTTTTATGTACAAAATTTGTGTCAGTTCAGTTTTTGATTGAACTTTAAAGAATGTGTTTGTTGTGTTTTTTACCTCATTGTTCCAGGGATACAAACCGATTTTGAACAGTAACGGTTCACACCCGGACTTCCGAATTTTCGTTAAATATGGACAGAACATTTTTTTTTAAATAGTTAGAATAGCTGTACCTCCTCCGAACCAACATTTTTGGTTCGGTTCAACAAAAGGTACAAGTCTTAGTTGAACAGACTTTTACCACCCTAAAATTAATTTTGCATACTCAAAGAAGTTGAATAGACATACAACAACTCGAATACTTTCGTGGCTATGATTAAAAATGAACTTTATCTGCCTGCATGTACAATGAGTTTATGGTCCATACACTTAAAACCTCTAGCTCTTACCATATCTGAGATCTGTGTGTTAATGCAGACAGACGGAAAAGATGATATCGACTCGGCTGTGGATGCTTATCAAAAATATATGTATATACTTTATAGGGTCGGAGATACATTTGCACAATTGCAATATACCCTTTGTAGCTTTGGTACAGAGTACGAAAATACATAAGGAAAGCTGGCTATCTTCTCTGGCTCAAAATTGGCCTTTTATTTTTAAACCTGTGTAATTATTACTTCCCTAGGTTATAAGTTAATAGCAAATCAAAGAAACGATAACAAATCTTCACAGCAAACTTTACGTTCCTAGCTAATGTTAAAAAGGGTTAAGCTGGTTCGGAACCAGAATTAAACTGTGGAACATATCTGACTTCGGAACCGGTCCTTAACTAGTGAAATGGATATCTTCAATTATCTTACCTACACAGTGTGTAGTACACACCAAACTTCAAGTTCATAGCTTCAATACTTTCTAAAATATGGCTCTGACCCAATTTTAAGCCGGCTCAGGGGTTTTGGAACCGGTCTTACATACTGAAATGTCTTATATACTGAAAAAAATTTTAAATTTAAATTCAAATAATTTTTAACATATGGCTCTGAACCACTATTGAACCGGTTTAACGGGTTTGGAACTGTTCTTAAACCTGTAAGCTGTCTATCAATATATAAATAACCTACACACCAAACTGCAAGTTTACAGATTTTTATTAATTTCTAAAAACTAAATGGCTCCAAACCGTGGTTTAGACGCCAATAAGGAACAAGCAAACATACATACTTCACTTTTATATATATGTAAAGATTTCTAAGATTTTATCCAAACTTTTCTGAACAGTTTAAAATCAAATAAATTTCATTATTACTTACAGTGAGAACGCTAACATTGAAAAAAATAAACATTTTCTGATCATTCGTTTCCACGGCAGCTGTAAGCTGTATGAATGTGAAAGGGTGGCTACGGCATAACCACCAGTAGCCGAACGCATACGGCTTTTAAACACATACGCGAGCCGAAGTCTTGGCTTAATATTACAAGTTAGTAGGATGTCGACTGTAGCGCTCACTAACACAAACAGCCAGCTCTATTTAAATAAAAAAATCTGCAATATAACAGTTGTACAAGGCTTGGATAGCATACTTTTCTTATCTACCGTAAGTCAAGAAAGTGGAAAAAGGAAAATTTTTAACTTTAAAATGTGGTATTTTTTAATAATCTTTAATATTTGTTTGAATATGTGCTTTCGGCTTTTCTATAATTCTAAGAGCGTTAGTAGCCAAAAGAATGTAACAAACTCGAATTCTTGGCACTATGTACTAAATATTTTAAAATATATAAACCCTAAAACATCCATTTTTTAAAGTACCAAGAAAGTGATTTGGAAAATTTTAAAATCGATATATTCTTAGGTAAGGAGCTCGAATGGCAAACTATTTATTGATTCTATATATTTTTTTCGCGCTGAACCTAAATCTGGTCTCGGAAATTACATACCTCTTATGAATTGAATGTAAATTTGACATAGAAATTCAAAAATTAAAATTTTTAACACTTTACATTCATATATCCTACGTTTGTAAGATCGTCACTGGTGACGAATTATGGATATATGAGTATGAGCCGTATGAAACATAACAATCGACCGTGTGGGTGTTCTAAGAAGAGCCAAATCCCACCAAAGTACTTCGCGCAGGAAGCACTGCGGAGTGAATGGTCGCCTGTTTCTTCGGCCGAATGGGTTAAGTGGCCACTGTTCCGCTTGAGCAACGTAGGACTGTCAATTCTAAGTGGTACACGATCATTTGTTTGACGGAAGTCTTCGGAGAAATTCATTTATCATCAATCATTCTCCATCATGACAATGCGAGCTCTCAAACATCACGTCACTCAATTGACTTTTCTGCTGGACATTACGTCGAATTGATGGGTCATCCTCCGTGCAGCCCCGATTTAGCACCCATAAATTTCTTTTTATTCCCAAACATCAAAAACAAACTGCGTGGTGAACAAAGCTGTTAATGCTTTTAAACCCCATGTTTTGAAGGTGCCGCCTCAATCGAAGTGAAAAAAGTGCTTTAAAAATTGGTTTGAGTGAATGCAAAAGTGCACCAATTTTAATAGAGAATATTTTAAAAAACAAAAAAGCTATTTTCATTTAACGTTTATTTATTGCTATTTCCGAAATATAAATAATACCCGACGTATATTCTTAATCAACAACAAAAACCGAGTCGATATATCTATGTCCGTATGAACGATCAGATCTAAGAGACAGTATAAGTTAGAAACTCGTAATGTGTGGAAGGCAGATCAAGTTTATTTTACATTTGCGCACGCCTGCAATGTAAAGAACCCCATATCTCACACAATTTTGTAAGTAAATGGTTTGCCGCTATGACGACTTTCTTATTTGTTTGAGATGCAGTCAACGGGGTAAACAATTGCCAACTCCGTTATTATTGTGTTATTCCGTTTACTGACGCTTGAAAAATACAGACTTATTTTTTTTGACCGTGATTTTTAAAGCATTTTTATGTACAAAATTTGTGTCAGTTCAGTTTTTGATTGAACTTTAAAGAATGTGTTTGTTGTGTTTTTTACCTCATTGTTCCAGGGATACAAACCGATTTTGAACAGTAACGGTTCACACCCGGACTTCCGAATTTTCGTTAAATATGGACAGAACATTTTTTTTTAAATAGTTAGAATAGCTGTACCTCCTCCGAACCAACATTTTTGGTTCGGTTCAACAAAAGGTACAAGTCTTAGTTGAACAGACTTTTACCACCCTAAAATTAATTTTGCATACTCAAAGAAGTTGAATAGACATACAACAACTCGAATACTTTCGTGGCTATGATTAAAAATGAACTTTATCTGCCTGCATGTACAATGAGTTTATGGTCCATACACTTAAAACCTCTAGCTCTTACCATATCTGAGATCTGTGTGTTAATGCAGACAGACGGAAAAGATGATATCGACTCGGCTGTGGATGCTTATCAAAAATATATGTATATACTTTATAGGGTCGGAGATACATTTGCACAATTGCAATATACCCTTTGTAGCTTTGGTACAGAGTACGAAAATACATAAGGAAAGCTGGCTATCTTCTCTGGCTCAAAATTGGCCTTTTATTTTTAAACCTGTGTAATTATTACTTCCCTAGGTTATAAGTTAATAGCAAATCAAAGAAACGATAACAAATCTACACAGCAAACTTTACGTTCCTAGCTAATGTTAAAAAGGGTTAAGCTGGTTCGGAACCAGAATTAAACTGTGGAACATATCTGACTTCGGAACCGGTCCTTAACTAGTGAAATGGATATCTTCAATTATCTTACCTACACAGTGTGTAGTACACACCAAACTTCAAGTTCATAGCTTCAATACTTTCTAAAATATGGCTCTGACCCAATTTGAAGCTGGCTCAGGGGTTTTGGAACCGGTCTTACATACTGAAATGTCTTATATACTGAAAAAAATTTTAAATTTAAATTCAAATAATTTTTAACATATGGCTCTGAACCACTATTGAACCGGTTTAACGGGTTTGGAACTGTTCTTAAACCTGTAAGCTGTCTATCAATATATAAATAACCTACACACCAAACTGCAAGTTTACAGATTTTTATTAATTTCTAAAAACTAAATGGCTCCAAACCGTGGTTTAGACGCCAATAAGGAACAAGCAAACATACATACTTCACTTTTATATATATGTAAAGATTTCTAAGATTTTATCCAAACTTTTCTGAACAGTTTAAAATCAAATAAATTTCATTATTACTTACAGTGAGAACGCTAACATTGAAAAAAATAAACATTTTCTGATCATTCGTTTCCACGGCAGCTGTAAGATATAGTCATCCGATCCGCGCGATTTCGACATATTTGTTGTGTGCAGTTCAAAGAAGCCTCTGAGCTAAATTTCAGTTTGATAGCTTTAAAACTTAGAACCTAGTTCACGTCGTCCTGATCAAGAATTTAACAATTTTATGGGATCAGAAACGAATATTTCTATGCGTTGCAAACTTCTGGGCATAATAAATATACACTTTGTAGTGTACAAAAAATGTTTACTAGATGGTCCATAAGGTCTAACCCAGGATTACGCAGTGTGCTGTACCACAACAGTCCACAACTATTAAAGCATACACATCTTTAACCTTAAGGATGCGTTATCATCAGATAGATATGGTTGTGCACGATGAAAATGCATTATTAGTGGAAGACAATTAACCAACTCAAATTGAAGGAGTAAAGGGGAAACCGGGTTATTATAATGAGCTGATGACATATAGCAATGTCCGTCTGGGAAACTCACCAAAAGTAAATTTTTGTAAGCAATTAAATTGCATATGGGCATTTCCGCCAAAATGTCCACCGAGGCTAAAAAACTAATAGTTCTTGAAACTTTTTTGTTTATTCATATTATGGTAAAGAATCATTCAAATTTAACTAATTTAATTAAAGTGAACATATGGACATTAACCTCAATGAGTATATCGACAGCAAAGTTGCAAAAGTGCATATTCTTTTTTTTTGCCATTTTCAATTGCATGCTTTATTTGTTATTATCTTCCTTAAGAAAGATCATACATGATAAAGAGTATTCTACAAAATGTCTCTTACATCATAATTTATCTATAAAAAAAAGCATAGGGACCAATGCAATCGCGATTAACTGCAAATTTTTGGTTTTCTCTAGTCCATTTTTCAATGTCCCGTTCGATACTGAAAAAGAACATTAGTAATCAGTGTGTCACAAATTGAAGAAGTGAATGCATGGAAAGTTTAGCACAAACAGATTTTTTTATAAGCAATTTAATAAAAAAAATCCCAATTGCTAAACATTTTTTTGTTATATTTTAATGTCGTTCAAAGTTGGTCCCGTTCGCGTCCGTAAGGGTAAAGTTTAGTGGTTAAAAATTAATTCATTCTAATATTTTTTGTGTTTTGTGCAAAAAACATTTCAATGGAATTGTAGAGACTCGAGCAACATCGTGAATAGTGCTAGTTATTTATTATAGTTAAAATGCATAAATATATTCATAATCATACCCACTTGAATCATATTGGAAAAAATGTCCCGTTCGCAATGTCCCGTTACGAATCAAATTATTATTTATTTAAAAAATAAAGTACTGAAGATTTTTGAACCAACTAAAAACCATTTTAAAGTACCATTCATGCATAAGATTCTAAAACATTTTGGGTTTTAGAAATGCGTCAGGTTTCGCTAAGTTCTGGCTATATGTAGGTGGCCCCGAAAGCAACTTCTGTTTTTGTCCCGTTCAAATCGCTTCTTATTTTGCCATTATTTTGGAATCAGTATTTCACCTGTCATTCGCTTTAGCACTATTTATAGTGATACTCAATACCTTCATTATAAAGTAAAAAAAGAAATGAAAATGCCTTTTATTTTGCCTTTTTTTTTACTTTATGTCGTACGAACGTCCGCGTTCGACATCATGGAAATGCCCATATATTTCTTCACTTTTAGAAGACTATTTGTGTTATTCGTGTTATGACGTAGAAAGTTCTGGGAGCTCCACATAACACATAAACCAGCCTCGTGACATCAGCTTGACCGTTTTAATATGCCATGAGCTAGAGTGAAAGGTAAATACCGATATCTCTTTTCCTTTCATTGTTTCTTCATATCTGCTGAGAAAGAAAGAGACAGAGACAAAGAAAGAGAAAACCTTAATGTCATAATTTATGCGCGGCTCAAATTTGCTCTGTGATACACACACTTGCTTGCGAAAGAAGTCAAAGTGATTCACGAGAGAGCATTTGGTAAGCGCTAACGAGCTACAGTAATGAAATTCTTGATAGTTCAATTTCATACTTCTATACACTATTTTAATTTTACATTTTATGGTTATCTGTCACATGAGAAACACGCCATAAACTAATAAAAATGTGTTTTTTTTTTTACAGCATCAACTACCGCAAAACAACTATCACCACTTTATGCAGCGCTCCAACTCACCATTCGATATGATGCGCCAAGGACAGCACTCGCCCGCACCACACCCCCCACATCCTGGGGCATACAACTCCGGACCGCCCAGGTTTTTATAGAGGTTGCGCGTGGCCCCCGACAAGGGTCAATATTTCGGCATGCCTTTCTGAACAAAAATCCAATTAATATTTAAATACAACAAATAGATAAATAAAGTAAAATACAAAATGATGTAATTAGTGTATGAACACTTCAAGGCTTATATAAAATACACGATCAATCGCGTTTTCCTGTCCTGAAAAGGACGCATGTATAAGAAAAATACAAATACTCATTTAAAAACTGTTCAAGTCTACATACATAACTAGGGTGCATTCTAAGTTTATTTTTTCGTTTTAAGTAATTACACCTACACCTATATCAAAAAATACGAGACGGGCACGAGAAGAAACCAGACTGACATTTATTTATTTTAATTACAATTTTATTTATTTGTTTCGTTATCCGTTTTATATACCTAATAATAATCGCAAACATAATAACAAGCAACATCTCATATCAAATAATTGAAGCTTAAAAAGTCGATCAAGAAAGCCAAAAAATACAATAATAGCATTTTTGAATGGTCGAATGCAGAACCAAACCACTGCTCATCTATTTCAATGTGTGCCCATATGTATGACCTTGGCAGTAAAGCAATTTCTAAATAATAAGTTATTTTATTGAAACTTAGCAGCAGGAATTGTTGCATTTGTTTTTAATGGGCTTGTAAGGCTTAGTGCAATTATCTTAAATTCTATTGCTTAATCAACTGAGTTGAATGACATAAACATTGGTGACATTGCACCAAGTTTAGATTATATAAGCATTTTCATTTTGTTTCAGGAGAAATCATTCGGATCTGGTGTTGATTTTAATATTCGCCTTACTGTGGGCCACTTTCTGGATATAATGTTAAGGTGTCAGTTAAGTAACTGAAATATAAATTGACGTTAAATGTATGCAAATATATATGTCAAATTTAAAAACAGCTGCCACTATCGGTTAGATTGGTATAAAAATGTTAAATAAATGTAAATGTAATTTTTCGAGTTAAAATAGAAAAAATAGATGATTTCGAAGTTTTCACAAACGAGGCCTTTTTTTTTCTTTTTTACAAATGCAAATGTATATAACAGGCAGAAGGAAGCATTTTCGACGCTATAAAACATATATATTCTTGATCATCGTTACCGGCCGAGTTAATGTTTCCCTGTCCGTCTGTCTGGCACTAAGTTTGATATGTCCACCCCTTTTTATACACTTGAAAAGTGTATATTAATTTTGCCCTTAATTTTGTGGTATATGTTAGTTTTATATACTTTTACATAACTCTGAAAAAATTTATCAAAATCGGATGACTATATTATATAGCTCCCATAGAAACGGTCGGTCAGTGAGAAAAACTTTTTTGTTTTCTATCGTAGCGTCCCCAATCTTGCTATATATTAGTTTTATATGCTTTCACATAATTTTGAAAAAATTTATCGAAATCGGATGACTAGCATATAGCTGTCATAGGACCGATCGGTCGGAAAATATGTTTTACTAAAAAAAGTTTTTTTTATGGTATAAAATTTTTATAATCAATGATTTAAAAATTGTAAATATCTGAAATCTATATACTATATATATTTTACCGGTTAAATCAGTTGGAGTAAAGTTTTTCAAGTGTATTAAAACATCGGCAAAGTCGAAGTTAGCTTTCGTTTTATATTCATTTCCTTGACCCGTTCGAAATAAATAATTTAATTATTTTAAGAGAACTTGACACTCTGTTTATTGCAGAATAGTTTTGTGTCTAAATCTATATATGATTAATCTAGCCCAGCGGTGGGCACGGCTTTGCTCCTATTGCTCTCATATTTTTCGGTGCCTGGCGTTACTCTGTCTAACAAGCAGTTACTTCGCTTCTATGTGAACTACAACAAAACACAATGCACGCAGTACCAGCGTCTGTTTGCCGCATAAGCAAAAACAATGAGCACACAGTGAGTGGATCGCTGCTCGACTCCACCCTCGTTGATAAGGGTTGTTGTACTCTGTACCAAAGAGTACATTGAATTCGTGCAAATACATGTAACATCCAGAAGTAAGCATCTCCGACCCTATGAAGCAGTGGTCGGCAATAATAACAATCACACCTTTGTATTACGTATGTGTGCGTATCAGCAGACACGAAGTTAATAGTTGAACAGCAACTGAATTCTGCTGAAGCAGCGCATAGATGAAGCTACACGATAAGCTTATACTATGTATACGGTGTACCGACATCGAAGAGATCTCAGAGATGGTAAGAACTAGGGGTTTGAAGGGTATGAATCGAAAACATCTTATGCCTGCAAGTATAGTAAGATCAATTTCAATGTTTGACACGCCCCCTGTTGATTCCGTTAAATTTAATAGAATTCGAAGACGAAATGCCTTATTAACTGCTGCAAATTTATCGAAGTAAAACAGTTAAATGATCTGCCTAGATCTTATCGCATGCTTACTGACAGACAATGTATGAATGATAAGTAGAGTTGAGCAATAATGCTATCCTGCAATCATCAAATCACACTGTGACTTAAAGTATTTGTTTGATTTGATGTTTGTCAGTCACAGTGACTCAATCACAATGTGTGTTATAGTGTGGCCGTACAAACAATATTTCTGAGAAATATGGACAGAAATATTAATTCTTTGAATGGCACCGCCACACTTGCAAACCGAGAAGCAAATTCCTAAAATAATTTGTATTGTGCCTGGTTTTAAAAATAAAGAAATTTAAATGAAACTTTTCTGTATATTCACTGTGCTATTGCCTCCCCATTCGAACAAAATAATACCCTGAAATACGGTTTCAGACACGATTTTTATTGCCTTGCTTGGACGAGTAAACGTGTCTCAGTCTTATATGGAGATTAGCAAAGCTGGCGATATCAAGGATCTAGATCAGAGTTCATTCAATAAACCCAAGTCACCAAAATGTCAAACGATTGGAATTGAAAAAAAAAATTTTTTTATGGAAAACCTTTTTGTTTTTGAAGATACCACCATCGGTTTAGCCGCCAAAAAATATTGAAATCGAATTGATTCCTTAATATTTTTAGATTTGTTTTTCCCGCAGAGCTTTTAAATTTAATTAACTTCAAAACCCGGCCCCCAGTGAAAAATCAACCACTCCCCATTTTTACACACGTTAGCTTTCCAAAATTAGAAAATTATTTTTGCATAATTTTGGTCCATACCAAACCAAATTTCAATTAGATTTGATAAATCCACCCCATGTGTGTTTTCATTTATTCGGAAAACGAATTTCATTCAGATCGGCTCACAAATAGCCATTGTCATTGAACCCACTATTATCCGAGCCTGGGGGCGGAAATTCCACCACTGAAAAATCAAATGTCTAATTATTTTCTAGAATGTGTTCATAAACCGATTTTGAAGTCAATTGCATAAAAAATAGTTTATTTCATATAGAATTTTCCGGGCATTTCCCGACCTTTCGGGGGAATTTTCCATCATCGGAAACTCTCATGTCTAATTATTTTGGTAACTATCCTTACAAACCGAGATTGAAGCCAATCGGATGAAAAATGTTTATTTTTCATAAAAAATTTTCCGGCCATTTTCCTTGTGGGCAATGTTTCTATATTCGGAAAAAATAGGTGTCCAATTATTTCGTTTAGTTTACTTACAAACCGAATTGTAAGTCAATTAGATGATAAACATTTTTTCCCAGGAGTTTTCCGCCCCTTGGGGTGGAATTTTCCAAACCGCCGCCTGTGTTCTCACTTTCAACTCATATGAAAACTTCTGTGAAAGTTTCAGCTTTCTAACTTTTTTATATATATATAGAGATTATACTTCTATATAATATAATGACTAAATTCGGTCAAAATCTAATTACTATATTACATAGATAGACTATATTAGATAGATTACATATAGGAAAAATTTGTCAAAAACTGGATTTAATACGAGGCAGTCAATTTCGCGCCGAGCACAAAAATTCGGCATTCCTTAACTTGGCAGATTTTGTGTCGGGACTAGGGCCGGCACCCGTACAAGATCCAACTGACCCAGGAGCTCAAAATTTATTACCATTATTGGAAAACCATGTAGTGGCGCTCAGTGGCTCGATTTGCCAAAACGCGTTGAAAAACTGGGAACTGCTGAACCCTTTATGTAATCAACTTGATTTTATTTCCTAATAACACTAGTTTACAAAAATAAAAATAAATAAAGACCCATTGAAGCTGTTATTTTTGTATGATGTACTTTGGAATGCTGAGCTCAAAAATTAAATTCAAAAATTTTTGTATGCATACGTTTTTAAGTTAGAATTTTTTTCAGTTTTTTCGGTAGGTACCCTTACATTTTATGACATATATAGAGATAGAAACTTTTGATGTCGTCAAGCAAGTTATTAATCTAAAGAGTATGCAATTTTTAATAATCTAGTTAAAGATCATTTTCCAATCGGTTTAGTAGTTTGAATGCTACAAGCAAAAATATTTCCTAAAAATCGATTTTTTTCTCAAAAACGGGCAAATTTTGTTTTCCTAAAATCTGTAAAAGGTTGAAACTGATAAAAATAAATTGTTTTTTTCTTTTGTTCCTACGAATAGCACTTCTACGAAGAAAATAAGGCATTGGTAAAGAATATCTATGGATAAATAAAGAAGCTGTGAGCAATTGAGTAAAAGTACTAACAGTTAAATTTCATTGTTTTATGTATTTATTAGAAAATATTTTTATTTTTTCTTCGTTTTTGGCCTTGCTCTTGATTTTTTTTTGTGATTTGGCTTCTATTGGAACTCTAACATTGAGCAAATAGACAAGTAAAAAAAAATTTTATTAATGAACACGTAAAATAGTCAAATTTGACCCCTAGTTGTTTCACACAATTGCTTACAACTTCGCTATTTATCCACAGATTTTCGTCATCAACGCCTTATTTTCTTCGTAATAGGGCAATTTGTAAGAATAAAAGAAAAAACAATTTTTTGATTTTTATTTTCAACCATTTACAGATTTTAGAAAATCAAATTTTTCACGTTTTTGAGAAAAAAATCATTTTTTTCGAAATATTTTTGCTTCTTACTTTTAAACTACTAAACCGATTGGAAAATGTTCTTTGACTGGATTATTTTTAATTGCATAACCTTTTGATTAATCCCTTGCTTGACTTCATCTAAAGTTTGTAACTCGAGATATGGCTTAAAAGGTATGGGTACCTACCGAAAAACTAAAAAAAAATTCTAACTCAAAAACGTATCCATACAAAATTTTTTTAAATTCATTTTTGAGTTCAGCATTCCAAAATACATCATTAAAAAATAATGGCTTCAATGGGTCTTTTTCGCTGTAAACTAGTGTAATCTGCAATCTTCAAAGCTGTTTTAGACGTAAGGTGTTGATATGTCACGACGAGGTATTATCTAGTGCCTAATTAATAATTTAAATACAACAGATAATTGATATACTAACATATAATACATACTAATAAAACATACATTAAAAAAGAAAAACGAAATTGACCAGCATGGGCATAAAAAGTCCGTCTGTTGGCCGTGCACATGGCTTCCTGCCTCACACCGATTACTACACCTGGCTGACCGGGTACTACCCAGATACCAGATCGCTCATCAGTATTAAGCAAGTGTGGCACATCGCACGCAGGCTCTTAATTAAAAACTTATAAAATTGATGCTCGATATTTTTAAGCTTGCTTAACCAAGTCTACCCAGTAATTATTCTCTCCATCATCCAGATTATTTATTATGTCGGCCTTTGTTAGCAAGAGTTTCCTAAAGCTTAACATTCTATGATCTTTCAAAATTGGGTATCGTCCTAGAAAATGCTGTGTCATCTAACTCTCCAGTGTTATATTGGAGGCAAGCTACATGATCCTGTCGGTTGAAAGTATTTGACCCCAGTTTTATAAGTCAAACCGGGCCTTAAACACCCAGAAAACTGTTGGGCGATTGGCAGAAACTGGAACTTGTTAGCCACTGAGTTGTCCAAATGTTTGTAGATTCATGTGACGCTGCTGACCTGTCAGTGATGGTTGTATTGCATGGTTTTTACTTTGAGGGCATCAGGAATACTTATCCGGAATAAGTTCCATTCCCGTACAGATCCTAAGGAGACTCTCCAGTCTTTTTTAAGCGGGTTGCACAGTTCATCCAGACTTCTAACCCAAAATATATTCTTTTCTATTAGCATGCTGGTAATGTAATGAGGGAGGCGATTCTCATGGTATAAGAGCATAGATTTTCCTACAAATCGTAGGTCCAAGTCAAGTGTAAACTGGTGGGCCTCTTTCAAACCGTTCTCAAGAGATAGGGCAAAGCTTGGTGTGTTAGCAGGCAATTATGACACCTTTTTAATACACTTGAAAAGTGTATATTAATTTTGCCCAGAAGTTTGTAACGCATAGAAATATTCATTTCCGACCCCATAAACTATATATATTCTTCATCAGGACGACGAGCTGAGTTCAATTCCGTCACAAGGGATTCGATCCTCGCCCGGCGCTTTGTTCATCTTTTACTTCAATATATGTAATTTCCGAGTCTAATAGTTAATCTTGAATAAGGTTTCTGGCGTAGTGTAACTGTCATCCTTGTCCGCAGGGATTTAGGAGCTCTTTAAAATGGTTTTCAAAGTCAGCCACCTTGACATTTGCGCTTTTCTTAAAATCAGTTCTCCTCTCTCGATCTATGCTCCCCCTTTTTTTGCTATTATGCGCCAACTCAAGCTTTGCCTCCAGCTGTTGGTAATAATTAGCCTTCTTAACGCCGCATATTCGCTTATACGCTTTATTAGATTCTAAATATTGGCCGGGTTCAGCAGAAAGATGGAGCGCTGAGCATGTATCAGAAAAAAATGATAGATCGAAAAGTTTCTGCTGAACGAACTGCTACATTTTTGGCAAACGCCTTTAGAAAAAAAATCATAATACGGATCGCCGTATATTTTTTATTGGCGCTGCAGACACGCTAGCATTCAGTGGTTCACTGGAAATTGCATAAAAATTAGTAAAATAAGGTTAAATTATATTTCATTATTTTTTATAATTATTTACAGCAGATTTGCTCATAATTGCAATCAGTGCACAAGATACGACTAATGCTATCGATAACACGCCCATCGATACACAATTACAGCTAGTGGTAGCAGTACCACTTGAAAGGAGCATACTATTTCTTTGATACATGCTCCGCTGTCATGATACCTTAAATTGGCTATCATGATACCGGATCAGTCGCGGTCAGCAGAAAGATCATTTAAATTTTATGATTGATCAAGGAGCAAGTTCTTCTGCTGAACACGGCCATTGTTTTCGGAACACTTCTCGATTTTTTGTTCCGGATTTTCTGAATGCATTTAACAATGTCAGAGATTCCTCTCTAAAATGTCTGCATTGTCGGTCAAACCATTTACATTTGGGTTCCGTTTGATTTCCATGTTTTGTTTTTTTCGCAGCTGCATCTTGAATGATTTCCTGCAGACCTGACAAAGAGAACTGCTGACCACTTACCTTACTCGCGTTGCTTTTACCTTCATTGTCTTTACATTTTTATATGAATTATGAATATATTGTAGTATTTTCTATTTACATGCCAGAAAACGTTATACGAAACCTTAAAACTAGCTAACATATATATCTGGCTTTACAGCTCCAAAAGGCCAGGCAGAGCTTCTCTCAATCACCTGGCTTGTGTGCTTTTCAGTTATCGAACAGGAGAAAGGAACCTTCAGTTAAACGCCGAATCCGAACGGCAGAGAAGTTTGTGGCCATGTGTGGTGCAATAAGTAGTGTGTGCGCCTATAGTGCGGAAGGTCTGTGTTCGATCCCGCCTCCGAACATATAATTAAAAGTTTTTTTTTTAACTTTTACACATCCGGCCACCTTCACCAGCTATTGGCGCCAGCTGTGAAGTAACTAGCCATATAAAAAGCTTTTCAAAACTAGCTTACACTTTTCTTTAAAATCAAACTAAGGAAACAGTGTCAAGAAGAGAAGATTATCTTAAACGAGAAGGCAAAGCTAACTTCGACTGTTCCGAAGTTTAAATAGACTTGAAAAACTTCACTCTAACTGATTTAACCGATAAAATATATATAGGATCTAGATATCAGATATTTAAAATTTTTAAAACTTTGACAATAACAATTTGATACCATAAAAAAAAACTTTTCTTAGTAAAACACATTTTCCGACCGATCGGTCCTAGCTATATGCTATAGTCATCCGATTTTAATAAAATCTTCCAGGCTTGTGTTGACGCATATAAAACTAATATATACCAAGGTTGGTGACGCTACGATGAAAAATAAAAAGTTTTTCCCACTAGAACTAGTTTTTTGACTAACCGCTATATTTATGCTATATTTATCCGATTTTGATAAATTTGTCCACAAATATGTAAAATCATCTAAAATTAATATATACCAAGATTATTTGTCGACCGATCGTTCCTATGGCAGCTATAAAATATAGTCATCCGATCCGGCCGGTTTCGATATATTAGTTGCGTGCAGTAAAAAGAAGACTGTGCAAAATTTCAGCTCGATAGCTTCAAAACTGAGAGACTAGTTTGCGTAGAAACAGACAGACAGACAAACAGACGGACAGACAAACATACGGACAGACAAACAGACGGACAGACGGACGGACGGACAAGCGGAAATGAACACAGCTCGTCGTCATGATCAAGAATATATATAGTTTATGGGGTCGGAAATGAATATTTCTAAGCGTTACAAACTTCTGGGCAAAATTAATATACACTTTTCAAGTGTATAAAAATTAGGGTTGTTGGTTGACCATCCCAATTAGGGATTTGGAAGTACAAACGATGTATCCAAGCAAATGGTTATCACCTTATAAATAATAGATAATAAATAATAGAGTATAAAAAGAGAATTATCGTAGGAAGCCCAAAAATTGAAGAACGGGAAATATTAGAGATATTGGTACTGGAACGCATGCAAGTTTTCTCGAAGGCCACAAAACGAAATCTGTTCAACATGTTATTAGCCTCATTGGAACCCAAAAACCCGACCTCTTAGGGTCGTTTAACTAGCTTGGGTTGGTATAAAAAATGTCAAATATCTTAAATCGGGCACAATTATAGCAATGGTTTTTATACCCGTTACTCGTCGAGTAAAATGGGTATACTAAGTTCGTGCAAATGTATGTAACAGGCAGAAGGAAGCATCTCCGCATTAAGGAAGATTGTTCGGACCTTCTAAACACTCATAGTTTTCATCGTTTATAAGTACACCTAATTCTGTTTTTACACGGTAGGTACGTAAATAAAATTATGATTTCTTCTAAAGGCGTTTGCCAAAACTGTAGCACTTCGTTTAGCAGAAACTTTTCGATCTATCATTTTCTTCTGATACATGCTCAGCGATCCAACTTTCTGCTGAACACGACCAATGGTTTAATGGGTATAATAGAACTGAACTGTAATATCCATTAATTCCAATTGATTTGACAGGTCCCGCAGATATGTTGTCCACCTCTTATTTATGATTTTGGACCACCCTTTTTTGCTCGTTCATGGATATTAAAGAATATAAGATTTTTGGTTGAGGCACCATGTGCACTCTTTTGCTGTCATTTTTATTCTGTATTTGGTTTTGCTTAAACTAAGCATACATGGGTATATTCTTACTGGCTATCGAGAGAGTGTGAGTGTTTGTATGTTAGTATTTTCCATCGTTTTCGCCAACATTTCGGCCGGAATAGCGGCTATTTCTTCACGAATGTTGTCCTTGAGCTCTTCTACGGTCCTTGACTTGTTAACGTAAACCTTTGACTTCAAATATCCCCACAAGAAGAAGTCAGGCGGCGTCAAATCGGGCGAACGCGGTGGCCAGTCCAAATCACTACTTTTCGACTTCAAACGGCCCGGAAACAATTTCTTCAGAAAATCGATTGTTATGCGACTTGTGTGCAGTGGAGCGCCGTCTTGTTGAAACCAGAACTGCCTCATACGCTTTCGACGAATAATTGGCATCACAAAATTGGTCATCATGTCGCGATAACGCTCCTTGTTGATGGTAACAGCATGGCCATTTTCATTTTGGAAGAAAAACGGCCCAATGACCGTTTTCGCACTAACGCCGCACCAAACTGTGACTTTTTCGTCATGAAGAGGCACTTCTTGAATCTCCTGAGGATTTTCAGTGGCGTAAATACGGCAATTTTGCTTATTTACGGTCCCATTCAATGTGAAATGGGTTTCATCGGACATTTTTTAAAAGCACGTTGAGTTTTCACAATTGACTTGTTCTGTTGAATGTAAATTTCAACTATTTCAGAGCGCTCGCGTGGCGTGTATTGTTCCATGGTAAATCTGCTTGGACTGACGCTTCAAACGCGGTATGTCATTAAGCGATCTGACATCTCTGTCAAAAGTTATGGTGTTGCCAGATGGGTCCGTCGAATATGGGCAACCCTGTATATGTATGTGCGTGTATGACTCGAGCATACCGCTGGCGGCAAAATGCTAACGCTGCACTTTTGTTAGAGTTTGAGTGAGACATGATCACATTACACATTTATGTGTTTGGGTTATTGCTCAAGTGCTAGAATGTATGTGCATATGTTTATTAATTGATATAAGTGTTTATTTGTATAAATATATATATGTATATAGTTATGTTTGTAGGCTCACTACATCTCCCCTTTCAAAAAAATAACGTAATTCATGAAGTTATTTAGTAGTTAATACAAATAAAATTATTATTATTAAAAGCATTTTTTTTTTTTTTGTGTTAAAAATATTAAATATTATTTAAATTTGAAGTAAAAAAAATTTATTTATTTTTTTGTTCGAATTAGTAATGTAAAATGTATGTGTATTAGAAGTGTAATAAAGTGTAAAAAAATATTTGGATAAAATGTTTTTTTTTTTTTTTTTTGAATGTTTAATTATAAAGTAGTTCACAAGCTTTGTAAATGAATATTCTATAAAAGTTAATAGTTTGATAAAAGTGAATGGTTGATTAATAGGTTGATAAAAATGAATGGTAGATCAGGCCATTACCTTTACTTTTAGGCTGTATGGTTGGTTTTTTATTTATCTATTTCGCTTTCATATCTATTTTTAGTCTATCTTTATGTACTTTCTTTATTTTATTCTTCGATTTAATGAAAATGTTATACTTATCTTCTATTCCTTTTACTAAATATGGTCCTAAATATACCGGTTCCAGTTTATGGCCAGTTTCATTTCTTAATAAGACATTATCTCCTATTTTTATTTCAAAATCAATTACTTTTTTATCGTAATTTTTCTTATTTGTAGCCTTATGTTGTTCTAGCATTATTCTAGCTCTCTTATATGCCTGTTCTAACCTAAACTTTGCTTCTTTAGCGTAGTCATCTATATTGTATAAAGGCGTAATATTATTTATTTTGTTAAAATGATTTGGTAAATTGTTTGGTTTACCGAAAACTAACTCATATGGACAATAGCTATGTGCCATAGAGGGTGTCGTGTTAAAACAATAAACGAAGTATTGAAGCCATACATCCCAATCAGCTTTGTCAACTGATATATATGAACGGATGTATTCATTAAAGGTTCTGTGACTTCTTTCGATAGTTCCAACTGTTTGGTGGTGGTGTGCTGTGGATGTAATATTTTCTATTTTTAGAAATTTGCACAGTTCATTAATTATTGAATTTTTATATTCAGTTCCCATGTCCGAAATTAACGTCTTCATTGGACCGTACTTTGGAATAAAAAATTCGAATATGGCTTTTGCAACTGTATTTGCATTTTTATTAGCAATTGGTATAGCGACTAGATATTTCGTCAAGTCACAAATTAATGTAACAACATACTCATTGCCATTTTCAGATTTAGGGAGTGGGCCTATAGTGTCCACTATCACTCTGTCAAAAGCGCATATTGGGGTTTCTGTGATTGTTAAAGGAGTTTTTGTATGTTTTGTCGTTTTTGACGTTTGACATTTTGGACATCTACGTACATATCTATATATATAAAAGAGTTCAACCTGACTGATTGGTGACCGTCGCACAGCCCAAACCGTAAGAGATAGCAAGCTGAATGCTTTACTGTAGTTTTATCTTACTCTAAAAGTGAGTACTAAGGCGGGGTTTTGGAAAATTCCGCCGGGAAATGTGGAAAATTCTTTTTTGTTTATCATCCGATCAGCTCCAAACTAATTTAAAAAAAAACCGCATTAAAAATTCATCAATAACTGCATACCAGTTTTCCGGAAAATTAACCCGCTACACCCCCATGGGTTAAAAATTAATTAATTGGCCGAAAGTATAATTTCCAAACGATTAGCTCTAAATTCATTTTCAAAACTACACATTCACGAATATGACTTTTACATTTTAGAAAAACCTACCGGAAAATGGCCGGAAAAGTGTTGTTCTTCAAAACTCACATGTTTATCATTTGATTAGCTCTAAACTTATTGGCAAAGCTCTATATTACAAAAAATATTATCTACGCGATTTTTACATTGTGGAAAATCTGGAAAATAGCCGGGAAAATTTATTGCAAAGGTCGTAATATGAGTGCGAGTTCATGGCAAACCGTTATATTTCAGCTGTTCTGTATTAAATTTAGTTTGAAACTCTATGGGTCAATTAGATAGAAAAATAGTTTTTAGCTTTGCGCAAATGCACCCTCAAAGTCGGGTAATGGGTATCAGGGTAGTTTCAAAGCCAATTTTTATTTGTGAACCGAACTGAAAATGGAAAATTCACTCCAAAATAAATAAAAATTTTAATATCATAATATCTAGCCAAGTTCGCAAAACGGGAGGTTTAATTTCAAAGCTGATTTTTTTCACCTCGAGGAGGGATTTTGGTGTAATCCGTTCTATTAAAGCCGAATATTGATATAATAAGCTACAAATAACTTTCCAGTTCAGCTATACTGATAGTGGCGAAGCAAAGCGCGCCTGGTCCAATGCTAGTTCTCTTATATGACGTGTCATATTTTTCCAGTAGTAGTGTCTTTTGACCTTTGCCAAGGTTTTCGTAATACCATTATGACCTCCTTGTGTTGGATCATCATGTAATGTAGACAATATTGCTTCTTTTTCTTTTTCATTTTGTATTATGGTCGCCGGCCTAAGTAGCGCTACTCTTAATGATTTTAATATATTGTTGCCCATATTTTTGAAATTATCAATTGAAATATTTTCAAAGACTTTTCCCACGGTCCCATTTTGAGTTGGCAAATTTTAAGTATACCGGCTTGCGTTTCGAGCCTTTGGAAAAACTGACCTAAGTCGAGAATTCCATTGGTATATAAATCGCTAACATCAATTCTTGCGATAACTTTATTTCCTTGTTTAAAACAACAACAACTCATATTTGTTAAATGCAAGGTCAATACTTTGCGTACATCGTCATTTTGTATGACTTCGTATACGTTGGGCTTAGAAGCTTTATTAAGACTTTGCCTTAGCATAAGTTCTTTTTCTTTTACATTCCCTGCGCAGGGTTTATTCTGTCTACTTTGTTGCCTGGTTGTGACTTTCAGGACTTTATTTTGTACATTCTTTAATTCTGTTATTGTTATTCTTGATAGGGCGTCAGCCACAAAAATTGTATTTTCCCTTCAAAAATTCTACTGTAAAGTCATACTCTTCTAATTCAAGCCTCTCTGTAGTGCTCTTATTGCTTTCACCTTTTGTGAATGAGCGTGATGTATATGCTATCGGTAGTTGGAGTCCGATATGGTTTTGAGTTAAAACCGCTCCACAAGCTTATTTGCTCGCATCTGTGATTATGCAAAATTCTTTGCTAAAATCTGGGTACTGCAGTAGGGTAGGTTGCATAAGTTTGTTTTTTAGATATTCGAATGCGTTTTGGCAGTCAACTGTCCATTCGAAAGGGACATTCTTTTTACATAATCTTGTTATGTGTCGTGAATAGTCGGCGAAGTTTTTAATAAAGCGTCTGTAATAATTGCAAAATGCAACGAAACGTCTAGCGCTGTCTGCGTCGTGTGTAACTGGGTAATTTTTGATAACGTCATATTTTTTTTCATCTGGCAAGATTCCTTTGTCTGTGCATTTATGACCAAGAACAGTCACTTCATGCATGAAAAATGAACATTTTTGTGGATGCAACTTAAGGTTGTGTTTTCTACAAAGATCAAAAACATCTGTTAAGTTTTTAATCATATGTTTTTCAGAACATCCAACGACTATTAAATCATCCATATGCTTGAGAGGGTTCAAGTCCGGAGAATGCTATAGTCATCATTCTCTGAAATGAATTTGGTGCTATTTTTAAGCCAAATGGTAGTCGCGTGAAACGATATGAGCCATTGCTCGTTGAGAAGGATGTAATGTTTCTTGAATTTTCATCTAGTTCGATTTGATGAAAACCTGACATTAAGTCAAGGCATGAGAAATATTTCGCTTGGCCTAGCTGATCTAAAGTATCATCAATTCTGGGCAATGGGAATTTATCGGACAGTAATTTTTTATTTATTTGACGATAGTCAATTACTAATCGCCGTTTCTTTTCTTCGGAGCCAGGAGTGGCTTTCTTTGGAACAAGTAAAAGTGGGCTGTTATATTCTGAAACAGATGGCTCGACAATTTTATCAGAAATCAATTTTTCAACTTGTTTCTGTATTTCTTCTGTTTGGCTATGTGGGCTTCTATAATTTTTCGTATAAACTGGTTCATTATCCTTCAACCTTAGCTGTTGTTTATAAAAATTATTTGTTGTAACTGATTCGGTTTCGAGTCCGAATACATCGACATATGCTGTGCAAAGTTCCGTTAGTGTTTGCTTGAATAGCGGTGGAAAATTTTTAGATAGTGTTTTCAGAATTGTTTCGTTTCTTTCTTCTGTATTTAATTGTAATACATCGTACTCGTGTAGTGATTCTGTTTTTACCTTATTAAGGTTGACCATAACTGCTTTATTTGTTGTGTTTAATATTCGGACATAAGCGTTTGGGGAGTTGGTTATCGTGTTTGCGATAAAAATTCCATTTTGAATCTGTTGATTTGGTATTAAAATGTAATCATCTTTTGTGTTCACTTTGATTTCTCGGACAACTTCGGATCTAGCTGGTAAAATTATGGAATTTGTATCATTGGAATGTGATACTGGAATCAAGATTTCATGATCCAAATTATTTGGTCGGAGTACGAACCTATCTTGGACTGAATTAATGTCAAGAATAGCATTATATTTTCTTAAGAAATCCATACCAAGAATGCCATCACCTGGTATAGGAAAATTGGATGATACCAAATGAAAATTATGTGGTATAATGTATTGTTCTGATTGTATTTCCACGAAGGCCAATCCTTTGGAGTTGGTCACGCCTTCACCTATTCCTGATATTTTTGAAATGGTGTTATGATCTACATTGATATAATTATCGGAGTCTTCTTTGAGAATTGAAATATCTGCACCTGAGTCGATAAGTAGTGTTAGGGTTTTTCCTGTATTTTCATTTTTGACCTTTATAAACACGCTAAGTTGTGGATTTATTGTATATATTTGTTTTACTGGGGATGAGTATTTGAAGGGTTTTGCGGGTTTCCCGAGTTACCTTGTGCAACTCTTACATTATTGTTGCTACTTCCGTTATTATTTTGATTTCCCCTGTTGTTATTCCCATTGTTGTAATTACCTCTGTTGGCATTACCACGATTTGGGTTAGAACCTCTGTAGTTTCCGTTGGAATTTCCATTATAATTGCCATTATAATTTCCACGTCCTTTGTTATTATAGTTGTTGTTGTTAATGTTGCCCCTGTAGTTACCATTATTTTGGTAACCACCTCTTCCTTGGTTGTTACCTCTGTAACTGCCTCTGCCTCTATTTTGGTAATAGAAAACAGTGCTTGGGCTTCCTGTGGTCTGTGTGCAGCAGTGTATATATTTCCCAATTGCATCATTTAGCGTAGTGAAGTTTCCTGTTTCTAAAATAGTTTTTGTTTTTTCATTTTCGCATTTTTGGATCATAGCTGATATTGCCTCTTTTGTGGCGAAGATATCAGCATTATTTGCATCTAGACCACTGTCTATATATGCAGCCTCCAATGCTCTGCGTAGACTATCAATTTCGGTAGTGTACTGAGATGCTGCTTTACCTTTCTGTTGAATACTCAACATCTTGGCTTTTAAGACATCTACTGATTCTCCTTTCACTGTGTCTTTTAGTTTAGATATGATTCCTGCAATAGTCACTTCATTCTGTACTTTGTACAGTGTTGGGCCAATTATTTTCGACTTGATAACTTCAACTGCAACTGATTCTTGGGTACCTTTAGTGAGGTTAACTATCTTTAAAGCTGTTATAAATCTTTCCAAATGTAGCTTTCTTCCGTCAAAGGCAGGTACAGTTGATGCAACCTCTTTGACGTACTGTCTGTCTTTGGCTACTTGGTCTGTCATATTGGTAATTAATGTTTTACTCGTTTGAGGGGTTTCTATACTATCGTGACCAGTAGTTAATTCTACTAGCGGTGGAGAAACTTCCTTACTTTTTTCTTCTGGTACGTGGGATTTATCATCCATCAATACCGATTTGTCGAATGTTACGGGTGCGTTTAATATCGTAGGGCAAAACAATTCAAGTTTATGCCTATCCGAGATATTTAAAAGGTTTTTTCTTAGACGCTTGATAACATCTGAAGCTTGCGCGCATTGCAATGTACTTAATCTGTTTTTATTATCGTTAATTAGATTACGTATTTCATTAAATGTTCCAATCAAAATGTCAACGTGCCGAATTTTTGTTTCATTTGAAATATTCGCACTTTTGTTGAGGCATTTGTATTATTTATTGAACTTTATCCTATTCTGCTTAATGATATGAACTTTTTGATTCCATTCCATATGTAGTATGTAATCATAATATTTGAATTTGTATCAATATTTTTTTTTGTGTTAATTGGGCATAGTAAAATTTTTTTTTGATTTTACTTTGATAACGATTGTCCTCCCAAGTATAGGATTTTCACATATTTCGGACATTACTCGTATCCCGGGAATAGTTGATAGTACTACCCCCTTTTGCGTAGAACTGCAATGTATAAGCGGAGAGAATGATCTATTGAAATGCTCTATGTATTGGGTTTCGAACTCATGTATCGATATGGGAGAATTGTTCTTTGCAACAATTTGAATAGATCTGTTACTGAATTCTGGGTCTTTCAAGTAGGTCAACCGTATGACTGAATTAGTATTCATCTCTCTTTTTATACCCTTGCAGAGGGTATATTAAAATTGTCACGATGTTTGTAACGCAGTGAAGGAAGCATTTCCGACCACATAAAGTATATATATTCTTTATCAGCATGACGAGCTGAGTTCATTTCCGTTTGTCCGTCTGTCCGTCCGTCCGTCTGTTTCTATGCTATCTCCTCCCTCAGTTTTACAGCTATCTTGACCAAACTTTGCAAAAGTCTTTAAATACAAATACGCTGCACTTTTGTCGGAATCGGCCGGATCGGATGACTATATCATATAGCTGCCATAGGAACGATCGGTCCAAAAACTAGTTCTAATGAGAAAAACTTTTTTGTTTTCCATCGTAGCGTCACCAATCGTGGTATTTATTAATTTTATATGATTCCACACAATTCCGGAAAAATTGATCAAAATCGAATGACTATAGCATATAGCTGCCATATAAACGGTCAGTCAAAAACTAGTTCTAGTCAGAAAAACTTTTTTGTTTTCCAGCGTAGCATCACCTATCGTGGTTTATATTAGTTTCATATACTTCCACACAATTCTGGAAAAATTTATCAAAATCGGATGACTATAGCATATAGCTGCCATAGGAACGATCGGTCTAAAAACTAATTCTAGTGAGAAA
Source organism: Lordiphosa mommai (assembly GCA_018904225.1). Classification (NCBI taxonomy): domain Eukaryota; kingdom Metazoa; phylum Arthropoda; class Insecta; order Diptera; family Drosophilidae; genus Lordiphosa; species Lordiphosa mommai. Next base: position 1,481,759 of record JAEIFT010000002.1, on the reverse strand, counting down.
AACTATTTTGCTGTCAATGGTAACGCCTTTCAAAAACTGCAAGGGTATATAAAACATCGGCGTAGCCGATGTTAGCCTTCTATTTTTTTTTTATTATGCTCTATCCAGATCGTTTGCTCTGCTAGCATATTGATATTTTTTCTTCAGGCACTTGTTATTTATCTGATATAATTTTACGAAAATATTCAAGGCCATGATAACAATGATCACTTTCAGCAAAATTGTGATTATTTCGAGGTTGGACGAGGTTATCTCAACCTTATTAATTACATTCGCGGTAGAATCTACCGTTTTTGAGTCTATTAAACCCATTTTGGGCCAAGATTGTAACAAAATGATTGGGATATCCAGTTTATGGACTTATGTCGAAATAGGTAAATAGATTGAACCATGTAACTAGGTTAAACTGATCTGACTTGTTCCTTTTCTGTTTTGAATTTTATTTTTTTTATTTTGAAATAGATAGCAGAATTTGCTGGTTATTAAAATTTTTTTTTTTTTTTTTAAACTATTCAAGACTATTCGATGGGACAGTCCATTTTATTCAAATATTTTATTTTTAAAAATTGATTGTTTTTTTTTTTTAGAGAACAAAATATCGCATGTTTAAGAAACGTGCGTCCTAATACACCATGTGGGTGGAGTGAAATTCCTCTACCGTACTTGACGGTTTACAATATCCTGCCTAGTTTTCGCAAAAGCTTTACGGGCTTAAGCTTCTCTAGCGCCACTGTAGCAGCACCAGTAAACAATGTTTTTACAATTTTAATTTCATCTCGTATGATTAAAAATTTCAAATTATTTTAATTTAATTTTATTCAGCTTGAATAGTGGTCTTCTTGTATCTTCCTGCTAGCTGCTGCTGTTGTCCTGAGCCTTTGGTGTAGGCGATGCCGGTGCCGGACTGCACAGGCTGCTGCTGATGTCCGTGGCCTATGAGCTCAGGCGGTGCCGGTGCTGGTCGCACAGGCTTGCACTTTCTTTTGGGTGCATGTGTAGTGGCAGTGGGGTGAATCGAGCGGGCCTTTACAATCCGCTGGACATTCCTTCTTCATCTTTGGTAGTGGTTTCTTTTGGGGTTGAGAGTAATTAGTGTTTGGTATATATTTGGGTGCTGATGGTACCAGTGGTGCTGTTGGACTTTCATCAGATTCACAGGTTCCAGGTCTCCAGACCCTCGTCACGGTCGCCATGTAATATCCTTTAATTCCAATTGATTTGACAGGTCCCGCAGATATGTTGTCGACCTCTTATTTATGATTTTGGTCCACCCTTTTTTGCTCGTTCATGGATATTAAAGAATATAAGATTTTTGGTTGAGGCACCATGTGCACTCTTTTGCTGTCATTTTTATTCTGTATTTGGTTTTGCTTAAACTAAGCATACATGGGTATATTCTTACTGGCTATCGAGAGAGTGTGAGTGTTTGTATGTACTTATATGTATATGTATGTATGTGCGTGTATGACTCGAGCATACCGCTGGCGGCAAAATGCTAACGCTGCACTTTTGTTAGAGTTTGAGTGAGACATGATCACATTAAACATTAATGTGTTTGGGTTATTGCTCAAGTGCAAGAATGTATGTGCATATGTTTATTAATTGATATAAGTGTTTATTTGTATAAATATATATATGTACAGGGTTGCCCATATTCGACGGACCCATGTTTTTTTTTTTAAAAAAAATCAAAGAAAAAAATAAAAATTTGGCGGTTGGCAATCTTAATCATTTAATTTGTTCCAAGTAGATTTGTTTACATCAATTTTTGAATATGATATCTCTCAAATGGCGTATTGTGCCCTTTTTGCACCATTTTCCATCGTTTTCGCCAACATTTCGGCCGGAATAGCGGCTATTTCTTCACGAATGTTGTCCTTGAGCTCTTCTACGGTCCTTGGCTTGTTAACGTAAACCTTTGACTTCAAATATCCCCACAAGAAGAAGTCAAGCGGCGTCAAATCGGGCGAACGCGGTGGCCAGTCCAAATCACCACTTTTCGACATCAAACGGCCCGGAAACAATTTCTTCAGAAAATCGATTGTTATGCGACTTGTGTGCGGTGGAGCTCCATCTTGTTGAAACCAGAACTGCCTCATACGCTTTCGACGAATAATTGGCATCACAAAATTGGTCATCATGTCGCGATAACGCTCCTTGTTGATGGTAACAGCATGGCCATTTTCATTTTGGAAGAAAAACGGCCCAATGACCGTTTTCGCACTAACGCCGCACCAAACTGTGACTTTTTCGTCATGAAGAGGCACTTCTTAAATCTCCTGAGGATTTTCAGTGGCGTAAATACGGACATTTTGCTTATTTACGGTCCCATTCAATGTGAAATGGGCTTCATCGGACATGATAATTTTGTTTTCACAATTGACTTGTTCTGTTGAATGTAAATTTCAACTATTTCAGAGCGCTCGCGTGGCGTGTATTGTTCCATGGTAAAAATCTGCTTGGACTGACGCTTCAAACGCGGTATGTCATTAAGCGATCTGACATCTCTGTCAAAAGTTATGGCGTTGCCAGATGGGTCCGTCGAATATGGGCAACCCTGTATATAGTTATGTTTGTAGGCTCACTACAGAACTTAAAACGAAAAATGCAACTGCTTAAATCAAAGGGAGAGTGAGTGTGACTTAATAAACAGAGTTATGCTCTCCACTCTCTCAGTATGTTATCATATGTTGCTAGACAGATCTTATGTTGCTTACTATGGGATAGAATCAAACAATTTCAACAAATATAATATTCATTCATGCATTAAATGCACAGTTAATTACATGAAAAAAAAGGACAATTCATTTTTAAAGTAAAAGTAACATAAATATAAAATTATTGCAATTTAGGAACTAAAAATTCGTATAAGAAAACATCAAAATTAAAATAAATAAAAAAACAAAGCAATAATTTTCAAGTCAAGGTGCTGAAAATAACACAACTCTATTCGCTTTCATTATCTGAAATTATACGCGATCGCTTACGTTAAAGTGATTCAAAATCGCTATCATCACTCACTATTTTGTACGTTATTATCACGTACTAATTGTGGTAATTGTCTCTCCGGCTGATTAGTACTGCGTTTGACAACAAAATCGGTTATCAGGCGTTGTGATCCAGTTTTAGATAGCTCCTTGTATAATTTATGATACCGAGACTTCAGATCACGTTGAAACTGCGCAGCCCTTTCCTCAACAGGATCGTTTGTGACGAAATGATTTCCTAATTTATTAGAAAGTTGAATACCCTCTAGAATTAAACTTGCAGTTAGTTGGGCCGGTTCATCAATATCACGGCTATCTGTGGAATCAACAGTCTCTAAAGCAACTTCGATAACCTTCGTGGGTTGCTATTTAAGTTTCTGGCCTAGGTCACTTCTAGCCATTTTAGGACCGATTTGCCTTTTCACAAAAAAAGTTTGGACTTTTATCGATAAAAGCTCAATACAACTCTTTCATGTGTGACCACGTTTGATATCGATTAACGATTAATCAAAAACTTACCTCGGCAGAAAAATGGAATTAACTAGTAAAAATTTTCGTGCAATCATTTTTCACAACTTTCGACGTGGATTATCACGACATGAGGTCAACGATGAACTTTAATCTTTGTATGGCGATAAAGCACCATCCTATTGCACTGTGAAAAATTGGTGTAATGAATTCAATCGCGGGCGACGCTCGCTCAAAGACGAAGGTCATTCAAAAACAGTCCTTGTGCCAGAAAACATTGATGCCGTGCGTGAACTAATAATGCAAGATCGTCATGTGACATACCGTGAGATAGAGGCATCCTTGGGCATTTCTTCCACCAGCATACATTCGATATTGCATGAAGCGTAAAGGTTTGTTCTCGTTGGATCCCGCACAATTTGACAATCGCTCAAAAAAAGGCTCGTGGATTGGTGCAAAGAAATTTTGAAAAAATAGAATCGCGGTGTTTCAAGAGACGTTTATAAGATCGCCACAGGTGACGAATCATTGATCTATGCTTATGAGCCCGAAACAAAACAGCAATCGACCGTGTGGGTCTTCGAAGACGAGCCAATTCCAACAAAAGTCGTTCGTGGAAGAAGCACTTCCAAGCAAATGGTCGCCTATTTCTTCGGTAAAACTGGTCATGTGGCGACTGTTCCGCTTGAACAACGTAGGACGGTCAATTCTGAGTGGTACACCACAATTGGTTTGCCTGAAGTCTTCGGAGAAATTCGAAAAACGAACTAGAAAAGACAGATCATTGTGCACCATGACAATGCGAGCTCTCACACATCAGCTCACACCAGCGCCTTTTTGACCGCCCAAAACGTCGAGTTGATGGGTCATCAGACGTACAGCCCTGACTTGGCACCCAATGACTTTTTTTTATTCCCGCATATCAAGGGGAAAATGCGTGGTCAACGATTTTCGTAGCCAGAAGATGCTGTTGAAGAGTTCAAAAACCATGTTTTGGAGGTGTCTCAATCGGAGTGGAAAAAGTGATTCGACAATTGGTTTGAGCACATGCAAAAGTGTATAAATCTTGCTGGAGAATACTTTGAAAAACATTAAAACCAGGGAATCAAACCGAATCGAATTTCGGTTCCGGTTCCGGTTCTGGTACGTACCGAAACTAATGTTTCGGTAAAAGGTTCTGTTTAGGTTCTTGTTTATTTCGGTATTCGGTTCCGTACCGGTACCTTGGTTTTTATTTCGGTATACCGGTATGTACCGGTATGAACCGGTATAATTTAAAAATCCTTTAATCCGAAGATATAATAGAAATGGTACACAACAAAAAGTAGTTATTAAGAAGGAAAATTAAACATAATAAACTTTACCTCAGAAAAAAATGTCCTAATAATAGAAGAGCAAGAAGATCTTTTCATATCTGATGAAATGGTAAATACACTGTTTTCAGATAACGTTACCGATTACAATTTAACTCTGCTATTAAGTTAAGTCCATTTGGGCCAATTATTAATTCATTTCCTTGTAAATGCAAAAATTAAGGATAAATTAATAATATTTGGAATTTTTTAAACTAAAATATATGCAACGAAATAATATGAAATTATTATTTTGATTGAAAATTTCAGTATATACCAGATGGTTCCTTAACTTTACATTTGTAAGTTTTTGCTTACGTTTACCCTGCGTTTTACCCTGAAGAAATCCTTGCTTGAAGCAATAAAAATGAAATAACAAAAAAAAACTCAGAACCGAAACTGTACCGGTACAATGTATCGGTTCTTTTCGGTCATTTCGGTTCCGAAAATAAAGGTTCCGAAATACCGGTACGCAAAAAATAAATAATAACGGTTCCGGTTCTGGTTCTGAGTTTCAATCGGTTCTTTTCGGTATACGGTTCCGGTTCGGGTTCCGGTTTGACACCCTGATTAAAACCCTTTTTACAGGCGGCTTGCAGAGCAATTTCAAAAATACTTTAATTGGACCACAGAAGTCTACTCCACTAAAATTACAATTTTTGGGCATAAGCAAGGGATACTTGGCATCGTATGGTAAAGGAGCATTTAGCAAACGACCACCAACCCGCAAAAGAGGAAAATTTCTGTTTCCGTCTTGATGTTTCCAGATAAACGGAGTCATTTTCTGATATTTTGCTTGCAGTATCGCAGCCCTTTCCAATTTGCGAAGTTCCTCTGCAAAAAAACCGCAGGACGTATGAGACTATCCGCAGGACTTTTAAATATGAAGATTGGTTCTCAATCAGAGTTAAAATTCGATCAGGCTCACTATCGGCCGCGATGAGAACTGTTGCTGATGTGCGTTTTTCCAAAGACGATTGCTCATCTGACAACTCGAAGTGAGGGGTTCTGGGCCAAAACTCCATTTCCTTTTCCAAGAATGTTGGTCCCTCAAACCAAAACGCATAATTCAGCTCGCTGATGGCACAACCGCGAGAGACTAAATCAGCGGGATTTTCCTTGAGTGGTACATGACGCCAAAGTGCGTCTGATGTAAGCTCCTGAATGTCTGCAACACGATTTGCCACAAAAGTATTCATAGTTGAAGAATGCTGCTGCAGCCAATGCAGCACTACTTCAGAATCGGACCAGAAATTCGATTCGATTCGCTCCACTGAAAAATCGATCTCTTCGCTAACTGTCTCCCAGAGTTTAGACAGCAAATGTGCAGCACAAAGCTCTAATATGGGAATCATCTTTGTTTTCAATGGTGCGACTCTAGACTTGGCGGAAAGCAGACGGACTGATACACTTTGACTCTGACGAACTCGAGCGTACAAGCAGCAACCATATGCTCTCGATGACGAATCTGCAAATCCATGAATTTGACATGCGTTTGCTTGAGTTGTCCCAATGTGTCGTGGAATTGAAATTTTATCGAGCTCCTAAAAGCAAGCAGCCATTATCTCCCAACTCTGCAGCAGTTCCTTTGGGAGCGGATCGTCCCAACCGAGCTTGCACAACCATAACTGCTGAAGGAGAATCTTAGATTTTGTTGTTATTGGGCTTAACAAGTTAAGAGGATCATAGAGACGAGCTGAGAAAGATAAAATTGAACGTTTGGTGGGGACATTGATTGTGTCAAAGTCCATTAGGGAGAACTTAAACACATCCGAATTGGGGTTCCAAGTGAGACCCAATGTCTTCGTATCTTTTTGTTCTCCGAGTGTGACAGGTGTATCCGTAGACTTGACAGCGCTAAGATGGAGATTTGATGCCCATTTAGCAAGAGATAATCCAGCTGATTCCAGGATTTCTATAAGATCACGACATATAAGATGCAACTCCTCTGGCGTATCGGCCCCTGATAGAAGGTCGTCCACATAGAAATCTCTGACTAGCACTCGTGAACCAATCGGATGAGACTTAGTATATAGCTCGCTAAGGTGCTTAAAGAAACGAATTGCTAAAAATGGAGCTGATGCTGTACCGTATGTAACCGTATTTAGCCAATATATTTGAAGAGGACCTGTAGCATTCTCTCGCCACACAATCAGCCTAAACTGTCGCTGATTCTCGTCAATTTCAATTTGACGGTACATTTTCGTTACGTCCGCTGTAATTGCAAATGGTCGAAACCGGAACCGCAAGAGGGTTGAGAATAAACATGGTTGAATTGTAGGCCCAACCATCAGCAAATCATTTAACGATATATGAGATGACGATTTGCTAGATGCGTCAAGCACTACTCGTAGTTGAGTCGACGTACTTTGCGGTCGTAGCACACATTCATGAGGTATGAAATAATGTGGCTCTCTCGGAATCTGGCTATCGACTAATGTCATGTGACCTAAAGATATATCGCTTCTTAAACGAGACATACATCGCATGTACATCCGGTTGGTTTCTCAATCTTCGCTCGAGGGACAAAAATCTCCTCTTTGCTGTTTCGAACGAACGGCCTAGACCAGCTGGATTGGATTTAAATGGTAGTGAGACACTTAGCCAACCCGAGGGTTTTCGTAAAATCGATTCTGTAAACGATTTCTCGCAAAGATTTTGCTCTGGGGTGTAAATTTTAGCATCAGACGCATTTGGAATTTCTTCCAACTTCCAGAATTTTTGCACTAATGCATCAAGTGGACAAGGATCATGTAAAACGCTTAACAACGAACTCGCATGTGAAGATTGACTCTTTAATGACTTATATCGGCCTGATACAATCCATCCGAACACGCTGTTTTGCAAAATTGGTTTGTCGCTGCCACATTAAATGTGGCCTGAAACTATCAAATCGAAAAATGCATCTGCTCTAAGAAGTAGATCAACGCGCAGAGGCTTATAGAACATCGGATCTGCGAGTTGAACTTGATTAGGAATAGCCAAATCTGTAGCCTGAGTTGCCCTTTCAGGTTGATAGGATGAGATGGATGGAAGAACACTAAATTCTGCATCCATTTGGAAATCAGTTACTCTTGATGCAACCGTAGTCTGAACTGTATGCTCAGTGGATGAATTTGATTTACCGATTCCTAGTAATCGAATCTCTTTCCTTATTCGTTGAAGCTTCAAAGAATTGGCCAAACTTTCTGTTATAAAGTTGACCTGAGACCCCGAATCTAATAACACTCTTGCGACTTGATAGTCACCGTGTTGACCCTTAATCTTTACTAAAGCTGTAGCTAGAACGACTTGATCCGTTTTATCGGACATAGCATGATTAACAGACGATGTAGGAAGTTGTTCCTGTTGAGTGGCTAACGCAGTTTGGGTAGGTACTGATTGAGCTGGAGCAGATTGCAATGGGTCTAATGCATATCTATGCAACAATGTATGGTGCGGCTTGGAGCAAACTCGACAATGTGACGATTTGCAAGTTGCCACATTATGTCCTTTTTTGAGACAATTAATGCATAATGGGAAAGTTTTAACGAACTTGTATCTATTAGCAAGCGAAGTTGTATTAAACGAAGAGCACCAATTGATAAAATGCTCATTTGATTTGCAGAAAACACATTTGTGGGGGTGGGATTGCTCAACTTGAGCTACTGCTAATGCTGTTTTAGAACCTTTCTTTTGTTGAAATTCTCGATTAGATTTGCCGACCTTCCCTCGCCCTGTAGACGCTTCGTCTGCTGACAAATGTTGAAATCGCTTATTAAGTGCATCTTCACAATCCGTCCATAAAGGAATTTTACTGTAGTCGAGTGATTCCTCCCAACGTGATAGCGTTCCCACATCCACCTATGACATTACTATGTGGATAAGCATAGCATTTGCTATTTTCTTGTCGTTGCCCACAGACAACAACGACTCATAGATCGTTGTTACAGTATCGACCATAGACCTTAAAGCCAAAGCAAACGGACTAGATATTGAGGGTAGTTCAAACAATTTTGAAATACTTTCGAAGAAAATTAAGCAATCATTGTCGTACACTTTTTTCAACGCAGCTAAGGCCTTCGGATAGTTACTCTCTGTAACTTGAAAGGCTTTGACCGTACCTAGCCCTTCCTTTTCAAGACATGCGAGCAGATGGTTGAACTTTTCGACATTTGTCAACATGTCATCATCATCGACTAAGCTTTCGAACAACCCTATGAAGTTTTTATACTCTGAGTAGGTCCCACTAAATTTTGGCAACTTCATTTGTGGTAGTTGTCTGTGATGAAAACTCGATCCGTTTAAAGTTGAGTTTGCTACGGATTTTTGAATTGAATTTGCAACATCACGCTGTGGAGTTTCTCTGATAGATTTCAGCAGAGCCTTAGTAGTCACACACAAATCTTCCAATTCTTCACAAGATGATAAACTAGGATTTATTTTATCCAATTCCCACTGTACCTTCAACGCCTTTTCCACATACTCGTTCAATATTTCAGTACGATATTCCAATTGAAACGCGTCCATTGAAATGGTTCCAGTGCTTATGGAGTTTTTAATACGCGATATGTTAGCGAATAATACTTCTCGCTCTTGAAGCAGGTTAATTTCATCATCATCTTTTACAAAGGAAGTGTTGCCGTTACGCTTTTTGACATGATCAATTTTATGTATGCTACTAACAATCACCTTTATATAAAGCAACCCTCGTTACGTCTATATATGTGTATAAAGGCTCCACAGTTATATGAATATGAATAGCCCAAAACGAAGATTTGACTTCAAAGACAAAGGTCTTTAACTAGCTTGACGACAAAGAATATAACCGCAAGGAATGAAATAATAACCGCTGATGCAGCAGCCAATATATATGTGCACACACAATGCCCGTTTAACTTATTTGCGCAGGCGTAGCAACGGCACCTTAACCAATATAATTGTGCTTGTGTGTGTTCGCTAGTTATTACTGCAATGAAGAGTCACCCTCAAATAACCTTCAAATTACCTTTAGATTTAGATGTATGTACAATGTACATATGTGCAATTTATTTATTTTTACCACTTTAAGACCGGGATCAAACTTCCGTCTTCAATAGTCCCATGGATCTATTAAGTGTAATAAATAAGACTTGTTACCTTATTATAAGAGCTGGCCAGATGCCCTTTGTAATGCTGGCAACAATCCATGTATCCAGCAACAACAACAAGAATAGAGTACTCGACTTGAGACCGAATTGTCCAATCAAAACGTCCAAGCAAGTCCAAATGTAAACCTGTTTCCAAGTCAAGTTTACAACAAGATGAGCAGCCGTAGTTTCCAATAATCCAAGATCCTCGATGGGTCCACCCGGGGGAGCCAAAATGTTTAGCTAACTCCAAGCTAAACTATAGAATTTCCTTTAGGGAAAAATGCAACTTGATTGCAGACCAAACGCGGTGTTCTTTGCACAATGATTTTTGACAAATGAATTTATTTTCAAGCAAATGGTAAGATCTCTGCCTAGCTTCTCTGCAGCGCGCAAGCTATCATAGAAAGCAAAGAGAGAAAGAAGGATAGAGTACAATATGATGTGAAAGTGCGCTTAAGAGATTACTACGCTAGCTTCATTGCGTTATATATGTCGAGTAATTCACAAGTTTCTCTTACACTTTATGTTTAGATACATTTCAACTACAGGCTTAAGTAAGGCTGATTTCACACTGTTCGACGCATGAGACATGACAATCTAGTTAGCCTTCATGTGGTATTGTTTTCAGGGACCGAAAATAACAGTTATGGAAGTGAAAAAAATTACAACGAAATATGAATCCCCTGATAAAATGGAGTACATGAATCTTCATCATTTTGAATGGCGAGTCCTTAAATGGGATAAATTTTTATTTGCAATTTTTATCCCAAAAAAATATTGAAATTGTTATATTATAATTTTTAAATAAAAATTTCGTTTTAACAGTTAAATGGTAATTTTTATATAAAAATTTTTAATAACAGTTAAAACAAATTTTTATTATAAAAATTTAAATTAATTTTTATTTTGTAATTTTTATAATAAAAATTAATTTTTAATTGTTATAAAAATTTTTTATAATAAAAATTTTTATAAAAATTACTAATCTAGTAGGTTTAAGTATATCTTGTATCCTTCTATCAAAGATATTCTATAATTTACAAACGCCTACTAGATAAGTAATTTTTATAAAAATTTTTATAATAACAATTTTTCATAACAATTAAAAAGTAATTTTTATTATAAAAATTACAAAATAAAAATTAATTTAAATTTTTATAATAAAAATTAGTTTTAACTGTTATTCAAAAAATTTTTATATAAAAATTACCATTTAACTGTTAAAACAAAATTTTTATTTTAAAATCATAGAATAACGATTATTTTTAAATTTTTATGTAAAAATTAGAAAATAATTGTTATTTCAAAATTTTTATCCAAAAAGTTATAACAGTTACGGTCCCTGATTGTTTTAATTGTCAAATAACAAATTATTCTCAATGAAAACAAGACAACATAAGGGCCTACTAGATTATCATGTCTCATGCGTCGAACAGTGTGAACTCAGCCTAACTATATTCATTTATATACATTTCATTTGCAATTTTATATGATCTGACTAAACAAACGGAATAACGTTGAATTGTGGTGCTTTGGTTCTTGTGTTATGAATGGTCTAATGCAGGTTTAGCGGCCTTGTAATCTCAGTGGGAATAGTTCAGCCAAGTCGCAATAAGATAGTTACCCTGTTCATGTACAAATGTGTTCGTAGTTGCTGATGCAGATCAGTATTGTCTGAATATTTTTATTTTTATTTATTTAAAAATTTAGATATACAATAATATGAAATATTAAATCTAAGGGTTGATTGTCTTCTTCTTCTTTGGTTCGATATACCAATCTCACAACCCATTGTCGGTCACGACCGCTGCTAGTAATGCACGCCAGCCGCTTCTGTTTCGTGCGCGCTGGCTCCCGTTGTTTATACCAAGTTTCTCAATGTCTTGCAGCACTTGGTCACCCCATCTCAGTTTTGTACGTCCTTTCTGGCGGGTTCTTCTTGAGTCTTCCGCCTTCCGATTGTACACGTGCTTTACTGGAGCTTAATCATCCATACAGGTTACATGTCCCAGCCAGCGTAGTTGCTGCAATTTTATACACTTGGCTAGGTTTGTGTCCCCACAGAGCTCATACAGTTCGTGATTCATTTGGGAGCGAAATTAATCGCCATCTTTTGAAGGGCCATAAATCCTAACAAATACTTTGTCCTTTCCTCATTCACCGCTAGGCCTATCAGTCGATACTGCCTCTCAATCTCTGAAAACGCACTGCCCGTTCGTTTGTGCCGATAATATCAATATCATCGACATACGCAAGTAGCATTACATCTTTATAGAAGTTGGTGCCCGATCTGTTGGCATTTGGGTACTGGCGTAGTATATACTCCACCAGCAGATTGAAGAAGTCGCACGACAAAGTGTCGCCCTGCCTAAAAGCCTCTTTTGGTATGAAATGGTTCGAAGAGGTTCTTTCTTAGTTTGAAGGAGCTTTGTGTGTTTCTCAACGTCATCATGCAAAGTCGAACGTACTTTGCTGGTATACCAAAAGTAGACGGGGCGTCAAAGAACTTTGACCTTATTGGCGACTCGAAGCGGCTTCATAATCAACAAAAAGGTGGTGGGTGTTGGTATCTGCTTTATGAAACTTATCCAGAATTTGTCGCTATGTGAAAATCTGGTCTCTGGTGGATTTTCCAGGTCTGAAGCCACACTGATAGGGTCCAATCAATTCGCTTGTAAACGGCTTCAGACGTTGACATAGTATGCATGACAAAATTTTACATGCGATGGGCAGAAGACTTATCCCACGGTAGTTGGCGCACACAGCGGGATGTTCTGTTTTAAAAATTGGGCAAAGTACACTTAGATTTCAATCGTCGGCATGCTCTTGTCGGATCATATTTGGCAGAGAAGTTGGTGCATGCACCTAAGCAACTCCTCTTCACCAGTCTTGAACAATGCAGATGAGCTGCCAGCGGCTTTGTTGTTTTCTAGTCTATTAATGTCTAACAAGGCTTCAGCTTCGTCCGGTGGGTCTATCATTATATCATCGGTTGGTAGCGAAGCTTCTTCTCCAGAGGCGGAATTGTTTTCGTCATCGCCTCCCAGCAGGTTGGAAAAGTGACTCTCCATTTATCCAGTGCCATTTGTGGATCTGACCAGATTACCATTTTCGTCCTTGCATTGTGGTACTCTGGGCTTAAAACCTTCGGATAGTTTTTAACAGCTTGGTAAAATTTTTGATTCTCACTCATGCCAAATAGCATATCGACTTCATCTCGCATGCGCCTTTCCAGCTTCTTCTTCTCCTCTCGTCTTTTATCCCGGTATCGCTTTTTCACAGCTCGCGTTGCTCCCGACTGCAGAGTTCTCCTGTCTTTGTCTGCAGTGGCTTGCCGAAACTCCCCATCGTACCAGGTCTGCTTTTGAGTGAACTCGGAAAATCCGAGTATTTCCTTGGCAGCCGTACTCATGGAGTTGGAAATATGTTTCCACTATTCGCATACACTAGAAGATTTCCCGGAGCAGTTGGGAAAGTTTTGCGTTGTAGGCTTCGGAGGTTCGTTGTGATTGCGGCTTTCCGACATTCAGCTTTCGACGTGTGCTAGTGCGGGTGGAATAGGTGATCCGCGTGCGTACCTTGGCTTCAACAAAATAGTGATCCGAGTCTATATTTATTCCTCGCCTTCTGTCGATCACAACGTGATCAATCTTGTTTTGCATTAATTGATCAGGGGACTTCCAGGTTGCTTTATGAATGTCTCGATGCTCCAATCTGGTTTCACTAATGACCATGTTCTTGCCCGCAGCGAAATTAATTAGCCTCTCTACATTGCTGGAGATTGTGTCAAGAAGGCTAAAACGTACGACCGTCGGACCAAAGACTCCTTCTCTCCTGACTTTTGCGTTAAAATCGCCTAGCACGATCTCAATGTCTTTATCGGTGCAGCGCTCTTAAAGGTTTTCTAGGTGCTCAGAAAATTCGTCTTTAACCGCTTAATCCTTGTCTTCCGTCGGGGCGTGTCCACAGATTAGACAATTTTTAAAAACCTAAGCCTAAGCGGCAAGTCGCTTGTCGACAGATGTGAAGTTGATGACAGAGCGCCGTAGTCTTTCACTAGCTATGAAACCGCACCCAAACTCGTGCTTGGTAGCATGGCCGCTGTGTAAGATCTCCCATGGTACATTTGTTGATGTTCTCAACAAGCGGCCCTGCCCAATCCATCGCAGCTCCTGAAGAGCGGTGATGGCAGCTGAATATTTCTCGAGGACATCCACCATCTGTATAGCAGCACCGTCCCTATTAAGGGTGCGGACATTCCAGGTGCATATCCTCAAATCGTGGTCGTTAAAACGTTTGCGTGGGTCGTCGTCAAAAGGGGTCCGTAGTCGAGGCATTACTCTCGCAATTTTCATTGGAAGGTTTGTTTTACGATGGTGGAGACCAAGCCCGACGCACCAACCCTATTTAGTCAATAAGGAGGCCTTACCGCTCACGTAAGCCAGCAGCTTTGCTGATGCATTACTCTATTACCAGGGGCCACCACGAGGAGGTGTGAGTCGACTTGGACGCAGTACGTCAGGATCGCGCTTACTAGTTGAACCAGGCAGCAGCTTTTCCTGAATACATGCGCCCCCATTAGGCGCACATGGCACATGGTTATATTAGATCTTAAAACTTACAATGTTTTAGAAAAGTGCAAATTCTACACTGACGTACAATGCGCAGTCCGTTCAAGTGGCCAAAGCAACACCAAGCCGAAGCTTGTTACGCGCGAATCCCAGGCAAAATAGCAGCCCACCTCCCGCACAACCGATCGGGGGGCGCAGCCACAAACGTGTGACATGAAAACGCGTGGAAAACACACAAAATTTAGGTTAATTACGGGCTATTTATGTTAAAATAGAGGTTTTTATAGCAGGAATAGAATCTTCTAAGCTAATTACTCAAAAGAGTTTATTGTAATCAAAACAAAGGATACTCAATGTATAGTTAGTTTAGAGAGATAAGGTAATAAAGTTACGAGTCTGTCTAAGAGGAACACTAAGATTAATTTGACTAAGCAACTTTGAGGAGTCGATTTCACCATTTATTAGTCTATGTATAAAGATAACACCAAGCATAATTTTGGAGAACTGGATAAGATATCCCGTCGATACCTGAGTCTTGCCGTGATGTGTAGCTTCGAACTCAATGGGATTAATCGGACATTCAAGATGATTTGAATATAATTTATATATATTGGGTATTTAGGACTCCAATTTTATTTGCGACGTAGTCGCTGGTGGATCCGCTAGTGTATCCTTTCTGCCTTGTTTGGGAAGTCTTTTAAACTCTGCGTTAGCTTTTTTGTAAGCTAAGAGATGTTCTACTGTCATATTACGCTTGTATATTTTCCAAAAGTTTTGTTTTGTATATTGCAGGCGGCTTAAATTGCTGCTCCTCCAGTATACTGTTTTCTTTTGTGGGATGATCTTAGTTTGGGGGATCGAGTTGTTTACTGTTTTGCGTATTGCTCGCGTTACTAATTCTACCTTGTGGTTTACATGGCTGGATTGTTCTGGTTGGAGATTTTGTACATCCTAGGATTGGAATTTCTTCCAATCAGCAGCGTTTGTTCTATATTTTGCAATGGGGGCTATCTTGTCTTCATTGAATTGGGTTAGTATAGTGGTACATATGGGGAAGTGGTCGCTACAGTGTAGATCCGATGAAATGTTCCAATTGCATCTGTGGCAGATTTGGGGAGAAACCATTTTTACGTCAACATGTTTAAAAGTACGATAAGTGAAGAAGTGAGTAAGAGATCCATCATTTAGGATTATTAAATTGGATTGTGAAAATGCTTTTTCAATTTGTTTTTTCCACGTGAATTGGCCGACGGGGCGCCCCAGGCCGACAGACTCCATGAGTTGACGTCGCCAAGTATTTATTAGGGATATGATGTTGGCAGTGGTGAAGCTTTGTGCAGGTGGTATGTTCAAATTTAGGCAAGTTCGATGCATGCAACATGATAATCTAGTAAGCCTTCATGTTGCATTGTTTTGAATTTCAAATGAGAAGCTATTCACAATGAAAACAAGACAACATAAGGGCCTACTAGATTGTCATGTCTCATAAGTCGAACAGTGTGAACCCAGCCTTACTATTGTAAATTTTGGATTGGAGTCTGTCGCTCAATATTGGCGAGTTAGTCTGAGTGTAAGTCTGCGGTATAGATCGCTTTACAAGGAAGTCGATTCCTTGTTTACTAACGTTGTTGTTGTTTAAGTTTTTGAAGTATCGTATATAAGACTTAGGTGTTCCGATGTTTAGGTGGTTGTGAGGAAGGTGGGTTTTCTGGAGACATATAACATCTGGATTTTCTGATTTAATAAAAAGTAGTAATAAAAGTATTAGTAAAAGTAAACATTAAGGTTCCATTGATCTATAGAAATGGACATTGAAATGGTATTGTAGATGTGATATGTCTTAGATGGATTAACTAAATGTTGTAGAGTAATATATTTGATCTGTAATATATTCTAGAGAAGACGAGGGAGGATTTTTGTTTTGTTCTCGAAGCGCGTGATAGATAATAAGTCTGTCGTTGGACGCGCCAAAGAGAGTTGTCCGATTTTGTTATGCTTGCTTGACCCGACGTTCAGTTTGTTTTAGTTTTCGGCGATTCCGACCTGGTGGCGGAGTCAGCGGCGGTTGCGTAGCTTGAGACAGTGGGGGGAGCATTTGAGCTTGACGAAATAGGGTTTTCGCTTCTGTTAAATCGCATTTGTTTTTAATCGCATTATTTTTTTTGTACTTCGTATTTCTAACAGTCAGAAGAGAAAGCAGCGTGTTCTTCTTCGAAATTGGCGCACATGGTGCGGGTGCAGGGTTTGGGAGGGTGTTCGGGCAGTGCACATGTGACACATGTTGCATTGTTATTACAATGCTTGTTTGTAAGGCATAATAGCTGGCATTTTTTGCAGCGCGTTGGATTTTGGACATATTCTCTAACCTTTCCATAGTGCCATGATATGTCAAGTGTTCTGGGGAGGTTGTATAGGTCGAATGATACGAGAATGACTCCGGTTGGTTTTGGTTGCCCATCGATAAGTTTCGTAGAGTTAAAAATGGTTTTGCACGTTTTGGGTCTTTAACTCATCTACAATTTCCTGGTCGGGAATATAGTTTAGGTAAGGGGCGTATATGGTTCCTTTTACAATACTTAGGCTTTTGTGCAACTCACATTTGATTTCGCAAATGCCTGGCAGTAGGGTAGTTTTTAGGAGTTTTTCAGCGACGTCTTTTGTTTTGACAAGCAAAAGGAGACTTCCATCTAGAAGAGTCGATATTCAGATAATTTGTGTTTTTAGCTCTCTATGGACGGCAACGCACGAGTACTCGGTTAATGACTTTTCAGAATTTTTTGCTGATATTATTATGAATTTCAGGTTATTTGAATTCACTTCAGGTAGGTCGGGAAAGTCAACTTAAAAAGGTTGACATTTTTTTTCTTTGTGGGGCAATCACTCAGTAAACTGAAGCGATTGTCCCCAAGATTGGGTGGTCCAAAGGCCATGGTATTGCTTTTATGTTTTCTGTCACTCACGTGCGTGTGTGTGAAGTATTAAATTCAGAACAAAAAACTCTGTTAAGATAAGCGATGAGGCGATTGAAAAAACGAAAGCTGATAAGACGTGCGTACGTGTTGAGAGTTAGTCGGAGACTGTGTCTGAATAATAATAGTTATTTGTTTGTTTAATAAAAGAGTTATACTATTGTACGTAAAATCTAGTGCAAATTATTGAGTGAAAAAAAGATAATATATAATAATAAATTTTGTATTTCTATAAATTCACCTTTAGTTCACAAAGTAATGTAATATACAGACATTCATTCTAGGTATGACACTTTCAGTAGTGATCGTGCAACTTATATCGATAACATATTTGAGTAATTAAGTAATTGAATTATGAGCCAAGTAGGAACGTGGCATTGAAACATAAAATAATATTTCTAATACATAACATTTCTTCCCCTTTATCTATGGTGAGTAAGTTAAAGGAGGTCTTCGAATTCTTGTTGATCGCCCTATGCTTGAAGTGGCTGCTGGTCGATGGTGAGGTGCTTGGGGTATCTGTTGGTTATTTGTGGGAGATCTCGGCGGTGTTATTGGTGACGCTTGAGTATTCGGTGAAACGTCTGACAATAATACCCTGTAGCCATTTATCTGCTCTTGGCCTATTCGCAAGAAACCAAACTTTCTGGCCTGTTTGAAGTGTACGAAATTGTTTGTCAAGTTTTTGAAATTGCTGCTCCTTGATTCGTACATCCATCGTGTCAGGGGTTTTTTTTTTTTTTTTTTAATTGTGAATTTTTTGAACTATAATAATATACAATCTAAATGCCAAGTAAAATTATGATTTGAGGAGCCGACTCCTGCGGTACCACCGTGCAGTATTCCTTCGCAGGAGCCTGTTCCCCGTCTCATGCGGCATTTCTCTGCCTTTCCAGCCTTCTCAGTTTATCCAGAGTGCTGGATGCGAATACGCACACTGCATCCCACGTCCCTTGCTTTGCGATCATCTCTGGGACTAAGTTCGCAACCGTTAGGCTTAGTCCCGCAGCGCTCTCCAGATCCCCTCTTTCAGCATCAAATGCCGGGCACTCAAAGAGAATATGGTTAGCATCCTCAATTGTGCCCTCTCCGCAAGCGGTGCACCACTCAGAGCTTTCATGACCAAAGGGTTTTAAATACTCTCTAAAGCAGCCATGTCCGCTTAGTAACTGCGTGAGTTGGAAAGTTACTTGCCCGTGTCCTCTGCTCAGTCATGAGCTTATGATTCTTATAAGCTTATGGGTCAAACGGCCCTTGGTTGACGCATCCCATCTGATTTGCCAACGCCGAATGCTGGCTTCTCTGGCCTCCGCCCTTGGGGTGTCACGATCTTCGTCCGCGAGCAGGTCGATCGGTACCATACCAGCTAACACCAATGCAGCATCATCTGAGATGGTTCGGAAACCGCTGCATACCCGGATCGCGCAGACACGATAGGGAGACTCTATGCCCTTTGCGTAGCTCTTTACCTTAAGGGCGTCTCGCCAGATTGGAGATGCGTACAGCAACGTGGCTCGCAGAACTCCAGCCAGCAAGAGTCGCCGGCCCTGCTTTGGTCCTCGTTTGTTGAGCATAATTCGAGTCAACGCTTGAGTGCATCCTGCCCCTTTTTTGGCCGCGTATTCTAGGTGCTCCTTGAACGACAGCCTTGTATCCAGCAGCACACCGAGATACCGTATCGCTCTTTTCGATTTTATCTGGATACCGTCAATCGTAATACTGGCTGTCTCCACTTTTTTGCGGCTACTTATTAAGACGGCCTCCGTTTTATGCGCCGCCAGCTGGAGACCCACTGAAACCAGCCAAGTTTGGATTTTCTCCACCGCACTGTTGCACGATCTCTCGACCATTTGGATATCCTTTTCCACCGTGACTAAGGCCACATCATCAGCAAAACCTACAATTTGTGTAGCCTCAGGCAGACGAAGGCGTAGGATTGCATCATACATGATGTTCCATAACAGAGGACCCAATACCGCGCCTTGCGGTACTCCTACTGTGACCACGTGTGTTTGGGAGCCAGCTGTTGTCTCGTACAAGAGGGTCCTGTTCTGGAAGTAGCTGGCTATAACCCGGATTAGGTATGCCGGTACGTTGAGTAGCTCCAGTGCATTTAGAATGGTTCTCCACCTAGCTGTGTTGAACGCGTTTTTGATGTCAAGCGTTGTGACGAGGCAATACTTTTTTGTTCCTCCTTTCCACCTTGTTCCTGTGATCGCTGCTCGCGCTGTCTCAACCACCTTCCGGATAGCATCTTCAGTCGACTTTGCCTTCCTGAAGCCAAATTGACTTTGTGATAAGCCACCAGCTCTGTCTAGTGCCGCTTCTATTCTGTTGCACACCAACTTCTCCAGTACTTTGCCCATTGTGTCCAAGAGACAGATTGGCCTGTAGGAGGAGGGATCCTCTAGTGGTTTCCCTGGCTTGGGGAGCAGGAGTAGCTTCTGTATCGTCCATCTGTCTGGAAATGAGCCTTCCAGAAGGTACTGGCTGAAAAGTGTGCAGAATATCTGCGGTTGGAGTGCCAACGCAAGCTTGACTGCTCTGTTTGGGATTCCATCTGGTCCCGGAGCCTTATTTGGTTTCATCCACTTTCCAATTTCCACCAGCTCGTCTGGGGATACCGTTTGCTCTGGTATTTGCGATTCCGCCGGGATCTGGTATGTTGTCCAGCGGTGCAGCTCGTCTGTTTTGCTCGGAAACAGCGTAGTTACGATCTCCCGTAGCTCTAGAGGGTCGGTTGGAGTGGCTGGTCTCCCCCCATTTAGGCGCTTGACAACCGTCTTATAGGCCTTTCCCCATGGGTCGTACTCGGCAGAGTCACACAACTCCAGGAAACACTTTCTTTTGCTGTCTTTAATGGCTTTCTTCAGCCTCTTCCTTGCCCTGCTGAATGTTTCTTGCAGCTCGTACGACTCCTCAGTGTTAATATGCCTCTGATAGCGACGACGAGCGTGAAAGCAGGCTGTTCGCGCTTCAGCTATCGCCTCGTTCCACCAGAAAACCGGTTGGTGGTGCCTCTTGTACGGTTTTTTAGCTGCCATGCTCGCGTCGCACGCAGATTGGACCCGGTCAGCAACCTGAAGCGCCAAGCTTTGCGTATCTCCCTGAGGGGCTGGTAGACCAGAAAGGTTGTTGGCAAAAACCTGGGTGTTGAGTGTTTTCACCTTGTACGCCTTTCCGCTATGTAGGGGTGCACTACGTTGACCAACTGTACTACCCAGTGTATACTGTATGGCCTCGTGGTCACTTGCAGTGTACGCGTTGCTGATGCTCCATGATGTTGTGGGGAAAAGGGAGCTGCTTACAAAAGTAAGGTCAACTATGGATCCGATTCCTGCTCTGCTAAAAGTGTGCCTCGTGCCTGTGTTTAGAAGCGCAGTGTCCAAGGATGCGAAGGCCTCCAAGAGGATCCGTCCTCTCGCGTTTGTAAGTTGACTGCCCCATTCAGTGGCCCAAGCGTTGAAGTCTCCACCAATGACTACCCTGGGTCTTCCTCTGGCGTTGGTAACTATCTCCTCCAGCACTGTCGTGAAGGTTTCAAGGGGCAGGCTTGGAGCTAGATAGCAACTATAAACCAATAGTCCGCCGACTTTAGCGCGCACAAATCCATCCGCTGACCGAATAGATGTCATGAGGGGGAGACGGTCACTACACAGCCACAGTGCTGCTTTTTTGCTCTTGTCAGCGGCCCATTTGTTGTCGCTGCCTACTCTGTAAGGCTCACTTAACAGCGCAAGATCTGAGGGCTGCTCACGTACGGTTTGCGACAGAAGATCTTGCGCTGCCCTGCAGTGATTCAAATTTAATTGGATCGCTTGCAGTTTTGGGATGTTGAGGAACCGTCTTTGTTGGACAGAGGGCAGGTGCGGGAGCCTGCCTGGTGAGCAATTTCACTCTTCCCTGCGCTTTCACAAATATAGCACCTTGGTGCGCCCTTGCACTCCGCTATTTTGTGGCCTGTCTCTCCACATTTGAAACAGCACCGGCTGCGATCAACCGAGCCTTTACATCTGATAGCTATGTGGCCAAACTCCAGGCATTTAAAACACCTCTGCTGCCCCCTGCGCTCTACTACTCGGCAACGTGTCCACCCGATTTTTATCTTGCCAACTTCCAGGATACGTTTGGCCATTTTAACTGGTGCGCTTACAACCGCCGTTTGAGTTCCACCAAAGGAAGGACGCAGACTTTTTATGAGGCAAGAACCTCCATCGAGTGCCGCCTGATCTTCTATTGCAGCTAGGATTTCGTCCGCCTTTGCTAGTTCGTCCAGATCTCTTATCTCGAGCAAAGTTTCCTGCGTTAGCGCTGGAATTTCGGCGCGTTCTCCTAGGACTTGCCCGATTCCAGACTTTATGCCTTGAGTGTCTTCCAGGCCCACTCCATTAAGCTCTAATAGAAGATGTCCATTGGCCGTGCGTCTGACCTTGTTTACCTTCTCCTGTATGCTATCCAGCTTATTATCGCTCCGCCGGGTGACCAAGGAAAGGACTTGGCTGTAAGTCAGGTCCCCTTTCGCTTCAATTATAATAGCGTCAGGTTTTGCCGTTGTACGTGGTTTCTTCTTTGCTGGTCGTCTTCCTCGTGACTCAACCCTTTTCCATTCATTTATAGATGGACGGGTATCAGCGGGCTTATCCTCAGCACAGATCTGGACACTGGGTGTCTTTGGACGCTTTTTTCGTTTGGAGCTAGGAGTGGCTGTATTTGCCACTTTTTCCTTCTCAACCGGTTTTGGTTGTTTGCTCGCTTGTGCGCTTAATGGCTCCTTCGTAATTTCCTGAGCACTTAATGAGGGCGTCGTCTGTGCGCAACTCTCCTTGCTCATCCTTGGCTGAGTTTGAGAATGCTTGCACTTTGGGCAGGTGTCTGCAAGGAACTCCAATTCTGCGCTCACAGCCATCTGTATCTCCTTCATTTTTGACAAGGAGTTTTTCATCTCTTGGTTTATGTGACGAACCGCCGGTTTCTTTTCATTCACCATAAAAATGATCTCTGCCAGTATATTTCCAAGTTCACGCATTTGGATACGGGAGGAGACATGCTCCTTGACACGTTTCGGGG
This sequence comes from Lordiphosa mommai, assembly GCA_018904225.1. NCBI lineage: Eukaryota > Metazoa > Arthropoda > Insecta > Diptera > Drosophilidae > Lordiphosa > Lordiphosa mommai. The sequence continues at coordinate 1,459,234 of JAEIFT010000002.1, read as the reverse complement.
GTGTGTTCCTCGGTGATATAGGAGAATTTTCCAACTCTCTACTCCTTTTGGGGGTATCTGCATCCAGACTTGGTCCTTCGGTGACAAGCACGATATCCTGTACAGCTGGTGGGGCTGACACAGGGGCTCTGATACCCGAGGGTGGCGTTCTGCAGATTTTTGTGGACTTCGCAAACTCATGTCCCACAGGCTTGGTCATATGACCATCCTGGTTCCTCTCTTCCTCTTTTTTCTTCAACTGTAAGGGGTGGAGATACCCTGTTTGATTTGGTACGTTCATATTCGATATGGGTCCAAACTCAGAATCGTTGTTACTGTTCGTATTGTGCAGTCACCTTTTATGATCCCGTGGGTGCCTATCGATAGAGTGAGGTCCACGCGAGGGTTGACCCCGGTCCTTATGGGAGCCGGGGTTCAGAGCCAGATCGGTGTTAGCCAGGACAGTAGTCAACTAGTCCTGCACAGGCCATTTTTATATGACGACGGGCAGTAAGCCTTTTATGAGACCTGCCAGGTTTTTAACAGGACGGGGGCAGGCGTAGCATTAGCCCAACAGCCGTTTCCGCTCGATTTCACTCGGCTTACTAAGATGCTGGAATACTACGGCCTGTCAGCCCAAAAATAGCGTAATAAATAAGAAGGTGGCTTCCAGTATATACCATAATTGAGATCTTACTGGGCTGGGATCTCAATGGATTCAAAGAATCCAAGTTTAGCAAAGACCTAGGTGGGCATCCAACGTTGGCCAATGATTTCTCCTTGGCGTTTAACCGGTGGGAGATATACCGCCCCGTTTCGGTCGCCAGGGCCCCGTCATTGGGTACGCCGCCGGAGCGGTGGGGTTGGCAATTGATCAGTTCCATGAGTATTGTGTACCCGTCGGCCCAGCTTTGCGTAGAAAAATTATCATATTCCTTTTGATTTTTGATTTTTTTTTTAGCAAAAATTGCCTACTTTTACGCTTTGTTGTTTTTGCTTGTTCATTGTTCGGATTTCCAGAAAGAATAAAGAAAAAGGACTGCCTACCTTTAGGGTTCAATTTTGTTTATTATTTAGTGGCGCCCTCCGTTGGCGTGAGCAGAAAAGTCAGGACGCCCTCCTTTGGGCTTTAGGTAAAGTTAATTTATCGACTATTTTTCCTATCGATCTGGTTCTAAATCGATAAGAAGTTCCCTTCCGATAAGAAATTTTTTACAATGTAAACAAGCGTGCTTCAATTACTTTGGAAATGAAATTAATTTTTGCGCATGTTTAACACCCGCTACGGACAGAAGAACACTATGGATGGAGTACCAACTATGTGCGTATCGGGGCAACATTTGATTGCACAGCTTGGCATCCCCAAAGATGCCGCCTCCATGTTTGGCCTGAGAGAGCAGCGCACCTTGCCGGGACTCCATGTTGCATACATATGTACAATATTGTGTAGTGCATATTTGCACTATTTTGGCCAGGCTACTTCTTCGGTCCACCAAGGATGATCTGGCTTCTTTTGTTGCTAGGAAGCCAGGGAAGCACTGGGTACGTACGCGCCTGTTCACTTGCAAACTCAGCTCGTGTCAGGGGTGATTATGTCCAAGCGTGTGCGAACAAGACGTCCTAAGAATAGCTGTGATGGAGCTTGACCTGTTGTTGAGTGTTGGGCTCGTCGATATTGTCGCAGAAATTCGTTTATGTTGGATTGTTGCTGGAGAAGTTATCATCGCTTTGAGTGCATTTTTTATAGTTTGGACCGACCGTTCTGCCTGTCTATTTGTAGCTGGATGATACGGTGCCTTTCGCTTGTGAAATTTGACTCCCACATTGATTTAAAAATTTTCGAATTCTTTAGAAGTGAAATTGGTACCATTATCGGATACAATGGTAACGGGAACTCCATATGTGGAAAATACTTCATCAAGGATTGCAATAGCAGCGGCTGCTGTAATTGTGTAGGTAGTCTTAACTTCCATCCACTTGCTGTAAGCGTCAGAAATCACCAAGAGCATATTTCCAGCGACAGGCCCTGCATAATCAACGTGGACTCTCTCCCATGGTCCTTTCGGGTATTCCCAATGATATTGTTTACACTGCGGTGGACTGTGAGAATTCTTATTACAGCTCTTGCATTAAGTAGCTATCTTCTCGATATCCGCATCTAGACCTGGCCAATAGACAAAAGACCGTGCAAGTCCTTTCATTTTTACGATGCCTTGTGTAGATCTTGTAGTACTCTTTTCTGTAGGGATTGGGGAATCACAACGCGATGTTCAAACAGAAGGCATCCTGACATGAGTTTGTAGTTCATTTCTGGTGACTTAAATCCACATCAGCTTAAGTCCTTACCCGCCTCTAACTCCTTTACGATTCGGCCCAGTTTCTCATCAGTTTTTGTTTCCTTTGCAATTCTGGATGCTGTAGTTGGTAGTTGTTGGATTTGGCTTACAATAAATAAATCAAATTGTCATAAACCCATTTCTTCTCTTTGTCCTCTACACAGTCTATGGCGTGAACTGTAGTCGCCCGGGAACAGTAGTCAGCATTTGCATTTGCTTTAGTTGTTTTGAAATCAACATCGAAATCGAAGTTGGCCAAAAAATCAGAATAATTTGCCATACGACTAATACATAGTGTAGGAAGTGACTTGTGTGGATGAAGAATCTGTGAGAAGAATCTGTGTGGTCGGTGTGATAATATTGCTCCTAGTCCGGTTTTGCTTGCATATGAGGCTAGGAGTAGTGGAAGTGTAGGATCATACGACATTAAGACTTCTGACGACGTGAGAGCCTTCTTTATGTCCATGTATGATGCATTTGCTTCTGGAGTCCATTTGAAGTTGTCTTTTAGAAGCATGTCTCTCAGTGGTTTACTTCGCGCAGATAAATTTGAAATGAATTATAATAGCATGCCTTGCCTAAGAAGAGCTGCATTTCTCCTACTGAGGAAGGCTTGGGTGCCTGTAAAACTGCTTTAACATGCGTATCGGATTTGTGAATACCGTTGGAATCAATTTTGTGCCCCAAAAATTCTACCGATAGAGCTGCGAATACGCATTTTGCCCGATTAAGGCGTAGACCATGACTTTTAATACTATCTAGCGTATTCCGTAATGCAATAATTAGGTTATCAAAGTTTTCTGCGTAGATCAGGATATCGTCAATAAAACTGCATACGTTAGGTAAGTCTTTTAACACATTTTCCATGTGTCGTTGCCAAATGGCTGGAATGTTTGCTGCACCATATACTGCACGTGTCGGTCGTATTAAGCCATGAGTAGGTGTATTAAGAGTAAGTGCGTGAGCAAAATTTTCGTCTATAGTCAGATAGAAGTATACGTCTGTTATAGCAAAACAATTTGGCATTACTCATTTTGTTTAGTAGGAATTCGACCTTCGGTATTGGATGTTCATCAATAATCATTTTTGGATTTAGTGTAGGCTGGTAATTACCTGTTATTCGAAATTTACCATTTTTCTTTGTGACCATATGTGTAGGTGAAGCCCACTCAGAGTATTCGACTTTTTGAAAAAGTCGTGATGAAATTTTTGAATTTATTTCTGCTGCATAAGCGTCTTTGAGGGCTAGCGGAATTTCTCTGGATTTGAAGAAAATTGGAGTTGCTCCTGGTTTGAGGTTAAGTGAGGCGGAACTATAGCTAGCTTGCCCGGTCTATCACTGAAGATTTCTTGATATTCTGTAAGGATATTTTGCAAACGTAGCTGCTCACTTGGAATCAATGCTGGTGTAGAAACCTTGATAGCCTTAATTTGTTCATTTGCTGTGAACAAATTTTCCCAGTCGATTTCTGTAGAAAAGTGCCTAATCCATTCTCGCCCGAATAGCGAATCGAAATTTCCATCCACGACGTATACATTGAGTTTTCTTTTAATCTTTCCGATCTTCACCCATACTGGTGCTCTGCCCAGGCATGGTATCTTGTGTCCGGTGTAACTTGTAAATTGTCTGCTCGTTCGTTGTAACGAGCCTGTGTGCTTAATCTTCTGAAAGGTGGCTTTGCTCAATATTCCACACGGAGCACCCGTGTCTACCTCCATTTGTACATGGCAGTCTTTAATAACTACTTTGATTAGCCCTTTGTTCGTACCCTTATTATGAATGACGTTAATCTCACTGTCGCCCAGTATTGGCCCATTGTCGCTATCGCCCAAGTCGGATTCCTTGATGAGTCTTGGACTTGCATACTTTAGAAATGTGCCCCTTCTTTCCGCATGTATAGCACGTAACATCCCGAAATCTACATTGATCTCTCAAATGTTTTCCTCCACAACCATGGCATGTTGTTGCTGGAGGCTCTCGCTTGTTTTTCGAATTGTAAAGAGCACTGTCTTTGTTCTTTTTTTTTGTATCGTATCCTAGTTTATTGGTTTGTTCTACCTTGACATCTATGGACGCTGCCTTTATTGAGACCGAAGTATTATGCACTGCCTCTAATGTACTGGCAATTTCGAATGCAGCCTTAAATAATGTAGAATTTTTATACACTTGAAAAGTTTAATTTTAATTAATTTAATTTTAATTTTGCCCAGAAGTTTGTAACGCATAGAAATATTTATTTCCGACCCCATAAACTATATATATTCTTGATCAGGACGACGAGCCGAGTTCATTTCCGCTTGTCCGTCCGTCCGTCTGTCTGTCCGTCTGTCTGTCTGTCTGTTTCTACGCGAACTAGTCCCTCAGTTTTAAAGCTATCGAGTTGAAATTTTGCACAGAGTCTTCTTTTTACTGCACGCAACTAATATGTCGGAACCGGCCGGATCGGATGACTATATCTTATAGCTGCCATAGGAACGATCGGTCGGAAAATAAGTCTTAGTGAGAAAAACTTTTTTATTTTCCTTTGTAGAGTCACCAATCTTGGTATATGTTAGTTTTAGATGATTTTACATATTTGTGAAAAAATTTATCAAAATCGGATGAATATAGCATATAGCTGGCATATAAACGGTCGGTCAAAAAACAAGTTCTAGTGGAAAAAACTTTTTTATTTTCCATCGTAGCGTCACCAATCTTGGTATATATTAGTTTTATATGCGTCAACACAATTCTGGAAGATTTTATCCAAATCAGATGACTATAGCATATAGCTGCCATAGGACCGATCGGTCGAAAAATGTGTTTTACTAAGAAAAGTTTTTATTTATGGTATCAAATTTTTATTATCAATGATTTAAAAATTTAAAATATCTAATATTTATATCCTCTATACATTTTACCGGTTAAATCAGCTGCAGTAAAGTTTTTCAAGTGTATTAAAACTTCGGCACAGTCGAAGTTAGCTTTGCCTTCTCGTTTTAAATTATCTCGTCTCACGTTGATCGTGACGTTATGCCGAAAATCACCCAGTCGGACTTTGCAGCATGTGGTGAAAAAAATCAGTACATTTTTTGGTATGAAATTTCACGGAGATAGTCTGTACGTTATTTCTTTGGCATGCCTCATGTCTGATTCTGTGGTGAAAAAGCAACCTGTGAATTTTCACGTATTGGTAAGGATAAAAATCAGCATGTTTTGAAACGGTTTGAGAGAGAGAGTGAGCTCTCTCAGTAGTGTAGCTGAGGCACGAAGTAGAAATCTAAGTCAGACACGAATGATTTATGATCGTTGGGCAAAAGAAGGATGGGAGAACTGCAACTCTTTTATTCAAAGTCAGTATGAATTTTGCTCTTGCTGCGAAAAGTCGTGTCTGCTGTGAATATATATAAAAGTGAAAAATATTTTAATGCGTTGAATGATGGTGAGTATCACATTTAATTAAATTTAAAGAATTGATAACATTTGTGCATATATACATGTACACGAATATGTAAATATATAAAAATTAGTATTTTTTAATTTATTTGCATAAAACAGGCCATTTAATCGAGGACTTCAAACAACAAAACGTTTCTCTGCCAAAACACAACAACGGCGTAAAGCAAAGAGGGAAGGCACCAGGGCGAACGTCAGTAATAATAATTGTCAAAGAACAAAATAGTTAATTCAATAATGTAATTTTACTGTGTTTACTGCGCAAATAAAAAAACATTTAATTAATTGAATAATGGTGTGACATTTCATGATAAAAGCTGAGAAAGACACGGGTGAATAATGCCTGATTTCGGAAGGGAACGTCTCATGGAGACTTGCCTACAGCTTACAAAGTCAGTATAACTACTTACTCAGTAGGGAGAGAGGGAGAGAGAGCGAGAGAGAGACCCGAAGGCTGTCGAGTGACGTCACCCAATCCGAAACGGTTACAACAACCACCCCTGAGAAATCCGGCGTTTCTTAAGCAAAAGGAAACCAAGACTTCAGATTTTTTCACGCCTTCTTACGTGAAAAGGAAGCGTGAAATATGTACTTCTGGACCGGTGCAAAGTCCGACTGGGCAGCTGTTCAATAACCAATCTGTCCAAGAAATCACTGTATTCACAGTAAGTTGCTGCTTGTTTAAGACGTAGAACAAACGCTGAAATTGGCTCACCCTCGTGTTGCGTAATTTGCCGGAATTTAATATTTTCGGCGTACTTATTTCTTTTGCTATCGAAATGCTGTATAAGTGTTAGCTTGATGTTTTCATATGTGGCTGATCAGCATGTGTAGGTTGTAGTAGACATTGCAGTGCCTCGTACAAGTAGGCACCCATATGTACTCGAGCGTAGTTGGCGAACTCGCTTTCAGGAATTTTGCTGATGTGAAGGGCCAGCACGAACCGATGGAAATAGCTTTCCACCGACGACGTATCTGTCGCTTTAAATTCTTCCATACGGAAAGATGGAACTCGTGCCGCTGCTGAGGCTCCATTTTGTTGTGACGCACTGGTCTGCTGCTGCCGGCGTAACCTGCGACAGAGCTTGCCGTAGAGCATCGGCCAGGTTTGTAGTAAGTAGTCGAATGTCCTCGTCTTCTAGTGGCATGGTTAATTCCAATTCTGACACCACTTTTGTATTTTTATAAATGCATCTTTATTTCACAACTTAATGTAATATACAGTCATTCATTCTAGGTATGACACTTTCAGTAGTGATCGTACAACTTATATCGATAACATATTTGAGTAATTAAGTAATGGAATTATGAGCCAAGGAACGTGGCATTGAAACTTAAAATAATATTTCTAATACATAACAATAAATAAACAGCCTAAAATATATTTACATATAATTAGGGTATTCACGACAACTTGCTTAATAGATAACCTGTTAAAAAATGAAATCTCCAACAACAAAATGTACTACCGAAAAATAAGCTGACATCACCAGCCTAGACCTGGGTCATGTGGTTGCCTGGTTAAAATTTAATTTCAGTGTTGGTAAACACTTCAAACAATGTGTACCCATTAGGTGCTAGAATTTTAATATTTTGATGATAAAGCGCCACTATTGTATAAAGCATACTAAGCTGGCACTTCGACCTTGGTGGCAATGGTGTAGAGGCTAAAGCTTGGTATTGAGTAACTGCGAAAATCGTGCGAAATCTCTGAACATTATTTCGTCGATACCAAGTGCGAAAAGTTGCCACCATCTCTAGTTTCAAATGTACCCACCTCTAGGAGTTTTGTTTACAAAATAAATTTCAAATGGATAACAAACAGAGAAGAGTTTAATTGGCCTTGCAATGCCGCAATTATTGCTATAATAGCGATGTGCGAGTTGCAACAAACGAATCCCAAATTCGACCATTCTGGAGTTATGTGGCTCATCCATTACAAACACGGAATCACTTTATTAACCTTCCTTGTCAAGGGCAGCAGCTATATTGGACGCTTTTGACCAATCCTGTATAAGAATGCTACTTGTGGATGCGCTCCTACAGCACAGGATTTTCTTTGACTAAATTGATCAGGGCCACTTTGTTATGCACTTGTTTTTCCTCGCGCCACACACTTGTATATTTCGACCGAGCTGATTGCGAAAAATATGGTTTTGATATATTTCGCACTATCGAAATAATGACCTATCGATTAACTATTGCGTGACACGGTATGCATCGGGTGGCAACGCTGCAACATCGATATGACTTTTCGCAACATTTCTGTGTACCAACTCGCGAAACGGCTACCAGCGAAAATCGAGCGAAATCGTTTTTTTATATGGAGTTTTTGATTTCGCGAGTATTTCGCAGTTACTCAATACCAAGCTTAAGGTGTGAGACTGATAGTCAACAAAACCTGAGTTCAAATTACGGTAAGGTCGGTCTATAATTAATTTTTTTTTTTTTTTCTTCAAGAACCTTTTAACGATTGCAATTACATAAAATGCAATCACATATTATTTTAAGCCATTATCTTTTAGTATATTTTAAATTTACGTAACATAAATTTTTTCAATATAGTTGGCTCTGATTTATTGAGTTTTAATAATCAAGAAATTTACTTAAAAGTGTGTTCACGACAGATGAAGATTAAATATTATTTTTCAATAGGTTATCAAATAAGCAAGTTGTCGTGAATACCCTAATTGATTTGTACATTTGTTTATATTTTGCAGTTTAATAGCCCAATTGCATTGGCACATATAAAAATTTGGTGATTCACATTTGCAATGGATTGCATTCTAAAAAATTAAAATCTAGTAGTTTCAGAAAAATACTCATAATGTCCGGGGCTAATGGTTATTTATTTTCAAAATGTTAAAATATGGAAAAAAAAAATAAAAAGTCTGTTTAAAAGAAAAGTTGAATTTTGAATTTTCTTGGGCTGTGCACATTCGATTATAATTTTTTTATATTTTTTTATCTTGGCACACATATGTTTATCATATGTTGAAATTATCAGCCATTTTGGATTAGTAGTTTGTTGTTGACAATTGGAATCGTTGGTCATGTTTTTGTGAGTTTTTCGATTTTTTTTACTACTACAAAAAATGGATCAAACAATCTGTATTAAATTTTGCGTCAAAATGGAGAAAAGTGTTCCAACGCACTTCAAATGTTGACTGTGGCATTCGGGGAGTCTACTTTGTCTCAAAAAAGTGTGGTAAGTGGTAGGAGCGCTTTACAAAAGGCCTAGAAGACGTTGATGACGACGAGCGTCCTAGAGTTCCATTCACGTCAAGAACCGAAGAAAACATCGAAACCGTGAGGAAAATGGTTTTGGAAAATCGTCGACTTATAGCCTAGTTCCACTGCTAGTTATATGTAATTTGTAATTTATTATTATTTTGATTGTGCTAGTGACTACGGTGTAAACAAATTTAATTTAACGTTTTAAAAAGAAACTTATTACTAACTTAACCTAATACATCGAATTTTTTTTTTAAACATTATTTAGATGAAACAAAATGAACATTATAAAATATCTATATGAAATTTTTTTTTTTTTTTTGTATTATATTATAGCTTAAATTGAATTTTAAATATGATTTTGATAGTGTTTTTTCAGCTTTGTATTAAACTGTGGGGTGCTTCTAATAGTTTTAAGTTGGTGAGGTAAATCGTTCCACAGACGAATAGCATTTACAAAGAACTGCCTTTCCGAGCATAACATTTTGGTTCGGGGACAAATAAAGTTGTTAGTTTGTTGCGAGAGAGCAGGTCTTAATTTGTTAAAAAGATAGTACGGTTCCTGAGAATTAATTATTTTATGAAGGAATGTTAGAGTCCTGAGATCAATACACATCTGAAGGCTAAGGTCAAAAATTTTGTAGGCCAAGTACGATACATGTTCCATACGTCCGATATTAAACACATATCTGGCAATGGAATTGAATGCATGTCTCTCGAATCACAATGCCCAAAAACTTCTACACCATAAAATAGAGTGAGTACCAAGAACATTTTAGCAATTATCAATTTAATTTTAAAAGGCAAGAACATCTGCGACACTGAAAGCTGCCGCAGCAGCCCATAAGTACAGCCGGTTGCTTTTGAGATATGATTGCTCCACGACAATGTGTTGTTAAACGTGATCCCCAGATTAACTGCCTGTTCCTCGTATTGAATGGGAGTTTTATTCAAAAGTAATTTTGGCAACACACTAGTATCAATAGGTTTTTTGTGAATGAGAATGCACTTGGACTTTGACTGATTTAAACCTAAACCATTCTCTTTAGCCCAATTGTCAATTTTGGAAAGCACATTATTCGAAACTAACACACAATCTTTAATCTGGGACAAGGATCGACTAACATAAATTTGCACGTCATCTGCATACAAATGAACTTCACAATTGGACAAAATATTCGGCAGGTCATTAACATAGACAGAAAACAGTAAGGGCCCTAAAACTGATCCTTGTGGGACGCCACGGGACAGTAAAGTAAAGTTGGACATATATGAACCAGAAACAACCGCTTGGATTCTACCAGTAAGGTATGACTTAATGAAATTAACTGCAGTGTTTGTGAAATTATAAAAGTTTTTAAGTTTGGTCCATTAAATTGCATGGTTGACTGTATCAAACGCTTTACTATGGTCTAGTAGCGTTAAAAAAGTAACAGATCCAGAATCCAACTGCTGACGTATATCTTCTACTATGCTAGTAATTGCCTTTATACAACTTCTGTTTTTTCTGAATCCAGATTGTTTAGAACTCAACAACTTATTGCTATTAAGAAAAATTTGCATTTGAGCTGTCATGAGGTTTTCTAGAACTTTAGCCAGAAATGGAAGGATAGATATGGGCCTGAATCGTTAATTGACTTGGGAATAGGGAGAATTTTAGCCATCTTCCACAAACACGGAAAGGTAGACGTTGTAATGGCAGTATTAATAATATGTGTGATAGGGTCTAAAAGAAGTGGAAGTAACAGTTTTACAAATTTAGGGCTAACATTATCAAGGCCTTCAGCATTGGATTTGACTTCAAGAATACATTCTAAGACATCACAGGGACTGACACACATGAAACTAAAGCTATTATCACAGGATGATTGAGTACTCAGGTACTTGTTACACGTAGCCTCAGGTACATTGAATTGAACAAACTTATGATTTAGCTCATTAACATTTACGTCAATACTATGATGACGCGTATTTTTCCCGACCCCCAAGTTTTTGATTTCCCTCCACTTTACTCTAGAAGTAATGCCATCCTTAAATTTGCTAAAATAGTGTTTTTGTTTAGCTGACCTAATCATCTTCGTCACACTTCTCCTCAGACTCTTATAGCCTGTTTATACTAGGGGTTGCGTCTTGCGTTTTGGCGGCTTGCCCAAGACGCGGCGTCTTTCCCATGTAAAAAGTATAGGGCCCTAGTGGTGACAAAAAGTGGCGTCTTGTACGGACGCCGGTTTCGATTGCAGAGTTTATTCGATTTTTTGGGGTATATTCGATAATTTTAGCCCATTTCTGCCTATCATTCGATTATCGTTTTCAACTATCACCACTAGCACAACAAAAAACAGCTGTGAAAGTTTTGCCGGGAATAAATAAAAAAAAAGTTGTCAAGTTAAATTGGAAAAATTTGTAATTATGGCTGAAAAGAAAGGTAAGCAAGTGTTTTATTCTCTTCTCAAATTAACTTTGAACACATTGTAGGCTCGGAAAAGAGATTTCAGTGGACACCCGATGCCACAGTGGAGACCCGATGGCTTCCTTTGCAGAAAATCAAATGTTGCTGCAGACATCCCCGCCAAATCCATAAATTGTATCATCATAGCATCATTTTTCTCCATGGCAGATAATAAATAAAGTTCACTTGTATTCATTGTTTTTTTAAATTTTTTTTTTGCTTTCAACAAAACCAAAACAAATATCAGCTGTTTCGTTGACGATGGACGCAGAACGCAACCTTGTGCCAGTATAAACGCCTATTCAGAGTTATAACGATTCGATAACGATTTCGATAGCAAACTCAGCGTAGTATAAATGTAGCATTATATTTAATGCACAGATAATTAGTTTTATAACGTTTCCATCTACGACGTCACGTAAATGAATATGCCTTTTAATATTTGCATTAAACCACAGTTGTTGCCACGGTTTAATCACTTTCGATTTGATCGGTACAAACTTATTAAAAAGGTATTCGAGATTTTCAGTTAATTTTTTTACTTGGCAGTCTACAGAAGGCATGCCATATATCGAAGAAAAATCACAAGCAATTACGTAGAATTCGAGTTCAGTAAAGTCAATATACTTATAATCTCTAAAGGTGATCAATACTTCATTATAATTAATTTCAAAATCATAGGTTAAGAAAATGAGGTCATGCCTTGAAAATGCTGGTACAGAGACTTGATCATACAGTAAGATCTTGTTAGCGTCGTCAACGAAAAATAAGTCAAGAAGAGTATCACAGGTCATCGAAAAATGGGTGGGCATTGTTTTATTGACTACTTGCAATCCCATTGTCTGAAAATTGTCAAAAAGATGATTTTCCTTCAAGAGATTACTGTTAAGGTCACCAGTAATGATAATGTCAGTGTATGTTATAGCTAGGTCAGTAATTACGTCAAGTATTTGTGAATAGTTCTATTGGGTCAATAAATGCAACCAATTAGTGCTTTTGTTCGTGCATTAATATTTATTAAAAAAAGTAATCATCAAAACTACTCAATTTAGTCATTAATTAGAAACTATTGAGTATCGAATTATGCTCAATACTCAAAGTATCAAGTTGATAATTCAAAATATATATATATCAAAATAATATTTTCGATGTTATCAAAATGATACAAAGGGAGTAGCCGGATTCCCATGGGCAGCGGCCCTTGACCGAAATTAAATTTTTGGTATGCAGATTCAAAGTTGGGTATCTAACAAAAATTCCCCCATCGTTGGTTTTGTCCTAGCGCTCATGGTGTATTTTGAATGAAGAGTTAAACTTTTTTGATCGTAAGCTGTTTTAAGACAATGGTCCATGCTAAAATTCTGAAAAATTCAAAATAAATACTTTGAACCGTCGGAATTCGATACAATAATACCCCTGATTTTAACGAGGCAAACCGCGACTTGTATAAATCCGCGAAATTTTTAACCTTATTTGTTTTCAACTTGCAATTGGGGTTCCACTTTGCTTTTTTTTCGGTATATTCGCCATGGTTTGTTAAAGCTCTTATAATTTTTCCAAATTTTTAAAAAATGTGAAAGGTGGTTAAAACGCTAAAAGCAGTACATTGCAATATTATTATGCAGGCCAATCATGTTGAAAAAATACTAAATATATTTATGGAAAATCTATAGACCGATCTTATAATTTTTCAGATTTTTAAAATGCAGTCCGCGACTTTTAAAAATCCGCGAAATTTTTAATCATTTTTTTGCTTTGTTGTGGATAAGGTACCACTGTAATTCCTTGTGTGATTACTTGTCCCAATATGATAAAACAAGCACATTTTTTTCAGATTTTTAAAAAATGTGAAAGGCGGTTAAAACGCTAAAAGCAGTACATTGCAATATTATTATGCAGGCCAATCATGTTGAAAAAATACTAAATATACTTATGGAAAATCTATAGACCGATCTTATAATTTTTCAGATTTTTAAAATGCAGTCCGCGACTTTTAAAAATCCGCGGAATTTTTAATCAATTTTTTTTTTGTTGTGGATTTGGTGCCACTGTCCTAATATGATTAAAATACCCCATATTTTGACAGACAGTTTGTATTCATTTCTTAAGACTTTTTAATCATCCTCGCTGTCTTCATTTATGACTGGATTGGCAGAAACCGTAGTAAATAATTTGCTCAAAATTTCGGCAGGTCTAATAATTTTCGACAAATATCGACCGTGAGCTAAAAAATATACAACAGCGGCAACGTGAGAGCAGCAACCAATGGTCCTGTTACCATTCGCACATTCGCAGTAATGCCGCCGAATACTTGAGTAACCGATGGCCTCAGAAGTATACTCAATAAAGCATTTATTCTTTTTACTCCTAATATGCCGGGATCTTACTTTGATTTTTAGTATATTTTTATTTGCTTTAACCCAACTCATTTTCATCTTCCCGTTTTCATCTTGTATTTCCGCTAAGTAAGAAACGGCTTGACTTAATTGGTATGAGCCCGTAAAAAATATTTGTAAGTCATTTTCGGTTTTTTTTTGGAAAATCCATGAGGTCGGTGGAGCATATTTCCTGAAAAGGGACTTTACGTCTTCCCCAGCCTTTTTCTTCAACTTCTTTGGCAAGAAAGTTCTCAGAGCACTTGTTTTTTTCTATTTGGCTGAGAATAGCCTCGCTTAATTCCTTGTCGCCGTCTAAACGTTTGCCAAACTTATTGTTCAAATAGCTTGCTATCCTGCACAAAGATGATAACTTCGGTAACATTTTGTTGTCCATTTGTTGGTGAAGGATTCTAGAGAGGAGAGCTCCAATCAACTGATACACACAAAGTAAAAACAGTAACTTTTGAAAATAGAGATGATATATTATATAAGAGGCTTTTATAATTTTAAAAATCTGAAAAATTATAAGATCGGTCTATAAATTTTCCATAAGTATATTTAGTATTTTTTCAACATGATTGGCCTGCATAATAATATTGCAATATACTGCTTTTAGCGTTTTAACCGCCTTCCACATTTTTTAAAAATCTGAAAAAAATGTGCTTGTTTTATCATATTGGGACAAGTAATCACACAAGGAATTACAGTGGTACCTTATCCACAACAAAGAAAAAAAATGATTAAAAATTTCGCGGATTTTTAAAAGTCGCGGACTGCATTTTAAAAATCTGAAAAATTATGAGATCGGTCTATAGATTTTCCATAAGTATATTTAGTATTTTTTCAACATGATTGGCCTGCATAATAATATTGCAATGTACTGCTTTTAGCGTTTTAACAACCTTTCACATTTTTTAAAAATGTGGAAAAATTATAAGAGCTTTAACAAACCATGGCGAATATACCCAAAAAAAAGCAAAGTGGAACCCCAATTGCAAATTGAAAATAAATAAGGTTAAAAATTTCGCGGATTTATACAAGTCGCGGTTTGCCTCGTTAAAATCAGGAGCATGATTGTATCGAATTCCGACGGTTCAAAGTATTTATTTTGAATTTTTCAGAATTTTAGCATGGCCCATTGTCTTAAAACAGCTTACGATCAAAAAAGTTTAACTCTTCATTAAAAATACACCATGAGCGCTAGGACAAAACCAAAGATGGGGGAATTTTTGTTAGATACCCAACTTTGAATCTGCATACCAAAAATTTAATTTCGGTCAAGGGCCGCTGCCCATGGGAATCCGGCTACGCCCTTTCTTGATTATTAAAACTCAATAAATCAGAGCCAACTATATTGAAAAAATTTATGTTAAGTAGATTTAAAATATACTAAAAGATAATGGCTTAAAATAATATGTGATTGCATTTTATGTAATTGCAATCGTTAAAAGGTTCTTAAAGAACAAAAAAAAAAAATTAATTATAGACCGACCTTACCGTAATTTGAACTCAGGTTTTGTTGACTTTCAGTCTCACACCTTAGCCTCTACACCATTGTCACCAAGGTCGAAGTGACAGCTAATAGGTACACACTGTTTGAAGTGTTTACCAATACTGAAATTGAATTTTAACCAGGCAACCACATGACCCAGCTCTAGGCTGGTGATGTCAGCTTATTTTTCGATAGTACATTTTGTTGTTGGAGATTTCATTTTTTAACAGGTTATCTATTAAGCAAGTTGTCGTGAATCCCCTAAATTTTTAATTAGAATAAAAAAAGCAATGCTAGTGAAAATTACATTTCGTAAATATTGAAAAACCATGCTAATGAAAATTACTATTCATTGAGATTGAAAAAGCAATGCCAATGAAATTATTTCTAACTAGCATTGACAACTGAAAATATTTGAAATATTTTTATAAGCATTAATAATTTGAATGAAAACTTGATTTCATTAGCATTAGCATTTTTATACATTTCAAAAGAAATTTGTAACGTATAGAAATATTCATTTCTGACCACATAAACTATATATATTCTTGATCAGGACGACGAGCTGAGTTCAATTCCGCCTGTCCGTCCGTCCGTCTGCTCGTCTGTCTGTCTGTCCGTCTGTCTGTCTGTTTCTACGCGAACTAGTCCCTTAGTTTTAAAGCTATCTAGCTGAAATTTTGCACAGAGTCTTCTTTTTGCTGCACGCAACTAATATGTCGGAACCGGCCGGATCGGATGACTATATCGTATAGCTGCCATAGGAACGATCGGTCGGAAAACAACTTTTTTGTTTTCCATCGTAGCGCCACTAATTTTGGTATATGTTAGTTTTATATGTTTTCACATAATTCTGGAAAAATGTCATCAAAATCGGATGACTATAGCATATAGCTGCCAAAGAAACGGTCGGTCAAAAAACTAGTTCTAGTGAGAAAAACTTTTTTGTTTTCTATCGTAGCGTCCCCAATCTTGGTATATATTAGTTTTATATGCATTCACATAATTTTGAAAAAATTTATCAAAATCGGATGACTATAGCATATAGCTGTCATAAGACCGATCGGTCGGAAAATGCGTTTTACTAAGAAAAGTTTTTTTTTAAGGTATCAAATTTTTATTATCAATGATTTAAAATTTTTAAATATCTGATATATATATCCTATATATATTTAAGCGGTTAAATCAGTTGGAGTAAAGTTTTTCAAGTGTATTAAAAGTTCGGCACAGTCGAAGTTAGCTTTGCCTTCTCGTTTGTTATATTTATTGAAATAAGAAATAAAAAAACATATAGCAAAGAAAGTATTCTTAGTCCTGTTTTGTACATAATTTATACGGCTGATCTTAATTGGCCCTTTTGAGTGAGTTTGGTGGAGTAGAGCGGCGTAGAGTTTTCGCGATACCTCAATGATGAAAATGTCTTAACAAGTATCCAGCTATAAAAGGCACTTTTTTAAGTTTAACACCCCGATGCCTTCTTCAGCACCCGTAGAGCGACTATTCAGTTACGCAGGGATGGTCAACGGAAAGGAGAGGCAAGAACAAAATTCTTCTTTCACTTAATATGATTACTTGTAATGGGTCGCTTGTCGTGGCTTAGTCAGAAAAATGATTTTCGCATCTGCCTAAAAGTATGCTACGGAAGACAGTTGCAAACTGGTTATGTGGAAACCCTATAGCAGTTGTCAATCTGACACTTTTGGGCCTCGTTGGAAAAAGAAGAAGTAGTTAGCGCTGTCAGAATATATTCTCCACATTTCCGCTGGGCGTGAGTCATTCTTTTCCAACCAAGTTGCAGCAGAGTTCAGTTGTGCGCGCTAAACCCGAATCTCACAAAAATTTGTTTGCCAAAGTGGAAAAGTCAATAAAATACAACTATTTGGTGTCGTTTTCGTTGCAAGTGAGTTCTACTAATAGCAGCTAGAAGCAAATCAAGTGATTGTTAAATTTCTTTTCGTCGAAACAACAATAAATTTGCAAATCCAAATCGAAGCCCAATTTAACCTTCAACAGTCAACTGCAAAGACTTGGAAAATTTCTTCTCTACTCAAGGTGCCAGTCCCGCATGGTAAATAAGTTTTATTATATGCTCCTCAGTGTTAGTTGACCATCTATTCTCTTTAGGAATTGGCACCAAGTACCAAAGCTCTTGTGCAGCTACAGTGCAGATTCAAGATGTATCAATGGAGGTGAGGCACTTGGACAAAAGCTCAAGTTTCAAAGCTTACATATTGTCAGTGTGCAGCTAACACTTGACGTGAACGGTTGGTCCACGCACGGCTGTTCTCCATGCGCACATGTTTGCGCGTACCACTTACACACACATACAGACAAAAATATGTGCGTGCATCTCAAATGACCCCTGCAATTTTTTAGTGTGCCTATGACACTCGACGCGTACGGTCACTCCGCGCTTGAGCGAGTGGGTGGGTTCGTGTAGCGCACACACAGCCATACACACACACATTTTCATGCAAACGTTGTCTGTCTCAATCTTGTGCAGTTACCTAAAGCTTTTGAGTTTACATATTTTGCTAAGTGCCTCACCTCATAGATACATCTTGTGCAGATTGAGAGTTGGTAGTGACCAGTCGGCGTTGCTCTCTACCAATCATACGGCCAGCCAGTGTATATTGTGCGCAAAATTATTTTAAAACCTTCTCCGGTTAGGATTTCATCCCAGGAGCAAAATAGGAGTTGAAAACACGACGGATAGTGCCGTCCTCATCTTAGCCGTCTTTATCACGGCCAAGTCAGCCTGCCCAGAAACAAGTGATCGTGTCAAAGTGCTAGTTTTTATTAACCACTACAACAAACGAAAAAGTTAATCAAAATTAGAAAAGATTCTGTTCCAGCTGCTTTAATATTTTTATGATTTATTTGAGTTTAAAGTGTTTAACCGGCAAGTGTGGGGTTATGTGGCACCCAAATCGACTCTCTAAGTGAGCCAAATAAATAACAGATTTGGGCCAAAACACTTGAGATTTTCCTACCAAAAACAAACATAAAACATAAAAATGATATTTGAGATCAGCAATGGTATTTAAAAAGAATCACAGTTTTTTTTTTTCTTTTATATAAAGCTCATTTTTCTTTGTTGTTGTGCAGACGAACATGTGCTTAATTAAAGTTCTTCAAGCGCTGTTCCTATCAGCTAATCTTAAAAGCTTTCACCCAAAATTCTAAGCTCAGCATAAACACACCAACCGAAAGATCTTTCGTCGTGGGAATTGTGCGGTAAGTGAAACACAAATGAAGCTTTTTTACCTTCTGTATTAAAGCTATTGATAATTTCATAAACACAAGCTTGATGGTGGCACTTCAAAGCCAATTAATCTTAGCCAAAGCTTAACTGAGCGTTGTAATAGTTTCTGGCTATTCAAAGCTTAGACTTAACGCTTTAAGTTCATTGACCTCTTACATAATACACTCTCCAACAAAAGAAAATTAATTTTGTTTTTAATTGATAAAGTCAAACAAAAGAGTTATTTTTTTTTCTTAACTCAAATTAATTACTAAATACCTAATCTGAACTTATATACTTATATTCTACATCCTATACATATTTCATTTTATATTTATCATGCATGTACATATATCATATTTTTGCGATTTTCAGCTCACACTTGCTTAGGGTTTATTTTTGAATATAAATTATTTTTTGTTTGTTTTTGAAATGAATCATTATAATTGAAGTTTGCTAATTAACTCGATAAAATTCCAAATTATTGCTTAGGTTAATTTAAAACAAAATTTTTGTTTTTCCTTTATTAAATTCTATAAAGATTAATGCAGTAAAATAAATAAAATATTTTTAATGACCTAGGTTAATTTCTATATACAATTTTTCTTAATAATTTTTGATATGCCTTTCATTATGAAGTCCTTCGTAGTTATAAATAAAATGATGTTTGTTAAAATGAATTGCTAGAGTTATCTTTATTGGGAGCCATGTCAAACTGGATTGAGGTAGAGTAGCCGTTGTCTTTCTTTTAGGGATCCTTGATGATTAATAACATTTCTAGGCCTACAAGGATCATGGTAGGGTAGGCGTGTATGCAGCTTTATGCTGTAAACACAAGAGAGAAAGACTTAGGTGACACTATTTGTTTTTATCCCGTCTAATCTATTTGTTAGCTGTACACACAAAAAAAAAAAAATTGTAAAAATCACATTTTTCAACTTTGGCTAAAAAGTATTGTAATTAATCATTTTTCTTTTTGATTTTACCAATCTACACGTAAAAACGACATTTCAATCAACTGCGTAATTGTTTAATTTTAAAGAGCAGACACTTTTGCCTTCAAATTACAAGTTCACTTTTAATTTCCATATAGAATCAAAATGTTCACAATTTTGTTCAATTATGTGCGATTTTTGTCAAGTCGTTATGCTAAAAATAGAACAGAAACAAAAAAACCCTGGTCGGCTACCACCACCAGCTTAACATCTGCTTTGAGCTCTGTTACTTCGCGAGCGTGCAGTAGCCGAACGCGTTGAGGTGCAGGCGTTTGTCTTTCAGTGTGTGTCCCAGAGGTCGTGTGTTCGATTCCAGACAAGGTAAAGATTTAATAATATTAGAAAAAATAAAAAAATTTCAGATACAAACGAATTCAAGTGTTCAGCATTATTGGGGAAGGACCGACTTTGTTTGTAAAGGTTGGTTGGTTGGTGTGTGTGTGTGTGCAAAACACACAAACCACTAGAGAAAACTGTTTCACAAATTTTTTATTTTTTTTTTATTTCAAAAGTAAAACACTTTAAAATCAAAATGGAAACAATTTTGAAAATCAAAAGTGGAAACCATTTATTTTTGAAATGAAAAATTATTGGGTGAAAAACAAAATGGGAAATTGGCGGATTTACCAATGAAAAATGTCGAATTTACCAACGTTTTTTTTTTGTGTGTACCTATTCTCTATTCCTATGTTCCTATCCTCTCCATACGTACGCGATTTCTTTAGTATAATTATGTTTGTATGTGAGCACCCTAATGAGGCGGTCCTTATCTAGACCCATCCCAACGACCAGAGTGAAGCCGGAACAGCAAGCGCGTACCCCGCCAATAAAATTAGAAAACATCTGCTCCTTAAAATATTGCACGTTATATGCTACATACTTGGTGATGCTCTGGGGTTCAACACCGAAAGTAGACAAAGGTGGTTAAGGAAATGTCTGATCGGTTCTATGGCAGCTATATGCTATAGTGATCCGATTTTGATAAATTTTTCCATAAATGTGTGGAAGCATATAAAACTAACACATACCAAGATTGGTGATGCTACAATGGAAAACAAAAAAGTTTTTCTCACTAGAACTAGTTTTTTGAACGACCGTTTATATGGCAGCTATATGATATAGTCATCCGATTTTGATAAATTTTTTCAGAATTATGTGAAAGCATATAAAACTAATAAATACCACGATTGGTGATGCTACAATGAAAAACAAAGAAGTTTTTCTCACTAGAACTAGTTTTTTGAACGACCGTTTATATGGCAGCTATATGATATAGTCATCCGATCCGGCCGGTTCCGACATATTAGTTGCGTGCAGTAAAAAAAAGGCTCTGTGCAAAATTTCAGCCAGATAGCTTTAATACTGAGGGACTAGTTCGCGTAGAAACAGACAGACAGACGGACAGACGGACAGACGGACGGACGGACAGACGGAAATGAACTCAGCTCGTCGTCCTGATCAAGAATATATATAGTTTATGGGGTCGGAAATGAATATATCTATGCGTTACAAACTTCTGGTCAAAATTAATATACACTTTTCAAGTGTATAAAAATGATTGTAGCCAGAAGCGCTACATAATCGCTATTGGCTATATGTTTTCTTATTTCAAAAAATATGCTAATGCTAATGAAATCAAGTTTTCAATGAAAATATTAATGCTTACAAAATTATTTCAAATATTTTCAGTTGTCAATGCTAGTTAGAAATAATTTCATCGGCATTGCTTTTTCAATTTCAATGAATCCGAACCGGAACCGGCCGGATCGGATGACTATATCATATAGCTGCCATAGGAACGATCATTCTAAAAACTAGTTCTAGTGAGAAAAACTTTTTTGTTTTTCATCTTAGCGTCACTAATCTTGGTATATGTTAGTTTTATATGCTTTTACAAAATACAGAAAAAATTAATCAAAATCGGATGACTATATTGTATAGCTCCCTTAGAAACGGTCGGTCAAATAACTACTTCTAGTGAGAAAAACTTTTTTGTTTTCTATCGTTGCTTTCCCAATCTAGGTATATATTAGTTTTATATGCTTTTACATAATTTTGAAAAAATTTATCAAAATCGCATATAGCTGCCATGGGACCGATCGGTCGGAAAATGTGTTTTACTAAGAAATGTTTTTTTTTATGGTATCAAACTTTTATTATCAATGTCCGTCTGTCTGTCCGTATTAATCTAATATCAATGCGCCATCAACTAACCAGCTCAGAGCGACAATTTTTCATTTATACTGTTCGCTTGTGGAACCAACTACCACCCACTTTAAAAAATATTAGTAGTGCTACGCAATTCAGGGACAAATTAAATACTTTCTATCAATCTTAAAACATTATTTTTATTTTCATTATTATCTCTCTACATATAAAAGAGTTTGTCCTCACTGACTGACTGACTGACTGACTGACTGACTGACTGACTGATTGGCAATCAACGTAGAGCCTGAACGGTAAGAGATAGAAAGTTGAAATTTTCACAGAAGTTTCCTTATGAGTTGAAAGTGAGCACTAAGGTGGGGTTTTCGAAAATTCCACCCCTAAGGGGTGGAAAACTCCCGGAAAAGCTACTATGGGGAAAATTTGGGTTTTCATCCAATTGACTTGATATTTGGTTTGTAAGTAAAGTAAGCGAAATAATTGGACACCTGTTTCTAAGATTTCAGAAAATCCGCCCACAAGGAAAATGGCCGGAAAATTCTTCATGGAAAAAACTATTTTTCATCCGATTGACTTCAAACACGGTTTGTGAGGATGGTAAGCAGAATAATTAGACTTGAGATTTTCCGATAATGAAAAATCCGCCCGAAAATTCGGGAAACTCCCGGAAAATTCTTTATGGAAATAACTATTTTTCATCCAATTGGCTTCAAACTCGGTTTGTAAGGATACTATGCAAAATAATTAGACATGAGATTTTCAAATAATGGAAAATCTACCCGAAAAGTCGGAAAATTCCCGAAAAATTCTATATGGAAAAATCAATTTTTCATCCGATTGACTTCAAACTCGGTTTGCAAGCATAGTATGCAAAATAATTATACATGTGATTTTTCGATTGTGGAAAATTCACCCACAAGAAAAATGGCCGGAAAATTCTATATGGAAAACACTATTTTTCATCCGATTGACTTCAAACTCGGGTTGAAGCGATGTAGTTGACTTGAGATTTTCCGATGTTGGAAAATTCTCCCCAAGGGTGGGGAAATGCCTGGAAAATTCTAAATGGTAAAACCTATTTTTAATCCGATTGGCTTCAAAATCGGTTTGTGAACACATTGTAGAAAATAATTAGACATTTGATTTCTCGGTGGTGGAATTTCCGCGTACAGGCAAAAATAATGGTGGGCGTATTTCGGTTCAGTGAAAATGGCTATTTGTGAGCCGATCTGAATAAAATTCGTTTTGTAAGCTCAAGGTTCAGAATAAATGGAAACACGTGTTTTTTAATTTCGGGAAGTTCACTGCAAAGGTCGGAATATGAGTGCGGGGGTGGATTTTTAGCCGATTGTGTAAAATTTGGTTTGAAAGCTCTATGGGCCAATTAAATAGGATAAAGTTTTTAGCTTTGCGCATACCCATCCTCAAGGTCGGATAATGGGTGCCTGGGGTGGTTTCAGCGTTTGTACGCTAAATGGGCCAAATAGGTGGAAAATAATTTTCTCATTTATGATGGTCGGAAAATGGGGGCGGGGGTGGGATCATTGCCAAACGTTTTTTCATCATTTTGGCGGCTTTACTGTTGGTGGCTTAGCGAAGCGCGCCGGGTTATATGCTAGTAATATATAAATATAAAAGAATCATTAATTAATACATATAATAATATATATATATAATCCCCAATTGTGTTTGTGACTGAAGCAATAATTAATAAGTTTAAACTTGTAGCATCAGGAATTTTGTAAAATAAATAAATAAATAAAGAAGAGAACTCAGAGATGGTAATAGCTAGAGCTTTGAAGTGTATGGAACATTTAATTCTTATACTTGCAGCCAGATCAAGTTTCTTTTGGATATTTGCCACGCTCCCTGTCTCCTCCGCAATTTAAAAAAAAAAATCATATCTTCACAATTTTAAAGTAAGGTTATTCGAACAGTTTAGACATATATTCTACTCATCATTACTTATCGAGCCCTTATACATCGTTTCCCAATCTCCCTATCGATCGATGATAGTAGAGTTGCCACCCTCACAATTTGAAAAACTCCTCAAATATCCCACAATTTTGGAGGTAGGTTGCTCGAACCTTCAAGACATATATTCTCATCATTTCTTATCAAGCCCCCATATATCGTTTTCCGATCAGATGAACGATAGTAGAGTTGCAACCCCCGCAATTTGAAAAACACCTCAAATATCCCGCAATTTTTGAGATAGGTTGTTCGAACCTTCTAAACATATATCTACTCATCATTACTTATCGAGCCCCCATACATTGTTTTCCGATCAGATGAACGATAGCAGAGTTGCCACCCCCGCAATTTGAAAAACACCTCAAATATCCCTGAATTTTTGAGTTAGGTTGCGAACCTTCTAGACATAAATTCTACTCATCATTACTTATCGAACCCCCTTACATTGTTTTCCGATCAGATGCACGATATTCGAGTTTTAAGCAAATCAAAAAAACAAAGTTAAGTTAAAATTGGCTGTAACAACTACCCCATGGGGCGAAGCAGAGCTAACTCGTGTGTCTTTTAAATTTCACTCAAGAGAAAGGGACCTACAGTTTAACGCCGAATCAGTCTATGGCCAAAAATGTATCTTTATTTTAGGAAAAGGTATAAAGACAGTTATAAAATCTATGGTAAAATGGGTTTTAATCGTCAAACATAACAAAGTTAGCGCAAGTCGGTCAGATCGATTATATGGCGGCTTTTTGAAATAGTGATTCAAATCAAACCAAATTATGCAAGTCATCTAAGGAGCTAAAAAAATCACCACATACCGAGTTTAAGTTCGTTAGCTTAAAAAAACAATAAAGATATTGCAAGTCGGTCAGATCCGGCTATGTAAAATAATGGTCTAAGCCGAGTGAGTTTGGTAAGTCGTCTTAAACCAAATTTAAATTTATTTGGATCTTCGAAATTGGAATTTATGCCAAAAAAAAACACTGTGAACAGCTTAAACTAATTTGCACGATTTCGAATTCAACAAAAAATTAGCTAAAACTTTTTAAACATAACTATGCGGTCCGCCTCGGGCGGCAATCTTCCGGGGCGGCAAATTTTATGAGCGGCTAGTTTTTAGTCTGGAAAAGTTAATTGAGATGGATGATAGTTCAAGCACTCTAGCAGAGGCTGGAACGTTGGTAGTTGCAATGACCACTTTTCTTTCTTTGTTACTTAGACGTTTTTCAACCTGTGTTATTTGAAGTAGAAGATGCCCAACAATATCTGCCATCATCAGACCTTAATATACTTTGGCCTTTGCACAGTGGCGTAGCGTGAGGTTCTGCCGCCCGGGGCGGACGTTAAATTAGCCATGTCCGTCTGTTTCTATGCTATCTTCTCTCTCTAAGTTTTCAAGCAATATGCAATATTGCAAAAAGGCCGGATTGGATGACTATATCATATAGCTGCCGTAGGAACGATCGGTCAAAAAACTAGTTCTAGTGAGAAAACCTTTTTGTTTTTTATCGTTGTGTTACCAATCTTGGTATATATTAGTTTTATATGCTTCAACATAATTCTGATAAAATTGATCAAAATCCGATCACTAAAGTATATAGGTGCCATAGGAACGATCGGTATAAAAACTGGTTCTAGTGAAAAAACCTTTTTATACACTTGAAAAGTGTACATTAATTTTGCCCAAAAGTTTGTAACGCATATAAATATTCATTTCCGACCCCATAAACTATATATATTCTTGATCAGGACGACGTATTAATATATAAAAGTGAAATTGGCTAAGTCGGAAGTAACGAGAATTTAGTTTTTATACCAATTTTACATTCATTATAAAAATAAACCAACCCGTTTTTATACACTTGAAAAGTGTATATTAATTTTGCCCAGAAGTTTGTAACGCATAGAAATATTCATTTCCGACCCCATAAACTATATATATTCTTGATCAGGACGACGAGCCGAGTTCATTTCCGCTTGTCCGTCCGTCCGTCTGTCTGTCCGTCTGTCCGTCTGTCTGTCTGTTTCTACGCGAACTAGTCTCTCAGTTTTAAAGCTATCGAGCTGAAATTTTGCACAGAGTCTTCTTTTTACTGCACGCAACTAATATGTCGGAACCGGCCGGATCGGATGACTATATCATATAGCTGCCATAGGAACGATCGGTCCTAAAACAAGTTCTAGTAAGAAAAACTTTTTTGTTTTCAATCGTAGCGTCACCTATCCTGGTATTTATTAGTTTTATATATTTTCAAACAATTCTGGAAAAATGTATCAAAATCGGATGACTATAGCATATAGCTGCCATATAAACGGTCGTTCAAAAAACTAGATCTAGTGAGAAAAACTTCTTTGTTTTCCATTGTAGCATCACCAATCGTGGTATTTATTAGTTTTATATGCTTACACATAATTCTGAGAAAATTTATCAAAATCGGATGACTATAGCATATAGCTGCCATATAAAGGGTCGGTCAAAAAAGTACTTCTAGTGAGAAAAACTTTTTTGTTTACTATCGTAGCATCCCCAATCTTGGTATATAAAAGTTTTATAAGCTTTCACATAATTTTGAAAAAATTTATCAAGATCGGATGACTATAGCATATAGCTGCCATTCGACCGATCGGTCGGAAAATGTGTTTTACTAAGAAAAGTTTTTTTTATGGTATGAAATTTTTATTATCAACGATTTAAAATTTGTAAATATCTGATATCTATATCCTATTTATATTTGACCGGTTAAATCGGTTGGAGTAAAGTTTTTCAAGTGTATTAAAACTTCGGCACAGTCGAAGTTAGCTTTTCCTTCTCGTTATTTTAAAGATATGTATAAAAAAAAATTCTCAACATGTTCGTCGGAGTTTGAGAAGGATAATAGTCTGGAAACCAGACTCACTAACTTGGAAAAACAAGTGGAGAAAGTAATGGAGGCTCAAACTACGATTTTGCAGAGCCAACAAAAAATTGAAAAATCCCAAAACGAAATATTGGCCATCCTTAAAAAGCTGACGAAAGAGGATATGCCCCCTGATGATGACGTATTTCCTATTTGCAGTCTAGAGGATTTTAATAAAGCAGAAGATTTGATTAAAAATGATAAGAGCAAATATGTAAGTACCAGATACAGAGAATGTTTCATGTTCTTCAAAACAGTCTTTAAATAATATTGTAACATATTTTTTCGTTTTTTAAATATTAAAATTTTTTTTTCTTTTTATTTTTATACACTTGAAAAGTGTATATTAATTTTGCCCAGAAGTTTGTAACGCATAGAAATATTCATTTCCGACCCCATAACCTATATATATTCTTGATCAGGACGACGAGCTGAGTTCATTTCCGCTTGTCCGTCCGTCCGTCCGTCCGTCTGTCCGTCTGTCTGTCCGTCTGTCTGTTTCTACGCGAACTAGTCTCTCAGTTTTAAAGCTATCGAGCTGAAATTTTGTACAGGGTCTTCTTTTTACTGCACGCAACTAATATGTTGGAACCGCCGGATCGGATGACTACATCATATAGCTGCCATAGGAACGATCGGTCTAAGAACTAGTTCTAGTTAAAAAAAACTTTTTTGTTTTCCATCGTAGCTTCACTAATCTTGGTATATGTTAGTTTTATATGCTTCCACATAATTCTGGAAAAATGTATCAAAATCGGATCACTATAGCATATAGCTGCCATAGGAACGATCGGTCGAAAAATAAGTCTTTGTGAGAAAAACTTTTTTGATTTTCATCGTAGCGTCTCCAATCGTAGTATATATTTGTTTTATATGTTTCCACACAATTCTGAAAAAATTGATCAAAATCGGATGACTATATCATATAGCTGCCATATAAACGGTCGGTCAAACAACTACTTCTAGTGAGAAAAACTTTTTTGTTTTTTATCGTAGCGTCCCCAATATTGGTATATATTAGTTTTATATGCTTTCATATAATTTTGAAAAAAAATATCAAAATCGGATGACTATAGCATATAGCTGCCATAGAACCGATCGGTCGGGAAATGTGTTTTACTAAGAAAAGTTTTTTTTTTTATGTTATCAAATTTTTATTATCAATGATTTAAAAATTTTAAATGTTTGATATCTATAACCTATATATGTTTTTCCAGTTAAATCAGTTGGAGTAAAGTTTTTCAAGTGTATTAAAACTTCGGCACAGTCGAAGTTAGCTTTGCCTTCTCGTTTCTTAAAACATAGGTCAAATTATTGAAAAAGATAATAAAAGGCGATATTATTACAAATTTTGATGGAATAATAGGAAAAAACTTAATCGGCGAATTCAATTACGACGGAATAAACGAAAAAAAAATCGTTTAAGCAAATCCAAGCCTTGAACGATGCCCTATATGGTATGCATAAATTATCTCAACTAATTTAGGAAGCCAGAAACTAATTAATTAAAAATTTACAGATGGTTTGAAAAAAGAAGGGTTCAACCAGCGCCAATACGTTCAGTTGATCCGTCAATCATTTAGGACGCACAAAAGATGCATTGCAAAACAAAAATTCTTTAAAAAACAAAAACATAACAAAGAAAGTGTCGATAAAAATAATAATGTAAATAATAATATTGAAAATTATAATTTTAAATATAATTAAGCTACCTATTAAAAAACTCATTTACAATTTTGTATTTTACATTTTCTAATTTAAACTAACTTTTAGTTAATCTATTAAATAAAATAAATATATAATTTTATGCTTTGGAAAATTTTATAATAGTTTAAATATGTATATAGAAATAACAAAAAGAAATCAATTAAAATAAACTAAAATAAAATCAACTGCATTACGACATTATTACCCACTTATACAGGCTGTAATGCATGTGCATTACCAACCCATATACTTCGCTATAGATAGTATATTGATTCGTATTACAAATGCATTATCAACCCATATAATTTTCTATAGATAGTATATTGAGTCGTATTACAACTGCATTACTGTAGAGAATACGATTCCTACTTTGTGTGTTGAATTGTAGACAGACTGCGAACATTCTGCATTACAATTTAAAAACGAGAAGGCAAAGCTAACTTCGACTGTGCCGAAGTTTTAATACACTTGAAAAAGTTAACTCCATCTGATTTAACTGGAAAAATATATATAGGATATAGATATCAGATATTTAAAATTTTTAAATCATTGATAATAAAAATTTGATACCATAAAAAAAAACTTTTCTTAGTAAATCACATTTTCCGACCGATCGGTCCTATGGCTGCTATATGCTATAGTCATCCGATTTTGATAATTTTTTTCAAAATTATGTGAAAGCATATAAAACTAATATATACCAAGATTGGGGACGCTACGATAAAAAACAAAAAAGTTTTTCTCACTAGAAGTAGTTTTTTGACCGACCGTTTATATGGCAGCTATATGCTATAGTCATCCGATTTTGATAAATTTTTTCGGAATTGTGTGGAAACATATAAAACAAATATATACTACGATTGGAGACGCTACGATGGAAATCAAAAAAGTTTTTCCCACAAAGACTTATTTTTCGACAGATCGTTCCTATGGCAGCTATATGCTATAGTGATCCGATTTTGATACATTTTTCCAGAATTATGTGGAAGCATATAAAACTAACATATACCAAGATTAGTGACGCTACGATGGAAAACAAAAAAGTTTTTCTAACTAGAACTAGTTCTTAGACCGATCGTTCCTATGGCAGCTATATGATATAGTCATCCGATCTGACCGGTTCCGACATATTAATTGCGTGCAGTAAAAAGAAGACTCTGTGCAAAATTTTAAAACTGAGAGACTAGTTCGCGTAGAAACAGACAGACGGACAGACGGACAGACAGACGGACGGACGGACAAGCGGAAATGAACTCAGCTTGTCGTCCTGATCAAGAATATATATAGTTTATGGGGTCGGAAATGAATATTTCTGTGCGTTACAAAATTCTGCGCAATATATACGCATTGGTAATGGGAGCCAGATGACAGTTCGACTCTTGTCTACATCTTTTATTAAGAGTAATGCAGGTTGTGCGCACCCCGTTTACAAAGCGGCCATGCATATGGCAAAGTAAAGCAAACTGTATGGGATTATTTCCTTCATACTAATGGCAAAGTAACGCAGGAGTAATCTATTATGTAATGACTATTTGCGCCACTGGGTCGTCGCTGGATCAGCTCTTGTTGCGTCTGCACAATATTTTTCAGTTGCTCTGGGCATGTTGGTGGCGTCTGGTCAAAAGTTTTCAGCTTCTTTGTCACGAGCTTGTACGCGAAACCAAATGGGTTTTCTGTGATATTTGTATTGGGCCAATTTGTGTGAATTATTGATGTGTTACATACTGTGGGTTATGTTGGCCAGTGTAGTTCATGTGAAATAAAAAATTTTTTAATTGTTTTCTATTTCCATTTTTCTCCTACGCGTTTCGACGTTTTTAACGTCTTCTTCAGGGAGTCTGCATTTATTGACAAACAATAAACAATAAACAATTATCGTCAACGTCGTCATAAATTTAAGCAAAACATTTCCGCTTGCCATTTTTGATGAACCGTTTAAGCACCCGTCTTTTTTGTCTGAATATCTCCAGTAGCATGTCGAACTCTGGTGTGCCCCGTGATCGCTGGTGGCTCGGTCTAGCCTGGTTGCATGCTGCCCTTGCTGCCTCTATGTCTGTAGATCACCAATGGGTAGGGCTGCGACGATAGGGTGATTTTGCCCTTCTGACCATAGAGGCGTTGCAGATGGATTCAATATGGTTTGCCATTTGGTCCGCCAAGTTTGTTGCCGATCCTTGCAGTGGAAGCTCCTCCAGCAGCATCGTTATAATTGCCTCATCCATAGTGGGGGCTAGGGAGTTCGTCCTGGCAGTGCAACCATGGCTAACGGAACATATAATTGCTTTGTGGTCGCTGGCGGTATAAATACTGCTATCTTCCCAGGTCAAACCATTATCTGCTATCCATTCGCCAGAATTCCGGTTCCTGTATTGCTCGATAATGAATGCTGCATCAATATTCTGCTCTCTAATGGTTTGCTCCAACAGTTGCTGGGCCACCGCACAATAGTTGAGATTTAATTGTAGCAATTTCATCTTCCTTTCATTTTGCGGACTGCCCTTTGATAGAATGGACACTTCACGCTCGATGTTTGGTGCATAGTACACACAGGTTCAGCTTCGCAGGCATTGGCTGTGTGGTTTTCTCCTCCGCAGTTGTAGCAGCACTTCATGCAGTTGTGCTTGCTTTTGCAGTTTACCGTTCTCCAGGCACCGGTAGCACCATTTAGGTACAAACTTTGGTATTATTCTGCACCATACCCATCCCATACGGATTTTCCCATGCTCCATCAGTTTGGATGCCACCTCTGGTATCATCTTTAGTGTTGCCGTCTGCGTTTGCCTGTAGGCTGGCCTTTGGCTGATTGCGGTTGCCGGTATTATAATGATCGCAGTTATTTTTGTTTGGGTTAACCATATTATATTTATTATTAAAAACGTGTTAGAAGTATAAAACGGAATAAATGGATAAACGGGGAAGTGCGCATATTTGTATGTTTATGTATGCAACTATGTGTTACATACAAAGCGCTTATATATAATATAGTAATTATTGATAACACAGCATATGCACGCTACACCTCTCCATTTAGAAAGAATAACGTAGTGTTAATGAAGTTATTCTAGATATATATATGTAAATTAAATTTAATTAGTATTTTAGGGATTTTTTTTTTTTTTGTGAGGGGGACAGATGTAATGGTAATAACTGAGCAAAGTTTTTATCTATTAAATGCTTATGAATTTTTTATTTTGCTTGTAAATACTCAGAATTTTCTTCGTTTGTTATACACTTGAAAAGTGTATATTAATTTTGCCCAGAAGTTTGTAACGCATAGAAATATTCATTTCCGACCCCATAAACTATATATATTCTTGATCAGGACGACGAGCCGAGTTCATTTCCGCTTGTCCGTCCGTCCGTCTGTCTGTCCGTCTGTCCGTCTGTCTGTTTCTACGCGAACTAGTCTCTCAGTTTTAAAGCTATCGAGCTGAAATTTTGCACAGAGTCTTCTTTTTACTGCACGCAACTAATATGTCGGAACCGGCCGGATCGGATGACTATATCATATAGCTGCCATAGGAACGATCGGTCTAAGAACAAGTTCTAGTTCGAAAAACTTTTTTGTTTTCCATCGTAGCGTCACTAATCTTGGTATATGCTAGTTTTATATGCTTCCACATAATTCTGGAAAAATGTATCAAAATCGGATCACTATAGCATATAGCTGCCATAGGAACGATCGGTCGAAAAATAAGTCTTTGTGAGAAAAACTTTATTGATTTCCATCGTAGCTTCTCCAATCGTAGTATATATTTGTTTTATATGTTTCCACACAATTCTGGAAAAATTTATCAAAATCGGATGACTATAGCATATAGCTGCCATATAAACGGACGGTCAAAAAACTACTTCTAGTGAGAAAAACTTTTTTGTTTTTTATCGTAGCGTCCCCAATCTTGGTATATATTAGTTTTATATGCATTCACATAATTTTGAAAAAAATGATCAAAATCGGAGGACTATAGCATATAGCTGCCATAGGACCGATCGGTCGGAAAATGTGTTTTACTAAGAAAATTTTTTTTTTTATTATTAACTTTTTATCAATGATTTAAAAAATTTAAATATCTGATATCTATATCTTATATATATTTTTCCAGTTAAATCAGTTGGAGTAAAGTTTTTCAAGTGTATTAAAACTTCGGCGCAGTCGAAGTTAGCTTTGCCTTCTCGTTTTTCAATTCTTATTGGTATTATCGTTTTAATCTATCCTTATGCTTTATTTGCGGCCTTTTCTTTCCTATTCTAATGATTACATTATTATTATCTTCTATCTTTTCTACTTTAAAAGGCCCAACGTAGTTGTTGTCTAGTTTGTGACCTGTTTCATTTCGTAATAAAACTAAATCTCCTATTCCTAGTTGAAGATCGTTTACCTTCTTATAATAAAGCATTTTGCGCTTTTCCTTTTCCTTATCTAACATAATTCTAGCTCGTTGATATGCTAATTCTAATCTAAACTTTACTTCTTTTGCGTAATCGTCTACGTTATATAGAGGATCTATCTTATCGAGTTTATTGAAATAAATGAATTGTCTTGGAGATCTTCCAAAAACAAGTTCATATGGACAGTAATCGTGTGCTACTGACGGTGTTGTGTTGAAACAATAGGTGAAATAGTTCAACCAAATGTCCCAATCGTTTTTGTCAATCGAAATGTAGGAGCGTACGTACTCGTTAAAAGTTCGATGACTACTTTCAATGGTACCAAGTGTTTGATGATGATACGCTGTTGAGCTAATATTTTTTATTTTCATGTATTCGCATAGATTCTTGATTAATGAATTTTTGTACTCTGTACCCATGTCCGTGATGAACGTCTTTATTGGACCGTACTTTAGAACAAATGATTCGAATATAGCCTTAGCAACTGTATTAGCATTTTTATTTGGTATTGGGATTGTTACTAAATATTTAGTTAAGTCACAAATGATGGTTACCGCATACTCATTGCCATTCTCAGTTCTTGGGAGTGGACCAATGGTATCTATTAGTACCGTATCGAATGCTGTGGCTGGCGTTGGATTTATTATCATTGGTGTTTTGGTATGTGTTGTAGTTTTAGCTTGTTGACATTTTGAACAAGTTTTTACATATTGTTTAATCGTTTTGGTCATAAGTGGCCAATAAAAATATTTTCTTATTTTTGACAGGGTTCGCGAAATCCCTGAGTGGCCTTCTTCAATCGGATCGTCATGGTATTTCGACGGTATTGCTTTCATTTGAGCTTTATCTTTTTTGTCAATAATAATCACCTTTTGGAGTATGCATACTCGTACTTTCTTTAAAGTACTATTGCCCATTTCTTTAAAAAAATTTAGTGAAACATATTCGAAAATCTGTTCACTTGGTGATATTTGAAAATGAGTTATTCCTTAAATTCCGGCTTCCGAATCAAGCCTTTGGAAGAATTGACCTAAGTCGAATTTTCTATTAGTGAACAAGTCATCAACTGCAAATCTTGAAACAACTCGTTTTCCCAGTTTAAACAAACATTTACATTTGTCGAGTTTTAGTTTCGCGTGTTTTTTGACATCGTTATTATTAATAACGTCATAGACATTGGGCTTTATATAATCGTGTTGCTCATGCAATTTAATAGCAGTGCTACTTGTAGCTGTACTGCTGTTTGTGCCTGCGCAGGCTTTTTGCTGTCTTGTTGTGGACCTCGTTGAGACCTTCAATATTTGTCGATTCATGTTTTTAAGCTCCCCTATTGTTATTCGGGATAGAGCGTCTGCGATGTGATTATCTTTCCCCTTGAGGTACTCAACTGTGAAATCATATTCTTCCAAGTCTAGTCTCATTCGAGTCAGTTTAGAACTTGGATTTTTCATCGAAAACAGGTGTGTTAAAGGTCTGATCTGTCTTTACTAAGAAATGTTTTCCATAGACGTAGGGTCTGAAATGTTTTATTGCCCAGTGAATAGCAGCTAATTCCTGCTCTGTTGTGGATTTATTACTTTCACCTTGTGTAAAAGTTCTAGAAGCGTATGCGACTGGTAATTGCATACCATTGCGATTTTGCGTAAGTACGGCTCCACAAGCGTGCTTACTGGCATCTGTGATAATGCAAAATTCTTTAGAAAAATCAGGATATTGCAGTAATGTTGGTTTCATTAATGATTGTTTTAAGTATTCGAATGCGTCGTTGCATTCAGAAGTCCATTGGAATTGAACATTCTTTTTACAAAGCCTCGTTAAGTGGCGAGAATGTTCTGCGAAATTGTTTATAAATCTTCGATAATAATTACAGAAGGCTGCGAATCGTCGTGCACTATCTGTATCTGTTGGGACTGGATAATTTTTAACTACGTCATATTTTTTGTCATCTGGGAGGATGCCTTTGTCAGTACATTTGTGACAGAGATATGTAACCTTATGCATAAAGAATGAACATTTTTCTGTATGTAATTTTAGATTGAATTTACGACACAGTTTGAAAACATTTGTCAAATTCTATAACATATGCTGTTCGGAACATCCGATGACTTCAGGGTCATCCATATAGAGGAATGCTTGCGATGGGTTTAGACCCGAAAATGCTAGTGTCATCATGCGCATAAAAGAATTTGGGGCTACTTTAAGTCCGTAAGGTAATCGCGTATAACGATAGGAGCCTGAACTCGTTGAGAATGAAGTTAAGTTTCTTGATTTCTCTTCTAGTTCGATCTGGTGGAATCCAGACATAGGTTGAGACATGAAAAATATTTTGCACGACCTAGTTGATCCAAAATATCTTCTATTCTGTAACGAACACGATCAAGTGTGCAATAAACTGGAGGCGTACTCTGCCTACGGGCTCGACTGTGCTCAGGGAAAGTGGGGTGGGTTTTTTGCCACCTAGTAAGCCGCCGTGTCACATAATAAAAGATAGTAGACAGAGTGAGAACAGGAGAGGGAAACAACCAAACGGTTCTACTAAAAAAGATGGTACTGAGATACGACACTAATCCTATATTTAAGTCGAAGAACTAAGATGGAGATGTTCTTCTTCTTATACCCGCCCAACCTTGCAAAGACTCATACAGATGCAACAAGATTATTTTAGGTGCCCATTAAAGTAAGTTTAATTCATTTTACTTTATAAATTCACAAACGTTATCGAATATTAGGTATCCCATGTGTTATAAAAATACACTGAGGTTTTATAAACAAAGTATTTAAATCATTATGGCTGTCTCTATACATTTCAAAGGCGAGAACAGCTTGTATTCAAAATAAAATAATAGAAACAAAATTCAATGAAACTTCAATCAAAATTACTATCAAACAGAAATGCCTATATACCGATAGGGGAATTTGGCATGTATGTTTGAAGAATATAAACAAGTTGGTATGTATGATATAAATCGATTACAGTAGCTGATATAATATATACGTGTTTGACTTACGATTTTTCAGTGTGCGGCTATGCCGTACTTACAAACAAATCAGCTGCGTATTTCATCGTAGTCGACAGGCCTGAAGACGGATGTGCTGTATGAACTTAAAAGAAATTAGATAAAATAACAGCTGGCAATTCGCATACATACCATACCAAGGTTTTGTTAAACTAATTAATATTTAAATCCTATGTATCAGCTAATATATATATATTTATAAAGAATCAAAGTCAAAGTTAAGATGAAAATCCAGAGTTTAATTGGCCACTGTGTAGTATCGAAATGTTCAACGTGTTGCGCAGTGTGAGGTTATGTGGACAAATGTGCAGTGCAGTGTAATTTCTGTGTAGTCCAGTGGACACGTAGCAGGTTGACCACGGGTCAGCAGTGGCTAAGGCACTAGCTACTAGACGATCGGCTGACGCCTTTAACAATTCACAATTATCTGTACGCTTTACAGGTTAGGATTGATCCGGGAACGAACTGAGTGGCATAGA
The DNA here is from genome assembly GCA_018904225.1 of Lordiphosa mommai. Taxonomy (NCBI): domain Eukaryota; kingdom Metazoa; phylum Arthropoda; class Insecta; order Diptera; family Drosophilidae; genus Lordiphosa; species Lordiphosa mommai. The sequence goes on along the minus strand of JAEIFT010000002.1, from coordinate 1,423,065 downwards.
ACAGTCAAGCTTTTTAACGGATGGCTGCTGCTCCGCACTACTGAGGGTAAGCGCACGCAGTTCCCAAGTCGTCGAAGGCAAGGGCAAAACGTTCTAAGCTGGCTGCAGATCAGTATTGCGACACCAGAAATTTAGCAGGGTATTCGTGCAGCACCCTGGTGGGACACGATCAGGTGTCGCTTAACAGCGTTAGCACCACTGCTTGGCCAGTGACCAGCGGAACTGTGCAACTTGAAGGTTTGCTGCCACCATACGCTCTGCGTTGGCATCGACGTCGACCTGGGGTCAATGGTGGCAGCAGCGCACAGTGGACTTATGTAAAAACGACCAACGGATTTGAACTCTAACGGCTGGAATAATTCAAATTATTTTTGGCAATTCAAATGTTGTGCACACCCACTACAGCACAGGTTTGATCCTAGTCTGAAAGACGAAGATAAAATCTGAAGAAGGGTGATATAATTTACCATATGTCCTTCGCATGAAACGATCCTAGTTCCCTGCCTTGCAAATCTTCTAATAGATACAGTAAGTTGCCAAGTTTTTTCTTCACACGGACTTTCGTTCCAATCGGAGCTAGCTTCGCATTAAAATTTGCCGCAGCATTACTTAGTGCAAAGTTTCGCTTGAAAACTTCCTGTCCAATATCAAACGAACGAGGTTTTGCACGTAAGTTATAGGTTCGCTGGTTGGTCTCATATGCCTTAAGCATATGCTTGTGAATATCGGAACGTACTTTAGTAAACTCGTCAGCTCGGTTCAATCTGATAGTGCTTTCGCTTAATAAACTTAACTTTTTCAACAGTGTTCAGTCGCAGCTATTTAATTGTAATAAATACATTTATTAATTATGTAATAATTAAACACAAATATACGAAACAGAAACATTAAGGCAGGTCAGAACATTTAGCGACACCGCTGACCGCTGAGTCAGATATAATGCATATGCAATAAGCCAAATTGTCAGTAGAGTTTCTTGCTGACACTGCAATTGTCACTCACAGGGCAAGCAACTTGTAGAATTGCTTACCATTACAATTACCTAAATTTTCCACACAATAATTACTCTAAATCAACACTTTTACCAATTGTAACAATAATCAGTAATTAACTATAAGCAATTTTTACCCATTGTTTTTGATATAAATAGCAGTAAGTTTGATCAATAAAATTAGTCTCAGTACAACAATCAACTGTTACTCATTTCTTCCATCGCACCCAGCAAAGAATCTGTCGCTGTGTCTTCAGATCCTTAATAGTGCGCAACGAAGAAAACCCTCTCCGCAGTCCAACTGGTTCAAGTTCTAGTTGCGACGACCACTTGCAAACAGTTTATGTACTGTATGCATCCCAGCTTTCTACACTTACTTACAAAGTCAATTACAGGCAGTTTATGTACTGTCTGTAGAAACACATACACAAACATTTTGGTGACCCCGACAACGTTGAAGATCCTCGAGAAGTTGTCAACAAGGCGACATTAGAAGGATTTCAACTGTTCACAATACTAAAGTTGCCAACCCAAGGCAACTACGCAGCAACACTACCATAGTGTGGGTCTGCAAGAAATCTCAGCAAAAAACATTTTGGTGACCCCGACAACGTTGAAGATCCTTGAGAAGTTGTCAACAAGGCGACATTAAGGACTTCAACTGTTCAGAACACTAAAGTTGCCAACCCAAGGCAACTACGCAGCAACACTACCATAGTGTGGGTCTGCAATAAATCTCACCAAAAAATATTTTGGTGACCCCGACAACGTTGAAGATCCTTGAGAAGTTGTCAACAAGACGACATAAGAAGGATTTCAACTGTTCACAACACTAAAGTTGCCAACCCAAGGCAACTACGCAGCAACACTACCATAGTGTGGGTCTGCAAGAAACCTCACCAAAAATCATTTTGGTGACCCCGACAACGTTGAAGATCCTTGAGAAGTTGTCAACAAGGCGACATTAGAAGGACTTCAACTGTTCACAAAACTAAAGTTGCCAACCCAAGGCAACTACGCAGCAACACTACCATAGTGTGGGTCTGCAAGAAATCTCACCAAAAAACATTTTGGTGACCCCGACAACGTTGAAGATCCTCGAGAAGTTGTCAACAAGGCGACATAAGAAGGATTTCAACTGTTCACAATACTAAAGTTGCCAACCCAAAGCAACTACGCAGCAACACTACCATAGTGTGGGTCTGCAAGAAATCTCACCAAAAACATTTGGTGACTAAGACATCGTTGAATGATCCTATAGAAATAGTCAACAAGGCGACATTAAAGGACTTCAACTGTCAACAGCCAACCAAGGCAATTACGCAGCAACACGATCTCGTGTGGGTCTGTAAATAAACAAAAACAAAATCAATTCCAAAATTTTGTTTAAGAGAGAGCCTTACGAAGTTGTCAACTGGGCGACACTAAAGGACTCCGAAATACTAAAAGATTCTAACTGTCAACTTGGCGAAATAGAATTCTTACCTTAATTGGTCAAACATTGGTCATTTTGGCGACCAACAAACGGCAAACACTTTCACATGTACATTTACGTAGCAGCAACACAAATTGTGTAGGTCTGCACAAATAATTGTCAATACATCAATTTGTTGGAATATATATAAAACATACGCAAAATTTATATAAAATAAAACGTTGGGTTCAGTACACTTTTGCTGTGGAATCGACAACGTGGTCAACATTGGCTGTTAAAAACAAGTTAAAGCAATTATTTATTTTCAAAACTCGAATTGTGATTCTTGATCTATACTTCTTCGACCAATATCGGTTGCGAATAGAAGCGTAATCCAGTCTAAGAAATTAGCAAATAAAACACTTCCAACGGGTCAGAAGTAAGACAAGATAATGGAGTTTGAAAAGGAAGATCGTGCTGCCGCCCAAAGGGCATTGGACTTACAAATTGATATCGGCCAAGAATTGAATAGAGTCATAAGGAATTACAAAAAAGACTCAGTAGAAAGAAAGGCCCAAGCATTATATTTCCAATCAAAGGCAGCAGCACTTGAGAACGCTCGCTCAAAGAACAGACGGACGGACAAAAGTCAAGAGAATTGATAAATTCTCTTTGGGCCCAAACACAAGAGGTTCACTTCCGCATTCACGAGGAGTGTGATGATCCAGAAGAGGCTGGGTACGACATGGAATCCTATCTCAAACTGGAAAAAGAAGTACAAAAATCGTTAAAGGTAAATGCACGCACAGCCGAAATGCACTTACCGCGTGTTAGCGTCCCAAAATTCGACGGGGATTTGCTAAAGTGGACCCAATTTTTCGATTTATTTTCATGCATGGTTCATGAAACCAATATGCCCACGGTGCGCATGGGGAATATTGAACGACGCTTACAATAATCCCAGAGACGTTGCAAATACGGTACTTAACCGGTTTCTTCATCATAATACTATCAAAGACGATGTTAAATCATTGAAGGTATTATATATAACAACGGTCGAATCCCTGGCATCATTAAAGGGATTAGGAATCGACATATTCACTTGGGATCCCATCCTGTTGGCTATTATACAGAACAAGTTGGACACTAACAACAAAATTTTGTATGAGCAATCTCTTGGAAACTCAAAGGAATTACAAGCGTTAGACACCATGCTCCAATTTTTAGAACAAAGAATAAGAGTTCTAGGGGCTGGAAAAAAGACACAAGGCTCCAAAAAAGAGTCAAGGGGCACGACATGCGCGTCGGCTGCCTCTGATAAGACACACAGATGTCAGTTTTGCAAAAAGGAAAACCATGGGCTGTTTCGATGCCCGGACTTCCGAAACAAATCAGTATCCGAACGCTTAAATTGGATACAAAAACAGAAGTTATGCGTCAACTGTTTTAGAAGTGACCATAGATCACAGGCTTGCACAGGGCGTACGTGCTTCAAATGTAACAAAAAACATAACACTCTGTTGCATTTGGAACCCATAACACCAGCCGCAAGTCCTCAGGCACCAGCCGTTGGAGCGGCAAGCCATAATAATTACAATCTACTTGCCACAGCAAAAGTGGCAGTACAAGGAAACAACGGGCAGATTGCTAACTTTAGAGCACTGCTAGACTCAGGATCACAAATAAACTTCATATCTGAGAGGTTGGCCTCCATGCTGTCCCTTAAAATCCAAAATACAACACTACGAATTGAAGGTATTGGAGGACAGCCACGTACCAGCAGATCACGAGTGAATGTGCTAGTAAAATCTGTGCACAGTGGTTTTACACAAAGAATTGAAGCGTTTGTATTACCTCATATAATATCAGACCAACCTGCACAAGAACTCAATTCGGCAAATTGGAAAATTCCAAGCAAGTTGCCACTGGCAGATCCAAATTTTGATAAGCCAGGAAAAGTAGACATGCTCATTGGTACAGAGCACTACTATTCATTGCTGCGTCCAAATCAACGTAAGATTTCGGCCGGAGGTCCAGTGCTACAAGACACTGAATTTGGATGGATCGTGGCAGGAAAAATAAACGCGTCAACCGATTCTACAGCGATTTGTGCAGCCGCAACCATCGAAGATACAAATGCATTAATTGAGCGCTTTTGGACTCTAGACAACATGGAATAAGAAGAAAAGCCACGCACTCCAACAGAAGCACATTGCGAAGCCCACTTCTTACAAAACCTACAGTTGGCAGCAGATGGCAAATTTATCGTTAAACTGCCATTTTCTGAGCATGCTTCAGCCCTGGGGGCGTCTATGGAAACCGCTACCAAAAGGTTTTTGGCACTGGAACGCAGGACAACAGCTGACAATTGGACAGGATATGTAAAGTTCATGACAGAATATGAGGAACTTGGACACATGATGCAAGTGCCAGCATCCCAGATTCCAACGAACCATTATTTTATCCCGCATCATTGCGTCCTGAAACCGGAAAGCAGCACATCACCACTACGAGTTGTCTTTGACGCATCATGCAAAACGTCGACCGGAAAATCGTTAAACGACATATTACACAACGGGCCAACTGTTCAAAGTGAATTAATGTCGATTTTGCTACGCTTTAGGCTTCACAAATACGTCTTCACAGCGGACATAGAGAAAATGTACCGTCAAGTGTGGGTTAACCCAGGAAATCAATTTCATCAGTTAATTGTCTGGAGAAACAATCCATTAGACGAACTAAAGTATTATCGTCTAAAGACTGTCACATATGGTACAACGTCAGCACCATTTTTGGCTACTAAATGCTTGAACCATCTGGCAATCCAAAATAAGGACAAGCTTCCAGTAGGATCATCTGCATTGAAGGATGATTTCTATGTAGACGATTGTTTGACTGGTGCTAACTCCATTCCGGAAGCCAAGCAAGTTATGCAGGAGCTCTTCAAGATACTCCAACCTGCTGGATTCAAACTAAGGAAATGGTGCGCCAACAATGACCAGCTGGTACAAGGAATTCCCAAAGAGGACATTGTTTGCGATGTGAAACTGGGTGACACATTGAATCATCACAGTGTAAAAACTCTTGGCGTCATCTGGAAGCCAAAGGAAGACCAACTTTGTGGACGAGCACAAAAGAGTCAAGCTATACATATTACCAAACGAGTAGTGTGTTCAGAACTCTCTCAAATCTTTGATTATGGGATTATTTGGGATTTGGGATTATTTGCCCCTGTAGTGGTCAAGGCAAAAATATTTATGCAACAGCTTTGGGAGTTAAAACTGGAATGGGATGACGAACTGCCAACTAAACTTCAAAATGAATGGAAGGAATATCGTAATGACATGCAGAAACTAAACTCAATGCAGATTCCGAGGCATATTCATGATGGCAAAACCCCAGAAACTATAGCAGTCTACATACGATCTACGTACAAGAACAAACAGATTTCTGTCCGCCTAATGTGCTCAAAGTCTCGTGTGGCACCAACAGCAAAGCAATCTCTTCCTCGACTAGAACTTTGCGCTGCACTGTTAGGAGCAGAGCTCACCGCCAGAGTCAGGAAGGACTTGCGTATGAATCCTGAGACAGTTCCAGGATACTATTGGACGGACTCTACAGTCGTGATTGCTTGGATTAATGCCACTGCGTCTTCATACCATACATTTGTCGCAAACCGGATAGCCAAAATTCAGGCATTGACAAGCCAAATCCAATGGCGTCATGTTTCATCGGCCAACAATGCAGCCGACGTTCTGTCACGAGGAACCACTGCGCGACAATTGGCGAGTCATAACTTATGGCTTTATGGACCATTATTTTTGCATGGTCCACGGGATAAATGGACAAGTTCTCCACCCATTTCCCATAGTAACCTGGAACGAAAGGCAAAACACGTCAGTCTGCCAGTTACACCAACAACAAGAGGAGAAGAGCTGTATATGTGCAAACACAGCAATTCTTTCCATAAGCTACAACGCATTGTAGCATATATGTTGCGCTTCTGCAAAAAGAATAACAGAGCAGCAACAACAACACTACGGATGGAGGAATTGAATGAGGCGCGAACGACAGAGTTCGCGGCGGACCTCAAACAATTACAACGCCACAACACAGTGGACAAGAAAAGCCCGATTACTTTATTGTCTCCCATACTGGGATCAGATGAAATCGTCCGAGTCGGTGGGAGATTGGAGCAATCTGAACTTCCGTACAACTCCAAACACCAGATTTTGTTGCCATACAATGATCCAATAGTAAAGATGCTACTAAGAGAAATCCATGAAGACAACATGCATTGCGGCGCCCAGGCACTACGCGCCATTGCAAGACAAGAATATTGGATTATAAACGACAAGACCATGGCGAGAAGCATCATCCACAGTTGTGTCAGATGCAACAAGGCGAAGCCGAAGTTGATGCATCAAATCATGGGGAATCTTCCGATAGAAAGAGTCACTCAAGCCCGTCCATTTCTCAATGCAGGCGTAGACTACTGCGGACCAATTTGGATTCATCACAAAATCCGCGCGAAAGGCCTGATAAGGCATACATCGCCGTGTTCTGTTGTTTCACAACAAAAGCGGTGCATCTGGAGTTGGTGAGTGATCTAACGACCGACGCATTTCTGGCTGCTCTTCGCCGATTTTTAAACCGACGCGGGAAATGCCAAACCATTCACTGCGATAATGCAACCAATTTTATTGGTGCAAATAACAAATTAAAAGAATTGGAAGATGTCATCTTTACTGACAAGGCTCAGGACCAAATTATAAGTCACTGCAGCAAGAGACAAGTGGCATTCAAGTTCATACCTCCCAGAGCGCCATCATTTGTCGTCATTTGGGAAGCTGCCGTTAAATCTGCAAAACGATTACTAGTTACAACGACAGCAACAGCATCTCTGACATTTGAGGAACTAAATACGGTCATCGTTGAAATTGAAGCAATTCTCAATTCACGACCCATCACTCCGATGTCAAATGATCCTACGGATACAACCGCCCTTACTCCAGGACATTTTCTGATTGGTAAACCATTAACCGCTTCACCCGACCCTAATTGTGAGCGTGATGAAAAATCATTAGCAAAACGCTGGGAATTGGTGTCTAGACTGAAGCAAGGATTCTGGAGACAATGGTCGCAGGAATACCTGCAAGAACTCCAAGTTCGTCACAAATGGAAAACAGCCTCCCAAATATTAAAGAGGGATTACTTGTCTTGGTGAAGGAAGACAATATGCCGATAATGCAGTGGCCAATGGGTCGTGTCATCAAAACATACCCCGGAAAGGATAACTACGTACGAGTAGTAGACGTGAAAACAGCCTCAGGCGTATACAAGCGCCCCATAAGTCGTCTGGCGCCATTATTTCCAGAAGATTTAGCAATCAAGCGTCCCATTATTCTTGATAAAGACTTAACGGAACCCGATGAACCACCTGCACAGAGAAAAAGATTATGGTCACCCACAATTACCTCAACGCTACTAGTGTTATTGCTTATGATACCACTGGCCCTAGCGCACCCAATAACTGTGACCCAATTTACCAACAAGTCAGGAATATTTTTCGAAAAACTGGGCACTACAAAAATGGCTGTATCTGAAAGGACAATGGTAATTTACTATGACTTGGGCCCATACTGGAGCGACATGAGAACATTTTCATCAGGTATTATGGAACTTGGTCATATGTGCCCCGAATTGCAAAATAGACAAGCATGCGAGTCAATGCTTCTACACTTTACATGCAGAAAGTACGATAATGACAAATTCGCGATCACGTAGATCTCCACTAGATATTGTGGGAAATCTTGCGAACAGCCTCTTTGGGGTACTAGACTCTAATTACGCTCAAAAAATGTCCGAAGTCATCGAAAAAGTAAAAACCAATGAAGAATTCTTACTACATTTACTCCAAAATCAAACATCAATTGTTGACTCCACAATAAATGTAGTCAGGAAAACCAAAAGCGACACTGATAAGCGCCTCAAAATATTGGAGAAGCAAACAGATTGTAGTCTTTCCCATGGGTCAGCATATGTTGCCCAAATACAACAAAATATGGAGACTGTCCAATCGACTGGTGGATATGGTTTCGAAGAGCACAGTTTATACTACTGAGATACAAATCCCATTCTCTCTGATCGCCTCTCACATAGGATCTTAAAGCAGCGTTAATCGATCGATTAACTCTCTCGGCGGCATTTGATTGAGGTGAATAGGCAGCAGTACGAATATGCTCCACGCCATACTTTCCGAGAAATGTAGTGAACTCATGGCTTTTAAATTGAGTGCCATTATCACTAACAATTATCTCGGGGACACCATAGCAATCAAATATATCCTCCTTTAAAAACGAAATAATAATCTTTGAGTTAAGCCTTTTGACCGGCTTTAAGAATGTAAATTTCGAGAAATGATCAAGTATTATAAAAATACCGATATTTCCTTTCTTTGTACGCGGATACGGACCAATGAAGTCGACATATTGAAATGGCCTTTCGCTTTTCGCTTGCTTACCCATTGTGGTCTTAAGGGGTTATATACCTTCTTTGTCGAAGAAAGGGAGGAAAGTTTGGATTTTTTTTAGGTATGTTGCAATTATTTCATTACACGAATGTTTTAATTTTTTGATAGTACACTTTATTAACAATGCTTGTGCAAAATTTCGTGGAAAAATATTAAATAGCTTTTAAGGGGTGGCTGTTTCCCTTAGAGGCCTTTTTTTGAAGAGCCTTGCGGTGATACTTCCCCAGGTCGAACAGGTCAACTGAAACCATAAAAGTAAACAAATTTCATAAGTTTAGTGTAATTCCTTGTGCTTGAACGATCGCTTTTAAGATTTTTTTTTTTGTAAAAAATACGGGAACGTTTTATGCTAAAAATGAACTTTTTGGTCGCTAGAAATTTCACTAAAAAATTCATTTCGGCGAAAAAAAAGTTTGTGCGTGAAAAGTCGATCGTTCAAGCACAGAAAAATTTTATGACGAACATTTAAAAAATTTGAAGAAAATCGGTTCAGTAGTTTTCCGCCAATCCATATCACCGCAAAGTCATTTTTCAAGAAACACCATTTCGAGATATTCGCGTTTAAAGTTTCACACTCGGCTTGGGGCCGGGACGGAGCGCACGGCAAGAAGCGCTGTAACTTTTTTTCTACTGCTCAAATCTTTATGAAAATTTGGGAAAATGTTCTCAAGGAGTTGTTCTTCAAGATAAAGCAATAAAAAATTTTTCGATTTTTTGAAAATGAAAAAGGTATATAACCCCTTAAGCGCTTGCGTTGGATGTTTTGATGTTTAGCATAGTTCGCAGTTACGGATATACGTACGAACGTCAACCACCATTCGTGGCCAATAGAACTTTCGTATATGTTCTAAGCACTTAGTTATACCACAATGAGAAGACATTGGTGGGTCGTGTGCCGATTTGATCACATCTTCACGCAATTGCAAAGGGACAAAAAGCTTCCAAGACTCGGCAATCTGATCAGCGTTACCTTGAGCAAATTCTGTACGATGATAGAGATAGTCATCCACCACTTGAAAATCGGGTAGTTTTGCTTTGCTGTAGCATTCCTTGAGCTCAAGATATTCGTTGGATTTGAAAGCTTCTGAGCTAAGGTCAATTTCAGGACTAGATTCGATATCAATGGCAGAAATCTCAACATTTTCTTCAAAAGATCTTGACAACGCATCGGCTACGATATTTTCGCTACCTTTGCGATGTTCGATGCTGAAGTTGAAACCTTGTAACTTAAGGGCCCATCTTGCAAGTCTGCCATTTAAGTCTTGTTGGTTCATTAACCAACGCAAACTTGCATGGTCAGTCACTACTTTAAATTCATGACCTTCAATGTACATCCTAAATCTTTTGATCGCTAAGTAACCGAGTAATTTCGTTGAGCTTTATTGAGCTTCTTCGACATATACGCAATAGGTCGTTCTACTCCAAATTCATCAGATTGTGCTAACACTGCGCCAACGCCATACCCAGAGGCATCAAATTGTACCACAAAAGGTTTTGCGTAATCTGGATGAATGAGAAATGAAGCAGAAGTCAATTGTCTCTTTAATTCAAGAAAGGCCTGTTGCGCATTCCACTCAAACGTTTTTCCTTTCAGTAACTCAGTTAAAGCAAACGTTATACTAGAATAATTGGGTAAAAATCGTTGATACCAACCTGTCATGCCTAAAAATCGTTTAAGCTGACGTTTGGTTTTAGGTATCGGAAAATCTGACACGGCTTGGACTTTGTTAGGATTGGTTCGTAAAGTTCCTTCACCCACAATATAACCTAGGTATTCGACATTCTTGAGACAAAATTGACTTTTGCCAATATTTATCGTAAGACCAGCTTTCCAGAGTTGAGTAGCTACCTCAGCCAAGTGCAGTAAGTGTTCTTCAAATGTAGACGACATGACTAACAGGTCATCCAAGTATACTAACACATGAGATTTCATGCTATATGGTATAACTTGGTCCATAAGTCTACACATGGTCTGAGGAGCGTTCGTCAAGCCGAACGGCATTCTGGTAAATTGATATAAAGTGCGGTTAGGCACAGTAATCGCAGTTTTTGCTCTTGACTGTTCGTCCAAACACATTTGCCAGAAAGCGTTTTAAAGTCGATTTTGGAAATGCAATGAACCGGTGGAAGACGACTTAGTAATCCTTCAATAAGCGGTGTAGGATAAGCGTCCTTCACGGTTACTGCATTCACCTTCCGGGAATCTAAAAAAACTCTTACCTTGCCTTAGATAAGGCTTAAACCGTGCACTGTTTGATAAATCCGGGGTTTGGGTAGACGTTTCTGGGGTTATAGTAGTGTTATGGAGATTTTCCATTACTGGTTCCGAGGCTATAGTCTGAGGATATCCACAAATTATACTCGGCGGACATCCGGTTGGAAGTTTTCCGACTCAGTATGGCATTTAGGACATGTGGGTTTGTAGGTATCAAGACGTCCACATCCATAACAGAATATACGTCTTGTTTTCAGACAGTCTTTGTACCTGTGACCTAACTCGTCACAATTCCAACATTTAGTTATCTCAACCGAACGTATGGTATTTATATCTTGTGACTCTACTATGTCTGAATTTGGGCTTTCTAACATTTCATCCTCATGTACTACTTCGTTGAGAAATCGCCTATTATGGTTTTGTCGAAGCACTGGCTTGGCTGATATACTCAAACAAAACTGTTCATGCTTGTGGCATTCAGTTCGCAAAGTAGCTAAAGTTGGTGTGTGGACGTGCAACAGTTCTAGTCTTAATTCAGATTTAAGATTTCTCTTAATATTAGCAATTAGCTCATTATCTGAAATAGGCTCACGCAAAGCATCAGCAATGTTTAATATTGCATCCAAAAATTCATCAAAACTTTCGCCACTACGCTGTTTCCGAGATCTAAGAGAATCTTTGATATCTTCTTCTGACCTTTGATCTCTATATCTCTCTCGCAAACCGTCACACAACTGAGACCAACTAGATCGCGTATTTGCGCGTTGGAACCGCCAGTAAAACTGTAAGGCTGGTCCAGAAAACAAAATATTTGCGAATTGATACAGTAACCTGAAATTTCCGTTAATATATTGGTCCGTCAGACAATTAACACAATAAATAAAATCCTCTATAGGAATGTCATTTGCGGATCCAGAGAATTTGACCTGCCAACTCGAAATAATGCTCGAAACTTAATCCGGACGATCAGAAGAATCGTTGTTGCGACTATTTATACTAGCATAAATATCCCAATAACTGTTATTGCTGTTATTATTTGAACGGAGAGAATTATTTGGCTCAACGACGGATTCATTTGGAATATCATGCTGATTAGTTGACAAATTAAGATTTCGTATAGCTAAACTGATCTCATCAGTCACCGCTATGATCATACTGGCACGAAATGTATCCAAAGAAGTGGAAATAAGTTGTTGTATTCGCGGTTCATTAACTATAGAAGGATCAAATGAAGTGTTAGACGAATCACGTCCATTACTAATATGATTAGTGTTTTGTCTATTTGATTGTGCCGAGGAATTACTTCTCTGATTATTAGATCTAGTATGAGGTCTATTTCGGGAAATCGAGCCATTGCGATGAGCGCCACGAGGTGCTCTAGGAACTTGAAAAGGCTGCTCTAATGGCTGACCTTCAACAGTATTGAACACTGCCACACTACATGGTTGTCGGCAAGTAGGGCAAGATTCATTAGTTCCTAGCCATATAATCAAACAAGATCGATGAAACTTGTGCTTGCATGGAGTCTCAGCAAGCTCACTATTGATCAGCACAGTGTCCTTACAAATATTAGACAGCACTGGCTCATCAGGTACACTTGCTGCTAAATTTTCTTGACTGCGTTGAACTGACATTTTATTTTCTTAACCTCTGATACTTCAGTAGGGCTCAAAAAATGTATTTTAAAAATGTAAAAAAAAAACAAGAAAAAAATGGAAATTTTCAAAAACGGTACTTTACCAAACGGTAGGAGATATTTGCGATAAGTAGTAGTAGTGGTAGTAGTAATTTTATTTGGGCTTATTATAGGCATGGCAATTTGCCGTTAGCCTAAAGCCGTTTTAATATTCGGTAGTTACATTTTTTGTTATGTTTTTTTTTTCACTTAATATTAGTGTTTATACATATATTATTATAATAACATTGAATTAATTTACAAATTAAGTCTAAAAGGCAACATAAAAATTGACAAATTATAGCAGACTTTACACATAACTTTTACATTTAGAACGATTCTTGCATAATTTGAGTCCTATATTTTAAAGCGTGTATTATATATGAAGCTAAATCCATCCAGTTTCTTCCATTCAGAATCGAGTGGCATTCCTCCTCCGTCAGCCTTGGTTCTCCCAGGTAGGCCATTCTCAGCTCTTGTAGTACTGGGCATCTGCCCAGAAAGTGCTGTGTGTCCTCACGTTCTCTCATGTTACACAATGTGCAAAGACTATTTTCGCTTTGATGATGAGGTCTGTAGTTGAGCTGAAGCATTTCCACTCGAGCCTTAAAGATGTGCGAGATCTTACATGTTCCAATAGCATCTTGAAAGTAGTTATGCTCACACATATTGTAACATAACTTTGAGTAGGAGTTTCTCGTGACACTCTGTCTTGCTTCCGTCTCCCATCTTTGCCGCATTGTAGCTTCTATACTTTGTATTAGCATTTCCTGTTGTGTTTCCCACTGTTTGGGGTTTTCCAGTGTTAACTCTGTCCCGAACTCCCGTGTCAAACTCGAATATTTTTTTAATATAATTGAAATGGAGTTGCAGCGTATATGTGAATAAAGGTGGCAAGCCAGTTTCTAGATGAATCGCATAACTAGGTGTGTTTTGTGGGAGTTGAAAGATCCTTTTAATAAAAAACATAAGACTTCGTTCAACGTCTTCGTATTGATAACATCCCCATACCTGTGATGAGTAGCACGTTATCGCCTTTGCTGTCGCCTGGTACATCTTGTATTTGGTGCTTGGATTGACATTTTTCCGTTTTAGGAGAGTGTTCCAAGTGCTTCCTATTGCTGCTCGGGTGTCTTTTAACTTCAGTTCAGCGTGTTTATTGAACTTCATATTTCCCGTGAGAGTCACCCCTAGGTATTTGAAGGATTTCACAATTTCCAGCGGTGATCCATCTAGTGTCCATGATTCGTTGCTTGCTTGTCTTCCTCGGCTATCACGTACCACCAGTACCTTAGACTTTTCGATGTTTATCTTTAGGTTTCAAGTGTTGCAATACTCCTGTGTAGCGTTTATCATGTTTTGCAACTGCGAAGGGCTTTCTGCTAGCATGACCATGTCATCAGCGTACATAAGGACTTTAAAAGTGTATCCACCCATTTTGACTCCTCCTGGAAGATTTTCCGCAATGTCATCTACAAATAGCGCAAAGAGCAGAGGGCTGAGTAGGCATCCCTGTTTCACACCTTGATTCGTCGCGAATTCATCCGATAGTGTATGTCCATCCCATACCGTTGTCGTGTTGCCGCTGTACAGGCTTCGCAGGATTGCAATCATTTTTGCAGATACCCCCTTGTTTCCCAACTTATAGAGCAGTTGTTCTCTATTAATTGTATCGAACGCTGCTCGAAAATCAATAAAAAACATGTACATCTTTTTTTTTATTTGACGGTACTCTTTTGCTAGCGAGGTCAATACGAAAATGCTATCCACTGTCGAGTAGCCTTCTCTAAAGCCCATTTGATTTTCGCTTAGAATTTGATTACGATTTAGAAAGCTTGTCAGACGAGCAAGTAGCAAGATGCGAATATTTTCATCGATGCGTTTAAAAAAAAAATTCCTCTGTAATTTTGGGCTTCTTTCGGGTTACCTTTCTTAAAAATTGGAAACAGGATGCTTGTTAGGAAGCAGCACGGCTTGTTAGCAGTATCAAATATTCTGTTAAATACATCTTTTAGGCAGTGCACAAAAGTTGGGGTGGCGTTTGTAAGGAACTCGGCAGGTACGCGGTCTGTCCCCGGCGCTTTATTGGGCTTACTTTTATTAAGCGCACAGTTGATCTCCTGGGTAGTAAATTCACAATCAAGTTCTTCCACTAAATTATTTGGTATCTCTAGTATCATTGGGTTGGATTCGCTGTTGTCATACAGAAGGCTCTGGAAATATTGGGCTAACTCCTCCGCTTCGACTTCAACATTCCTTCTCACCGTGTCTCCATTAAGTTTTCTCACTAGGTTCCAAAAAGTTTTTCCGTCCTTGATTTTTCCGATTTCCCATTCCATGTTTTTAAAGTAGCATTTCCACTTCTCTCTACATCTGTATTTATACAGAGCGTTCGAGTGCTGGTAGGTCCATTTGTCCTCAGGCGTATTAGTTTTCGTGGCTCTTTTTAGCGCGTTTTGTGAACTTTTTTTGGCTTCTTCACACTCTCTATCATACCATGGCTGTTTCCAATTTTGCGTTGTTGGCCTTTGCATAAATTTTCCCGCTGACGTTATACTTCCTACTAGATCTTCATATTGCAATTGTTCCTGTGTTGCTGCCCGCTTCGCCAGCTCTTTATCTAGTCTCTCGGCATAGGTCTGCGCTCGCCCTTGTATCCAGCTCAGCTTTGGTAATAGTTGACCACTTTTTTCTGCTAGGTTCTTGTCAACTGACAGCTCTGCTCTTACAACTAAAGGCATATGATCGGAGAAGTTTTCTAGTGTGATTTGGATGTCTTGCATATAGCTGTGCCACTTTCCTTGGATTAGGCAATAATCGATTGTAGAAGTAGCCTGGCCACGCAGGAACGTGTAGCCTCCTTCTTCATCGCTGTTGGTTGTGCCGTTGATAATTGTGAAGCGAAAGTCTTCACAGAGTTCTATCAATTTCTTTCCCTTACTGTCTATTACTGTATCTTTCGCTTTTCTTGGGGCATTTGCAAATTTTTCATGCGCTGTGGGCTCTGTGATCACAGCCTGCTGATTTCCTGTTCGTGCATTTAGGTCCCCTAATATCATTATATTGCCTAATGAGGACTCGATCAGAATGTTGTACAGTCTTTCATAGTCTGCCAACCAATTATTGCAATTCAGGTAACAAGGTATAATATACAGATTTTCATTGGGTAGTGAAAGGTCTATAACCGTTGCTTGATTCACTGTTATTAGTTTGCAAATTTGATTTAGATTCTTTCTGATTCCGTATAATATTCCTCCGCTTGCTCGCCCTCTTTCCATCGCTCTTATTGCCAATTGCCATTGCATGTTATAGTCGCAGAAATATGGCTCATAAAGTTCTGGACTTTTTTCGACAAATGTTTCAAACAGTACAAATATGTCGTGCTCGTTCACCATGTTGAAAAATTGTTTTTGGATTAATTTGCTACTTAGTCCTGCTACATTATAGGCTAATATTTTTAAGTTAGCTTTAAAATTATGGTTCATGTTTCTATTTTCCCTACTTATTCTACTTTGACAATTTTGCATTATTTTTATTCTGTTATGTTGCCTTTTCCTAATTAGTTTTTTTTTGGGTAATTTCTCTATAAGTGTACCATAAGTAACATTCTCTTCAGTAAGAGTTGGGTATATTTTGGCCAATGACCTGTATCCGTTTTCCTTGCCGCAGATTAGTTCGTTTTTGCCGTTCCAGCAGTACCAATCATTTGCAATCCTCATTGAGTCATTTTTGACTTGTACGTTAACTTCTTTGTTCAGCGTTTGCAAATGCCGTCTTAGTTGAAGCAGCAGGGTTTTATTTTGCTGTTTTTGCTCGGATAAGTCTTTTTCGACATATACATTCGACCCTGCTAACTTCCTGGCGTTCTTAAAGATCTCGTCCGAGTGCTCGATTGTGGCCATTTCGGTGATCAGTATCCTGCTCTGCTCTCGTTCCGCTAGAATTCTCGTTGCTATGATCTTTGGCTGTGATATGCCTAATTTATTTGTGCAGATTTCCGACACGGCATCTTTGGGATATTTTGTTTTGACCACGCCCCTGAAAATCACGTTTCTCCTTTTTGACTGGGTAATGAGCCTATCTATTTCCTTTTGGTCTTTCTGCCTATCTGTTTTAATTTGCTCAAGTTCCAGCTTAAGCTGACTGTTTTCGGCCTTTATTGCCTCTACTTGGGACGCAACCTCCATTAGCTGACCATTTAACCCTAGTATGTCGTCCTTAGTCGCCAGATGCCTGAGTTTATCGTCCAGTGTAGAGGCCATAGTTTTTTGCATTGCCTGCATTAACTGCTCTATCGAGACCCCAGCCATCCCATTTGTCTCACCCATTTCCGCCTTATCCGGGGACAAATCCGATTTTTTTCGCTTTATGTTCGGCTTTTCGGGGCTCATTTGCGTTTCCACTTCGACGGGTCTTTCAAAACTGTAACGGACTCTTCTATACGTTACAGTTGGACATGCAACGCGTCCTACCCACTCACCTTCTTTCTTCCTATTTGCGATAATAAGATAGATATTTGTTTTTGTTTATATGATAATTTGGGACTTAACCTTCCATAAAATTGTTGCATCTTAAAATATAATTTATAAATATAGGGTTGTGTCATCTCTCAGTTAAAACAGAAGCTAATTCAATATATTTAAATAATTGAATAAATGAAAGAGTAACTTGTCGAAATAATCCAGCAAGAAAAATCTCAATTTCGTTTAAGCAATTGATTTTTATTCTGGCCAATAGTAAGAGGAACTTGCTGAAAACAACAAGAGCAGTCTCAATTACCTTTAGCAAAAATAATCCAATATAGATAAAACGAGAGCGTAAGTTGAAGTCGGCCCTGCTCGACTTCGATATACCCGTTACTCAGGGTAAGGTTTATTTAAGAATATTTTATTAGATCACAACATGCTTGGAGATATGAGATTTTTTCCAAATTGCGGGGGTGGCAACTCTACTATAGCTCATCTGATCGGAAAATGATGTATGGCGGATCGATAGGTAATGATGATTAAAATATATGTCTAGAAGGTTCAAACAATCTATTTTCAAAATTGTGGGAGATATGAGGTATTTTCCAAATTGCGTGGGTGGCAACTCTTCTATCGTTCATCTGATCAAGAAATGATGTATGGCGGATCGATAGGTAATGATGATTAAAATATATGTGTAGAAGGTTCGAACAATCTATTTTCAAAATTGTGGGAGATATAAGGTTTTTTTCATATTGCGGGGGCGTGGCTAAAATTTGAAACAAACTTGATCTGCGTGCAGAAGATACAAGTCTACACTGAAAATATGGTAGTTCTAGCTCTTATAGTCTCTGAGATCTAGGTGTTCATACAGACAGACGGACAGACGGACATGTCTATATCGACTCGGCTATTGATGCTGATCAAGAATATATATACTTTATGGGGTCGGAAATGCTTCCTTCTGCCCGTTACATACATTTGCACGAACTTAGTATACCCTTTTTACTCTACGAGTAACGGGTATAAAAAAACATCTATCACCTGTTAGAGAATCAACATACAATCAAAACTAAAAATTCCGAAGTGAAACGATATCAAAATCAAATAAAGGTTTTGGGAATAACTAACTATTGTTAGATAATGATTTTGCAATATGTTTTGATTATTGGTAAGGCTCCGCAAAATATAGTCAGAATGCCAAAAATCCTAATAATCAACCATACGCACTGAAACTAAATACAAAACTTGGATATTGGTTGAATTGGAAAATCAATTTTAGATAGGAATTTGGGAAAGCGCGGGGTGTATTAAACGATCATATTACCTTGTTGCTTTGAGCCTCATAATATGTAAAAAACATATTACCAGATGCTCTTAAAAAAAATTCGGACAATTTTTCTCGGACGGTCCTATAAATTCTGGTTAGCCACGTTGGTAAAAAATCAATATTTAAAGACCTTTTCTGCCCCACGTTGGGCGCCATTTAATATGTAACGAACACGATCAAGTGTGCAGCAAACTGGAGGCGTACTCTGCCTACGGGGTCGACTGTGCTCAGGGAAAGTGGGGAGGGTTTTTTGCCACCTAGTAAGCCGCCGTGTCACATAATAAAAGAGGTTCTACTAAAAAAGATGGTACTGAGATTTATGTCGAAGAACTAAGATGGAGATGTTCTTCTTCTTATACCCGCCCAACCTTGCAAAGACTCATACATTTCGAGGTCTTTACCCTATTCAGATGCAACAAGATTATTTTAGGTGCCCATTAAAGTAAGTTTAATTCATTTTACTTTATAAATTCACAAACGATATCGAATATTAGATATCCCATGTGTTATAAAAATACACTGAGGTTTTATAAACAAAGTACTTAAATCATTATGGCTGTCTCTATACATTTCAAAGGCGAGAACAGCTTGTATTCAAAATAAAATAATAGAAACAAAATTCAATGAAAGTTCAATCAAAATTACTATCAAACAGAAATGCCTATATACCGATAGGGGAATTTGGCATGTATGTTTGAAGAATATAAACAAGTTGGTATGTATGATATAAATCGATTACAGCAGCTGATATAATATATACGTGTTTGACTTCCGATTTTTCAGTGTGCGGCTATGCCGTACTTACAAACAAATCAGCTGCGTATTTCATCGTAGTCGACAGGCCTGAAGACGGATGTGCTGTATGAACTTAAAAGAAATTAGGTAAAATAACAGCTGGCAATTCGCATACATACCAGAGTTTAATTGGCCACTGTGTAGTATCGAAATGTTCAACGTGTTGCGCAGTGTGAGGTTATGTGGACAAATGTGCAGTGCAGTGTAATTTCTGTGTAGTCCAGTGGACACGTAGCAGGTTGACCACGGGTCAGCAGTGGCTAAGGCACTAGCTACTAGACGATCGGCTGACGCCTTTAACAATTCACAGTTATCTGTATGCTTTACAAGTTAGGATTGATCCGGGAACGAACTGAGTGGCATAGAACAGTCAAGCTTTTTAACGGATGGCTGCTGCTCCGCACTTCTGAGGGTAAACGCACGCAGTTCCCAAGTCGTCGAAGGCAAGGGCAAATCGTTCTATGCTGGCTGCAGATCAGTAGTCCGACACCAGAAATTTAGCAGGGTATTCGTGCAGCACCCTGGTGGGACACGATCAGGTGTCGCTTAACAGCGTTAGCACCACTGCTTGGCCAGTGTCCAGCGGAACTGTGCAACTTGAAGGTTTGCTGCCACCATACGCTCTGCGTTGGCATCGACGTCGACCTGGGGTCAATGGTGGCAGCAGCGCCCAGTGGAATTTCGCCAAGGCCTAGAGTACGAACGTATAAGACATGATTCCAAATAATCTTGGTCACATACCTTATTTTAAAGAATTTTGCAAACGATCACCAAAATATCACTAGGAATACCCTTCGCAAGGGTTGCTGATGCACAAATTGGCTTAACTTCACTTATTATTCACTGGATGTTTAGATTTTAGGTAGCTTAAATTTTTATTCCTTTCTTGGCAGCAGTCAATAGAAAAGAGAGAACAGGAAGCTATGAATATCGATACTTTGACAGCCCACAGGGTTGATGTCTCAGTTAATCGATAAATTTCCCACCGTGTGACTGTCTAGGAATTCGGACCTGCCAACTTATGTAAAAACGACCAACTGATTTGAACTCTAACGGCTGGAATAATTCAAATTATTTTTAGCAATTCAAATGTTGTGCACACCCACTACAATTCTTGGAAGAGGAAACTTGTCAGCTAGTAGTTTTCTATTTATTTGGCGATAATCCACTACTAAACGTCATCTTTTTTCCGTTGAGTTTGGAAGTGATTTCTTGGGTACCAAGAGAAGTGGGCTGTTGTATTCAGATACGGATGGTTCTACTATGCCATCTTTTATTAATTTTTGGACCTGTTTGTCTATTTCAGGTTTTTTGGAATGTGCATTTCTGTAATTTTTATACCCGTTACTCGTAGAGTAAAAAAGGTATACTAAGTTCGTGCAAATGTATGTAACAGGCAGAAGGAAGCATCTCCGACCCTATAAAGTATATATATTCTTGATCAGCATCAATAGCCGAGTCGATATAGACATGTCCGTCTGTCCGTCTGTCCGTCTGTCCGTCCGTCCGTCCGTCCGTCCGTCCGTCCGTCCGTCCGTCCGTCCGTCCGTCTGTATGAACACCTAGATCTCAGAGACTATAAGAGCTAGAGCTACCATTTTTTCAGTGTAGACATGTATTGTCTGCACGCAGATCAAGTTTGTTTCAAATTTTTGCCACGCCCCCTCCCGCCCCCAAAATATGAAAAAATCCTCATATCTCCCACAATTTTGAAAATAGATTGTTCGAACCTTCTAGACATATATTTTAATCATCATTACCTATCGATCCGCCATATATAATTTCCTGATCAGATGAACGATAGAAAAGTTACCGCCCCCGCAAATCCCGATCAGATGAGTTATAGTAGAGTTGCCACCCCGCAATTTGGGAAAAAAACACAATTTGGGTTTGTTGTGGTCTAATAAAATATTCTGAAATAAACCTTACCCTGAGTAACGGGTATATCGAAGTCGAGCAGGGCCGACTTCAACTTACGCTCTCGTTATACCCGTTACTCATATAGTAAAAAGGGTATACTAAGTTCGTGCAAATGTATGTAACAGGTAGAAGGAAGCATCTCCGACCCTATAAAGTATATATATTCTTGATCAGCATCAATAGCCGAGTCGATATAGACATGTCCGTCTGTCCGTCTGTCCGTCCGTCCGTCCGTCCGTCTGTATGAACACCTAGATCTCAGAGACTATAAGAGCTAGAGCTACCATTTTTTCAGTGTAGACTTGTATTTTCTGCACGCAGATCAAGTTTGTTTCAAATTTTTGCCACGCCCCCTCCCGCCCCCGCAATATGGAAAAAACCTCATATCCCCCACAATTTTTATAAAAGATTGTTCGAACCTGCTAGACATATATTTTAATCATCATTACCTATCGATCCGCCATATATCATTTTTCGATCAGATGAACGATAGAAGAGTTGCCGCCCTCGCAATTTGGAAAATACCTCATATCTCCCACAATTTTGAAAAGAGATTGTCCGAACCTTATAGTCAAATATTTTAATCATCATTACCTATCGATCCGCCATACATTATTTCCTGATCAGATGAACGATTGAAAAGTTCACGCCCCCGCAATTTGAAAAATACCTCATATCTCCCACAATTTTGACAAAAAATTGATCTAACCTTCTAGACATATATTTTAATCATCATTACTTATCGATCCGCCATACATCATTTCCCGATCAGATGAGCTATAGTAGAGTTCCCACCCCAGCAATTTGGAAGAAACTTCATATCTCCCACAATTTGGGCATGTCGTGATCTAATTAAATTTTCTTAATTAAACCTTACCCTGAGTAACGGGTATATCGAAGTCGAGCAGGGCCGACTTCAACTTACGCTCTCGTTTTATATATACTGGTGTTTTATCGTTTAATCTGAGTTTTTGTTTATAGAAATTATTTGCTGATATTGGCTCTGACTCGAGACCGAAGATATCAGAAAAATCTGTACAGAGTGCCGTAAGTTTATTTTTAAATTGTGGTGGGAATTTAAGTTTTGACAATATCTCTTTTGTTTTTGTGTTGTCTGAAGAAGAGAGTGACTGAATTTCATAGTCACTTAATGATTCGAATTTAATATCTTCGCTTTTAATTTGTGCGTCTTTAGCTGTTGTGTTTGTTACACGAATAATTGCACGGCCGCTGTCGACAATTGTGCTGGCTATTATTATTCCTGGTTGTGGTTCCTGATTTGGTACCAAAACCGTTTTTTCTACGGATGATAATCGGATCTGTCTGATTACTTCCGATCTGGAGGGTAAAAGTAACGTATATCGTTAGGAGATTTGCTTATTGGTGTTCGTATATGTGTATGAAAATTTTTCGGCCTAATAACCAACTCTTCGTGGTTATTTAAATAGTCAATAAGACAATTATATTTAGAAAAGAAATCACGGCCTATAATACCATCACTTGGTATAGAAAAACTTTCTGGTACAACATGAAAGTCATGTGGTACTATGTAGTTGTCGATGTGCAGGTCTACTTGAGCTAGACCCAAAGATCGAATTGTTCCTTCCCCGATGCCTGTAATATTGGCAATTATCAGGGAATTTACATTGTCATAATTACCTTTTGAATTTTTGATTAGTGAAATATCCGCACCGCAGGTTACCTTGGTAACCTCTGCCTCTATTGCCGTTGTTGTTGTATTGACCGCGTCCATTCTGTCCGCGGTTTCCTCTATTTGAGTAATAGAGTATCGTATCCGATTTTCCTGTTGCTTCGGTGCAACTATTTACAAATTAGGATATGGCATCGTTCATGTTTGCGAACGTCCCTGCTTGCATTATGAGTTTTACCTTTTCAATGCTGCAGTTGTTTGTCATTGCCTTTACTGCGTTTTGTACGCTGTATTTACTAGCTAGTTCCGGAGTTAATCCATCATGGATGTAGGCTCCTTCCTAAGCTCAAGTCAGTTGTTCTATTTCCTTAGTATATACATTGGCTGTTTTGTGCTTTTGTTGTAAATTCATAAGTTTTGCGGAGATGACCTCAACGGAATCTCCTTTAACTGTGATTCTCAACTTATTTTGAATCTGACCGATTGTACTTTCGTTACTAATTAGATTTCTTGCAAGACCTTTTAATTTGGTCTTTATTAGCGCAACTGCTGTTGTCTCATGAGTGTCTTTAATAGAGTCGACAAGAGTGGGAGCGTCAAAAAAACTTTGCACATTTTCTGCCTTGCCATTGAAATCTGATATCAAACTTGAGGCGGTTTTTAGAAATTCTATTATTGTTTGTGGCATATTGGCGGTATTTTCGATTTGGGGTAATTGTTCTTCTAATTTTGGTGTCTGTGGCCCAAAATCTGCGGGTGTGTCCATAGAATTTGGTATGTGTAAATTAAGCTTATGAAGCTGTGAAATTCAAATCAATCTTTCCCTAAGAACATCGAAATTTGTTCTTGCTTGTAACAGATGGAGATCTGTCAATCGGGCACTATTTTTGTTAAATATTCGTGATACAGCGTTGTAATTATCTAACAGTACTGTTGTATGTTTAATCACTGTTTGCAGTTGAATCTCTATTCTTTTGTTAATGCATTTGTAAGACCTTTCAAATTCGTCTTTATGTTTAGTTATTTCGTGTAAGATTTCTCGCCATTCCATGAATGCGGAAATGTTGCTTTAATTACACTGTTCAACAGCCAAAAGTATCCCGAACATTTTTAACTAATTAAAGTTCGTCTACCCATGCTGAACACGAGTTGATAGGACAAAGTCATATCTTAGTTGTAATTTCCAAGAAATTGCGGAAAAAGCATATTTTCGATTTTTTGACCTATTCGAATTTTTGAAGGCCACACTAACCATAAGTTAATGGGTTTATGAAGCCTATTTGATAGTAAACATGTCAATGCAACTGAAAAAAATCAAACATTCGGTAAAAGTAAAGCCAAAAGAGTGGAAATTGCCTCTGAAGTCAAGTTTTTCTATATTTATAGCGTTTTTATCAAACTAAATCATCTGCTACAAGCCAGTGGATTGGTCTGATATTTTTTGCAACCACATTATCATATAGTTTTGCATATGCACTAATTATGGCAATTTTGCTGAATTTATGACAGGTACATTGGCAACGTAAGAGCCTTTTTTAACCGAAAATCAACGTTTCATTTTATGGGAGGACAACTAGATTCCAACCCAAAATTTGTATAGGAATTATCAAAAATCTACTTGATATAACATTGGCTTAAGTAAATATTTATCCAAATGTAGACTTATAACATTCATGGAATGCTTGGTTAAGTTTTGCTGGTTGTGGAAGCTTGACGGAATTATAAAAAAATTAAGTTAAATTATATGAAGCTAAATAAATGAAGGTATTTTCGACGGTCCTCAAATAAGAAATTTATTCAATGATGTTATAGACTCTTAGAAAGAAAACAAAAATTATTTTATTTTAAAACGAGAAGGCAAAGCTAACTTCGACTGTGCCGAAGTTTTAATACACTTGAAAAACTTTACTCCAACAGATTTAACCGGTAAAATATATATAGAATATAGATATCAGATATTTAAAATTTTTAAATCATTGATAATAAAAATTTGATACCATGAAAAAAACTTTTCTTAGTAAAACACATTTTCCGACCGATCGGTCCTATGGCAGCTATATGCTATAGTCATCCGATTTTGATAAATTTTTCCAAAATTATGTGAAAGCATATAAAACTAAAATATACCAAAATTAGTGACGCTACAATGAAAAACAAAAAAGTTTTTCTCACTAGAACTAGTTCTTAGACCGATCGTTCCTATGGCAGCTATATGATATAGTCATCTGATCCGGCCGATTCCGACATATCAGTTGCGTGCAGTAAAAAGAAGACTCTGTGCAAAATTTCAGCTCGATAGCTTTAAAACTGAGGGACTAGTTCGCGTAGAAACAGACAGACAGACAGACGGACAGACGGACGGACGGACAGACGGAATTGAACTCGGCTCGTCGTCCTGATCAAGAATATATATAGTTTATGTTGTCGGAAATGAATATTTCTATGCGTTACAAACTTCTGGGCAAAATTAATATACACTTTTCAAGTGTATAATAAAAATCTATTTTAAAACGAGAAGGCAAAGCTAACTTCGACTGTGCCGAAGTTTTAATACACTTGAAAACGTTTACTCCAACTGATTTAACCGGTAAAATATGTAAAGGATATAGATATCAAATATTTAAAAATTTTAAATCATTGATAAGAAAGATTTGATACCATAAAAAAAATTTTCTTAGTAAACCACATTTTCCGA
Source organism: Lordiphosa mommai (assembly GCA_018904225.1). Taxonomy (NCBI): domain Eukaryota; kingdom Metazoa; phylum Arthropoda; class Insecta; order Diptera; family Drosophilidae; genus Lordiphosa; species Lordiphosa mommai. The sequence continues at coordinate 1,397,381 of JAEIFT010000002.1, read as the reverse complement.
CCGATCGGTCCTATGGCAGCTATATGCTATAGTCATCCGATTTTGATAAATTTTCTCCAAATTGCGTAAAAGCATATAAAACTAATATATTCCAAGATTAAGAACGTTACGATAGAAAACAAAAAAGTTTTCCTCACTAGAACTAGTTTTTAGACCGACCGTTTATATGGCAGCTATATGCTATAGTCTTCCGATTTTGATAAATTTTTCCAGAATTACGCGGAAGCATATAAAACTATTACAAACCATGATTGGTGAAGCTACGATGGAAAACAAAAAAGTTTTTCTAACTAGAACTAGTTCTTAGACCGATCATTCCTATGGCAGCTATATGATATAGTCATCCGATTTTGATAAATTTTTCCAGAATTATGTGGATACATATAAAACTAACATATACCAAGATAAGTGCCGCTACGATGGAAAACAAAAAGTTTTTCTCACTAAAACATATTTTCCGACCGATCGTTCCTATGGCAGCTATATGATATAGTCATCCGATCCGGCCGGTTCCGACATATTAGTTGCGTGCAGTAAAAAGAAGACTATGTGCAAAATTTCAGCTCGATAGCTTTAAAACTGAGAGACTAGTTCGCGTAGAAACAGACAGACGGACAGACGGACGGACGGACAGACGGAAATGAACTCGGCTTGTCGTCCTGATCAAGAATATATATAGTTTATGGGGTCGGAAATGAATATTTCTATGCGTTACAAACTTCTGGGCAAAATTAATATACACTTTTCAAGTGTATAAAAATAGAAGGCTAACATCGGCTGCGCCGATGTTTTAAATACCCTTGCAGTTTTTGAAAGGCGCTACCATTGATAACAAAAAAGTTTTTCTCAATATAATTAGTTTTTTGACCGATCGTTCCTATGGCAGCTATGTGCTATAGTCATCCGATTTTGATAAATTTTTCTAGAATTGTGTGGAAGTATATGAAACTAATATATACCACGATTGGTGATGCTACTATGAAAAACAAAAAAGTTTTTCTCACTAAAACTAGTTTTTGAAACTACCGTTTATATGGCAGCTATATGCTTTAATCATCCGATTTTGATAAATTTTTCCAGAATTGTGTGGAATCATATAAAGTTTATATATGCCACGTTTGGTGACGCTACAATGGAAAACAAAAAAGTTTTTCCCACTAGAACTATTTTTTGGACCAACCGTTTATATGGCAGCTATATGCTATAGTCATCCGATTTTGATAAATTTTTTCTGAATTGTGTGTAAGCATATAAAACTAATATATACCGTGATTGGTGATGCTACGATGGAAAACAAAAAAGTTTTTCTCATTAGAACTAGTTTTTGGACCGATCGTTCCTATGGCAGCTATATGATATAGTCATCCGATCCGGCCGATTCCGACAAATGTGCAGCGTATTTGTATTTAAAGAGTTTTTGCGAAGTTTGGTCAAGATAGCTTCAAAACTGAGGGAGGATATAGCATAGAAACAGACGGACAGACGGACGGACGGACGGACGGACGGACGGACGGACGGACAGACGGACAGACGGAAATGAACTCAGCTCGTCATGCTGATCAAGAATATATATACTTTATGTGGTCGGAAATGCTTCCTTCACTGCGTTACAAACATCGTGACAATTTTAATATACCCTCTGCAAGGGTATAAAAAATAAAATGAATGTTAAAATTTATATTTTATCGAGGTCGTTGCCTCTGCTCAAATACCTCTTTTTCAATGACCTCTTATGGATCAAGTAAATTTTAAGTGCAGTATTGACTGATGCAATTACCACAAGTATAAGTAGTAGTATAGAAATTGATTCTAGGTGTGGTGTGTGATCCACAATCTCTATCTCGTTTATGACATTGGCAGTGTTGCCTGTCACTTTCGATTGGGTTTTACCCATAATTAAGCTTTATTTAGTATTTACTTAACTATAAGAATAGAATTAAAACGAGAAGGCAAAGCTAACTTCGACTGTGTCGAAGTTTTAATACACTTGAAAAACTTTACTCCAACTGATTTAACTGGAAGAATAAATATAGGATATAGGTTTCAAGCATTTAACATTTTTAAATCATTTATAATAAAAATTTGATACCATAAAAAAAACTTTTCTTAGTAAAACACATTTTCCGACCGATCGGTCCTATGGCCTATGCTATAGTCATCCGATTTTGATAAATTTTTTAAAAATTATGTGAAAGCATATAAAACTAATATATACCAAGATTGGGGACGCTATGGTAGAAAACAAAAAAGTTTTTCTCACTAGAAGTAGTTTTTTAACCGACCGTTTCTATGGCAGCTATATGCTTTAGTCATCCGATTTTGATACATTTTTTCAGAATTGTGTGGAAACATATAAAACAAATATATACTACGATTGGAGACGCTATGATGAAAATCAGAAAAGTTTTTCTCACAACGACTTATCTTTCGACCGATCGTTCCTATGGCAGCTATATGCTATAGTGATCCGATTTTGATACATTTTTCCAGAATTATGTGGAAGCATGTAAAACTAACATATACCAAGATTAGTGACGCTACGATGGAAAACAAAAAAGTTTTTCTAGCTAGAACTAGTTCTAAGACCGATCGTTCCTATGGCAGCTATATGATATAGTCATCCGATCCGGCCGGTTCCGACATATTAGTTGCGTGCAGTAAAAAGAAGACTCTGTGCAAAATTTCAGCTCGATAGCTTTAAAACTGAGAGACTAGTTCGCGTAGAAACAGACAGACAGACGGACAGACAGACAGACAGACGGACAGACAGACGGACAGACAGACGGACAGACAGACGGACAGACAGACGGACGGACGGACAAGCGGAAATGAAATCAGCTCGTCGTCCTGATAAAGAATATATATAGTTTATGGGGTCGGAAATGAATATTTCTATGCGTTACAAACTTCTGGGCAAAATTAATATACACTTTTCAAGTGTATAAAAAAAGGAAATTGTGCAATATATGTATATAAATATTTTTTTTTTTTTTTAACTTTATAAAATTTGCTCATTCAATTCTTCACTTGTGAGATGGGGTGAATGATTTTACATAATACAATTTACATCATTTATTTTAAATTGTACCATGTATGTTAGTAGATAATGATGTATGAGGGGATTTGGGTATTTGTTAATGAACTTAATTAACGTACCCAGCATAAATGCATTTAAGGTACTCAAAAAAAATGCGAATTTACAATTTCTTGGATCGCTTTAAACAAAAGTTGTTGTAAGAAGTGCGCACTGTGTTGCGCTGTCGGTCTTCTTTTTGTTTAGATAATTTGCACTCAATGTAGTGCTGTCGGTCATCTGTTTGTTTAAATAATTTACACTCAATTTAGTGCTGCCGGTCATCTTTTTGTTTCTTTTTATAAGTATTTAATTTTGGAAATCCCTCGTAGGTGAAGGTCCATAAGCCCCCCGCACTTTTTGTAGGTGTTCTTTTTTGTCCAAGCGTTGGCACAGGAGGCGGTCCATTTGTCCCCCGTGCGTTTTCCCTCTTATTATTTTAAGTCAACCGGTGCCTTGCTTGGTCACCGTATCTTCCTTCTCGCTGCCCAAAGCCTGGTGGCGGCTTTGGTGATCAAAAATTTTGTCTTTTTGCGTGTTTTGATTATTATTTTTTTTTTAACTAAAAAAAAAATTGTTTTTCCACTTTTATGTTGTTCGTTTATTTGTCACGGTCGCCATATAATGATCGCAGATATTTTTGTTTGGGTTAACTATATTATATTTATTATTAAAAACGTGTTAGAAGTTTAAAACGGAATAAATGGATAAATGGGGCTTCCGACATAGCTGCCCGTGTGTATCCGTTGAGCGATCTTTTATGATTGTTCTTCATAGCTTGAGTTGACAGCGTTCATATGCATGTGTGTATATGTAAGTGTGCATGCGCTCAGCGACGGCGGCAGCCGGAATAGCTAAGTGGGCACTTTTGGTAGAGACCAAATGGATACTCATATTTCCTTATGGGAACAAAGACTTTGAAGTGCGCATATTTGTATGTTTATGTATGCAACTATGTGTTACATTTAAAGCGCGTATATATATTATAGTAATTATTGATAACACAGCATATGCACGCTACAGTATGCTCAGTTCCATCTGATGGTAGATAGCAGCAGCAACCTCATCCGCATCTAAGACTTCATCGATGTCTCGTATTTTTACAAGAGTGGTCTCTGTAGGAGCCTCTACTTCAGCAGCAGCCCCAAGGACTTTTTTAACTGCGCTGTGTAGCTCCGCCATTTTGGGGTCCGATACTTTGTCCAAAACAAGTAACAGTGCACCTGTCGCTGGGAGCCTCACCCTTTGTACGCTCTGTCAAAGTTCCTTAAGTTTCGGCTCCGTACTCACTCGTCTTCGAATTTCGCGGCTGATATTGTTATCGCTGGTTATTGCTGTTCCTAGATAGACAAAATCCTTTACAACGTTGAAGCCTCCCATCGCCACAGATTGTCCAAGATGCGTAGACTCACTGCGTGTGGCTAACAAGTACTTCGTCTTATCCTCGCTCACCGCTAGGCCCATCAGTCTAGACTGCTTCTCAATCTGTGAAAACGCCCTGCTTACCGCCCGTTCGTTTGTGCTGATAATATCAATATCATCGGCATACGCAAGTAGCATTACATCTTTATAGAAAATAGTGCCAGATTTGTTGGCATTTGGGCACTGGCGTATTCTATACTCCATCAGCATTTAAATAAGTCGCACGACAAGGTGTCGCCCTGCTCAAAACCTCTTTTGGTATCGAATTTTTCGGAGAGATTCTTTCCTATTTTGACGGAGCTTTGCGTGCTTCTCAACGTCATCATGCAAAGTCGAACGTACTTTGCTGGTATACCAAAAGTAGGCAGGGCGTCAAAGAACTTTAACCATATCGGCGTGTCGAAAGCGGCTTTATAATCAACAAAAAGATGCTGGGAGTTGATACCTGTCTCATAGTGCTTCAGACGTTCACATAGTATGCTTGACAGTACTTTATATGCAATAGAAAGCAGACTTATCTCACGGTAGTTGGCGCAGATTGCGGGGTCTCCTTTTTTTGAAGATTGGGCAAAGTACACTTAGATTCCAATCGTCCGGCGTGCTCTCGTTGGACCATATTTGGCAGAGAAGTTGGTGCATGTACCTTACTAGCTCCTCGCCGCCAGTCTTAATCAATTCCGCTCATTAGCGCCAGCTGCTTTGTTGTTTTTTAACCTTTTAATGGCTAAAAAGACTTCAGCTTGGTCCGGTGAGTCAGTTGGGAGTCTGTTTAGAGGCAAATATATATGAATCTGGCTCGATCGACCAATTTCGTCCGAGCAAGGTTGAACCGCACACACGGGTCGTCCACTGTCAGCGTGGACAAATAAAACAAATAAACGTAGCTTGTTTTAAAACTAAAATGCTTAATATTTATTCAGCAAAGATTATAGAAGCTTGGAAAACACAAAAACCCAAAAGCCTTTCATGGCGACATTTCAGCAACTCTCGTGCATCATCAGACATAACTGCCAACTTGCTTCAACTTAAAAATACCAAAATATTTAACCCCGATGGCATACACATTAAATTAAATATTAGGCGTTTGGCAACACGGTTTCGGTTATTTTAAATATTGACAGTTAAATTCAAATTGCAAAAACTTAACTTACTTTCCTTCGCAACATCCTCCTCTCAAGTATTGCAGTCGGCAACAATAAAGCCTTAGATAGCAGGCGGCAATACTTCAGAGTTTACAAGTCTTTCTAAACATCTAACTTAATAAGTTTCACAATAGGTCTTTAATATATATTATTTTTAATCTTAACATCTACAATACGGACACGTCCATCCTTTGAAGGATACGTTTTTACAATCAAGCCTTTAGGCCAACTTTTTCTAGGCAATTCAGAGTCCATTATCAAAACAATATCTTCTTCTTTTCAAACTTCATTATCTTTTATCCATTTTCGGCTATACAAAAGATATTGTCTATATTATTTTTTCCATTTCAACCAAAATATGTCTGCAAGTCTTTACGATGCTTTCCACATATTTAACAATTTCAAATTCATGTCTGTAGCATTTGGATAAAATGAATCTCGGTAATTTGGACCAATCAAAATGTCATTCGGCGTTAATGGTTCTGATTCCATTGAGTCTGAGGGTACATACAATAGTGGACGGCAATTTATTATGAATTCAATTTCATAAAACAAATTCTTTAATGTATACTCATTGGGATATCTCCCATTTAGTAAAAAAATAAATATTTTTTAACCGTCATATTTTTTTAACCGTGTGAGGCATCAAAGGCGGGTTGAAGAACCAAGTACACTATTTTGTCGTCAGAAACTGTGTCAGTTCGTCTTTGGGCCAGTCATCTTAATTGTCTTTTATGTTCTTACTTGCACGCCTAAAGTTCGTTCCGTTGTCTGAGTACAATTCAATCGGAAAACCTCGTCGACAACCAAATTGGCGAAATATATGCATAAACGAATTGCAAGATAAGTCTTCGGCTATTTCAAGATGTACTGCGCGAGATGCCATGCATGTAAAAATCACACGATTGCCGCCGTCAACATCACTGCCGCCGCTGACCGCTGCCGACGTCGCCGCCACAACCCACAGTACGCGACGCGACGATAGAGCAAAACAGTTTCTAAAACGCGAATTGGTCGGTTTAAAAAACACAAATAGACATTCGGTGTGACTCAAGGAAATTTATTTTTGCTCCCGGTGTCAAAGAAAAGAAGGTAGTACTAGAACTTAATTGTTCAACTATCCATCGGTGGACCACAATTCTGTCAGGTCCGTCCGCAGAATACCTTCACGGAGTGCTGGTCGCAGGATCCCCAGTAGGATAATTATACCCAAAAAGGATGAAATCCGGACCGCCAGGAAGGGTGACCATATCAACCATATTGTAAGTTAGTGATTAAGTGAACACAAGAAAAAAAAATAGAAGGCTAACATCGGCTGCGCCGATGTTTTAAATACCCTTGCAGTTTTTGAAAGGCGCTACCATTGATAACAAAAAAGTTTTTCTCAATATAATTAGTTTTTTGACCGATCGTTCCTATGGCAGCTATGTGCTATAGTCATCCGATTTTGATAAATTTTTCTAGAATTGTGTGGAAGTATATGAAACTAATATATACCACGATTGGTGATGCTACTATTACCCCGTTTATATGTGGCGAAATACGCGGTAACTTACCGCGTATTTGTCAATATAAACACTTATACGCGAATAAATGTTATCGTGATAAGTTACCCTGAAAATTTTTGTCTACCAGGATAAAGTAATATGCGTCGATCTGGCAACACAATTTTTTATAATTTCCATCATGCGCGAATGCCTCCTTTCCATGCAACGACGCACAAAGTTTCATGCCCGCTCCTGGCTTTGCCTCATGCAAATAATTAATTTTTCCTCACTCATTTGACAATTTTAAATGTTTGACATATTTAATTAATCCTACCCATGTGGCAACTCCCTCGCACAGAGTTGCTTTTGAGCTACACGTATAAACAGTGGTAAGTTTTTTACCACGGTAATATAAATACGCGTACTGTGCGTATAAACGGGGTATATGAAAAACAAAAAAGTTTTTCTCACTAAAACTAGTTTTTGAAACTACCGTTTATATGGCAGCTATATGCTTTAATCATCCGATTTTGATAAATTTTTCCAGAATTGTGTGGAATCATATAAAATTTATATATACCACGTTTGGTGACGCTACAATGGAAAACAAAAAAGTTTTTCCCACTAGAACTATTTTTTGGACCAACCGTTTATATGGCAGCTATATGCTATAGTCATCCGATTTTGATAAATTTTTTCTGAATTGTGTGTAAGCATATAAAACTAATATATACCGTGATTGGTGATGCTACGATGGAAAACAAAAAAGTTTTTCTCATTAGAACTAGTTTTTGGACCGATCGTTCCTATGGCAGCTATATGATATAGTCATCCGATCCGGCCGATTCCGACAAATGTGCAGCGTATTTGTATTTAAAGAGTTTTTGCAAAGTTTGGTCAAGATAGCTTCAAAACTGAGGGAGGAGATAGCATAGAAACAGACGGACAGACGGACGGACGGACGGACGGACGGACGGACAGACGGACAGACGGAAATGAACTCAGCTCGTCATGCTGATCAAGAATATATATACTTTATGTGGTCGGAAATGCTTCCTTCACTGCGTTACAAACATCGTGACAATTTTAATATACCCTCTGCAAGGGTATAAAAAGATTTAAATAAAGAATACAAGCAAACCAATTGCCAAAAAATTTAAACAAAGAATTTAAAGAAGAAAAACAAGAAAAACAAAAAATATATTCGAAGCAGAATTGCAAGTTTTGAAAAAAACAAATAAAATCATCAACAAAAAAAAATAATAATAATAATAAGGTAGTAGTCTCTGAAGTTTTAAATAAAGAGATATTTAACGAATTAAAATATTTTAAAAGAAAAATAATTTTGAGCACAAATAATAAAGCAAAATAATATTTTTGTAAAAAATTGTTTGAAAGAAATCAAAAAATCAAAAGATTTGAGTACAAAAAAAATATTTGTTTTTTTGACAAATCAATTTATCCAACATTTTTTCAAAAATAATATTAATATCAATTGTTCTGAAATTCCTGACAAAAGGTTACTATTTCCCAGCAAGAATTTTATTAACACATCTAAAGCAAGTCTCTAAACAGTAGATCTATCCTTAACCCGCAAGACACATTAAGCGCATCTTTTGACGAACAACAACAACAAAGACAACAACAGGGACAACAGGAAAGAATCATATAATGTTTCCTTAAATTGGAGCGCCATCTCCAAATGTCTAACCCTACATTACGCTGATAAACGTGACTTGGGTACCTTGGAGTACCAAATGACCACCATTGTCCAAGATAGCAACCAATCGGTGGAAGAATTCCACCAGACAGTTTATAAGCATCTGTCTTTGTCTGTCTTTTTAAACAAGATTGGCTGCATGGAATTTACTAAAGAGTTCGAGCAACTAATGACAAAGTTATATAGGGACAAAGCCTTGGACCTTTGTTCGCGGGTTACGCGGAGGTCTTTCACGTCTCCTGGGCATGAAAGAGCCCGCAGATCTAAAACAAGCATTGCACTTGTGTCTCAAACTTGAAAACCATCAAACCCAAAGCCTGTTCCTATGCCTAGAATGTTAGGAGTAGGCAATACCCCACTATTTCGGCAAAATCAGATCCCAATTTTTCCTCAAAAAAATTACATGCAACATGGTCCCCAGCAACACTTCAGATCTTACCAAAATAATTTTGGATACCAGCAACAGCATATGAATAACCAACGCCAAGGCGGATTTTAACAACCGGTCGCACCACCTCGCCCAATGGCACAAAAACCTCGACCAGAACCAATGGAAGTGGATAAAAGCATCCAAACCAGACAGGTAAATTATATGAACAGGCCATGAGAGGATACGACCCCATGAGAGGATACGACACAATCATGAGCTCTAGAGATCACCATTGCCCAAAGGCCTTCCGGAACCCAAAGCTTCCAGGCTGATTCCTGCGCTACCTCGTGATCATAATCATGTACTTTTCGACAATATACGTATCCCTCGGACACACGTAGATCTGGGAACTTCTCCTGAGATTTTAGGTTTATAAAGGGACCTATTTCGCCAGTTGACGAGGAGATATTCTTCGATATTCTTCTCCAAGCTCAGACTTTTGGACCAGGACCGCACCAATACAAAAGTCACTAGTACGCAGTGCAAATAAAATTTCTTGGTGAAGTCCGGATTATGCAGGACTGGGGTGGTTGTTAGAGCCAATTTTAGACGATCAAAAGCTTACTGAACTGAATCTGTCCATTTGAATTTATGTTTCGTCGAAAGCAATTCAGTAATTGGGAAGGTGAGGTCAGAAAAATTTGGTATAAAACGTCTATACCATCCCGCTAACCCAAGAAAGCCTCGTGCTTGTCTCAGGGTTTTCGGAGTAGGCCAAGACCTAACAGAATCTACCTTTTCCGGGTCTGTGGAAATCCCGCCATGTCCTATCACATATTCGAGATATTTTACTTTTCGTACACAGAATTTACTCTTCTTTATATTAAGAGTCAGATTTGCTCGACGAAATTGTTCCGCTATTATAGCTAGAACTTTGATATGAGCCTCAAATGAGTCGGAAACTATTTCTAGGTCATCAAAATATCCAAAAACGCAATGTTTAAGGTCGGGTGGTATCAGTTCGTCCATCAGCCTACACATGGTCTGTGGCGCATTGCACAATCCAAATGGCATTGACACAAACTGGTACAATGGCCGACAAGGAATAGAAAATGCAGTGAATGCTTTTGACTCTTCTGTTAATGCAATTTGCCAATATGCATCCTTCAAGTCAATTTTTGATATTAAGTTGGCTTTTGGAAGGCGAGCGAAAATACCATCGAGGCTTGGAAAAGGATATGCATCCTTTTTCGTTACCTCATTGATTTTTTGTACATCCAAACACTCACGCACTTTCCCTGGTTTAACCACAATTCGCATTGGAGAACTCCAAGGACTGTTGGATTTTCCAATAACCCCTAATGCGAGCATTCGGTCAATTTCCTGATATAGTTAAGTTTCTACTGCTGGAGAAACAGGATAGAACCTTTGTTTTACTGCCCTAGCTCCACCTATATAGATTTCGTGTTTTATGAAAAGTGTTTTCCCAGACCTTGCCTTTTTAAAATTTGGGAAAAGAGATACCACGGAATCTAACTCGCATTGCTGATAAACTGTCAGCGGATATTTTTCGACCACTTCTCCACGTTCTTGGCACTCTTCTACCGATGGTTCAACTGACTTATGGATGTAATATTCTCGTAAAGGATTCGGTGGCGTATATCCATACGAAGATTACGAATCAAAATACGGGGTAGACGATTCTTTTCCAATGGTTGGGCGAGACGTGCTCCGATTGACATAACGTTTTCGTAAAAATCATCAAAACTTTCTCCCAATAATTGTTTTCTAGCTCTCATATCTTCTATTTCCTCATCTAAACGATAATCTGGGAATTGATGCTATAGGCTGCAAAAGCTTAGCCACTCAATCACACAAACATCTTTCCTGTATTGCCAATACCATTCTCTGTCTCTGCCAACCAATAAGAGCTACAAATTCTTGCAAACAGGCTCATAATCGTTGCTTAGACCATCGAAAGTAAAAGCTCGCACTCGATGTAAAAACTCTTCTACAGAAATGCCCTTAGGTGATCCGTCAAACTTTAAATTCCAACTTTGGATCAAATGTGCAATTTTATCGGGAATTAATTTGCAAGTTCCCTGATAAGGAAGTATGCGGGGTGCCGCAGAACGTGTGTTGCTACTAGGTTCAATCTGTGTTTCTCTGGGGTCATTCGAACTGAAAGGACAATTCTGCCATTTTACGCTCTACAAATCCCTCCAGTTTCTCAAAAATCAAGTAATAATCTATTCCTGCCGTTTGATTTACCATTGCTTGAGAGGGACCAAGATTCCAATCCGAAGAAGCTGGGGTTCGCTGAGTTGGTCCTTGGACAAATGCTTAAGTAACCCTGTTCTGATTTTTAACATGATTTGACTTTCCCCCTGTATTTGGCTGACGCCCTTGTTGCTGCTGACCAAGATTACGGGTATTATGGATCTTAGGAGTAGCGCCTGTTTTAACGCGCCTAGATTGTTCACCCGAACCCACTTGAATTGTCTTAATGTTCATTGCTGTTAATGATTTTGTGCATGTTGGATACTCATTTGCCTCTGCCATGTACGCCTGTATGCAATGAAGGTGAAAAATATGGTAACATCCCGTTATAACACCTTTCTCTGTCTTACTAATGCCCTTTCCACAGATTTTACATTCAGCTTGAATGGTTCTGGTTGCACCTTCATTTGCTGCTGCCAGCGAAATGCGTGCGGTGCGGTTATAATGACAGGTTTATCAAATAATTTATTAAATTAAATTCACGATTTGAGGTAGTTTTGTTTTTATTTTTTCAATTCAATAATCATAATATTTTGTTTCCCGTTAGTAAGTGAAAACACAGGGCAACAAAATGACCACTTTTGTGAGGTCTGGCCTTCTCGATGCAAAATTCTGTTCCTGTTCTGCGCCCTGATTCCAAAAGTGGTCTCGGTTTTTTTCCATCAGCTCTTGTTTGCGAGAAATCGCGGAAAAACCATTTTGCTGTTTTTTTAGCTTATGGAAAATTATGGGGGTCACACCAAGCACAAATTTGTAGGTTTATAAGTACTACATACATCAATGCAGCCATAAAAAATCAAGCGAGCCGAATCAGCAAACCCGAATGTGACTAAATTGGACCTTGAAGATAATTTTTTCTCAATTTATAGCAAATTTTTCAAAATAAACCGTCATCTATAACCTAGTGCTTAAATCGTAAAATTAAAACAACTATTTTAGCATATAGCCTAACATATCCGCTATTTTTACGAATTTTGTTGCACTTTTATCAGCATGTTGGACTAAGCTACAGCCGTTTTTTCATAAAAAAGTGAATAAATTTTATGGCAGGACTACTTGATTAATTCACAAAATGTGTATAGGAAATATGAAAAGGCTACTCGATTTAGCATAGTTCTTACATTAATAGCCAAACAAATGTACAATAACATTCCGGCAGTACTAGATTTAAAAAAAGTGGTGACATACTGTTAGGTGGACCACAAAAAAACGATTATTGAATCAAATTAACCCAAAAAAATTTCAACTTTGGGGAAAATTTTTTTTAATCTAGTACTGCCGGAATGTTATTTTACATTTGTTTGACTATCATTGTAAGAGCTATGTTGAATCGAGTAGCCTTTCTATATTTCCTATACACATTATAATCAGTAAAACATCAAATTTCAAACACAAAGTAAGTTTAAATCTTCCCAAATCTTAAAAAAAATAGATAGAATTAGTAATACTGCTCAGCCACGTCTTATCTGAATTAAGTGTATAATGATCGATTTAACTCAACTCAAGATATTAAAATTAATTCTGAAGAGAAATTAGTCTGTTCTGTCCATCCTTTGAAGGATACGTTTTTACAATCAAGCCTTTAGGCCAACTTTTTCTAGGCAATTCAGAGTCCATTATCAAAACAATATCTTCTTCTTTTCAAACTTCATTATCTTTTATCCATTTTCGGCTATACAAAAGATATTGTCTATATTATTTTTTCCATTTCAACCAAAATATGTCTGCAAGTCTTTACGATGCTTTCCACATATTTAACAATTTCAAATTCATGTCTGTAGCATTTGGATAAAATGAATCTCGGTAATTTGGACCAATCAAAATGTCATTCGGCGTTAATGGTTCTGATTCCATTGAGTCTGAGGGTACATACAATAGTGGACGGCAATTTATTATGAATTCAATTTCATAAAACAAATTCTTTAATGTATACTCATTGGGATATCTCCCATTTAGTAAAAAAATAAATATTTTTTAACCGTCATATTTTTTAACCGTGTGAGGCATCAAAGGCGGGTTGAAGAACCAAGTACACTATTTTGTCGTCAGAAACTGTGTCAGTTCGTCTTTGGGCCAGTCATCTTAATTGTCTTTTATGTTCTTACTTGCACGCCTAAAGTTCGTTCCGTTGTCTGAGTACAATTCAATCGGAAAACCTCGTCGACAACCAAATTGGCGAAATATATGCATAAACGAATTGCAAGATAAGTCTTCGGCTATTTCAAGATGTACTGCGCGAGATGCCATGCATGTAAAAATCACACGATTGCCGCCGTCAACATCACTGCCGCCGCTGACCGCTGCCGACGTCGCCGCCACAACCCACAGTACGCGACGCGACGATAGAGCAAAACAGTTTCTAAAACGCGAATTGGTCGGTTTAAAAAACACAAATAGACATTCGGTGTGACTCAAGGAAATTTATTTTTGCTCCCGGTGTCAAAGAAAAGAAGGTAGTACTAGAACTTAATTGTTCAACTATCCATCGGTGGACCACAATTCTGTCAGGTCCGTCCGCAGAATACCTTCACGGAGTGCTGGTCGCAGGATCCCCAGTAGGATAATTATACCCAAAAAGGATGAAATCCGGACCGCCAGGAAGGGTGACCATATCAACCATATTGTAAGTTAGTGATTAAGTGAACACAAGAAAAAAAAATAGAAGGCTAACATCGGCTGCGCCGATGTTTTAAATACCCTTGCAGTTTTTGAAAGGCGCTACCATTGATAACAAAAAAGTTTTTCTCAATATAATTAGTTTTTTGACCGATCGTTCCTATGGCAGCTATGTGCTATAGTCATCCGATTTTGATAAATTTTTCTAGAATTGTGTGGAAGTATATGAAACTAATATATACCACGATTGGTGATGCTACTATGAAAAACAAAAAAAGTTTTTCTCACTAAAACTAGTTTTTGAAACTACCGTTTATATGGCAGCTATATGCTTTAATCATCCGATTTTGATAAATTTTTCCAGAATTGTGTGGAATCATATAAAATTTATATATACCACGTTTGGTGACGCTACAATGGAAAACAAAAAAGTTTTTCCCACTAGAACTATTTTTTGGACCAACCGTTTATATGGCAGCTATATGCTATAGTCATCCGATTTTGATAAATTTTTTCTGAATTGTGTGTAAGCATATAAAACTAATATATACCGTGATTGGTGATGCTACGATGGAAAACAAAAAAGTTTTTCTCATTAGAACTAGTTTTTGGACCGATCGTTCCTATGGCAGCTATATGATATAGTCATCCGATCCGGCCGATTCCGACAAATGTGCAGCGTATTTGTATTTAAAGAGTTTTTGCAAAGTTTGGTCAAGATAGCTTCAAAACTGAGGGAGGAGATAGCATAGAAACAGACGGACAGACGGACGGACGGACGGACGGACAGACGGACAGACGGAAATGAACTCAGCTCGTCATGCTGATCAAGAATATATATACTTTATGTGGTCGGAAATGCTTCCTTCACTGCGTTACAAACATCGTGACAATTTTAATATACCCTCTGCAAGGGTATAAAAAGATTTAAATAAAGAATACAAGCAAACCAATTGCCAAAAAATTTAAACAAAGAATTTAAAGAAGAAAAAAAAGAAAAAACAAAAAATATATTCGAAGCAGAATTGCAAGTTTTGAAACAAACAAATAAAATCATCAACAAAAAAAAAATAATAATAATAATAAGGTAGTAGTCTCTGAAGTTTTAAATAAAGAGATATTTAACGAATTAAAATATTTTAAAAGAAAAATAATTTTGAGCACAAATAATAAAGCAAAATAATATTTTTGTAAAAAAATTGTTTGAAAGAAATCAAAAAATCAAAAAGATTTGAGTACAAAAAAAAATATTTGTTTTTTTGACAAATCAATTTATCCAACTGAGTAAAACACAAGTAACTTTTTGTGAGTGACCCGCTCCAAATGACGAAGCTGAATGATTTTTATTTGAAAGTAGGTCTCTTTTTATACATTTTTGTTGGTCCCATGCAACGCCTCACATAGCTGTGCGTTGCATGGGTTTACTTAATGCTAAACATATGTGTCCCTTTTTTTAGGGTTGTAGTTATTTTTAGTCGCCCAGCGCACATGAGCCCCTCCCGCATTGCAGGTACCTGGACTCAAATGCACTGTTCAATTATCTTTGAACATATTGCCCAGGGCGACAAATTGCATTTTATTTTTATTATTTTTCTTTTCGATAGTGGACTGTATATTTTTGAATTTGTATTGTTTTTTGCTCAAGTCTGTTTTCTGATTTTAACATATGATTTATAGTTTTGATTTTCATTATATTTTATCATTATACAATTGTTTTGTTTGACTTAAATAATGCCATGTTATTAAAACATCTTGCGCCGGCAAAAAATGAGTGTTTTTTTTTTTAACGTTAGTGTATAAAATGAAAAATTTTTTTTTTATGTTATTGCAACGGCGCAAAACCGCCCATTGTTGCAGCGGTGCCACGTGGGCACTCTACTTTTATTATTTTAGTTTGATTTTTTTTTTTTATAGATTCGTACTCAGTTGTAAGACATTTCCATACTTCCGAAAGGACTGTGGCGTCTCTGGTAGTGGTGACAGTTGAGTAACTCCAGGAGTTTTGATCTCTCTTGTTGTAGGCAATCCTTCGTCTCCTCCTTTTGTCTTCCTTCCTTCTCTGCTACACTTTCGGGCGGTTGTAAGCCTCAGCCCCGATTTGCAGCTTCCTCTTTTTTTCTCCGCACGTAGGGCATTCCCTATCGATTGGCTAGTTTTAGCGATTTTTTTTCTCGCTCAATACCTCCTCACGCAGCAGGGCAACCCTAACGCTCGGCAGGCCAATGCGACTGGAGATTTTCTCCCCGAGTCACTTCCTTAGGCTTTCCTCGCAGGCAATACGCTGCCGTTGATCTGGAATGCCTTTTTTTCGACCTGAGCAAATGCCGTTCATTTTAGCAAGTTTGCCTTTTCAGGGACGAAGGACCAATGAATAAAACACAAAGTACTTTTTGTGAGTGACCCGCTCCAAATGACGAAGCTGAATGATTTTTATTTGAAAATAGGTCTCTTTTTATACATTTTTTGTTGGTCCCATGCAACGCCTCACATAGCTGTGCGTTGCATGGGTTTACTTAATGCTAAACATATGTGTCCCTTTTTTTAGGGTTGTAGTTATTTTTAGTCGCCCAGCGCACATGAGCCCCTCCCGCATTGCAGGTACCTGGACTCAAATGCACTGTTCAATTATCTTTGAACACAACATTTTTTCAAAAATAATATTAATATCAATTGTTCTGAAATTCCTGACAAAAGGTTACTATTTCCCAGCAAGAATTTTATTAACACATCTAAAGCAAGTCTCTAAACAGTAGATCTATCCTTAACCCGCAAGACACATTAAGCGCATCTTTTGACGAACAACAACAACAAAGACAACAACAGGGACAACAGGAAAGAATCATATAATGTTTCCTTAAATTGGAGCGCCATCTCCAAATGTCTAACCCTACATTACGCTGATAAACGTGACTTGGGTACCTTGGAGTACCAAATGACCACCATTGTCCAAGATAGCAACCAATCGGTGGAAGAATTCCACCAGACAGTTTATAAGCATCTGTCTTTGTCTGTCTTTTTAAACAAGATTGGCTGCATGGAATTTACTAAAGAGTCCGAGCAACTAATGACAAAGTTATATAGGGACAAAGCCTTGGACCTTTGTTCGCGGGTTACGCGGAGGTCTTTCACGTCTCCTGGGCATGAAAGAGCCCGCAGATCTAAAACAAGCATTGCACTTGTGTCTCAAACTTGAAAACCATCAAACCCAAAGCCTGTTCCTATGCCTAGAATGTTAGGAGTAGGCAATACCCCACTATTTCGGCAAAATCAGATCCCAATTTTTCCTCAAAAAAATTACATGCAACATGGTCCCCAGCAACACTTCAGATCTTACCAAAATAATTTTGGATACCAGCAACAGCATATGAATAACCAACGCCAAGGCGGATTTTAACAACCGGTCGCACCACCTCGCCCAATGGCACAAAAACCTCAACCACGACCAGAACCAATGGAAGTGGATAAAAGCATCCAAACCAGACAGGTAAATTATATGAACAGGCCATGAGAGGATACGACCCCATGAGAGGATACGACACAATCATGAGCTCTAGAGATCACCATTGCCCAAAGGCCTTCCGGAACCCAAAGCTTCCAGGCTGATTCCTGCGCTACCTCGTGATCATAATCATGTACTTTTCGACAATATACGTATCCCTCGGACACACGTAGATCTGGGAACTTCTCCTGAGATTTTAGGTTTATAAAGGGACCTATTTCGCCAGTTGACGAGGAGATATTCTTCGATATTCTTCTCCAAGCTCAGACTTTTGGACCAGGACCGCACCAATACAAAAGTCACTAGTACGCAGTGCAAATAAAATTTCTTGGTGAAGTCCGGATTATGCAGGACTGGGGTGGTTGTTAGAGCCAATTTTAGACGATCAAAGGCTTATTGAACTGAATCTGTCCATTTGAATTTATGTTTCGTCGAAAGCAATTCAGTAATTGGGAAGGTGAGGTCAGAAAAATTTGGTATAAAACGTCTATACCATCCCGCTAACCCAAGAAAGCCTCGTGCTTGTCTCAGGGTTTTCGGAGTAGGCCAAGATCTAACAGAATCTACCTTTTCCGGGTCTGTGGAAATCCCGCCATGTCCTATCACATATTCGAGATATTTTACTTTTCGTACACAGAATTTACTCTTCTTTATATTAAGAGTCAGATTTGCTCGACGAAATTGTTCCGCTATTATAGCTAGAACTTTGATATGAGCCTCAAATGAGTCGGAAACTATTTCTAGGTCATCAAAATATCCAAAAACGCAATGTTTAAGGTCGGGTGGTATCAGTTCGTCCATCAGCCTACACATGGTCTGTGGCGCATTGCACAATCCAAAAGGCATTGACACAAACTGGTACAATGGCCGACAAGGAATAGAAAATGCAGTGAATGCTTTTGACTCTTCTGTTAATGCAATTTGCCAATATGCATCCTTCAAGTCAATTTTTGATATTAAGTTGGCTTTTTGGAAGGCGAGCGAAAATACCATCGAGGCTTGGAAAAGGATATGCATCCTTTTTCGTTACCTCATTGATTTTTTGTACATCCAAACACTCACGCACTTTCCCTGGTTTAACCACAATTCGCATTGGAGAACTCCAAGGACTGTTGGATTTTCCAATAACCCCTAATGCGAGCATTCGGTCAATTTCCTGATATAGTTAAATTTCTACTGCTGGAGAAACAGGATAGAACCTTTGTTTTACTGCCCTAGCTCCACCTATATAGATTTCGTGTTTTATGAAAAGTGTTTTCCCAGACCTTGCCTTTTTAAAATTTGGGAAAAGAGATACCACGGAATCTAACTCGCATTGCTGATAAACTGTCAGCGGATATTTTTCGACCACTTCTCCACGTTCTTGGCACTCTTCTACCGATGGTTCAACTGACTTATGGATGTAATATTCTCGTAAAGGATTCGGTGGCGTATATCCATACGAAGATTACGAATCAAAATACGGGGTAGACGATTCTTTTCCAATGGTTGGGCGAGACGTGCTCCGATTGACATAACGTTTTCGTAAAAATCATCAAAACTTTCTCCCAATAATTGTTTTCTAGCTCTCATATCTTCTATTTCCTCATCTAAACGATAATCTGGGAATTGATGCTATAGGCTGCAAAAGCTTAGCCACTCAATCACACAAACATCTTTCCTGTATTGCCAATACCATTCTCTGTCTCTGCCAACCAATAAGAGCTACAAATTCTTGCAAACAGGCTCATAATCGTTGCTTAGACCATCGAAAGTAAAAGCTCGCACTCGATGTAAAAACTCTTCTACAGAAATGCCCTTAGGTGATCCGTCAAACTTTAAATTCCAACTTTGGATCAAATGTGCAATTTTATCGGGAATTAATTTGCAAGTTCCCTGATAAGGAAGTATGCGGGGTGCCGCAGAACGTGTGTTGCTACTAGGTTCAATCTGTGTTTCTCTGGGGTCATTCGAACTGAAAGGACAATTCTGCCATTTTACGCTCTACAAATCCCTCCAGTTTCTCAAAAATCAAGTAATAATCTATTCCTGCCGTTTGATTTACCATTGCTTGAGAGGGACCAAGATTCCAATCCGAAGAAGCTGGGGTTCGCTGAGTTGGTCCTTGGACAAATGCTTAAGTAACCCTGTTCTGATTTTTAACATGATTTGACTTTCCCCCTGTATTTGGCTGACGCCCTTGTTGCTGCTGACCAAGATTACGGGTATTATGGATCTTAGGAGTAGCGCCTGTTTTAACGCGCCTAGATTGTTCACCCGAACCCACTTGAATTGTCTTAATGTTCATTGCTGTTAATGATTTTGTGCATGTTGGATACTCATTTGCCTCTGCCATGTACGCCTGTATGCAATGAAGGTGAAAAATATGGTAACATCCCGTTATAACACCTTTCTCTGTCTTACTAATGCCCTTTCCACAGATTTTACATTCAGCTTGAATGGTTCTGGTTGCACCTTCATTTGCTGCTGCCAGCGAAATGCGTGCGGTGCGGTTATAATGACAGGTTTATCAAATAATTTATTAAATTAAATTCACGATTTGAGGTAGTTTTGTTTTTATTTTTTCAATTCAATAATCATAATATTTTGTTTCCCGTTAGTAAGTGAAAACACAGGGCAACAAAATGACCACTTTGTGAGGTCTGGCCTTCTCGATGCAAAATTCTGTTCCTGTTCTGCGCCCTGATTCCAAAAGTGGTCTCGGTTTTTTTCCATCAGCTCTTGTTTGCGAGAAATCGCGGAAAAACCATTTTGCTGTTTTTTTAGCTTATGGAAAATTATGGGGGTCACACCAAGCACAAATTTGTAGGTTTATAAGTACTACATACATCAATGCAGCCATAAAAAATCAAGCGAGCCGAATCAGCAAACCCGAATGTGACTAAATTGGACCTTGAAGATAATTTTTTCTCAATTTATAGCAAATTTTTCAAAATAAACCGTCATCTATAACCTAGTGCTTAAATCGTAAAATTAAAACAACTATTTTAGCATATAGCCTAACATATCCGCTATTTTTACGAATTTTGTTGCACTTTTATCAGCATGTTGGACTAAGCTACAGCCGTTTTTTCATAAAAAAGTGAATAAATTTTATGGCAGGACTACTTGATTAATTCACAAAATGTGTATAGGAAATATGAAAAGGCTACTCGATTTAGCATAGTTCTTACATTAATAGCCAAACAAATGTACAATAACATTCCGGCAGTACTAGATTTAAAAAAAAGTGGTGACATACTGTTAGGTGGACCACAAAAAAACGATTATTGAATCAAATTAACCCAAAAAAATTTCAACTTTGGGGAAAATTTTTTTTTAATCTAGTACTGCCGGAATGTTATTTTACATTTGTTTGACTATCATTGTAAGAGCTATGTTGAATCGAGTAGCCTTTCTATATTTCCTATACACATTATAATCAGTAAAACATCAAATTTCAAACACAAAGTAAGTTTAAATCTTCCCAAATCTTAAAAAAAATAGATAGAATTAGTAATACTGCTCAGCCACGTCTTATCTGAATTAAGTGTATAATGATCGATTTAACTCAACTCATGATATTAAAATTAATTCTGACAGATATGTTTAGGCTTGATATCCGAAGAGAAATTAGTCTGTTCTGGTTCTCTTCCCGAATACATTTACGCTCACTGCCTTTAAAATGTGCATTGCTTTTCTTTTGTACGTTGCAATTCGGACTGTCTGCCAAATCTCGAAATCAATTGATTGCGCTACACCTTTTCCCTGTAGCCTTTACTGTAGTCGTTTAGACTATAGAAAAAACGAGAGCGTAAGTTGAAGTCGGCCCTGCTCGACTTCGATATACCCGTTACTCAGGTTAAGGTTGCCCAAATTGTGGGAGATATGAGGAATTTTTCATATTGCGGGGGCGGTAACTCTTCAATCGTTCATCTGATCGAAAAATGATGTATGGCGGATCGATAGGTAATGATGATTAAAATATATGTCTAGAAGGTTCGAACAATCAATTTTCAAAATTGTGGGAGATATGAGTTTTTTTCATATTGCGGGGGCGGGAGGGGGCGTGGCAAAAATTTGAAACAAACTTGATCTGCGTGCAGAAGATACAAGTCTACACTGAAAAAATGGTAGCTCTAGCTCTTATAGTTCCTGAGATCTAGGTGTTCATACAGACAGACAGACAGACGGACAGACGGACAGACAGACAGACGGACAGACGGACAGACGGACAGACGGACAGACGGACAGACGGACATGTCTATATCGACTCGGCTATTGATGCTGATCAAGAATATATATACTTTATGGGGTCGGAGATGCTTCCTTCTGCCTGTTACATACATTTGCACGAACTTAGTATACCCTTTTTACTCTACGAGTAACGGGTATAAAAATAACGAAACTAGTCATGGGTTTACGCAGGGTTGGAGACTGTTTGATACGAAGGCTTAAGCCAATGTTCAACTTCAAGTCGCTTACCTCACTTAAACCTATAACAATAGAGACAAGTCCAAATGACACATTTGACGTTAAATTAATGCTGTGTCAGAAATTTCGTTAATAATCACAAAATACTGCTTCATAGCTTTACTCGCCAGAGGAAATCATTTATAGAAAAGAATAAAAAAAAATAAATAAATGGCTAACCTCGGCTACGCCGATGTTTTAAATACCCTTGAAGTTTTTTAAAGGCGCTACCATTGATAACAAAAAAGTTTTTCTCATTAAAACTAGTTTTTCGTTCCTATGGCAGCTATATGCTATAGTCATCCGATTTCGATCAATTTTTCCAGAATTGTGTGGAAGTATATGGAACTAATATATACCACGATTGGTGATGCTACGATGGAAAACAAAAAAGTTTTTCTCACTAAAACTAGTTTTTGAACCGACCGTTTATATGGCAGCTATATGCTTTAGTCATCCGATTTTGATAAATTTTTTTAGAATTGTGTAGAATTATATAAAATTAATATATACCACGTTTGGTGACACTACAATGGAAAACAAAAAAGTTTTTCCCACTAGAACTAGTTTTTGGACCACGCGTTTATATGGCAGCTATATGCTATAGTCATCCGATTTTGATAAATTTTTCCCAAATTGTGTGGAATCATATAAAACTAATATATACCACGATTAGTGACGCTACAATGGAAAACAAAAAAGTTTTTCTCATTAGAACTAGTTTTTGGACCGATCGTTCCTATGGCAGCTATATGATATAGTCATCCAATCCGGCCGATTCCGACAAAAGTGCGGCATATTTGTATTTAAAGACTTTTTGCAAAGTTTGGTCAAGATAGCTTTAAAACTGAGGGAGGAGATAGCATAGAAACAGACGGACAGACGGACAAACGGAAATGAACTCAGCTCGTCATGCTGATCAAGAATATATATACATTATTTGGTCGAAAATGCTTCCTTCACTGCGTTACAAACATCGTGACAATTTTAGTATACCCTCTGCAAGGGTATAAAAATAGAAATTTAATATGTGTGTAAAGAAAGCATCAAAAGAAAGCAGATGACGCTAACCCAGCTGATCTAGTTAAACCACTGAGCCAGCCCCACGTTGGGCCCCAAAATATGTAACAAACAATTGTCCAGAACGAGTCCTAGATACCATTGCCTTAGGAGTAGTTAGTTAAAACCTAAACTACATATTAAATTTGATGTTTCCCCTGCCATTAAGTATAGAATAGATGGTATAGTACCACAATGGGGTAAATAGATTCAGAAGTTGGGATCGTCGCTTACTTTGGAAAGGAGCTACAAAGATGTTGAAGTAGCTCTGCCTCTCTACCCACCCTACCCTTGCGTTTTTTGGGGCACATAGGAAATCGAAAACACTCAAATTTGATTATGTTTTACCTCTCACATTACTTTCGGGAAACAAATGATCACTTAACCACAATGTGTACCAAAACGCTAGGCATGGCGGAGTTGTTCGAAACTGAAAGAAAATAGTTTCAATTATAACAACAAAAATTATCCCCGTTTTTTTCCATTTATGCAGACAAACATATTGGTCATTGCGTTAGTAGTCGGGAGAGAATCTCTTGTACTAACACAAGAAATGACCATGCGGTACACAATGGGTACACTGGGCAATTGTTTGCCTTATGACTGTTTTGCACGTTGCTGGTTTTGGGCTCCCCAACCAGTTATGGCAATTCTGTCATGAGGAGGCAGTTGCTGATCAGTAGTTCGACAGGCAGAAAACCACTCATGAGGAAGAGTGGAATCTTCCGAAACAGCTGTATGGTTATCCAAGCTTCCTTTGTGTATTGTGTGTGTACTAGAGACCTGCACGAGTAAGTAAAATAGTAATCGAGTTATACTCGCCAAGTATGATTACAGACGAGTATGATTACCTAGCTGTCAAATTGGCACCGTGGCACCGTAGCATCGTAGGAACCGCACCGTTTTAATCACACTGTGTACAGTAATATTTAAACTTTAAAATAATTTTAAAACATATGGCTTCCATTAACAAATGCATAATTAACATTGCCATTAAATAATTTTTTTAAACAATAATTTTAAATAGCAAAATTTTCCTTAGCAAAATAAAATAAAAGTTTTAATTAACTCTTACGACATGTTTAAGTCTCATACGCAAGTCCCAAATTCAGTGCAGGCATTTCTCACAGTGCACTCGATTCGAGCAAGAAAAAAAAATAAAACAAATCGCGAAAACATATGCGAAAAATAAAACCAAAGCAATATTTTAGATACTCGCTTAAGTTGACAAGTAACGGTGCATAGTTGGTTCTACTTTGTTTGTTTGCATCTTTTGTATTTCATGTTCTTGAAATCACCGTTAAAAATTATTGAAGATCATAGGTCCTGCTGTTAGTCTCCCATGTGCATTGGCTTCAAAATCGAGCTAGCTTGTGGCTTAGGTTAACTACACTATGCGACACAGCTTGTACACAGCTCACTTTCAGCTATTCTTAAATAATTTTACGAATTTAATTGCGAGGATGATTTAAATTTCCATGTTCATTTGTTTTGTAATAGAATTGTTGAAAATAAAAATATAATTGGCTATAGAGCACTCACCCTTTTACACTCCGATGAAGGCCTCCATCCCGATGTTTGGTTAGCTAGTGTTGTAGTACTCACAATAGTTGTTTGGTGTTAATGTGTTAGTATAAGTATATGCTTTTTAACCAACGTTTTTATTTAAGCGATTTTACTCGGATATTGATATTTTCAACAGCATGGAAATTCACATGAAATTCACTACGATCGTTTGGACATTAATTGATTTTAACGATTTATGCCATTTAATGGACGTGATGTACTGCCGATGTACGCTACTTGAGATTTCAGATTTTATTACATGTGTTTTCTTTTTGCTTGTTTCGTTTACACTTTTAGAAATGCACTTCCCACCTTGTTTGTGTTTTGCTTAAGTCACTTATGTCGTTTTATACATACTGGAGTGTATGTGTCTAGTAAGCTACATATGCCATATGATCAACTAGTTAACAACTCTTCTTTGCATAAACTTATATTGGATATAAAAGAAAACTTGATTTGAATTATATAAAAAGGCTCAGCCGTGCTATTAGCGAACACTTTTGGGGTTGATTTTCTTTGTTGGTATAGTGGTTGAACCCACTTTCACATTCACTTCACTACTGGATGGATTGATTTTGGTTTAAGGAGTGATCTAGCAGCTAGGTTCGTTGAATTTGTTCTCGTTGACACCAAACCGAGACTAACGCTGCCAACGTCAGTGCTCCGCTAAGTCTGGGATCTTTTTTTAATTTTTCTTAGCTTTTTCTCTCTCGGGTGTTTGGATGACAGAAACTGAGGCGAAGGGGAGTCAGGTTGATCTTTTGATGTGTCATCCAATTGAATGATGAACCATAACCTCACCCCGACTGCAACACGACCTTTTGATGGATAGAATTTGAATTAACAAACTGAATTGCTTTCAGAGATCAGTGTTTAACTAACTTGGCTCATTTATTAACCAAAAATTTGTTTTATTGGATATTTTTCCGATTTGAGAAAAGCCTTTTGTGTGTATGGATCTTTGGAAATAAAAATTAGGGTTATTTTTGCGCAAAGAGCAGAAAATTCTTTTGCACCTTTTGGAGAAAAGCTTTAAAGAAAAATTATCAGATTATCTTACAAGACAAAATAGTTGAAAAAAAAAAAATAAATATATATCATAATAATAATTAAATAATATCTAATTAATAATTTATAAATTTAACATATTAAGAATGCATATTTTGTATAGCTAGTAAGTTAGGGTATACTTAGCTCATACAAAAAATGTTATACTCCCGTGACCAATGCTAATCTAATAGACTCTGTCTAATTAACACAGCTGGAATGATGCTGACTGATGGCTAGTACCAAAAGTAAAAATTTAAATTTATCTTCACGCCAGGATCCTCTTGTGGTCTGGTCAGCGGTCAAATCGGAAAAGAAAAATGACCGGAAACTCGTGCAGGTTAACCAATCGAATTCACTGCGTTTAGACTTTGACAGTAATCTGACTACTCATCAAATGCACCTCTAATGATGGTTGGTGTCTAGGCTAAAGATCCCCGCCTACGTTTGAAATTTTTAAAAAATGAATATAGGTTTATTACACTTATTGACCTTCCATCGTTGGCTAACCGTAGACAGTCCTAGGCGTTTTTTCTTCATAAGTTAATTACACCGTGTGACAGTAAAAAAAATATACTTTTGAAATGATCTATCGTGCGCTGTAGAGGAGGTCGAGTATAGCATTTCCTCATTCTTGGTTTGTTCAATACACTGTTGGACATCGTAGGCGAAACATATCTCCAAATGGCCTTTGTGTGGCCCCCACCCGGGACCAGCCGGAACTACTTACCTATCTACCCTTGTGGGGTAACGGTATATGGAGAATGGCAATATTGGTCCAGAAATCGTGAAGCATAAACGTGAATATATATAAATATTTTTTTTATACACTTGAAAAGTGTATATTAATTTTGCCCAGAAGTTTGTAACGCATAGAAATATTCATTTCCGACCCCATAGACTATATATATTCTTGATCAGGACGACAAGCCGAGTTCATTTCCGTCTGTCCGTCCGTCCGTCTGTCCGTCTGTCTGTTTCTACGCGAACTAGTCTCTCAGTTTTAAAGCTATCGAGCTGAAATTTTGCACATAGTCTTCTTTTTACTGCACGCAACTAATATGTCGGAACCGGCCGGATCGGATGACTATATCATATAGCTGCCATAGGAACGATCGGTCGGAAAATATGTTTTAGTGAGAAAAACTTTTTTGTTTTCCATCGTAGCGGCACTTATCTTGGTATATGTTAGTTTTATATGTATCCACATAATTCTGGAAAAATTTATCAAAATCGGATGACTATATCATATAGCTGCCATAGGAATGATCGGTCTAAGAACTAGTTCTAGTTAGAAAAACTTTTTGTTTTCCATCGTAGCTTCACCAATCATGGTTTGTATTAGTTTTATATGCTTCCGCGTAATTCTGGAAAAATTTATCAAAATCGGAAGACTATAGCATATAGCTGCCATATAAACGGTCGGTCTAAAAACTAGTTCTAGTGAGGAAAACTTTTTTGTTTTCTATCGTAACGTCCTTAATCTTGGTATATATTAGTTTTATATGCTTTTACGCAATTTGGAGAAAATTTATCAAAATCGGATGACTATAGCATATAGCTGCCATAGGACCGATCGGTCGGAAAATGTGGTTTACTAAGAAAATTTTTTTTATGGTATCAAATCTTTCTTATCAATGATTTAAAATTTTTTAAATATTTGATATCTATATCCTTTATATATTTTACCGGTTAAATCAGTTGGAGTAAACGTTTTCAAGTGTATTAAAACTTCGGCACAGTCGAAGTTAGCTTTGCCTTCTCGTTGTATTTGAGAAATATAATTTAAATTTCCCGCCATAAACATAGTATACTTTACTTGTACTAATATTAAAGCACACACTAAAATGTAAGCACACTAAAAATAAAGCAATATACTGACACTCAACTATGTTAAACGAGAGCGCAAGTTGAAGTCGGCCCTGCTCGACTTCGATATACCCGTTACTCAGGGTAAGGTTGCCCAAATTGTGGGAGATATGAGGAATTTTTCAAATTGCGGGGGCGTGAACTTTTCTATCGTTCATCTGATCAAGAAATGATGTATGACGGATCGGTAGGTAATGATGATTAAAATATATGTCTAGAAGGTTTTAACAATGTATTTTAAAAATTGTGGGAGATATGAGGTATTTTTCAAATTGCGGGGGCGGCAACTCTTCTATCGCTCGTCTGATCGGAAAATGATGTATGGCAGATCGATAGGTAATGATGATTAAAATATATGTCTAGAAGGTTCGAACAATCTATTTTCAAAATTGTGGGAGATATGAGGAATTTTTCAAATTGCGGGGGCGGGAACTTTTCTATCGTTCATCTGATCGAATAATGATGTATGGCGGATCGATAGGTAATGATGATTAAAATATATGTCTAGAAGGTTCAAACAATCTATTTTCAAAATTGTGGGAGATATGAGGTTTTTTCATATTGCGGGGGCGGGAGGGGGCGTGGCAAAATTTTGAAACAAACTTGATCTGCGTGCAAAAGATACAAGTCTACACTGAAAAAATGGTAGCTCTAGATCTTATAGTTCCTGAGATCTAGGTGTTCATACAGACGGACAGACAGACGGACAGACGGACATGTCTATATCGACTCGGCTATTGATGCTGATCAAGAATATATATACTTTATGGGGTCGGTGATGCTTCCTTCTGCCTGTTACATACATTTGCACGAACTTAGTATACCCTTTTGACTCTACGAGTAACGGGTATAAAAATTTAAAACAGACGAGGTGTGCTCTTAAATCTGCGAATAGCATCGTCAAATGGTAACCAAATTTATTGGGACCACCTGTGTTTAACGTAGAATTGAATGGACTTTTATCATAAAGCTTAAGAAAAAATCGCTTAGAAAAAAATAGTTAAACCAATGGTCGGTAAAGTTGAAATTTCATAAAAAAGGGTGAAATTTCCATATCTGTAACCCGCATTTCTCAGCCATCGCGTTGAATCTATATAACCACTGTTTACAATATATTAAATTCATTCCGTTGCTATCAGAATATTCAAGGTTTGAAACAATCGGACGGTCAATGCGCGAATTATTTCGACTTAATGGAGTAAAAAAGGCAAACAGCGATTTTTGGGCCATAACTTCAGATTTTGGGGGTGTATTAAACAAACCAAGTATGAGGAAATGCTATACTCGACCAGCCCCACAGTCTGCACTGGGTCTCGTAAAAAGTATATTCAAAATTTTTTGATTTGTAACACTGTGTTATCGGTGAGTTATAAGTTATATCGGTATAAGTTATATCCGCGGTCGCCTTAACTTCTCTGTTCCTTCTAGACCAACTAGAAATTATTTGCCTTTAATCTTGCCTAGATGCACAACCGACTATGCACAGCACAACCGTTTTTGGGGTTTATGTCAAAATTATAATGATTTGTATCACCTGCTCTTAACAGAACTCTCTCTCTTTTCTATAAAGTTATCTCTTTTTACTCATCTCCGGCAAAGTTTTATTAGCTGGACCGGCTAATAAAGATTCCCACACCGGGTCAGAGATTTTCCGGATGATTTAATTCATCCTTAATTTAGCTTATATTTATTTTATTTTTTTTTTATATTTAATTTAATATAATTTTTTTCATTTTTAATTCTTTTCATTTTAAATTTTATTTTCATTATTGTTTTATTTTATATTATTTTTGTTTATTTTATAATATTGTTTCTTTGTTGTTTGTATTTTTTTTTCTCTCTTTTTCGAGTTCTATACTATTTAAATTTGCGTTAGGTCTAGTAACGTCTCTGGCTTTAATTGGCTGTGAATTGGGGCATAGCTGGCCGGACGGGCAAATAAAATTCCCCCTTGTGTCGGAGTCGTTATTAGTCGTTTTGTAATTTTGTTAGATTTTCTTTGTTAGGCTTTCTAAGTTCATTAAGCCTTTTTATAATGTATTCAGTTTTTCTTTTTTGATTGACAGCCACCATTTGTCGATTTTTTTTCAACAAATAAACAAATAAATAAACAAATAAACAAACTTATACCGGCAGTGTTACTTTCTTGACGCTTCTGGATCATAGTAAAGCATTTGATACAGTAAATCACGATATTCTCTGCATGAAGCTTGAAAACCTCTTTAATTTTTCTATCACTGCAGAAAATTTTCTAAATTCGTATCTAACTGGTAGACTTCAGGCAGTCGTCTCTGGATCGTGTATGTCCGGCTTTAATCTTTTGTTGCGTGAAAAATTCCTCATATCTCCCACAATTTGGGCAACCTTACCCTGAGTAACGGGTATATCGAAGTCGAGCAGGGCCGACTTCAACTTACGCTCTCGTTGTATATGTAAATGATTTACCAAATGATTTGTCCAACTGTGAAGTACATATGTATGCCGATAATGTTCAGTTATACGTTAGTTGACCGATAGTGCAGATTGTTGATTGTATTCGTATTTGTAATGCTGTTCTCTTTATGGTTGGTACATGGGCAAAAGAGAACGGGTTAGCCCTTCAAAATCCATAAGTATAGTTATATATAAAAAAAAACCGGTGAATACAAGTCAACTGCCAGAACTCTTCATAACGATACTCCCATACAATACGTGGAACATGCAATTAATCTTGGATTTCCTTTTAGAAATAACACTAGTTTACAAAAATAAATAAAAACGAGAGCGTAAGTTGAAGTCGGCCCTGCTCGACTTCGATATACCCGTTACTCAGGGTAAGGTTTATTTAAGAATATTTTATTAGTTCACAACATGCCCAAATTGTGGGAGATATGAGGTTTTTTCCAAATTGCGGGGGTGGCAACTCTACTATAGCTCATCTGATCGGGAAATGATGTATGGCGGATCCATAAGTAATGATGATTTCAATAAATGTCTAGGAGGTTCGAACAATCTATTTTCAAAATTGTGCGAGATATGAGGTATTTTCCAAATTGCGGGGGTGGCAACTTTACTATCGTACATCTGATCGGGAATTGATGTATGGCGGATTGATAAGTAATGATGATTAAAATATATGTCTAGCAGGTTCGAACAATCTATTTTCAAAATTGTGGGAGATATGAGATTTCTTCAAATTGCGGGGGCGGCAACTTTTCTATCGTTCATCTGATCGAAAAATTATGTATGGCGGATCGATAGGTAATGATGATTTAAATATATGTCTAGAAGGTTTGAACAATCTATTTTCAAAACTGTGGGAGATATGAGGTTTTTTCATATTGCGGGGGCGGGAGAGGGCGTGGCAAAAATTTAAAACAAACTTGATCTGCGTGCAGAAGATACAAGTCTACACTGAATATATGGTAGCTCTAGCTCTTATAGTTCCTGAGATCTAGGTGTTCATACAGACGGACAGACAGACGGACAGACAGACAGACAGACAGACAGACAGACAGACAGACAGACAGACGGACAGACGGACATGTCTATATCGTCTCGGCTATTGATGCTGATCAAGAATATATATACTTTATGGGGTCGGAAATGCTTCCTTCTGCCTGTTACATACATTTGCACGAACTTAGTATACCCTTTTTACTCTACGAGTAACGGGTATCTCAGAGCTAGAGCTACCATTTTTTCAGTGTAGACTTGAATTGTCTGCACGCAGATCAAGTTTGTTTCAAATTTTTGCCCCTCCCCCTCCCCTGAAAAAAACCTCATATCTCCCACAATTTTAAAAATAGAGTGTTCGGACCTTTTAGACATATATTCTAATCATCATTACCTATTGATCCGCCATACATCATTTTCCGATCAGTCGAACGATAGTACACACAAAAAAAAAAAAATTGTAAAAATCACATTTTTCAACTTTGGCTAAAAAGTATTGTAATTAATCATTTTTCTTTTTGATTTTACCAATCTACACGTAAAAACGACATTTCAATCAACTGCGTAATTGTTTGATTTTAAAGAGCAAACACTTTTTTCGATATGCTAAAAATAGAACAGAAACAAAACGAGAAGGCAAAGCTAACTTCGACTGTGCCGAAGTTTTAATACACTTGAAAACGTTTACTCCAACTGATTTAACCGGTAAAATATATAAAGGATATAGATATCAAATATTTAAAAAATTTTAAATCATTGATAAGAAAGATTTGATACCATAAAAAAAATTTTCTTAGTAAACCACATTTTCCGACCGATCGGTCCTATGGCAGCTATATGCTATAGTCATCCGATTTTGATAAATTTTCTCCAAATAGCGTAAAAGCATATAAAACTAATATATACCAAGATTAAGGACGTTACGATAGAAAACAAAAAAGTTTTCCTCACTAGAACTAGTTTTTAGACCGACCGTTTATATGGCAGCTATATGCTATAGTCTTCCGATTTTGATAAATTTTTCCAGAATTACGCGGAAGCATATAAAACTAATACAAACCATGATTGGTGAAGCTACGATGGAAAACAAAAAGTTTTTCTAACTAGAACTAGTTCTTAGACCGATCATTCCTATGGCAGCTATATGATATAGTCATCCGATTTTGATAAATTTTTCCAGAATTATGTGGATACATATAAAACTAACATATACCAAGATAAGTGCCGCTACGATGGAAAACAAAAAAGTTTTTCTCACTAAAACATATTTTCCGACCGATCGTTCCTATGGCAGCTATATGATATAGTCATCCGATCCGGCCGGTTCCGACATATTAGTTGCGTGCAGTAAAAAGAAGACTATGTGCAAAATTTCAGCTCGATAGCTTTAAAACTGAGAGACTAGTTCGCGTAGCAACAGACAGACGGACAGACGGACAGACGGACGGACGGACAGACGGAAATGAACTCGGCTTGTCGTCCTGATCAAGAATATATATAGTTTATGGGGTCGGAAATGAATATTTCTATGCGTTACAAACTTCTGGGCAAAATTAATATACACTTTTCAAGTGTATAAAAACCCTGGTCGGCTACCACCACCAGCTTAACATGAGCTCTGCGCTCAATTCCTTCGCGTGCGTGCAGTAGCCGAATGCGTTGAGGTGCAGGCGTTTGTCTTTCAGTGTGTGTGTCCCAGAGGTCGTGTGTTCAAGTCCCAGACAAGGTAAAGATTTAATAATATTATAAAAAATAAACAAATTTCAGAAACAAACGAATTCAAGTTCAGCATCGGGGAAGACCGACTTTGTTTGTAAAGGTTGGTTGGTGGTGTTGTGGTGTGTGTGTGCGTGCAAAACACACAAACCACTAGAGAAAACTGTTTCACAACATTTTTATTTTTTTATATTTTCTAAAGTAAAACACTTTAAAATCAAAATAGAAACAATTTTGAAAATCAAAAGTGGAAGACATTTATTTTTGAAATGAAAAATTATTGGGTGAAAAACAAAATGGAAAATTGGCGGATTTACCAATGAAAAATGTCGAATTTACCAACGTTTTTTTTTGTGTGTAGAGTTGCCGCCCCCGCAATTTGAAAAATACCTCATATCTCCTACAATTTTGAAAATACATTGTTAAAACCTTCTAGACATATATTTTAATCATCATTACCTACCGATTCGCCATACATCATTTTCTGATCAGATGAACGATAGAAAAATCCCGCCCCCGCAATTTGAAAAATACCTCAAATCTCCCACATTTTTGAAAATGGATTGTTCGAACCTTCCAGACATATATTTAAATCATCATTACCTATCGATCCGCCATACATCATTTTCCGATCAGATGAGTTATAGTAGAGTTGCCTCCCCCGCAATTTGTAAAAAAAACTCATATATCCCACAATTTTGAAGATAGATTGTTCGAACCTTCCAGACATATATTTAAATCATCATTACCTATCGATCCGCCATACATCATTTTCCGATCAGATGAGTTATAGTAGAGTTGCCTCCCCCGCAATTTGTAAAAAAAACTCATATCTTCGCAATTTGTGATCTAATAAAATATTCTTAAAAAACCCTTACACTAAGTAACGGGTATATCGAAGTCGAGCAAGGCCGACTTCAACTTACGCTCTCGTTTTTCTTAAAAACGTAAAAAAATGTTTTTCCTAAAATCTGTAAAAGGTTGAAACTGATAAAAAATAAATTGTTTTTTTCTTTTGTTCTTACGAG
This sequence comes from Lordiphosa mommai, assembly GCA_018904225.1. Lineage (NCBI taxonomy): Eukaryota > Metazoa > Arthropoda > Insecta > Diptera > Drosophilidae > Lordiphosa > Lordiphosa mommai. The sequence continues at coordinate 1,363,600 of JAEIFT010000002.1, read as the reverse complement.
TAACGCTTCTACGAAGAAAATAAGGTATTGATAAAGCATATATATCGATAAATAAAGGAGTTGTGAGCAATTGAGTACACGTACTAACAGTCAAATTTCCGTGTTTTATGTATTTATTAGAAAATATTTTTATTATACACTTGAAAAGTGTATATTAATTTTGCCCAGAAGTTTGTAACGCATAGAAATATTCATTTCCAACCCCATAAACTATATATATTCTTGATCAGGACGACGAGCTGAGTTAATTTCCGCTTGTCCGTCCGTCCGTCTGTCCGTCTGTCCGTCTGTCTGTCTGTCTGTCTGTCTGTCTGTCTGTCTGTCTGTCCGTCTGTCTGTCTGTTTCTACGCAAACAAGTCTCTCAGTTTTAAAGCTATCGTCTTCTTTTTACTGCACGCAACTAATATGTCGGAACCGGCCGGATCGGATGACTATATCTTATAGCTGCCATAGGAACGATCGGTCGAAAAATAAGTCTTAGTGAGTTAAACTTTTTTATTTTCCATCGTAGCGTCACCAATCGTAGTATATATTAGTTTTATATGTTTCCACACAATTCGGAAAAAATTTATCAAAATCGGATGACTATAGCATATAGCTGCCATATAAACGGTCGGACAAAAAACTACTTCTAGTGACAAAAACTTTTTTGTTTTCCATCGTAGCATCTTCAATCTTGGTATATATTAGTTTTATATGCTTTCACATAATTTTGAAAAAATTTATCAAAATCGGATGACTATAGCATATAGCTGCCATATAAACGGTCGGTCAAAAAACTACTTCTAGTGACAAAAACTTTTTTGTTTTCCATCGTAGCGTCTCCAATCTTGGTATATATTAGTTTTATATGCTTTCACATAATTTTGAAAAAATTTATCAAAATCGGGTGACTATAGCATATAGCTGCCATATAAACGGTCGGTCAAAAAACTACTTCTAGTGAGAAAAACTTTTTTGTTTTCCATCGTAGCGTCTCCAATCTTGGTATATATTAGTTTTATATGCTTTCACATAATTTTGAAAAAATTTATCAAAATCGGGTGACTATAGCATATAGCTGCCATATAAACGGTCGGTCAAAAAACTACTTCTAGTGAGAAAAACTTTTTTGTTTTCTATCGTAGCGTCTCCAATCTTGATATATATCAGTTTTATATTTTTTTACATAAGTTCGAAAAAATGTATCAAAATCGGATGACTATAGCATATAGCTGCCATTAAACGGATCGGTCGGAAAATGTGTTTTACTAAGAAAAGTTTTTTTTATGGTATCAAATTTTTATTATTAAATATTAAAAAGTTTAAAATATTTGATATCTATATTCTATATATTTTTTACCGGTTAAATCAGTTGGAGTAAACTTTTTCAAGTGTATTTAAACTTCGGCACAGTCGAAGTTAGCTTTGCCTTCTCGTTTTTTCTTTGTTTTTGGCCTTGCTCTTAATTTTTTCTGTGATTTGGCTTCTATTAAAACTCGTACATTGAGCAAATAGCAAAGTAAAAAATTTTTTTTTAATAAACACGTAAAATAGTCTAATTTCACTCTTAGCACTTTTACAAAATTGCTCACAACTTCGCTATTTATTCACAGATTTTCGACATCAATACCTTATTTTCTTAGTAAAAGTACAATTCGTGAGTGTAAAAGAAAAAACAATTTTTTGATTTTAATTTTCAACCATTTACAGATTTTAAAAAAATTAAATTTTTTTACGTTTTTGAGAAAAAAAATATTTTTTTTTCGAAATATTTCTCCCACAAGATTTTCAACATTAGCCTTAAGTCCTGGATTAATCTTCGAACTTTAATTTTTTTGCACAAAATAATAAAGGAACCTTCATACTTATTTCAAAAACTAAAACCCACTACTTTGATTGTTCAAGAATGCGATTGTTACTCTCAGAGAGGCAGCTCTTTTTCAATGCAATTCGTCTGTGGAATGACCTACCTCATAAAATTCATCTGCCAAATTTTGAATAAATTTTCTTATACCAAATAAAATAGATTTATGCAGTACATATTAATTACATAAAATACACAATTAAAGGAATAAAATATTACTTTGTAAACCAATTTTTGTGATGTAAAATTTTATATATTTGTATAATTTATAAATTATTTTATTTTTCTTTTTCTTTCACTTATTATTTTTATTGTTTATAGCCTAATGTTTAATGTAATAATATAAGTTAAGTTCTTCTCTAGAGTATATGTCACAACATTGTTTTTTAACCCGTTGTGACTAGCGTATTAATTATAAGTCATCTTTATGTTCTTGTAGCGCTGGGATAGTTAAATATAAAATTACTTTCAAAAAGGCGTTGGCTCAGTGGATTGGTTTTTTGATATTGTAGCGAAATTTGGTCAACTCCAGCCAATAGGTTAGGTGAGATCCAGAGGTTTTTCTTCGCTTCACGTGTGTCTTCGTCAAGTGTCTTATTAGATCTGCTTAAAAACTAGAGCTGAGTTTTAAGTTAAAGAAAAAAGAGTACAAGATCGCTATGTGAAAAGTACTCGAATCGTTACATTTCCCTTAGCACTGAAAGCGGACTGTTGACCCGGAGGACTAGTTCGCGGAGTAGGAACCGAGGTTCGCTACATTACCCCCTTCTGAGACTCGAGACTCCTGGCCGAGTAGGGTGGGCGCAGATCCTTGATAAGGGGAGAGGTTGTTCACATAAGTCCAGTGGGCAAGCGCAGTTTGCGGACCGGGGCCTTGGTGAGGGACGTATAACGCCTCGTGACCTTAAAGCAGCAATAAATCGCTCAAGCGCAGCCTTCCGTTATAGTGTCAGCCGTCGAGGAGGCTTGATGGGATGCGCTTGACCAGTATCGAAATGGTGATGGGTTACGCTATCACGCTCGGTGTCGTCTTTGTACTGGGCGAGCTCCGGTTCGTCCCCGCAAAGCAGATGTATCAACTTAGCTGCTTGGGTGACAAAATGTTTTGTTCGACTGGTTCCTGTGCCTCACAGTCAACATGAATGTGAGTGTCGCTATATGGCGGTATGCTGGTGGAGTCCGTAGTATACAGGAGGTTGGGTTCCTTTGAAATGGGAACATGTAATCGTAACGAGCCCCATGAGAACTTCAGATGAAGCGTCTTTAAGTCCACGGTGGCTTCGTGGTGCAGCAAAAAGTCGATGCCCAACAGACTTGGGGTATCACCTTCTACTATTAAAAATTCGTGCTGAAGCCTTTGGCCAGCTATAGTCAAATTCGTAGTGGCTTTGGCTGTAGCCACAAACTGCTCCGAAGAAGGGCCTTGTAAGGTCACCTGACAAGGTGTTACAGGCAGTGGCTCCTTGAGGTCGGTGGCGTTCAGCAGCGACACGGCGGCGCCGGTGTCGACGATAAGTCGAACGATGCGATTCTGTAAAAAAATAAAACAGTGTAGGTTCTGGTCGTCAAGGGTACCAAGTGTATAGGAGTTTGATTTCTGATGCGAGCGAAGCAACACGTATTACGAAGATCAAGTGCCTTATCAGTCAAATTTGTGAAAAAAACCTGTGCAAAAACCTTGTTTGTGTTATAACAAAAGTGTAAATTAACTCGAACTCAGCATAGAGTCGTTAACCAAAATGGATGAGCGTAATGCTCTTAAATATAAATTTGACAATGTTAATAAAATAAATGAAGACTATAATAGAAAACGAAAAATCGAAAACATGGAGAGCCACGCAATGGCAAAAAACCTTAAAAACAACTACTACGCTGTGCTGGACACCGAAGAAGAACAGTGCGACGAAGAAGTGATAAAAAAATTCGAGAGTCAAGTGTTTATCAGCAACTTGAGCAAAGAAAGAGAGAGCGCCACTCTGAGCTCCTCAACAAATACACCAACAACAGCTTCAGCTACCGTAACTGATACCAATGAAAACAGTGAAACTCAAACGAAAAAAAACCTAACATTTAAAAACAACAACAAAGACGTACCACCACTCAATATATATGACATACAATCAAAACAAATCATCGAACTTATTAAAAATGGACTAAAAATTTCACAATTTAAAATAAAAGAATACAACCAAAACAAGCGAGCTGTATTTCTCTCAAACCTGGAGGACTACAAAAGAGTAAGAGGACACCTGGAAAAAGCGAACGCAAAGTTCTACTCTTACACACCCAAATGTCTAAAAGTAAAATCATACCTTATGAAAGGCATAAACGGCAATACCAATACTCAAGATATTTTGGACGAGCTTAATAATTACCAAATCGAAAACTTAAAAATAGTAAAGGTCAACCCATTTACAACTAAAAAATCAACCGAACGAAATATTACACTACCTATGTTTATTGTGCAAATAAGCGCAGAAAGCAACGTCAACGAGCTGAAAGCGATAAACAACGTATTATACCATCACGTCAATTGGGAAGCTTTGCGTAGGCCAGAAATACCTCAATGTAGAAACTGCCAGAGTTTCTTCCACAGCGCAGCCAACTGCCACCTCACACCCAGATGCGTTAAATGCAGCAAACCTCATAAAAGCGATGCATGCCCTCTTCCAACTGAAACCCCCACTGCAAAATAGAATCTCTTTTGTGCATTGTGCAACAAATCTGGACACCCAGCATCATATAAAGGATGCGAACGCTACAAAGAACTAAAACTTAAACTGCAAGCAAAAAAACAAAACTTTCAAACAAGGAACAGAGTTTCATCTACCCCAGTTAACCCCAACATAAGCTATGCTAACATTACTAGAGAATCAAACAACCTGAACAACAGCCCGAACAATGCATTCTCAGAATTAAATAAAACAATCCTTTCCCTTTGCAACCAACTACATAACATGCAAAAGCAAATTAACGAGCAAGCAGCAAGACTAGATACAGTCTTCGAGTTATTAAATTCGCCATAGGCCCCAACCCTACACCCCATAAAACATCTCCTAAAACATTAAAAATTATAACGGTTAATGTAAATTCTATAATTAGCATAAGTAGACGACTAGATCTAAGCAAATTCCTATCCGAAAATAGTACTGATTTGCTGCTGCTAAATGAAACGAAACTTAACCCAAGACATAAAGTACATTTCGAAGGATACATAACTTTAAGAAAAGATAGATTTGGAGCTTGTAGAGGAGGCGGAACTGCCATCCTAATTAAAGATCATATCAAATTCAGTAAACACGAGCACAGTCTATTAGACAACCTCTCTCATCTTCCAACTTGCGTTATTAAAATAGATATGACAGCAAATAGATACATGTTCATTATAGCTGCTTATTACCCGGCAGGAAACAACAATGACGCGTTCAAAACTGAACTAAACACAATTTTTGAAGTACTTCAACTATACAATCCTAATCACTATTACATAATTGCCGGTGACCTTAATAGCAAACATCCAGACTGGGGTAATCAGTGCTCAAATCAAAAAGGTAACGCGTTAAAAAGCTGGTTATCCACAAATGAAATTAATTATAGATCTGCACTATATGCCTCTGTCTGCCCCTCATACCCAAAAGGCAACTCTTTCCTAGATATTTGCATCGCTGATCACAGAATAGACTTCCATCTAGACAACTATGCCTCGAAAAAACTGCCTTAAATGCATAGACTATGATAGCGACCACCAAGCTGTACAATTCGTTGTTTCAAATCGAGACGGCACAAACATGTTCAATATCCTCGAAACCCCGGCAGCCACTTTACTTAACTACAAAAACACAAACTGGAAAAAATTTAAAAACACGTTAAATGTTCTAGTCCAACAAAACATACCGACACCAAACAATAGAAATTTAAACAATCTTGAAATAGATCAGCACCTAATTAAATTAAATAAAATAGTAATTTCAGCAATCGAAAAAACGTCCCGAAATGTACCTATAATAGCCCAATAAAAATGCTTAGCCAAAAAGTTACTAATAGAAAAAGGCAGATTACTTATCCTCATTAAAAAACACAATAGAATGGAACTGCATCTAAACGACCGAACTCTTAACTATGCTAAGACAAAACTGAAACTAATAAAAAATATGTTAGAAGACTGTATTAAATCAAACCTCAATAGACAAATGGAGCAAAAAATTAAGCAAATCAAATCAAATGACCCATCTAAATTTGCAAAGGTTACGCGTAGCTTCCTGAAAACGAACGATTGTACAATAAGTCACATCAAAATTCCTCCTGACTACAAACATATTATTCAAGAGGCCAGTATAGCCCTGGATGACATAAACACAGACGCTGACGGTAACTGCATAGTTAAAAGCGAAAAAGATATGATCAACGTCATTGGCTGCCACTTTCAATCCGTCCACTCTGCCAAACAGATTGACACAGATAATGAAGTGCATATCATGATTCAAGAGGCCTTCAACCGGTTTTTAGAAATAAAATCCAGGTATGAGGACGCTAAAACAACTATAACAGTGTTTAGTACACTAAAAAAAGCCAATGATCTTGATGCAAGCCAAGCGAATAACTATTTTATTCAAGCAAGCGACCTAATCAATATATTTACTAAACTGAAAAGCAAACTATCAACGGGACTAGACGACATTCCTAACATTATTTTACGAAACCTATCTAGCGGAATGATCTTAGAGTACTGCACACTATTCAATAATATGCTTAATAATTCGTACTTCCCCCACCAATGGAAAACAGCAAAACTAATCATCATTCCTAAAAAAGATAAAGACAAAAACAATATTAAAAATCTAAGGCCCATTAGTTTACTACCCAACATAAGCAAAATTTTTGAAATTATCATAAACATCAATATTAATAGACAAATAGAGGAACAAGAACTAACTAGCAATAAACAATTTGGCTTCAAATACGGGCACTCAACTGTTCATGCCATCAATCTTCTGGTTTCAGAAATAAACTGGAGTTGGAATAAGAAATATGTCACAGGAGCCTGCTTCATAGACTTGGAAAAGGCATTCGACAAAGTTTGGATACAAGGACTAATAGTAAAGCTAATGAGTTTCCAATTCCCACTTAATCTTCTCATCCTTATACTCAATATGTTATCGGATAAAAAATCTAGAGTGCACACCAACCATTCCTTCAGTAATGGAGTCTTTTCTGTTGTAAACGGCCTTCAGCAAGGTACCGTCAATGCTCCTACCCTGTTTAATTTATATATTCTAGACATAATAAATAAAGTAGACAATATCATTGCATTCGCTGACGACATAGTCATATACCACGCAGACAATACAATCAGAGGCATAGAACAAAACCTACAAGACAAAATAAAAACTATAACAGAATTTACTGAAAATTGGCAGCTAAAAATTAATTTTGACAAATGCGAAAGCATATTATTCCGTCCCCCTATAAGAAAATGTAATTATAATGTTAGGAAGAATTGGAAACAGTTCAGATTGACTAGCAATGATGAAGATGTGGTTATCCCATCTTTAAATTCAGTAAGATACTTAGGAGTTATTCTTGACCGTTTCCTCTACTTCGACACACATGTCAACCATATCTTAAGAGCTTGCACGTCCTTGTACAGAACGCCAAGTAGCAATTTCGAAAAATACCACTCAAATCAAACACTCTTTAAGGCAGCAAATATTTGCAGAATCGACATCCAGATAATTAATCTAACCAGAAACCACATAAGAAGATGCACAAACAATATGGAAAATATCCTTATAAAAGCACATTTTTTCGAAAGCGAAAGCTACTTTGAAACTGCAATACTAAACGGTTTCACACCCCCAGAAGTATTCATATTTCTAGACAAAAATGGTTATGTCCTTAATAACGAGGGCATCCCAATTATGTACCATATATATAGAAGGGCAAATAATAAACTTATTAATTGTAAAATCCTTACTAGTCTGAACAAGCGATTCGATTTCACAATATCCCAGAAGGACAAAGCACTAACGCTAGATACGGCCAAGAAATGCTGGTGGCATCAATAAATATATTAATAAATACCTTTTTCTCACCCCCAGTCCTCACACTCACACCCACACCCACCCCCAACCCTCCTCCTCAGGTCATCCCACCCCCTAACCATAACGCAATCAACCCCTTAGTTTAGCTTTATCCTATTTTATTTTATATACCCATTATAATTATGCTTAGTTTTTCCAAATTTTCTCAGCAAACACATATCCAATAAACTTATACAAATAGCATGTAAGTCAAAAACAAAGATATATACTTCATAAAACGAAAACTAAATCAAATGTAAATTAAGGTCTAGAGAGCTCGAGCAGAGACAGTGTCCATACCCAAAATAAGTACACTTTTGTTTATTTTAGTAAATAAGTCCTAGTGTTTAAAAATTTTGTTAAATAAACATATTAAAAAAAAAAAAAAAAAAAGGTACCAAGTGTATACGTAGCTTTGGCAGGCGGAATGGTGGTCCCACGTGGGGCAATCCATTGTATAGTGCCGACCTCCGGGTCGATGTCACCAGAAATGGGAAGCAGGATGTGGGACTTGATAGACGTTGGCTCATCGGAAATCTCGTTGTGCGGCGGCTCGGAAAACAACAAGGCTAGGACGGCCTCGGCTTCTTCAGAAGGAGGACTAGGTCTGGCGCGTGGTTGCTTTGGCGGCGGCAGGCTCAAGGCGGGATGCTTCGATGAGTCGCAAGCCAACAATGTGGGATTGGTCAACTCTAGTCGCTGTGATTCCGTTTTCAAAACTGGTGGCAGAGGAGGATAGGAACCATTCAGTGGCCGTTCCGTAGAGCTAGGCTGGTCCGGAGTTGCCTGGTGGTAGCTTTTGCGGCGTTGTGCTTTTTCGGGCAAGATGGCTAAGGCGGCCTCTACTTCAGTTGATGCAGATAGCAACGCTGCAGTAGGCGGGCCTGTCAGTGACAAGCTTGAGGAGGCCTGCATGGATGGAACGCGAGTTAAAGGCTCGTGGGCGTTCGATTCTCGACAGGGCTTCTTTTGGTTTAAACTTGACGATTTGGCAACAGAAAGCATCTTAAGGGCACAGACTCGTGGATCGGAGTTCGGAGTCATGTGCTGAGCTCGGTCCACGGGTGTTTCCGAGGTCGTGGTAACATTCTCGATATTTTTTGGTAAAGCGAGAGATGCGAGTAGCAACTCACTGGGGGCGTTGTGGTTTATGGCCAACCTCAGCCCCGAGAGGTTGGCGCTTCCTAGTTTCCCGAATGCTGCACAGGGGAAAGTGATTGGTCTAGGCTGCCCGCGGAATTCGTGCGAGAATTTCGACCAATTCTTTTAGGAGATTGAGGTGGCGACACAGTGGACACTGCAGTCACGTTTAACACAAAACCAGCTGGACGTCGACGACATTGTGCGTCAATGCGGTTAGCCATATTCAGTGCTTCCATAAGTGTGTTAGGATTGCTAGCGAGAATCATAACTTGATAATTGGTCTCGCGAATGCCATCGATGAAACGCTGAACCAAGATGTTGTTATAAGTCCCTGGTGATAGTTCATGGAAAACTTCTCGACCCATGCGCTCTAAGACCATTGCAAAGTCATCCAAGGATTCCTTTGGACCTTGCATGCGATTGTGAAACACGTGGTATCCCATATGCGCACTCACAGTAAAATGATCGCGCATAGCTGACGCTAGGTGATCATAAGACCGCAAGGTGGTCTCTGGCAGCGTGGCATGAAACATTTGGGCCCGGCCGCGCAAGCTCATATACAGCTTTCGGCATTTCTTTGACTCCGACCAACGACATTCCAGAGCCATGTCATCTAAAAGGCGTTGAAATTCTGCCCAGGGTCTGGTGCCGTCGTACAAAGGAGGTGGTTCCATATCTGGTATTTCTAACACCTCCCAATGATGAGTATGGTTGGCCGCCAGTGGGTGATTTGGTGGAGTAGTTGAAGATGCGACCGAATTGTCTCCATGCGCTTCTGGTGGTGAGGGGGCGGAGTATGCCCTAGCATCGGCACTCTGACCTTGGCGCGGTGGCTCAGTTGCTGCTGATTGCCACGCTGTGGCCTGTTGCGGGGCTACAGTTGGCGGTACCTTTTCCCTGGGTTCGGTTATTCCCAAACCGGACCCTCCGGCTATGCGCGGTGTACTGGATGCAGGACCCTCTCTACTAGTGCACATGGTGGGCGCGGTGCTTGCAGCTGAGTCGGTAGCATCTTGCCGATCAATTTGCAAGCCCAACATTGTAGGTTCAAAAGATGCACGCATTTGTTCATTTGTTAATCAAAGTCGTTGCCAGCTTCTGTTGACCCTCTTGTAAGCTCTTGACTGCGGCAGATGTCTCTCTTTCGCTGTCAAGCGTTGCCTGGCGTTGGCGAGATAATTTTTTAGGCATCGTGGTCTAGGCTTTTGCAAGCCTGATCGAAAACCCCACACCTGACACCAATGTAGCGAAATTTGGTCAACTCAGTTGAGTTCGCCTTGGTGGGTTAGCCGAGCGGAACTATTTTGTTAGGTTATGGGGAAAAGCGATGCCGCTGTTGGCCAGGCAAGCTAAGCGATGGAGAGAAAACAGACAGCCAATAGGTTAGGTGAGATCCAGAGGTTTTTATTCGCTTCACGTGTGTCTTCGTCACGTGTCTTATTAGAGCTGCTTAAAAACTAGAGCTGAGTTTTAAGTTAAAGAAAAAAGAGTACAAGATCGCTATGTGAAAAGTACTCGAATCGTTACATTTCCCTTAGCACTGAAAGCGGACTGTTGACCCGGAGGACTAGTTCGCGGAGTAGGAACCTAGGTTCGCTACAATATGCTGGTTCGAATCCTGGTAAGGGATGGTCTCTTTTTTTTCTTTACATTTTTTTGTGTGCTTTTTTTTATGTGCTTTTGCTTTTAATTGCCGTTACTCTTGGAGTAAAACAGGTATACAAAGCTAATGCAAGTGCTTGGTTTTCATCCAAATTACAACATAACATTAAAGTTAACATGTAAAGTTAACATTGATGGAACTTTTTGCAGTGGAACAACAAAATTTGTTGATGTACATATATCGTTATCGAAGTCAATCGAAACAGACGCGCTAAATTGTTCTTCGTATAAAATAATTTAAATTTTTTATTATTCAATTCAGAAAAATCAAAGTCGTATGCATATGAATAAACATCAAAACATTTAATAGATTCGGCACAAATCAAACAATTTACATCCCTGCAAAACGAAACAACAATAAAGCACTCAATCTACATATACAACTACAAAACAATACAGGGTTGCCCATATTCGACGGACCCATCTGGCAACGCCATAACTTTTGACAGAGATGTCAGATCGCTTAATGACATACCGCGTTTGAAGCGTCAGTCCAAGCAGATTTTTACCATGGAACAATACACGCCACGCGAGCGCTCTGAAATAGTTGAAATTAACATTCAACAGAACAAGTCAGTTGTGAAAACTCAAAACTCAAAATTATCATGTCCGATGAAGCCCATTTCACATTGAATGGGACCGTAAATAAGCAAAATTGCCATATTTACGCCACTGAAAATCCTCAGGAGATTCAAGAAGTGCCTCTTCATGACGAAAAAGTCACAGTTTGGTGCGGCGTTAGTGCGAAAACGGTCATTGGGCCGTTTTTCTTCCAAAATAAAAATGGCCATGCTGTTACCATCAACCAGGAGCGTTATCGCGACATGATGACCAATTTTGTGATGCCAATTATTCGGCGAAAGCGTATGAGGCAGTTCTGGTTTCAACAAGACGGCGCTCCACCGCACCCAAGTCGCATAACAATCGATTTTCTGAAGAAATTGTTTCCGGGCCGTTTGATGTCGAAAAGTGGTGATTTGGACTGGCCACCGCGTTCGCCCGATTTGACGCCGCCTGACTTCTTCTTGTGGGGATATTTGAAGTCAAAGGTTTACGTTAACAAGCCAAGGACCGTAGAAGAGCTCAAGGACAACATTCGTAAAGAAATAGCCGCTATTCTGGCCGAAATGTTGGCGAAAACGATGGAAAATGCTGCAAAAAGGGCACAATACGCCATCAACGCCAGAGGCGGCCATTTGAGAGATATCATATTCAAAAATTGATGTAAACAAATCTACTTGGAACAAATTAAATGATTAAGATTGCCAACCGCCAAATTTTTATTTTTTTCTTTGATTTTTAAAAAAAAAAAACATGGGTCCGTCGAATATGGGCAACCCTGTACACAACTTTAAACCTACTCACACAAGCAAATTATTCCACTCAACACCATGTCTACGCAGCCCAAATCTAAGCGCCAACGGAAAATCACGGTCCCTGATCTGAAGTCTGGCCGATCCTCCGATGCTATGTCTGCGACACTGCTTCAGGCTCTTGACCAGCGCTTCCATGAGCAGGACGATCACATATCTGCCAACATACGCGAGGCTGAGACCCGGATTCTGGATGGCCTTCTGGAGCGCTTTGACGTTCTTGCACAGGAGGTCAAGAAAATGGGTGAGCGGATCGCTATTTTGGAGCGTGACGTCGGCAACTTGCGAGCTCATCGTGATCAGCTTTGCCAGCGAGTCGACCACCTGGACCAGGATGTTGGTGAGCTCAAGTCACTGCGTGGTAGGGTGGGCGACTTAGAGAAGCAGTTGGCTGCGCAGCACATGGCACATAATGCGTGTGATTTGCGCATCCATGGAACACCCTATGTTGAGGGCGAAAATATTAGGGCGGTTTACGATGCACTTTGTTTTGCACTGAACCTTACTCCACAACCGGGAATCCGTGAGATATTCCGCGCACGTAAGACCAAAAAAAGCCATGCTCTTACGCACAATTGGAGCATACCGCAAACAGTCTAAACAACCACTAAATCTGAAGTTTTTGAAATTTGACTCTGAAGCTCCGTTTTATGTTAATGAGCAGCTTTTAAAAGAGCACTATCTCATTTTTAAAGAGGCGATGCGTCTTAAGAAACACAAGTTCCTAACGGCGGTATTCACACGCAGAGGTCTTGTTCACGTGCGTTGTAGTGGAAGAGAGAGCGTGCACTGCATTGAGCGCATGGAAGGGCCTTTTATGCTTACTAATGTCAATGGGCCCCTGCCCTCTGCACCTTCCCCACTGAACTACGTTGGATCCACTGCTATGACTCTGGATGGACCCAGAGCTTTGCAATGCAATATTGCTGATAATTCTCAGCACTTGGCGCTCTCCCATTCAAGTGAACCGCACACCCTTGCCCCCGCAGATCAACCACCTCCCACTGCAGCTGCTGCAGAATTCAAGAGCAGTGGTCATGACTTTCGTCACTAGATTAGTTTTAAATGTTCTTGTATCTGTTAGTTTAAAGCAGGGTTCGTAAAATAACACTCATTTTTCTTTACACGCATGATATTAACACTAAAGTAAAATATACAAGCTGAAAAAAATAATCATTTTCAGACATGAAAATAAAAAAATTTACATATGGCAAAAATTATTTTATTCATGTAACTAACACGCGCATTTTTGCCACGCCTGTTTTATACTTGTGTGTGAATTATTTGTTCTGCCAAATGTAAGCAAAAAATAAGAAAAGATACTTGCCACAAAATTTTTGCCGCCCATGTGAGAAATAATTCGAATTTTGTATTTTTTCTCACATTGCATTTGTATTGGTGTGTATGTGAGAGTCGCTTGTGCGCGCCCGTCAACGGTGGTGGAAAAAATAGAATACGTCACGACGAGTCGCGATCGTCGTCCCTTTTTTATGAGGGCCATCAAATTTGACTACCTGCTGTTTTCGCAATGACATGCAGACTAATTATCAAACTGCAAATCGAAGTAGGTTAGAGTTAACCCGTTTAATGAAGGATAAATGTGTATATATTAAGATAGGTCAATAGCAAAACACCAGGGCATTAGAATATACGGCAGGTCAATGGAAAAGGAGCACCCATAAATTCGCATATGTACCTGCAGAATAACTCTAACCTACTTCGATTTGCAGTTTGATAATCTGCAGGTCATTGCGAAAACAGCAGGTAGTCAAATTTGATGGCCCTCATAAAAAAGGGACGACGATCGCGACTCGTCGTGACGTATTCTATTTTTTCCACCACCGTTGACGGCCGCGCACAAGCGACTCTCACATACACACCAATACAAATGCAATGTGAGAAAAAATAGAAAGTTCGAATTATTTCTCACATGGGCGACAAAAATTTTGTGGCAAGTATCTTTTCTTATTTTTGCTTACATTTGGCAGAAAAAATAATTCACACACAAGTATAATACAGGCGTGGCAAAAATGCGCGTGTTAGTTACATGAATAAAATAATTTTTGCCATATGTAATTTTTTTTTATTTTCATGTCTGAAAATTATTATTTTTAGCATTGATGTTATTTATCATGGCATGAAAATAATTTTTGTGCATTTTACGAACCCTGGTTTAAAGTCAATTGTAGTTTACCAAACGTTTCTTCTTTATTTATTTAATCATACGTTTTGTATTCTCTTTGTATTTCCTAAGTGGGTACTTCTAATAGGATCTGATAGTTTTAGAGCAGGATGAAATAAGTAGTTCCACAGCGAATACTATGATTAGAGTCCTGAGCAAATTCAAAAAGGCCTTAAAGTCACCCATATAAATGCCCAAAGTCTTGTTCGAAAAATTTACGAGTTTAGATGTCTTTTTGTACAGTCCAATGTTGATGTTATTTGTGTGTCAAAAACGTTGTTCATGTCCGATTTGAGTGATTTGTCTGTATCGTGTGATGGGTATACTTTGTATAGTTCTGATCGGGTTGGGCATGCTGGGGGGGACGCTATTTATGTCAATAATTATCTTAAGTCCAGACTAATCTGCAAGCATCCTGATACTAGCCAACTTGAATATTTATTTTTGCACCCAAAAAAATTCGTATCAATATTAATTTGATAAGCGTTGTCTTAAATTGAAACTACAACCAGTATCTTTATTTTTGTATCAATATAATTCAAGAAAGTATCAAATTAATATTAGAGGTGTTAACTTGAACCTATGCCTATTAAATTGTTACGTAAAAGTATCAATTCGAAACTCACACATTTTCGATGTTATCGAGTACTAGTTCGAAAAATCGAACTGTCATACTCGATTCTCTCTAGCAAAGCAAATTGCATAAATGCTGACACTTGTAATTCTCAAGTTGTTATTCAGCTCATTGATGATATAAATAGTGCACTTGATAGTGAGCGACAAATGCGCAGCAGCAAGACGGAGTCTAATGAGAGATACGGCAAACTTGAAACAGTCTGTATAACTCTCACCAATTTGCCCATGTCGTCTTGCGATAGAGCCGTTAAACACCGGCTAAATTATCGCAAGAAAAATTAAGAAAAATAACAATGTACGAAATTTTTAATTTATTATTGCCAAATTGTTAAAGGCTAGTTTTAAAATGATACAAAAAAGTTTCAAATTGATACTTTAAAATTACTACAAAGAAATGTTATTCTGATACAAAGGGCGTAGCCGGATTCCCATGGGCAGCGGCCCTTGACCGAAATTAAATTTTTGGTATGCAGATTCAAAGTTGGGTATCTAACAAAAATTCCCCCATCTTTGGTTTTGTCCTAGCGCTCATGGTGTATTTTTAATGAAGAGTTAAACTTTTTTGATCGTAAGCTGTTTTAAGACAATGGGCCATGCTAAAATTCTGAAAAATTCAAAATAAATACTTTGAACCGTCGGAATTCGATACAATAATACCCCTGATTTTAACGAGGCAAACCGCGACTTGTATAAATCCGCGAAATTTTTAACCTTATTTATTTTCAATTTGCAATTGGGGTTCCACTTTGCTTTTTTTTGGGTATATTCGCCATGGTTTGTTAAAGCTCTTATAATTTTTCCACATTTTTAAAAAATGTGAAAGGTTGTTAAAACGCTAAAAGCAGTACATTGCAATATTATTATGCAGGCCAATCATGTTGAAAAAATACTAAATATACTTATGGAAAATCTATAGACCGATCTCATAATTTTTCAGATTTTTAAAATGCAGTCCGCGACTTTTAAAAATCCGCGAAATTTTTAATCATTTTTTTTCTTTGTTGTGGATAAGGTACCACTGTAATTCCTTGTGTGATTACTTGTCCCAATATGATAAAACAAGCACATTTTTTTCAGATTTTTAAAAAATGTGGAAGGCGGTTAAAACGCTAAAAGCAGTATATTGCAATATTATTATGCAGGCCAATCATGTTGAAAAAATACTAAATATACTTATGGAAAATTTATAGACCGATCTTATAATTTTTCAGATTTTTAAAATTATAAAAGCCTCTTATATAATATATCATCTCTATTTTCAAAAGTTACTGTTTTTACTTTGTGTGTATCAGTTGATTGGAGCTCTCCTCTCTAGAATCCTTCACCAACAAATGGACAACAAAATGTTACCGAAGTTATCATCTTTGTGCAGGATAGCAAGCTATTTGAACAATAAGTTTGGCAAACGTTTAGACGGCGACAAGGAATTAAGCGAGGCTATTCTCAGCCAAATAGAAAAAAACAAGTGCTCTGAGAACTTTCTTGCCAAAGAAGTTGAAGAAAAAGGCTGGGGAAGACGTAAAGTCCCTTTTCAGGAAATATGCTCCACCGACCTCATGGATTTTCCAAAAAAAAAACCGAAAATGACTTACAAATATTTTTTACGGGCTCATACCAATTAAGTCAAGCCGTTTCTTACTTAGCGGAAATACAAGATGAAAACGGGAAGATGAAAATGAGTTGGGTTAAAGCAAATAAAAATATACTAAAAATCAAAGTAAGATCCCGGCATATTAGGAGTAAAAAGAATAAATCAGGGTTCTCAAAGTACCGAACTAAGTTCCGTACTTACGTTCGGCACACCAAAAGTACTGAACACAGGCAAGTACCGTACACATGCAAGTACGGTAAATGCTTTGTAACGTACTGTACTCAAAAATGAAGTACGGTACCTTCATCGTAACGGACCGTCCAAAAAAAAAATGTACCGAACTATTTTGTATTTAAGGAGGCGAAGTACAAAACGATTTTAGTTTCGGACTCAAACAAAATTCCGTACAAAATTCCGTACTTAGCATGCCGATAGCTGATTAATCAAATTAGTAAATCAAAATACTGCAAAGATATTTATTCAAGTTGAAAAAAAATATGGGACGACCGTCGAAATACGATTTTAATGGGCTGGTGATTGAGGCAGAAGATAAAAAAAGTGTATCTTGCGTTATTTGCAAGAAAACTCTAGTAAAACACACTTCAAACATCAAGCGTCATTATAAACGCTTACACAATAAAGACGTGGAAGGTGGAACTGAGGCCAATAAATTTCAAAAACGCAAAAATACAACCAATATAGATATTAAGATGACAAAAGAGGAATACGACAGGATTATTGCACATCTCATTACTGTGCAGGGACTATCATTTAAAATTTTTGATGACGAAGACGGATTTCAACGTTTATTAAAACCATATACAGATGCATTTGGGCAAAAATTTAATTCACGAAATGTCGTTGTCCATCTGGAGCATACTGCAGCCAAAATTTGCACAGCCATTGCAGAAGCTACAAGAGGACGTATGGTGTGCCTAAAAATGGACGTTGCGTCTCGAAATGACCGAAGCATTATGGGCATAAACTTACAATACATTAAGGACTTTGCTATTGAAATTGATACAATTGGCATGGTGCAACTGTTCGGCAGACATACAGCACAGTATCTGCAGACGGAAATAATGCGTTGCTTAGACAAATTTAACATATCAATTGACCAACTATATTCGATGACAACCGACAATGGTGCAAATGTGCTTAAGGCTTCTCACCTCATTCAGGAGTACGAGGCTGCTGATCTTCCTCCTGAAGACGATGCAGCAAACGGACTGTAACTGACAAATCCGAGCGGTCCGAAACTAAAATCATTTTGTACTTCGCCTCCTTAACTAAAAAATATTTTGCTCGCACGCGTACTAAACACAAAATAGTTTAGTACTTATTTTTTTCGGACGGTCCGTTACGACGAAGGTACCGAACTTGTGTTTTACGTACAGTACGTAAAAAAAAATGTACAGTACTTGCCAATGTACGGTACTTGCTGTGTTCGGTACTTTTGTTTTGTATGCGAACCCTGGAATAAATGCTTTATTGAGTATACTTCTGAGGCCATCGGTTACTCAAGTATTCGGCGGCATTACTGCGAATGTGCGAATGGTAACAGGACCATTGGTTGCTGCTCTCACGTTGCCGCTGTTGTATATTTTTTAGCTCACGGTCGATATTTGTCGAAAATTATTAGACCTGCCGAAATTTTGAGCAAATTATTTACTACGGTTTCTGCCAATCCAGTAATAAATGAAGACAGCGAGGATGATTAAAAAGTCTTAAGAAATGAATACAAACTGTCTTTTTACTTTAACAAAATATGGGGTATTTTAATCATATTAGGACAGTGGCACCAAATCCACAACAACAAACAAAATTGATTAAAAATTCCGCGGATTTTTAAAAGTCGCGGACTGCATTTTAAAAATCTGAAAAATTATAAGATCGGTCTATAGATTTTCCATAAGTATATTTAGTATTTTTTCAACATGATAGGCCTGCATAATAATATTGCAATGTACTGCTTTTAGCGTTTTAACCACCTTTCACATTTTTTAAAAATGTGGAAAAATTATAAGAGCTTTAACAAACCATGGCGAATATACCCAAAAAAAAGCAAAGTGGAACCCTAATTGCAAGTTGAAAATAAATAAGGTTAAAAATTTCGCGGATTTATACAAGTCGCGGTTTGCCTCGTTAAAATCAGGGGTATTATTGTATCGAATTCCGACGGTTCAAAGTATTTATTTTGAATTTTTCAGAATTTTAGCATGGCCCATTGTCTTAAAACAGCTTACGATCAAAAAAGTTTAACTCTTCATTAAAAATACACCATGAGCGCTAGGACAAAACCAACGATGGGGGAATTTTTGTTAGATACCCAACTTTGAATCTGCATACCAAAAATTTAATTTCGGTCAAGGGCCGCTGCCCATGGGAATCCGGCTACGCCCTTTACTCAAAAGTGTGTTCACGACAGATGAAGATTAAATTTTATTTTTCAATAGGTTATCAAATAAGCAAGTTGTCGTGAATCCCCTAATTATTTCATTAGCATTGCTTTTTTCAATGATAATAAAATGTGATTTCATTAACATTATTTTTTTTAATGCTAATGAAAATCAATGATAATGCTTATAGGCACAACACTGGTATGTATATGCTTAATATCTACAATCTGTGAAAATTTCAAAGAGATCTGATAATATTTGGCGGAGATATACAAATTATAACTTTACTTTATGGTAATCTTTATTAACAGAGAATGTGTTGTGTTACAAACCTGCAAATGGATGTTAATCCGGTTCGATTGACCAATTGAACTTTTTCCTTGTGAAATCCACTTGTATAATATTTGAATTTTATTTATTTAAATGAACTAAGATGTAGTGTATTTTATTTTATTATATTATATTTAACATGAATTCAATTTCACAGAATAATACATATTCCTTTGGATACACTAGTTTACAAAAAATAAAAAAAATAACGACCCATTGAAGCTGTTATTTTTCTATGATGTACTTTGGAATGCTGAGCTCAAAAATTAACTTCAAAAATTTTTGTATGGATACGTTTTTGAGTTAGAATTTTTTAAATTTTTTCGGTAGGTGCCCTTACATTTTATGACATATCTCGAGATAGAAACTTTAGATGTCGTCAAGCAAGGTATTAATTTAAAGGGTATGCAATTTTTAATAATCTAGTTGAAGATCATTTTCCAATCGGTTTAGTAGTTAAACTGCTACAAGCAAAAATATTTCGAAAAAATCGATTTTTTTGAAAAACGTGCAAATTTTATTTTCCTAAAATCTGTAAAAGGTTGAAACTTATAAAAATAAATTGTTTTTTTTTATACATTTGAAAAGTGTATATTAATTTTGCCCAGAAGTTTGTAACGCATAGAAATATTCATTTCCGACCCCATAAACTATATATATTCTTGATCAGGACAACGAGCTGAGTCCGTCCGTCTGTCTGTCCGTCTGTCTGTTTCTAGGCGAACTAGTCCCTCAGTTTTGAAGCTATCGAGCTGACATTTTGCACAGAGTCTTCTTTTTGCTGCACGCAACTAATATGTCGGAACCGGCCGGATCGGATGAATATATCGTATAGCTGCCATAGGAACGATCGGTCGGAAAACAAGTGTTAGTGAGAAAAACTTTTTTGTTTTCCATCGTAGCGCCACTAATTTTGGTATATGTTAGTTTTATATGTTTTCACATAATTCTGGAAAAATGTCATCAAAATCGGATGACTATAGCATATAGCTGCCAAAGAAACGGTCGGTCAAAAAACTAGTTCTAGTGAGAAAAACTTTTTTGTTTTCTATCGTAGCGTCCCCAATCTTGGTATATATTAGTTTTATATGCATTCACATAATTTTGAAAAAATTTATCAAAATCGGATGACTATAGCATATAGCTGTCATAGGACCGATCGGTCGGAAAATGTGTTTTACTAAGAAAAGTTTTATTTTATGGTATCAAATTTTTATTATCAATGATTTAAAAATTTTTAATATCTGATATCTATATCCTATATATATTTAAGCGGTTAAATCAGTTGGAGTAAAGTTTTTCAAGTGAATTAAAACTTCGGCACAGTCGAAGTTAGCTTTGCCTTCTCGTTTTCTTTTGTTCTTACGAATAGCACTTCTACGAAGAAAATATGGCATTGGTAAAGAATATCTATGGATAAATAAAGGAGCTGTGAGCAATTGAGTACAAGTACTAACAGTCAAATTTCATTGTTTTATGTATTTTTCTGTGATTTGGCTTCTATTGGAACTCTTACATTGAGCAAAAAGCAAAGTAAAAAAAATTTTGTTTAATGAACTCGTAAAATAGTCAAATTTGACCCCTAGTTGTTTCACACAATTGCTTACAACTTCGCTATTTATCCACTGATTTTTGCCATCAACGCCTTATTTTCTTCATAATAGGGCAATTTGTAAGAATAAAAGAATAAACCATTTTTTGATTTTTATTTTCAACCATTTACAGATTTTAGAAAATCAAAACTTTCACGTTTTTGAGAAAAAAATCATTTTTTTCGAAATATTTTTGCTTCTTGCTTTTAAACTACTAAACCGATTGGAAAATGTTCTTTGACTAGTTTATTGGGAATAACCTTTTGATTACTCTCGCTTGCTTGACTTCTTCTAAAGTTTGTAATAGAGGTGCGCGCGTGACGTGATTTTACCGTGTCACGGTGTGTCACGACGTGTCACTACGTGATCGTGAGTAAACTCAGACTTTCGTGCGTGTGCATCCGTGATCCGTGCGTGATTCGTGCGTGTTAATGTTTCACTTCGTGAATATAACTTATTATTCACGAATTTTTTTGTTTATTTGCTTATGATTTTGTGAATCCCCTGCTCGCTCGATGATACATACAAAGGGCGCAGTGTGGCCATGAAACCCACAATGGAATGAGGGTCGCTCTTGCTTGCAAGATCAACATGCAAAAACTCGGTGGTCATAGCTGTCGACTGTCGCCTGCAGCACTCACCCACCCAATCATAATATTCTGTCCTCTCCGTTTGGGCGGCCCTGATCGGCCACACACACATACATACAAACGTTTACTCTCACTTTCGCGCTTCTAGCAAAAACCGCCACAAATACGGACAAATTTCTGCATGTTTCATGGCCACTCTGATTAGTATACCAATAAAAAATAAGTAATTTAGCATCATTTAAGGTATTGGAATGGAGTTATATGACATTTATATGACAAACTGGTACGGTCACACTAAAAATAAATGCAAACAACTGCTAACGTCTAACGCATTTCGTTTGAGTTTACCAATTGCAGCAAATCTGCTTTAAATTTAAACTATGAGTGAAAAACTAAAAAGCGAAATAAAAATAAGCATGATCAATGGAAATCAAAGATATAAGTCGGTGAAACCACAAAGCAAAAGAAGTGATGCATGAAAAATATGTTAAAGGGCATAGCAGAATAAGCATAGGAAAACTGCCCCCGCAGTTATCAGCACCAAATTTAAATGTTTGATTAACATCTATAAGAAACTCACTCTCCCAAAATTGTAGTCTCCTAATCGCAATTGGACGGGAGTTATGAGGCTGGAAAGTTAAACAGAAAAACAGTTTTTTCTTAAGAACCGCTTGACCGATTTTGATGGGTTAAATATATGGTGTAAGTGTTCAAAATACAATTCTAAAAATATTTTTTGCAGATTTTTATTACCAAAACTTTGGTCCAAAAATGATGATTGAATTTTCCAAATAATTTTTTCGCGGTGATAATATTTTTTTACACCTCAAGTTTATTTTCTGTATTTTACATTAGGATATCCTCATGAGATGGTGAAAAACAATTAAACATGTAAAATAGTATTTTCATATGGGATATTCCATATCAACTCAGTCAATTTTTTTATGTCTCTAAAAAAATTTTAATCGTTATCAAATAGAAGGACTATATATAGATGAGAATACCTTTAAATGGTTTACCCCACCGTCGATAGTTCTCAAGATAATGCGAAAAGACTTGAAATTTAAAAAAAATCATAACTTTTGAATGGAACATCGGATTAAAACGATCCAAAGACAAATTTTTGTCATTTTCACGTAAACTTTTCGAAAAAAATATGGTACAACTCTAAGAGCTTAAAAAAAAGCGCGTGTTATTTTCATCTTTTAAAAAATATACAATAATATTTGATCAATATCAATAGCTTTTTTAAATTTATTTTTCGCCTCTGCCTTTATGTTTATATTTCCTTGGGTAATTAAAATTAAATAATGCAGTGCTAAAAATATTTTAATTGTGAATTTTCTAGGTTAACTCTAATACATTATATTGGGGAAAAAGAGCGAAAACGAAAATTTAAAATAACTGCGGGGGCAGTTTTCCTATGCTTATTCTGCTATGCCCTTTATAAAAACTTTTAAATTGATTTTGAAAACAAATAATGCCTTAACGTGACCAGGCAGGGATTACTCATTTTTTCCAAAAAAGGCTAGATTTTTATTATTTTTTACCAAAAAGAAGACAAAAAAGTCGAGTTTTGCATTTTGGGTAAATAAGGTCACACTATTGATTTTCTCAGGTTCCACACTGTCAAAAGAGGATGTTTTCGGCGTCAAACTTTTTATACTCTGTACTAGAGGTGCGAGCGTGACGTGATTTTAACGTGTCACGACGTGATCGTGAGTAAACTCAGGCTTTCGTGCGTGTGCATCCGTGATCCGTGAGTGATTCGTGCGTGTTAAAGTTTTACTTCGTGAATATACGTTATGCATATAAGTTATGATTATTAAGTATTTTTTATTTGCTTTTGATTTTGTGAATCCGCTGCTCGCTCGATTATACATACAGAGGGCGCAGTGTGGCCATGAAACCCACAATGGAATGAGGGTCTATCTTGCATGCAAGATCGACATGCAAAAAACGGGGGTGGTGGCCCAGTCCCGGCCAAGTCATAGCCACCAGCAGACGAGTAGACGAGCGCATTCGTGGTTTTCACACAGACGCGAACCGAAGTCATGACTGGGTTAATGGGTGAGCACAGAAAACTTGATTGTACGAGTCGGCGGACTACTGCAGCACTCACCCACCCAAGATGTATCTAACAAGGTGTGGCATTTAGACAAAAGCTCAAGTTTCATAGCTTACATATTGTCAGTGTGCAGCTAACACTTGACGAGAACGGTTGGTCTACGCACGGCTGTTCTCTATGCGCACATGTATGCGCGTACGACTTACACACACATACATACAAAAATGCGTGCGTGCATCTCAAATGACACCTGCAAAATTTTTAGTGTGTCTATGACACCCGAAGCGTACGGTCACTCCACGCTTGAGCGAGTGGGTGGGTTCGTGAAGCGCACACACACACACACACACTTTCATGCAAACGTTGTCTGTCTCACTCTTGCGCAGTTACCTAAAGCTTTTGAGTTTACAAATTTTACTAAGTGCCTCACCTTGGTACATACATCTTGCACCCACCCAATCATAATATTCTGCCCTCTCCATTTGGGAGGCCCTGATCGGCCAAACACACACATACATACAAACGTTTACTCTCACTTTCGCGGTTATAGCAAAAACCGCCAAAAATACGGACAAATTTCTGCATGTTTTATGGCCACACTTATAATTATACCAATAGAAAATAAGTGATTTAGCAACATTTAAGGTATTGGAATGGAGTTATATGACATTTATATGACAAACTGGTATGGGCACACTGAAAATAAATGCAAACAACTGCTAACGTCTGATTCCCAGAATTATGCTACATTTATAGCCTGTTTATACTAGGGGTTGCGTCTTGCGTTTTGGCGTCTTGCCCAAGACGTGGCGTCTTTCCCATGTAAAAAGTATAGGGCCCTAGTGGTGACAAAAAGTGGCGTCTTGTACGGACGCCGGTTTCGATTGCAGAGTTTATTCGATTTTTGGAGTATATTCGATAATTTTAGCCCATTTCTGCCTATCGTTCGACTATCGTTTTCATCTATCACCACTAGCACAACAAAAAACAGCTGTGAAAGTTTTGCCGGGAATAAATTAAAAAAAAGTTGTCAAGTTAAATTGGAAAAATTTTTAATTATGGCTGAAAAGAAAGGTAAGCAAATGTTTTATTCTCTTCTCAAATTAACTTTGAACACATTGTAGGCTCGGAAAAGAGATTTCAGTGGACACCCGGCGTCGTCGTGGCTTCCTTTGCAGAAAATCAAATGTTGCTGCAGACATCGCCGCCAAATCCATAAATTGCATCATCATAGCATCATTTTTCTCCATGGCAGATAATAAATAAAGTTCACTTGTATTCATTCTGTTTTTTTTTAATTTTTTTTTTTGCTATCAACAAAACCAAAACAAATATCAGCTGTTTCGTTGACGATGGACGCAGAACGCAACCTTGTGCCAGTATAAACGCCTATTCAGAGTTATAACGATTCGATAACGATTTCGATAGCAAACTCAGCGTAGTATAATGCTACATTTATACTACGCTGAGTTTGCTATCGAAATCGTTATCGACGCAATAACTCTGAATTGGCGTTTATACTGGCACAAGGTTGCGTCCTGCGTCCATCGTCAACGAAACAGCTGATGTTTGTTTTGGTTTTGTTGAAAGCAAAAAAAAAATTTAAAAAAACAGAATGAATACAAGTGAACTTTATTTATTATCTGCCATGGAGAAAAATGATGCTATGATGATACAATTTATGGATTTGGCGGGGATGTCTGCAGCAACATTTGATTTTCTGCAAAGGAAGCCATCGGGTGTCCACTGTGGCATCGGGTGTCCACTGAAATCTCTTTTCCGAGCCTACAATGTGATCAAAGTTAATTTGAGAAGAGAATAAAACACCTGCTTACCTTTCTTTTCAGCCATAATTACAAATTTTTCCAATTTAACTTTACAACTTTTTTTTATACACTTGAAAAGTGTATATTAATTTTGCCCAGAAGTTTGTAACGCATAAAAATATTCATTTCCGACCCCGTAAACTATATATATTCTTGATCAGGACGACGAGCTGAGTTCATTTCCGCTTGTCCGTCCGTCCGTCTGTCTGTCCGTCTGTCTGTCCGTCTGTCCGTCTGTCTGTTTCTACGCGAACTAGTCTCTCAGTTTTAAAGCTATCGAGCTGAAATTTTGCACAGAGTCTTCTTTTTACTGCACGCAACTAATATGTCGGAACCGGCCGGATCGGATAACTATATCATATAGCTGCCATAGGAACGATCGGTCTAAGAACAAGTTCTAGTTAGAAAAACTTTTTTGTTTTCCATCGTAGCGTCACTAATCTTGGTACATGTTAGTTTTATATGCTTTCACATAATTCTGGAAAAATGTATCAAAATCGGATCACTATAGCATATAGCTGCCATAGGAACTATCGGTCGAAAAATAAATCTTTGTGAGAAAAACTTTTTTGATTTCCATCGTAGCGTCTCCAATCGTAATATATATTTGTTTTATATGTTTCCACATAATTCTGAAAAAATTGATCAAAATCGGATGACTATAGCATATAGCTGCCATATAAACGGACGGTCAAAAAACTACTTCTAGTGAGAAAAACTTTTTTGTTTTTTATCGTAGCGTCCCCAATCTTGGTATATATTAGTTTTATATGCTTTCACATAATTTCGAAAAAAATTATCAAAATCGGATGACTATAGCATATAGCTGCCATAGGAACGATCGGTCGGAAAATGTGTTTTACTAAGAAAAGTTTTTTATGGTATCAAATTTTTATTATCAATAATTTAAAAAATTTGAAATATCTGATATCTATATCCTATATATATTTTTCCAGTTAAATCAGTTGGAGTAAAGTTTTTCAAGTGTATTAAAACTTCGACACGGTCGAAGTTAGCTTTGCCTTCTCGTTTTATTTATTCCCGGCAAAACTTTCACAGCTGTTTTTTGTTGTGCTAGTGGTGATAGTTGAAAACGATAGTCGAATGATAGGCAGAAAAGGGCTAAAATTATCGAATATACCCCAAAAAATCGAATAAACTCTGCAATCGAAACCGGCGTCCGTACAAGACGCCACTTTTTGTCACCACTAGGGACCTATACTTTTTACATGGGAAAGACGCCGCGTCTTGGGCAAGACGCCCAAACGCAAGACGCAACCCCTAGTATAAACAGGCTATTAAGCATTTCGTTTAAGTTTACCAATTCACAGTGGACGCATTTGTATGGGGAGAGCGGCCAAAAATACTTCTAGTGAACTTATCGATCTGAAATTTTTACTGTGTGGTCATTGTAAAATATAAACTGATATATGTAAAAATGGGCGTGGTTGGACACGTCCACGCCTTCCCACAGTGGTCGAGCTTGTATGGAGCGAGCGGCCTTAAATACTTCTACTGAACATATCGTTTTAAATTTTTTTTCTTTAATTCTATAAAAATAAAAAAGGAAATAAAATATATAGTGGTCGTACTTGAGCATCTTGAAAGCCCCGCTCCAGCACCAACGACCCTACGACCCCAAGTAAATAAGTGGAATTAATAAGTAAAAAATGCCGTATGGAATTTGTTTCGGTATTTAGCATATTATAATTATGTATATTATTCAAGCATATCAAAAACAGATTTATGCATAGGTGACAGTTTTCTTTGGCCCGTTATAAACGGGTCGAATATGTTATCTGTAGTCGGTTTAACAAATCTGTATTTGTTGCCACTCAAAAAGTTATCCGTGTATGCAAAGACGAAATTTTTGTGTCTTTATTTTTTGACAGCTTTCTTGGATAGCTCCCTAATCGGTACGAGAGCACTTTCAATTATAGCAGGACCGAAAAATAAAATTTTATATACGGTAGGTGGAAGGTAATACCACGAATATTTAGAAGTAAGATGTTTGGCTATATTAACTGCGAATGTCTTAAATGTTGCAATATTAATATAATATGCTGAAGAAATCGCCTACAATAATATTGCACATCTTTCAATTAGGTCTTGATCTAAGCCAGCAATTTGAGCGGTCAAGTCGGCACTATTAAAACAGCATAAAAAAGTACAGTTTAGCACAAAAACAAAGAACGAAAACTGAAAGGATGCTTTAGACTGAACGGTAGAACACAGCGATTTGCAAATATTTGCAGCTGAAATTTACACCAAATAATCTGAACATATTGACGAATATTTTAAAATTAATTTGATTGTTAAATTCGATTAACTTCACAACTAAAAGTCTATGTAAAATTTAAGTTTAAACACGAATTAGTACTAAAAAAGGAACAAATGTTACATCAATAAAATAAAATAAACACAACATGCTAAGAACTCGCGATTTATCATTATTAGTACTGAATACCTTTCTTTATAATATTTAAACTTTCCATTGTCCAAGCACTTTGTTTTTAAAGAGAATTTTAACTTTTCGTTAGACCTTCACTTTCAAGATGCTCACGCAGCTGCGCACAAATCAGTTTCGTTCTCTTACTTTTGCAGCTATTCTTAAATAGACCCGTTATAGTAAAGCAAAAACAAGAATACATTTTAATAGATCGACATATTATGAGATAGTGATAACACATTTCAAGCTAAAATTCTGACTTTGATTTTTTTATTTTTGGCCTATGGGGCCGACCACTGTGCAATTGCAGCAAATCTGCTTTAAATTTAAACTATGAGTGAAAAACTAAAAAACGAAATAAAAATAAACATTATCAATGGAAATCAAAGATATAAGTCGGTGAAACCACAAAACAAAAGGAGTGATGCATGAAAAAGATGTTCAATTTTGGAAATTTGTGGCAATTGTTGAAAATAAGTTTTGGCATGATCTTAGTGTGGCACAGATGGGTTGTTGCGACACAAGGAGAAAGTGAAGTCGGAATTATACAAGCACAATATAATAAGCTTCCAATTAAAAAGTTGGGCGAAAAAGTTAAGAAGAATAAAGCAGCTGCAATTATTGCCAAAAATATGCGGCCGGTGTGTGTTACAGATAAATACATAATTGCGTTACATAAATTTTTTATAGGGAAGCATTTTTATCGTGCGTGATCATTCGTGACGTCTCGTAAATCGTGAGTGAATCGTGCGTGACGCGAATTGCTGAAAAAATTCATAAATTCGAAAAATATTCATAAAAGCGTTACATGACAAGTCCTCAGCGATTTCTTAGTGTATACACTGCACATCACTTGAATAGGTTTAGCATGTTTCCATTTTATCTTTGCCGTTTTATTGCAAGATAATCGCTCTCTTAATTTTTTTTAAAGAGAGTTTTTAGGTGCCTTTAATTCGTGAGAAAAAAGTAACTGCAACAAGTAACGGTTAATTTTTTAGTTTGCTTTGAATTAATTCTTCTAGAAATGCGTTGCCATTTTTTTAGTCACTTGAATAGGTTTAAGAGAAACAGCTTTAGTTGTCTTCAGATTTTCTGTCAAAATCGATCGCTTTCGTTTGGTTCAAAAATAATTTGGTTAATTTAAACAAAAATTTGTAAAATGGGAAGGGGCAAGTGCTTGACAGAGATGGAAAAGGGCCAGATTAGTGCGTTCAAAGAATGCAATTGGAGTCAAAAAGAAATTGCGATCAAAATTGGGAGAAGTCAAAAGATCTTTCTGTTTTAATTGTGTCTAATTTTGTGACTAGTGCATTAATATATAAGGTTACCCTTGTCGCACTAGGAAGTAAGAATTTAATAAATATCAAAATGTAGTTGCCAATTTCTTACGTAATTCATCCCAGTATGGCCAAAACATGAAAGGGCGCACTGCTAAAGCCACTACCCCAGCAGAGAGACGAGCCATTCTTAGGGCTGCGTCTAATTCTCATGACTCAAGTGCGAAAATCAAAGAAAAATGTTCCGTTAATGCAAGTTTACTCACTGTTCAAAGAGTTATTCGAAATGCTGAGCACATTGTACGCCGAAAACTTTTAAAGAAACCACCTCTAAACGCTGCGCGAAAAGAGGCTCGCCTACTGTTTGCTCGCGAACACATGTCTTGGAAGATGGAGTGGAAGAGTGTTGTTTTTTCCGACGAAAAAAAATTTAACCTGGATGGGCCAGACGGCTTTAACTATTATTATCACGATTTGCGAAAATCAGAGCATCACTTAAGCCGTCGCCACTCTTGTAAAGGATCGGTTATGGTTTGGGGTGCAGTTTCCTATTATGGAACATGTGAATTACATTTTCTTACATCAAAAATGAATGCAAAGAACTATATTCAAGTCCTTGAATCGGCCTTCCCCTTTTTCTCTGAAATGTTTGGACCAATTTCTAGGACCTATCAACACGATAACGCTCCAATACATACCGCAAGAGCAGTCAAAGAATGGATTCGCCACAAAAATGTGGATTTAATGCAGTGGCCGCCTTGTTCTCCTGACAAAACCATCATGGAAAACGTCTGGGGTATTCTTTCACGTAAAGTATACGAGTCCGGCCAACAATATGAAAATAAAGATTCATTGATTGCTGCAATTAAGAATAATTGGACTAAAATTTCCCTGCAGATGTTGGAAAATCTTTACAACTCATTAAAAAAGCGAATTTATGAAATTATTCTGAATAAGGGAGGATCCACAAAATACTAACCAGAAAAAATGGTTTATTATTATTAAAAAATGTTTAAAACATTGAATAAAGGCCGTTTTGTTAATATATTTTAGTGTTTTTAATGCTGAACCTATTCTATTGACCAATATTAATGCGCAGAAAATTGAGCCTAATATGGAAAAAAATTGTGTTCAATTACTATGAGTTATAAAAAGGTTTTTTTTTGTGTACTGATAACCACATAATAACCTCTTTAGAAAAATTTGTTTTACGGAGCTTACACATGCAGTTTCAGGGATATCGTCACTTTTGCTTGAGAGATATGATGAACCTATTCAATTGACGTGCAGTGTCGCACGCGATGTCATACAGGTAAAAATAACGCCATAGCGTTTTACATGGCTACGATTTACTAAGATCAGTATGGGTCCAAAATAGTCAACACCTGTCTTTAAAAAAGGTCTTTCTGTTGGTAATACTCTGCATGGTGGTAGTTGACCCATGATTGGAATAACTGGTTTTAATCTTTTATTTTTACAAAACTGACAATCTCGTATCACTTTTTATACCCGTTACTCGTAGAGTAAAAAGGGTATACTAAGTTCGTGCAAATGTATGTAACAGGCAGAAGGAAGCATCTCCGACCCCATAAAGTATATATATTCTTGATCAGTATCAAAAGCCGAGTCGATATAGACATGTCCGTCTGTCCGTCTGTCTGTCTGTCCGTCTGTCCGTCTGTCCGTCCGTCTGTATGAACACCTAGATCTCAGGAACTATAAGAGCTAGAGCTACCATATTTTCAGTGTAGACTTGTATCTTCTGCACGCAGATCAAGTTTGTTTCAAATTTTTGCCACGCCCCCTCCCGCCCCCGCAATATGAAAAAACCTCATATCTCCCACAATTTTGAAAATAGATTGTTCAAACCTTCTAGACATATATTTTAATCATCATTACCTATCGATCCGCCATACATCATTTTTCGATCAGATGAACGATAGAAGAGTTGCCACCCTCGCAATTTGAACGAGAGCGTAAGTTAAAGTCGGCCCTGCTCGACTTCGATATACCCGTTACTCAGGATATAAACATGTCCTAATTGTGGAAGAAATGAGTTTCTTTCCAATTTGCGGGGGAGGCAACTCTACTATAGCTCATCTGATCAGGAAATGATGTATGGCTGATCGATAGGTAATAATTATTAAAATATATGTCTAGAGGGTTCAAACAATCTATTTTCAAAATTGTGGGTGATATGAGGTATTTTTTAAATTGCGGGGGCGTGAACTTTTCTATCGTTCATCTGATCAGGAAACGATACATGGCGGATCGATAGGTAGTGATGATTAAAATATATGTCTATAGGGTTCGAATTATCTATTTTTTAAGTTGTGAGAGATATGAGGTATTTTTCAAATTGCGGGGGCGGCAACTCTACTATCGTTCATCTGATCGAAAAATGATGTATGGCTGATCGATAGGTAATAATTATTAAAATATATGTCTAAAAGGTTCAAACAATCTATTTTCATAATTGTGGGAGATATGAGGAATTTTTCAAATTGCGGGGGTGGCAACTCTACTATAGTTCATCTGATCGAAAAATGATGTATGGCGGATCGATAGGTAATGATGATTAAGATATATGTCTAGAAGGTTTGAACAGTCTATTTTCAAAATTGTGGGAGATATAAGGTTTTTTTTTAAATTGCGGGGGTGGCAACTCTACTATCGTTCATCTGATCGAAAAATGATGTACGGCTGATCGATAGGTAATAATTATTAAAATATATGTCTAGAAGGTTCAAACAATCTAATTTCAAAATTGTGGGAGATATGAGGTATTTTTCAAATTGCGGGGGTGGCAACTCTACTAAAGTTCATCTGATCGAAAAATGATGTACGGCGGATCGATAGGTAATGAAGATTAAAATATATGTCTAGAAGGTTTGAACAGTCTGTTTTCAAAATTGTAGGAGATATGAGGTTTTTTTCAAATTGCGGGGGCGGGAGGGGGCGTGGCAAAAATTTGAAACAAACTTGATCTGCCTGCAAACAATACAAGTCTACACTGAAAATTTGGTAGCTCTAGCTCTTATAGTCTCTGAGATCTAGGTGTTCATACGGACAGACGGACGGACGGACAGACGGACAGACGGACAGACGGACATGTCTATATCGACTCGGCTATTGGTGCTGATCAAGAATATATATACTTTATGGGGTCGGAAATGCTTCCTTCTGCCTGTTACATACATTTGCACGAACTTAGTATACCCTTTTTACTCTACGAGTAACGGGTATAAAAATACCTCATATCTCCCACAATTTGGGCAACCTTACCCTGAGTAATGGGTATATCGAAGTCGAGCAGGGCCGACTTCAGCTTACGCTCTCGTTTCACTACACTGCGGCATTTTATAATCCAAAATGTCTGTCGTAGATTTGCGATTACTGTTTCAGTTCCCAGGTGACAATTTTTAACGTGATAATAATGAACCAATAAAGCAGTGAGGGCGTGTCCCTTGCTCAATATAATGGGATTCTTTGAATCAAACTGAAAACATTCATTATTAATATAATTTAATCGTCCACGTAGTCGCAATAGTCCGTCATCTGTCATACAAATTGGAAGTGATTTTAAAGAACTTGCTCTGTCAATAGCTTTTCCATTTTCGATACATCGAATTTCATTATCATAAGAATCTAACTGAATCTTCTTGTAAGTTATTAAATAAAATTTAAGGATTTTAGTAGCTTGGTCTGCTGGATTTAACTTCGTGGGAATATATCTCCAATCTCGTGAATTTGTAATTTCCTGAATCTCTCCACATCTTTGTGCGACAAATGCTTTAAAACGCTTACTGCTTGATCTAAGCCAGTACAATATTATCTCAGAATCAGTCCACACTTCAGTTTTGTCGATATGGATGTTCAAAATATTCTTTAATGCCTTGCCTAGTCTGGCTCCTAACAAAGCTCCTTGTAACTCCAGTCTGGGTATTGACATTGGTTTTAATGGAGATAATTTCGACTTAGCCATTATTAATGAACATTCTATTTCAAATCCATTATTGAATCGCAAATGTGCACATGTAGCATAAGCGGACTTTGAAGCGTCACAGAATATATGAAGTTGAATGTCACATTTATCAACTGGAAGTTTGGTCATTTGTCTTGCAATTTGAATTTGTTGATTTGTATTAAATTGGAACATAAATCATCGACAAAGTAATCTTGAGTACTTTACGTTTCGTTGGTTGTTTTATCAAATCTAAAATGTCAGCATGTGCTTTTTTGAACTTTAAATTGAATGCAAAATAATCCTCTTTAAAATCCCACATCAGTCCTAGGATTCGTTCTTCTGTTGCACTTTTAATTTCTTTTGTGTCCATCTGTGTACTGTTTTTATTTAGTCCTGTCAAGACGTCGTCTGAATTCGATATCCAGTTACACATATCAAACCCAGTTTGTTTATGAATATATGTTACTTCATTTATCAATTTTACTGCGCTTTCTACGTCTGGCGCTCCTCCCAAGTAATCATCCATATAATGATTTTTTACAATATCATTGCAGGGTTTGGGAAATTGGTCTTTGAAATCTAAAACATTTCGATTTGTTGTTTCCTAGGCTATGCTTGGGCTACATTTTGCACCAAAGAAAAGAACCTGAATTTCATAAACGTCTGGTTCTGTGTGTCGATTTGAACCACGCCAAAGACTTCGTTGGGCATTTCTGTCTTCCTGGCGAACTAAAATCTGTAGGAACATTTCCTTTATGTCGCCAACAAAGACTATTTTGTGTTCCCGAAAGTTAATTAATACTGAAACGAATTGGTTGTATAAATCTGGTCCTGTTAATAGAAAGTCGTTTAAACAATATCCATGAGACTTGGATGCTGCATCAAACACAATCCGTAGCTTGTCAGGCTTGTTGCTATTAACTACACCAAAATGAGGAAGATAGTATGTGGATGTACACTACCGCTCAACTGAATAGGTTCAGAATATGCTGTTTGTATTATCTTTTCTCACTGACCTAACATTGCATATACATTTATTTTAATTGCACGCTTTGAAGCTTCATTCGTTTACCTATACCATAGCAAAGAAAAGTAACGGGATTTGTGCAACTGTAAATCAGAATTTTGTTTTGTTCATCATATTCGCTAATAGTGTGGCATTTTTATGGCTCATCAGATTAGGTTCAAGGGCAATTACTTCAGTTTGTGATCTGCAGTGACTATGCAACGAAGTCAATTCTATCAATTTGAAGTAATTTTTGGTTTTTTTTTGTAAAATGGGTCGCGGAAAGCAATTAAATGACTTTGAGAAGGGCCAAATTAAAGGTTATGTCGCAACTGGCTTAAATCAACGTGAAATCGCAAAAAAGATTGGACGTAGCCAAAATGTGGTTGGTAATTTTACTCGAAAAGAATCAAATTATGGAAAGAATATGAAAGGAGGAGTTCAGTACGCGACAACATCAGCAGACAGACGACTTTTACTCAGAACTGCCTCAAATTCTCATCGGTCTGCTGCCAAAATCAGAGAAGAATGCGTGTTAATGCAAGTCTGGCTACTGTAAAACGCATTATTCGGAGTGCCAAACATTTAAAAAGACAAAATCTAAAAAAAAACCACCTCTCAATGATGTGCGTAGGGCAGCACGACTTGCGTTTGCTCGAGAGCATATGACGTGGAACAAGGAGTGGCACACTGTCGTCTTTTCTGATGAAAAGAAGTTTAACCTGGGTGGACCGGACGGCTACAACTAAGTACTACTTTCATGACTTACGAAAGCACAGTGGTTGCATTTGTATGGGGAGAGCGGCCAAAAATACTTCTAGTGAACTTATCGATCTGAAATTTTTACTGTGTGGTCTTTGTAAAGTAAAAACTGATATATGTAAAAATGGGCGTGGTTGGACATGTCCACGCCTACTCCCAAACAGGAAATATAAAAATAATAAGGATACTGTATAAAATTTTCTGCGATTCTACAGTGTACAACTTTTTGTGTAAAAATGGGCATGGTTATACTCCTATCCGCCCACTAACACCCACAAAAAACTTGTTTTCGAATTTCGAAAAAAATAAAAATTTGGAAAATTGAAAAACCAAAAAAAAAAAATCCAATTCCGATAATATTTTTCAGAATTGTGTGCAAGTATATAAAACTAATATGTACCACGATTGGTGATGCTACGATGGAAAACAAAAAAGTTTTTCTCATTAGAACTAGTTTTTGGACCGATCGTTCCTATGGCAGCCATATGCTATAGTCATCCGATTTTGATAGATTTTTCCAGAATTGTGTGAAAGCATATAAAACTAATATATACCACGATTGGTGATGCTACGATGGAAAACAAAAAAGTTTTTCTCACTAGAACTAGTTTTTGGATCGACCGTTTATATGGCAGCTATATGCTATAGTCATCCGATTTTGATCAATTTTTCCAGAATTGTGTGGAAGCATATAAAACTTATATATACTACGATTGGTGACGCTACGATGGAAAACAAAAAAGTTTTTCTCATTAGAACTAGTTTTTGGACCGATCGTTCCTATGGCAGCTATATGATATAGTCATCCGATCCGGCCGATTCCGACAAATGTGCAGCGTATTTGTATTTAAAGACTTTTTGCAAAGTTTGGTTAAGATAGCTTTAAAACTGAGGGAGGAGATAGCATAGAAACAGACGGACAGACGGACAGACGGACAGACGGACGGACGGACAGACGGACAAACGGAAATGAACTCAGCTCGTCATGCTGATCAAGAATATATATACTTTATGTGGTCGGAAATGCTTCCTTCACTGCGTTACAAACATCGTGACAATTTTAATATACCCTCTGCAAGGGTATAACAAGTAAGAAAGTCGGTCAAGCCCGACTTTAATATACTCTGTACCTGTTTGTATGTAACTGATAACTTTAAACTGTGAGGGTTTTTCAAAATCTGG
Organism: Lordiphosa mommai; assembly: GCA_018904225.1. NCBI lineage: Eukaryota > Metazoa > Arthropoda > Insecta > Diptera > Drosophilidae > Lordiphosa > Lordiphosa mommai. The sequence continues at coordinate 1,327,638 of JAEIFT010000002.1, read as the reverse complement.
GGGTGGCAACTCTTTCGACTATCGTTCATCTGGTTGAAAAACGATGTATGGTGGCTCGATAAGTAATGATGAGTAGAATTACCCTAGTACATAACTCGTAAAGTTATAAAATTTGTATATAATTTTCTATTAACATAAACGTATCTAAATTAGTCACGCGGGAATCACGCGTGATTTCTGACCGCAGGCCATATCAATTGCATCGCTCCTCTCATACTTGGTCTTTGCCTCCTTACACAAATATCTATTAGAAAGAAGGGAGGGGGGAAACTGAAAGCGGCGCAGTCCAGTTAGCTAATGCCGTCAAGCCAATTCCAATTGGAAATTACCAGTAAGCTATTGCCCTCTTGCTCACTCTTTCTCGTAAGTTCTACCAATCGCTGCGGTGTTGTTGTTGTCGTTGCTTTAAATTTTCTTTTACGTATTGCTCTAATATCGTCGGCGGGTCGATAAATAATGAGTAGTAGAATATATGTCTAGAATGTTCAAGCTATCTATCTTCAAAATTGTGGGAGTTGTTACGTTTTTTATACTCTGTACCGAAGGTACAAAGAGTATATTGGGTTTGTGCAAATGTATGTAACAGCCAGAAGGAAGCATCACCGACCCTATAACGTATATATATTCTTTATCAGCATCAACAGCCGAGTCGATATAGACATGTCCGTCCGTCTGTCCGTATGAACGCTGAGATCTCAGAGATGGTAAAAGATAGAGATTTGAGGTGTAAGGAACATATATTTGTTATACTTGCAGGCAGATCAAGTTTAGTTTTTTTTTTTTGCCACGCCCCCTGCCTCCCCCGCAAATTGAAAAAACTTAATATCTTCCACAATTTCAGAGTTAGGTTGTTTGAACCTTCTAGACATATATTCTACTCATCATTACCTATCGAGCCTCCGTACATTGTTTTCCGATCAGATGAACGATAGTAGAGTTGCCACCCCCGCAATTTGAAAAACACCTGAAATATCCCGCAATTTTGGAGTTACGTTGTTTGAACCTTCTAGACATATATTCTACTCATCATTACCTATCGAGCCCCCATACATCGTTTTCCGATCAGATGAACGATAGTAGAGTTGCCACCCCCGCAATTTGAAAAAACACCTCAAATATCCCGCAATTTGAGTTAGGTTGTTTGAACCTTCTAGACATATATTCTACTCATCATTACCTATCGAGCCCCCATACATCGTTTTCCGATCAGATGAACGATAGTAGAGTTGCCACCCCCGCAATTTGAAAAAACACCTCAAATATCCCGCAATTTGAGTAAGGTTGTTTGAACCTTCTAGACATATATTCTACTCGTCATTACTTATCGAGCCCCCATACATTGTTTTTCGATCAGATGAACGATGGCAGAGTTGCCACCCCCACAATTTGAACAAAATCAAATATCTTTCACAATTTTAAAGATAGATTGTTTGAACCTTTTAGGGATATATTTTAATCGTCATTACTTATCGATCCACCATACACCGTTTCCAGATCAGATGAACAATATTCGAATTTTAAGCAAATCAAATCAAACTGCCCATAATCGTGATGGGCAGAGCACTTGCACAGATTGTGTGACTCCACACTTTAAAGTTATTAGTTATATACAAACACAGGTACAGAGTATATTACAGTCGGGCTTGACCGACTTTCTTACTTGTTTTAATTTGCGGGGGAGTTAGGGGGCGTGGCAAAAATCCGAAATAAACTTGATCTGCCTGCAGGTAGAAGAATTATATGTTCCATACACTTCAAACCTCTAGCTCTTACCATCTCTGAGATCTCTTCGTTCATACGGACAGACGGACAGACAGACAGACGGACATTGCTATATCGACTCGGCTGTTGATGCTGATCAAGAATATATATACTTTATAGGGTCGGAGATGCTTCCTTCTGTACCTACGGTACAGAGTATAAAAACACAAGAAACACAAAACATGGAACGAACGAGAGCGTAAGTTGAAGTCGGCCCTGCTCGACTTCGATATACCGGTTACTCAGGGTAAGGTTTATTTAAAATTATTTTATTAGATCACAACATGCCCAAATTGTGGGAGAGATGAGTTTTTTTCCAAATTGCGGGGGAGGCAACTCTACTATAGCTCATCTGATCGGGAAATGATGTATGGCGGATCGATAAGTAATGATGATTAAAATATATCTCTAGAAGGTTCGAACAATCTATTTTCAAAATTGTGGGATATATGAGGTATTTTTCAAATTTCAGTGGCGGGAGGGGGCGTGGCAAAAATTTAATGGTAAAATTGTAGCTCTAGCTCTTATAGTCTCTGAGATCTAGGTGTTCATACAGACGGACGGACAGACAGACAGACGGACATGTCTATATCGACTCGGCTATTGATGCTGATTAAGAATATATATACTTTATGGGGTCGGAGATGCTGCCTTCTGCCTGTTACATACATTTGCACAAACTTAGTATACCCTTTTTACTCTACGAGTAACGGGTATAAAAAGAACAAAAACATTGAATTTTTACTTTATATAATTTTATTTGAATTTTAATTTTTTGAACCTATTCAGATAAGCCAAAAAATATGGATAATTTTTGTTATGATTTGAAAAAAATAAATAATCTATATATATAAAATAGAAGGCTAACATCGGCTATGCCGATGTTTTAAATACCCTTGCAGTTTTTGAAAGGCGCTACCATTGATAACAAAACAGTTTTTCTCACTCGAATTAGTTTTTAGACCGATCGTTCCTATGGCAGCTATATTATAAAGTCATTCGATTTCGATCAATTTTTCCGCAATTGTGTGAAAGTATATAAAACTAATATATACCACGATTGGTGACGCTACGATGGAAAACAAAAAAGTTTTTCTCACTAGAACTAGTTTTTGGACCGACCGTTTATATGGCAGCTATATGCTATAGTCATCCGATTCCGATAATTTTTTCCAGAATTGTGTGGAAGTATATAAAACTAATATATACCACGATTGGTGACGCTACGATGGAAAACAAAAAAGTTTTTCTCACTAGAACTAGTTTTTGGACCGACCGTTTATATGGCAGCTATACGCTATTGTCATCCGATTCCGATAATTTTTTCCAGAATTGTGTGGAAGTATATAAAACTAATATATACCACGATTGGTGATGCTACGATGGAAAACAAAAAAGTTTTTCTCACTGGAACTAGTTTTTGGACCGACCGTTTATATGGCAGCTATATGCTATAGTCATCCGATTTTGATCAATTTTTCCAGAATTGTGTGGAAGCATATAAAACATATATATACCACGATTGGTGTCGCTGCGATAGAAAACAAAAAAGTTTTTCTCACTAGAACTTATTTTTGGACCGATCGTTCCTATGGCAGCTATATGATATAGTCATCCGATCCGGCCGATTCCGACAAATGTGCAGCGTATTTGTATTTAAAGACTTTTTGAAAAGTTTGGCCAAGATAGCTTTAAAACTGAGGGAGGAGATAGCATAGAAACAGACGGACAGACGGACGGACGGACGGACGGACGGACAGACGGACAGGCGGAAATGAACTCAGCTCGTCATGCTGATCAAGAATATATATACTTTATGTGGTCGGAAATGCTTCCTTCTATGCGTTACAAACATCGTGACAATTTTAATATACCCTCTGCAAGGGTATAATAAAAGAGTTCAACCTGACTGATTGGTGACCGTCGCACAGCCCAAACCGTAAGAGATAGCAAGCTGAATTTTTTACTGTAGTTTCATCTTACTCCGAAAGTGAGTACTAAGGCGGGGTTGTTGGAAAATTCCACCGGGAAATGTGGAAAAATCGCAGAAAACTTTTGTATAAAACTTTTTTGTTTATCATCCGATCAGCTCCAAACTAATTTTAAAACGAGAAGGCAAAGCTAACTTCGACTGTGCCGAAGTTTTAATACACTTGAAAAACTTTACTCCAACTGATTTAACTGGAAAAATATATATAGGATATAGAAATCAGATATTTAAAATTTTTAAATCATTGATAATAAAAATTTGATACCATAAAAAAAAACTTTTCTTAGTAAAACACATTTTCCGACCGATCGGTCCTATGGAAGCTATATGCTATAGTCATCCGATTTTGATAATTTTTTTCAAAATTATGTGAAAGCATATAAAACTAATATATACCAAGAATGGGGACGCTACGAAAAAAAACAAAAAAGTTTTTCTCACTAGAAGTAGTTTTTTGACCGACCGTTTATATGGCAGCTATATGATATAGTCATCCGATTTTGATAAATTTTTTCTGAATTGTGTGGAAACATATAAAACATATATATACTACGATTGGAGACGCTACGATGGAAATCAAAAAAGTTTTTCTCACAAAGACTTATTTTTCGACCGATCGTTCCTATGGCAGCTATATGCTATAGTGATCCGATTTTGATACATTTTTCCAGAATTATGTGGAAGCCTATAAAACTAACATATACCAAGATTAGTGACGCTACAATGGAAAACAAAAAAGTTTTTCTAACTAGAACTAGTTCCTTGACCGATCGTTCCTATGGCAGCTATATGATATAGTCATCCGATCCGGCCGGTTCCGACATATTAGTTGCGTGCAGTAAAAAGAAGACTCTGTGCAAAATTTCAGCTCGATAGCTTTAAAACTGAGAGACTAGTTCGCGTAGAAACAGACAGACGGACAGACAGACGGACAGACAGACGGTCAGACAGACGGACAGACGGACGGACGGACAAGCTGAAATGAACTCAGCTCGTCGTCCTGATCAAGAATATATATAGTTTATGGGGTCGGAAATGAGTATTTCTATGCGTTACAAACTTCTGGGCAAAATTAATATACACTTTTCAAGTGTATAAAAACCGCAATAAAAATTCATCAACAACTGCATACCAGTTTTCCGCAAAATTAACCTACTACACCCCAATGGGTTCAAAATCAATTAATGGCCCGAAAGTATACTTTCCAAACGATTAGCTTCAAATTTATTTTCAAAACTACACATTCACGAATATGACTTTTACATTTTGGAAAAACCTACCGGAAAATGGCCGGAAAAGTGTTGTTGTTCAAAACTCACATGTTTATTATTCGATTAGCTCCAAGCTTATTGGCAAAGCTCTATATTCCAAAAAATTTTTCTCGGTGTGGAAAATCCGGAAAATAGCCGGAAAATTATGTATGGGAAAAATTATTTTTAATCCGATTGACTTCAAATTCGGTTTGTTAACATATTATGGAAAATAATAAGACATGTGATTATTCGGTGGTGGAATTTCCGCTCCCCGGTTCGGAAAATGGAGGGCGTGACAATGGTTATTTGGGAGCCGATGGGAATGATATACGTTTTACTGCTTTATGGGTCGAATAAATGGAAGCTTTTTTTTTTTAACTCGGGAAAATTTATTGCAAAGGTCGGAATATGAGTGCGGGTTCACCGCAAACCGTTATATTTGAGCTGATCTGTATTAAATTTGGTTTGAAAGCTCTATGGGCCAATTAAATAGGAAAATAGTTTTAAGTTTAGCGCAAATGAACCCTCAAAGTCGGGTAATGAGTGTCGTAATGGTTTCAAAGCCAGTTGTTATTTGTGAACCGAATTGAAAATAGAAAATTCACACCAAAATGAATGAAATTCGTTTTGTAAGCTCTACGGGCCAAATGAAAAAATTTTAATATTGTAAAATCCAGCCAAGTTCGGAAAACGGGAGGTTCAATGTCAAAAGCTGATTTTTTTTATCTCGAGGAGGGATTTTGGATTAATAAGTTACAAATAATTTTCCAGTTCGGCTATACTGATTGGGCGAAGCGAAGCGCGCCGGGTCCTATGCCAGTAATATATAAGTACGTGTATTAAAAAATGCAAGTTTTTGAGTTTCATTAATGAGTTATTATTCTGTACAAAAAAATGTATCTTCTTCAAATCGGCAAGTTATTTGAAGAGATATTGCCATTTTACTTTTATAGAAGTGTTGAACCTATTCAGTTGAGCGGGAGTGTATGTATGACATGTCACTAAATGGTTTTAAAAATGTCCATTTGTCGGTCAGGTTGTTGACATTCAAAGTTTGAGTTGGAAGATTAAGACCAGAAATTGTCTTAACTTTTCTTAAAGTGAATGATTTTGACGATTCAGCTCTTCCTTTGACACAAACACTAACTACTTTTGAGTCATACTGTTCGTGAACTTCATTATTTTTCCACTGCATTCTCAATGGTCTTGTAGGATGTTACGTCGCCGCCTTTGTGTTTTTGGGCTGACACCGGCTAGCATCGGTCATCTCAGGGGCGACAAGTCCCCGTGCCCGCAGCGCGTACAATCTCCAAATCCTAACACCTCACAAGACACAAAAACATTACAACTTCAAAAACTCTGACAAAAAATAAACAATCAACGGCGGCTCTAGCACTCAAATATTGACACATAATACTTAATACTAATAACATTTAAATAATTTAAGTTTTGCAAAACATATTTTAGTTTTTTTTTTATAATTAATTATAAATAATTATTTTTCAAAATCTTTGACATGCGGGCTGCGTTGCTTCTCTCACAGAGGTAATTTAAACATGTGTTGATAAATGTAATAAATTGGTATATGGATATGGATATAGATATATGTATAGATATATAGTTAATTAATCATGCCTTAAACCCACCCAAAAAGGAGCTCCAGATTAGGTCAGATAGGGGCTCTAAATAATAATAATAATTTTTTTCCAGCTGTATGACTTGCTTTTTTTTAAATGCTAGACTCGCACGACAAAGATTGCATGTTACAGTATATATATACAAATGGCAGAAGGCGTAAATTTAATTTAAATGTTGTTGGATTTTTGTTGTATTTGTGTTGTTTTCCACTTAGGGTATTTATTGTGCAAGTGTCCGTCGATGAGCCAAGTCTTTTTTAGAATTTTTCTCCAATTGGGATAGAGTTTAATTTTTAAATTTTACCGGTCGATCTGGTATAGCGTTCGTAAGGGTGTGGGAGGTGGTCTTCTATAGAAATTCTATTCCCCCAAGGACTGGAACGAACTCACGGTTTTTTCCTGTTATTTTAAAATCTTGAGGACCCGCGAGCCTCCAGTTACACGTCCACTCTTCCTCTGCCTTTGCTTTGGCCAATGACGCTGCCGATGCCCTCTACTTAATATGACTGTGGCAGGGGTTACCATCCGGTTGTTGACTCTCGTTTCGCTTGAAAAAGTCACCAGATCTTCGCTGGAACCGAAGCATACAAGTTCATTTTTCATTTAAAGGAATCTAACCACACAAAAAAACTCTACTCACATTTTAATATAACTTTCCACTACACTATTCTTGACTTTCTTGGTCCGGCTCTTTTGCTTGACTGTGCCCTTGGCAACGGCCTTTACCCATACTTAAAACCTCGTTCCATCTCAAATCGTCCCTGACCTAGATTGGTGCTTCTTTTCGGGGTGAGTGACCACTTTCAAGGCCAATTTCTTTGCACTAGGAGAGGGAGCGAGATGTATATAGCATCTAAGACCTCTCTCATTTGCTCCTCGATCCCCCCTCTTCCCATGATCCACCCACCTCTCTGTCCGGATAAGCCTCCCTGCCTCTTCAATTAAACCTAACTTTTGAATTTATAAGCTCTAAGCGACAGATGGCGCTGTAGCGCTGAGACCACTACCTCTAGCCGAAAAGTAGCTAGCTTGCCAACGCTAGCGCGCACCCAGTCTTTTCGATAACTAACCTATCGATTCCTCCGGCCTAATATGCAAATGCAACACCAACACGAAAAACGCAGCCAGATGGAAGGAACAAACGACAAGGATTTTCGAGAGCATTTATCTCTTCTGGATACATAGGAAACGCACATCTCTGCAGATTACTAGGCCGGTGTCTGCTTTGTCCTTATAGCTGCCGCGCCCAACGTTGGGTAACTCCCACATAGCCATAGATTTTTCCTAGAAAAGAACATGTGCAGCACCTCAATTACGGGAAGTATTATGACATCATTTATTAATAAACTTGATCCTTTGTGGTTCTCTATTTTTAGACGCGGATATCCTTTGCATGGAACACTCCCAGTGGCTGCCCACGTAGATCCTCCAGTTCATACGCATTGTTGCCTACAGCCTTGACCACTCGAGCCTTCAAAAACTTGCGTGCAAATTTCGCGTTGAACGCCTTGCTGAAATCGCTCAGCACAAAGTTCCGCCGGTATACCTCCTGTCCAGGGACGGCTCTAAACTGTCTGGCTCTCCGATTATAATGTTGGCCACTTCGCTCGTATGCGAGGTGCAACTGCTTCTTTACCTTCTCTCGGATCAGCTGCAACTTGTCCGCATTGTTCAACGTAACCATCTCGTGTTCGCACATTGTCCGCAGTTTCCGTCCAAGTTTATATTGGCCACCATTCAGCATCATGTGCTGACCAAACAGCGCGAAGAATGGCGTTACTCCCGTTCCCGAATGCACACTATTCCGGATTGCCACCTCGATCTCCGGTAGGTAAAGATCCCACTCCCGGTGATCCTCTTCGAGATATGTTCGGATAGCTTGGAGGATGGTGCGATTCACCCTTTCCGATGCGTTACTTTGCGGGGAATACACCGCCGTCTTCATGTGTGTAATCTGGAAGGCTTCAACCATCTCTTGAAACACCTTGGACAGGAACTGCTTCCCGTTATCGCTATGGATGATTTCTGGTACACCAAATTTGAAAAATACTTCCTTCACTAGGAAGTCCACCACATTTGTCGCTGTTGCCTCCTTCATCGCCTTCAACAGGGTGAATTTTGTGAAGTGATCCACCACAACAAAGATCCAAGCATGTCCCTGCCTTGACCTTGGATATTTCCCTAGAAAATCATTATATATTTTCTGAAAAGGGCGTTCCGTCACTACCTCGCACCCTAAGCCAACCTGCATTTTAAAATTTGTGGCTTTGGTTTCTTTGCAGACTTGGCAACTTCCAATAACCTGTGCCACCTGAACTGCCATCTTCGGCCAATAATAAAGTCGCCGCAAGTTGTGAAGGGTTTTATTGACTCCACCGTGTGCTGCTGTTGCTTCTTCGTGAGCTCGTCTGATCAACTCGGCCGTCAGAGACTCTGGAACCCAAATTTTCCAACTCGTTCCCTCCAACTGATCTTCCAACCGATTAAAACCAACGCGTTTGAAGATAACTCCGTCTTCCACCCGAAGATCAGGTAAGTTCGTTTTATTTTTCAATATTTCCTCTACTAACTCCTTGTATTCGTCAGATTGAAATTCGCCCGTTTCAAATCCAAGCGCCGAGGTGACATCCAGCTCTATTTCCTCCACTGTGTTGCCTTCCAGACTGCGCGATAGAGTGTCTGCTACCACATTCTCCGATCCCTTGCGGTGTTCAATATTAAAATTAAGACTGGCGTGATCCGTAATGATCGTAAATGGCATCAATTCCACATACGGCCTGAATTTTTGCACCGCCATGATCGCCGCCAGGCATTCCTTCTCAGTCACTAAGTAGTTAAGTTGGTGTTTACTCATTTTGGCTGAGAAGAATGCGACTGGTCTTTCTTGTTGATCATCCGTCATCTGGAACAGTACAGCTCCAACCCCAAAGTGTGAGGCATCACACTTAATATAAAAGTGTCGTTTGAAATCAGCATGTGCCAATACTGGAGCCGTCATCAACGCTTCCTTTAGCGCCTGAACTGATTTTTTTTGCTTCACCGCCAAGCACAAATTTTCCTCCCGGTCGATTCTTCAGAGTCTCCGTGAGTGGAACAGCCAACGCTGCAAAGTTTTTAACGAAACGCCGGTACCATCCTGCTGTGCCTAAAAATGCACGCACTTCCTTTAATGATTTCGGGTCTGGAATGCGCCTAATGGCCTCCACTCTTTCAGGATCTGTTCTCAGTGTCCCTCCTCCTATGATAAATCCCAAGTATTTGAGGTATTTAAAGCAAAATTTGGATTTTTTCATCCCAATGGTCAGATTGGCTTGTTTCAGGCATTCAGCCACCCTCTTTAAATATTGTATGTGCGTTTGAAAGTCCGGTGCAATAATGAGCAAATCATCCAAATAGACGGACACATTGGATCGTAGTTCCGCAGGTATAACCTTATCCATCAGTCGACAAAGCCTTTGCGCAGCGTTGCACAGCCCAAATGGCATCATCCGGAACTGGTACAATGGTCGTCCAGGTACAGTGAACGCTGTGTATGCTCTGCTCGACTCTTCCAACTCTATTTGCCAGAAGGCAAACTTCAGATCCACGCTCGATATGAAGTGCGATTGATCCACTCTTGAGAGGATTCCTTCTATGCAAGGCAGTGGATAGGCATCCTTTATCGTTACAGCATTAAGCTTCCGCGCATCCAGGCAGAATCTATTCTTCTCCGGCTTTCTGACCACGGTTGTTCTATGACTCCATGGACTCTGACTGTCCTCAATCACTCCAAGCGCCAACATCTTATCGACCTCGTTCCACACTATCTGCTGTACCGGAGGTGAAATTGGATAGTATCGATCCTTCACCGGTTGTGCACCATCAATTAATTCGATTCGGTGGACTTCCACATTGGTCTTGCCCAATCCACTTGTCTCAAACGCCAAAAACTGTTTTTTTACAATTTCTAATTCATATTTTTGGTATTCTTCCAGCTCCCATGATTCCGGATCGGGTTTTTCCTCATCATCTTCTCCATAGTGACCAAAGTCATGGTATTGCAGTTCGTCTACGCTCTGTCCTTCAGCTGCAGTGCTTGGTTGCTGTTGCCCGAGTACTTCTGGAGCTAATTTAAAGGCTCGCCAAAAACCCACGCCGAAGTATGCCGCTTGTTCCAGATACGGACATAAATACAACGTTATGGGGCAAGTCTTTCCGGCGTACTCTATAGGCAGTTGGATACGCCCTATCGTGACCGGTCGCCGATTTTATATTGGAGTTATATGACTCCACTGGCCAGCCCATTTCTTCCATTTCTTGCAACCTCGGCCCAACAAACTCACAGAAGCTCCTGTGTCAAGCAAACCTGACATTGGACGACCATGCACTTTGACATTGGCAATGACTCGTGCATCTGGCTGAGACGTACGCTGAACCGCTGCCACCACTTCTCGTCTCCTAGTCCGTCGCCTTCGGAATCTTTACCGTGCCTTTTTGACCTTTCGAGTGATGACTCTCATACCGGCTATTTGGTGACCTGCGAAAATTCTCTGGCGCGCCTCCAAGTACCGACGCATACGCTCTTCATAAGGCAGTTTTTGAGTATTTTGGTGATTAAATGTTTTATTATTAATCTTAACACTAGGACATGCATTAATCTTATAAATTTTGTTCTCTTCTAAGTTGGTTTCTTCGCGGGATTCATTTTGGACATTTTGGAGAAAACGTTTCCGGTCTGCCACACCGGAAACAGAATATCTTTCGCTCAGTCGCCAAGCAATCACGAAAATCGTGTCCCACTACGCCACAGTTCCAGCATCCTGGCCTTGGTTTGTTCCGCGGCCCCATTCGAGCCTCTTCGACTTCCGCCGGTGGTGAGTATGTGTCTTCCTCTGCCTCCAACTCACTCACAATCTTTTGGTTTTGCGGCGGATAACGTGCTGCTTGGCGGCTTCCATATGGGTCTCTGTTCCCGTGCCTCATCTGGTTCTGCTCTACCTCATTGCACTCGTCTCTTAATTCGTCCACGGTGTAGACATCCATCGCGTACACAAATCTCGCGATGCCTTCGCGTAGCCCTCTTTTTATTATTTTAACGAGCTCACGCTCGTTAGGTGGTTTCCTCAGGCGAGAGGCCAACTTTCGTATCGCATGGATATAATCTTCTGCGCTTTCTCCAGGCAATTGCTCCCTTCTAAGAAGATTGTGCATCAGATCGTGCTCCGTCCAGGAACCCTTAAATCGGTTCAAAAGAGCCTGCCGCAAATCTGTCCAAGATTCCACTCTAAACTGCTTCACATGCAGCCAATACCAATCCCTGGCTCTCCCAGTCAGCAATTGGTGGAAATGGCGAATAACGTCGGTCCAGGCACATCGAAACTGCTGTTGCAAAAATTCGATCCGGAAAACAAAATCTTCAACGGACGATTTTGCGTCTCCATCAAACGTGACGCCCCATCTTTCGATCCGGGCGTCTCCATTACCTACCGCTCGGTGATAGTTGGCATACAGGGGCTCGGCTGCTCCTAAATCCCTGGAGTGCGCAGCTCGGAATCTTCTCTGGTTTTGCTCCTGGGTCGCCGATAGATCCGTTTCCAAAGTATCTTCCCTGAACGATACCCCAATCGACGAATTCCTCCAATTTCTCGCCCTGACGTCTATTTCAGCCTCCGGGCTGCTTTCCACCGGAATCTTCTGGGTCGGTTTAGGTGGTGGCGCTGGTGGTCGCATGATTGGATCCCTGTGGCCTTAGAACTTCATTTAACAGCTTCATCATTTCCATAAAGCCAGCCCGAATTTCTTCCCTAAATACGTCCCCAATACCACCTTCCAGCGATTGTCGGTACGTTTGATGGGCTTGAGCGATCGCAGCGTTGACTGCCGACGATTCTTCCGACCCGAGGGTCATTCCTGGGAATTCATAGTTCACGTTTTCGGCTATTCCCCGACTCGGTTCTGCCTCACCCAACAGAGGTTGGTGCTCTCCTTTCAGGCGATTTTGCTCTTCCACCCGCTTGTGATCCCTCGCCTTGCGTTGCATCTCCCTATAGTTCGGAGGAGTCCTACTAAGTTTTCCCATGACTAAGGGCGATGGCAAGGCAGCCGCTTCTTCGGCGTCTGTTTGCCACAGACTATCGTCTGCTAACGCAGGTCCCTTAGACCTCAATTGGTGTTCGTGGCTCTGTTCCACGTTTTCTCCTTTCCTATCCATTTTAACTCCCAATAATCCCCTTAACAAATCCCTTCCGAATTCTACTACTGTTTTCCCTAAACCAATTAATATTAACAACCTATCCTATTACAAAATATATTTAAACAAAACAAAAAAAAAACTAACACGACCAGAATACGCAATACTCGATATTTAAATATATATATTTATATTTTCCTTCACACCAAATCGACTGTCGCAATCTTTTTTTTTTTCTTTTTGAAAACTGTTCATTAATACCAAAGGGGGAGAAGGATTTCCTATGCCGGACCAAACCGCCGCTTCTGTAAATTTCGTTGCTTCCTACTCTTTTCTTGCTAGATGACGCTCCTGTTTCAATAAGCACTAAAACATTCATTCAAACCCGACCTGAACAAACTTTCAGAGCCCATCGACTGCTCCAATCATCAGGATAGTCTGATGACTGCCAGTCGAGAAGCTCTTACCATAAAATTTTATGATCAACATTCCCCTTTTCATTCTCTGTGTGTTTCCAGTTGTCTATGCCGCCGAAAATGCTACGCATCCGGCGTATTATACCCGGATGGGCCACTCTCGTCCGACACAGATTCTACGGGAAACAAAGCAGGTCGAAAACAGGAAGTTGACTACTACAAATTGTTATATTTTAACATGAACTATAAGTAACAAGAACATTTACTGCCTACATTAATTTCCCTTTTCTTTTCTCACAGCTACCACCAGGCAAAGTGACTGGATGCTTATCATCGGAGTGCTCTTACACCCAACGACGCCACCCATACACCCTCGTGACAAATTATTAGGTTATCAATTTGTAAAAATTAGCTCACTCATATAAGCGGCTAAGACTGCCTAATTACTAATTAAATTTATTATTTATTGCTGTCTATCTTGTCCTCCTGTGGATCTATGCTTTCCTTGCGCAATTGTAAGGCCGCCCTTGGGCTCTCAACAAGCCGCAATTTCACCATAGACCCATGGAGGAGAATTGTTTGCGAGCCATCAAAACATTGGATTTTATTTTTTTTTCATCGTTAGTCTCAGCGCCTTTCACGGTCGCTGGACTTACTTTTTTTAATTGGGCGCCATATTGTTACGTCGCCGCCTTTGTTTTTTGGGCTGACACCGGCTTGCATCGGTCATCTCAGGGGCGACAAGCCCCCGTGCCCCCGTGCCTCACAAGACACAAAAACGTTACAACTTCAAAAACTCTGACAAAAAATTAACAATCAAATTAAATATTTAAATTCGGCCACAAATCGGTAAACCTGCGCCATCTAGCGAAAAAAATACGAATGGCATTGGTGGTTTTGCCCGCAACAGACCCGCCCATCCTTCCAGCGGCTGGTTGATTTGAAATTTTAGCCTGCTGCCCTAACACAGAAGCGTCGCGGTCGGCTCACTCCAGGCTGTTGGTTGGATCCTTCCCCCCCCCCTCATTGATTCTTACTCAGCCATATTGGATCACGTTATAAACATTTAATTAAATAAGATTTAGGACGGCTCTAGCACTCAAATATTAACACATAATACTTAATACTAATAACATTTAAATAATTTAAGTTTTGCAAAACATATTTTTGTTTTTTTTTTTTAATTAAATATAAATAATTATTTTTCAAAATCTTTGACATGCGGGCCGCGTTGCTTCTCTCACAGAGGTAATTTAAACATGTGTTGATAAATGTAATAAATTGGTATATGGATATGGATATGGATATAGATATATGTATCAGGGACCGAAAATAACAGTTATGGAAGTGAAAAAAATTACCACGAAATATGGATCCCCTGATAAAATGGAATACACGAATCTTCATAATTTTTAATGGCGAGTCATTAAATGGGATACATTTTTATTTGCAATTTTTATCACAAAAAAATTTTGAAATTGTTATATTATAATTTTTAAATAAAAATTTTGTTTTAACTGTTAAATGGTAATTTTTATATAAAAATTTTTGAATAACAGTTAATACTAATTTTTATTATAAAAATTTAAATTAATTTTTATTTTGTAATTTTTATAATAAAAATTACTTTTTTAATTGTTATGAAAAAATTTTAATTATAAAAATTTTTATAAAATTACTTATCTAGTAGGCGTTTGTAAATCATAGATTGTCTTTGATAGAAGGAAACAAGATTTACCTAAACCTACTAGATTAGTTATTTTTATAAAATTTTTATAATAAAAATTTTTTCATAACAATAAAAAGTAATTTTTATTATAAAAATTACAAAATAAAAATTAATTTAAATTTTTATAATAAAAATTAGTTTTAACTGTTATTCAAACATTTTTATTTAAAAATTACCAGTTAACTGTTAAAACAAAATTTTTTTAAAAATCATAGAATAACGATTATTTTTAAATTTTTATTTAAAAATTAGAAAATAATTGTTATTTCAAAATTTTTATCCAAAAAGTTATAACAGTTACGGTCCCTGATATGTATAGATATATAGTTAATTAATCATGCCTTAAACCCACCCAAAAAGGAGCTCCAGATTAGGTCAGATAGGGGCTCTAAATAATAATAATAATTTTTTTCCGATGGGAATGATATACGTTTTACTAGCTTTATGGGTCGAATAAATGGAAGCTTTTTTTTTTAACTCGGGAAAATTTATTGCAAAGGTCGGAATATGAGTGCGGGTTCACCGCAAACCGTTATATTTGAGCTGATCTGTATTAAATTTGGTTTGAAAGCTCTATGGGCCAATTAAATAGGAAAACAGTTTTAAGTTTAGCGCAAATGAACCCTCAAAGTCGGGTAATGAGTGTCGTAATGGTTTCAAAGCCAGTTGTTATTTTTGAACCGAATTGAAAATAGAAAATTCACACCAAAATGAATGAAATTCGTTTTGTAAGCTCTACGGGCCAAATGAAATAATTTTAATATCGTAAAATCCAGCCAAGTTCGGAAAACGGGAGGTTCAATGTCAAAAGCTGATTTTTTTTATCTCGAGGAGGGATTTTGGATTAATAAGTTACAAATAATTTTCCAGTTCGGCTATACTGATTGGGCGAAGCGAAGCGCGCCGGGTCCTATGCTAGTAATATATAAGTACGTGTATTAAAAACCGCAAGTTTTTGAGTTTCATTAATGAGTTATTATTCTGTACAAAAAAATGTATCTTCTTCAAATCGGCAAGTTAGTTGAAGAGATATTGCCATTTTACTTTTATAGAAGTGTTGAACCTATTCAGTTGAGCGGGAGTGTATGTATGACATGTCACTAAATGGTTTTAAAAATGTCCATTTGTCGGTCAGGTTGTTGACATTCAAAGTTTGAGTTGGAAGATTAAGACCAGAAATTGTCTTAACTTTTCTTAAAGTGAATGATTTTGACGATTCAGCTCTTCCTTTGACACAAACACTAACTACTTTTGAGTCATACTGTTCGTGAACTTCATTATTTTTCCACTGCATTCTCAATGGTCTTGTAGGATGTTACGTCGCCGCCTTTGTGTTTTTGGGCTGACACCGGCTAGCATCGGTCATCTCAGGGGCGACAAGTCCCCGTGCCCGCAGCGCGTACAATCTCCAAATCCTAACACCTCACAAGACACAAAAAACATTACAACTTCAAAAACTCTGACAAAAAATAAACAATCAACGGCGGCTCTAGCACTCAAATATTGACACATAATACTTAATACTAATAACATTTAAATAATTTAAGTTTTGCAAAACATATTTTAGTTTTTTTTATAATTAATTATAAATAATTATTTTTCAAAATCTTTGACATGCGGGCTGCGTTGCTTCTCTCACAGAGGTAATTTAAACATGTGTTGATAAATGTAATAAATTGGTATATGGATATGGATATGGATATAGATATATGTATAGATATATAGTTAATTAATCATGCCTTAAACCCACCCAAAAAGGAGCTCCAGATTAGGTCAGATAGGGGCTCTAAATAATAATAATAATTTTTTTCCAGCTGTATGACTTGCTTTTTTTTAAATGCTAGACTCGCACGACAAAGATTACATGTTACAGTATATATATACAAATGGCAGAAGGCGTAAATTTAATTTAAATGTTGTTGGATTTTTGTTGTATTTGTGTTGTTTTCCACTTAGGGTATTTATTGTGCAAGTGTCCGTCGATGAGCCAAGTCTTTTTTAGAATTTTTCTCCAATTGGGATAGAGTTTAATTTTAAATTTTACCGGTCGATCTGGTATAGCGTTCGTAAGGGTGTGGGAGGTGGTCTTCTATAGAAATTCTATTCCCCCAAGGACTGGAACGAACTCACGGTTTTTTCCTGTTATTTTAAAATCTTGAGGACCCGCGAGCCTCCAGTTACACGTCCACTCTTCCTCTGCCTTTGCTTTGGCCAATGACGCTGCCGATGCCCTCTACTTAATATGACTGTGGCAGGGGTTACCATCCGGTTGTTGACTCTCGTTTCGCTTGAAAAAGTCACCAGATCTTCGCTGGAACCGAAGCATACAAGTTCATTTTTCATTTAAAGGAATCTAACCACACAAAAAAACTCTACTCACATTTTAATATAACTTTCCACTACACTATTCTTGACTTTCTTGGTCCGGCTCTTTTGCTTGACTGTGCCCTTGGCAACGGCCTTTACCCATACTTAAAACCTCGTTCCATCTCAAATCGTCCCTGACCTAGATTGGTGCTTCTTTTCGGGGTGAGTGACCACTTTCAAGGCCAATTTCTTTGCACTAGGAGAGGGAGCGAGATGTATATAGCATCTAAGACCTCTCTCATTTGCTCCTCGATCCCCCCTCTTCCCATGATCCACCCACCTCTCTGTCCGGATAAGCCTCCCTGCCTCTTCAATTAAACCTAACTTTTGAATTTATAAGCTCTAAGCGACAGATGGCGCTGTAGCGGTGAGACCACTACCTCTAGCCGAAAAGTAGCTAGCTTGCCAACGCTAGCGCGCACCCAGTCTTTTCGATAACTAACCTATCGATTCCTCCGGCCTAATATGCAAATGCAACAAGGACCATCTAATCCTAATTCATCAGCTATATCTTGATCTAGCAGAGATACGGTAGATGCTTCATCCAGAAGAGCATAAGTTTCAATTGTCTTCTTGGGTCCTATAATGGAAATAGGAATAACTTTTAGAAGTATTTTGCTGTCACATAAATTGACATTGCAATTGTTGTCTGTCTGTGTTTGTGTTTCTTCCTGTGTCTTTGTTTTCGTTCTGTTGCCTATCCCTATGCAATAATGAATTATGTGTTTGAGAACAATTATTAATTCTGCAAGGCTTCTTTCGCTTGCAGTGTTTCATCAAATGGTTCTTGCCAAGACATGATATTCATAACCGATTTTTTGTAACGTGCTGCCAGCGACGGTCAATATCTAAGTCTTTTAATTTTCCACATGAAAATATATAATGGTTTGACTGTTTGCAGAAATGACAATATATAGATTTGTTTGGCTAGAGTCCACCTGATTTGAAACGGTCAATTTTGTTTCTTTTGTCTTTAATTGTCCAAACCCTAACGTCTGTGCTGCTTTCGTTTTCTTGCTTAGCCAGCTATGTAAAATTATTATAAAAAAATATAAATATTTCGGTTCCGTGCTTTTTCTCTCATGATAATACTGCACATTTCACAAAAAGCTCAGTACTGATGGTGGAAGGCTTTTTCGAAAGTTTACCTTGAGATGAACATCAACAATGCGTAGAAAACCGTGGAAACACATATTCAAATTGTAAAAAATAACACTTTGATCATATAATAAACTTTATAAGAACAATACCATTTTCCAATGAGTTGCCAGGTTGTTATACCCGTTACTAGTAGAGTAAAAAGAGTATACTAAGTTCGTGAAAATGTATGTTACAGGCAGAAGGAAGCATTTCCGACCCCATAAAGTATATATATTCTTGATCAGCATCAATAGCCGAGTCGATATAGACATGTCCGTCTGTCCGTCCGTCCGTCCGTCCGTCCGTCCGTCCGTCCGTCTGTATGAACACCTAGATCTCAGAAACTAGAAGTGCTAGAGCTACCATTTTTTCAATGTGGACTTGTATTGTCTGCACGCAGATCAAGTTTGTTTAAAATTTTTGCAACGCCCCATCCCGCCCCCGCAATTCGAAAAAAACCACGTATCTCCCACAATTTTGAAAATAGACTGTTCAAACCTTCTAGACATATATTTTAATCATCATTACCTATCGATCCGCCATACACCATTTTTCGATCAGATGAATGATAGTAGAGTTGCCACCCCCGCAATTTGAAAAATACCTCATATCTCCCACAATTTTGAAAATAGACTGTTCAAACCTTCTAGACATATATCCTAATCATCATTACCTATCGATCCAACGTACATAATTTTTCGATCAGATGAACGATAGTAGAGTTGCCACCCCCGCAATTTGAAAAATACCTCATATCTCCCACAATTTTGAAAATAGATTGTTTGAACCCTTTAGACATATATTTTAATCATCATTACCTATCGATCCGCCATACTTCATTTCCTGATCAGATGAACTATAGAAAAGTTCCCGTCCCTGCAATTTGAAAAATACCTCAAGTCGCCCACAATTTTGAATATAGTTTGTTCGAACCTTCTATATTTTAATCATCATGATTTATCGATTCGCTATACATCATTTCCCGATCAGATGAGCTATAGTAGAGTTGCCACCCCCGCAATTTGGAAAAAACCCCATATCTCCCATAATTTGGGCATTTTGTGATCTAATAATATATTCTTAAATAAACCTTACCCTGAGTAACGGGTATATCGAAGTCGTGCAGGGCCGACTTCAACTTACGCTCTCGTTTTTTATTATTAAAGTCTTAAGATGTTGTTTATGTAAAAACGTAGACTGGCTTAAAACACGTGCAATAGACCAATGTGACAAACTAAGGCTGCAGTCATTGGACGTTTGAATGCCTTTCGTGATCGAGTTGCTCGCTTTATTTATTTGGCCTCTTTAGAAATATCTTGTATCGAGACGCACTCACTCTTAAATGCAGCTATTTGACTTTTATCAATATCATTGAGGTATAGACCACGTCGATTACAGTTAAATAAATTATTTTAAATTCATAAACTTGTGTTGAACTGCGTCCCTCATCAAGAACCGGCGTGATAACGGAAAATATCTGAATGCATTTATAGTAATGCATTAGCGGAAAATCAATTATTTACATATAAGTCAAACAGAGAAAATATTAGTGTCTTGTCTTGCAAATCTTATGAGTTATTTTTGATGCCTTATTACTTCTCATTAACACTTTTATGATATTCTGTCTTTAACGGGCTGTTTGCTAAAATAAAGTGGGTGCATTTATAGATATGCACCAGAGGTCAGCATATCAAATTGTTAGTGTTGGAAACAAGGATCCCTTTTTGTGAAGGGTCATATTTTAAATCGTAGTCTACGCCAACTTCTAATAAATTAAATAATCGAGCAAGTTGTAAGTGGCAACTTTGAATCCATTGCGCAACCCCTAAAACTAATTTTTATACACTTGAAAAGTGTATATTAATTTTGCCCAGAAGTTTGTAACGCATAGAAATATTTATTTCCGACCCCATAAACTATATATATTCTTGATCAGGACGACGAGCCGAGTTCATTTCCGCTTGTCCGTCCGTCCGTCTGTCCGTCTGTCTGTCCGTCTGTCTGTCTGTCTGTCTGTTTCTACGCGAACTAGTCCAGTTTTAAAGCTATCGAGTTGAAATTTTGCACAGACTCTTCTTTTTACTGCACGCAACTAATATGTCGGAACCGGCCGGATCGGATGACTATATCTTATAGCTGCCATAGGAACGATCGGTCGGAAAATAAGTCTTAGTGAGAAAAACTTTTTTATTTTCCATTGTAGAGTCACCAATCTTGGTATATGTTAGTTTTAGATGATTTTATATATTTGTGGAAAAATTGATCAAAATCGGATGAATATAGCATATAGCTGCCATATAAACGGTCGGTCAAAAAACAAGTTCTAGTGGGAAAAACTTTTTTATTTTCCATCGTAGCGTCACCAATCTTGGTATATATTAGTTTTATATGCGTCAACACAATTCTGGAAGATTTTATCCAAATCAGATGACTATAGCATATAGTTGCCATAGGACCGATCGGTCGAAAAATGTGTTTTACCAAGAAAAGTTTTTATTTATGGTATCAAATTTTTATTATCAATGATTTAAAAATTTAAAATATCTAATATCTATATCCTCTATACATTTCACCGGTTAAATCAGCTGCAGTAAAGTTTTTCAAGTGTATTAAAACTTCGGCACAGTCGAAGTTAGCTTTGCCTTCTCATTTTTTACTTTTTTCTTTTGATATGCCATTTATACACCAAAATTCAACTTTTAAGGGGGTGAGAATATAGCGTTACATTTTTCTTACGATTGGGGGACATTCTAGTGTACATATTAGATTAGTAAGCATGTCAAATAAGCTTATTAATTTTTCAATTTTGTCATCTTTAATGGGGGATTGATTTTTAAGCTTGCCTATCAAATGTCTGATAATGTGTGTTGGTTCACCAAATCGTTCTTTCAAAGAGTTTATAATAGTATTTACATTTTGTGGTAATAATAATAAAGATTGAACAGATTTTTTAGCTCTACCAGTCAACGCCTTTCTAAGACGGTTTATGTTTTCATAGTCAGAAAACTTACATGTGTCAGTGCAAATTTTAAATTCTGAATAAAATATTGGCCATTCAAGGGGATCACCGGAAAATACAGGAAGATCCTGTGCAATGGCTTGTCGGGCCCTAAACATCTGAATAATATTCTGATTGAGCGTTGCTCTTGAAGATCCTGTTGTTGCTTCAAAAACTCCATTTCAATTTTGAGTCTTTGAATCTTTGTCGATTTGCGCGAGCGTTGTGATCCTGATGTTGATGGTGTCTTCATCCTAGTCTGTAAAGGTGTCTCCTTCTCGATATGTAATGGTATTTCCGTTACATTTTGTTTTCGCTTGGCTAATAGATATGGAGTCGATGCATTTATTACAGTTTTGTCCAACTGTTCAGCGAGTCCATGATCAAATCCACTAGCTGTGTTTTCATATCCGTTGTCATTAGTCGAATGCTCACTGTTGTCCTTATTTGTTTCCATTTTAGAAGTCAATTTTCTATTGCTCAATCGCATAATTTAGATAAATCAGGATTGTCAGAAATTTGCTATTTACAGTTAACCGTCAGTGTGTATATGCCCAAGATTCAAGTATGTACTCGGCATTACATATACATGCTGCATGTAATGTACAATTCTTGCCTTCTGATTATTTTCATATATTTGTACACAGAGGGAAAAAACCGAGAACATTGGACTCAAGATGAGCACAATCGTTACCAAAAACAGTGTAAGAACGGGAAATCTCATATGTAGTAGAATGTTCTCACTTCAAGAACATTTTTTTGAGAACGCAAAAACTTGAATTGAGTTGTTTTTGTTCCGTTTTCAAGAACACTTTTTACTTTATATGAGAACAAACAATACTCATTTTAAGTAATTTCGTTCTCACACAGAAAAAAAAAACTGTGCCATTCGGGGGCTCAACTCAACGCCAAACGGGCTCAATAATGTCGGGATAGTCGCCCGATAAAAGTTCATAAAATTTAGAACGCCCGAGAGATTTTTTTTTTCTTATAAATTTGCATATATATTAATATAATTGTATATTTGGATTCACTTAAGATTTCTTTAATTTGAAGAAACATATATAAATAAATTAATAAGAACTTACTTTAACTTGCCTTGTCTGGGAATCGAACTCGGGACCTCGGGTCTGCGTCTCAGCGCACTCGACCGCGCCGCGCTTGCCAGACTAGGCACCCAATGTCATACAAGAGCGTTTGCTCCAGACGACAAAAGAGAGAAGCCAAGAGAGCGAATTTGCTGTTGCTCTCAGCTTGTTCGCTCTCTCTGTTTTTCAACCCCCGTATAGTTGCGAAACACCATAACCCAAAGCCAATGTGGCACGCGTTCACGGAATTGAAAGTCAAAAAGGCAATTATACTCCGATTGAGTTGAATTTTGCTCATTTCAAGAACATTCTGAACATTTGTTCTCAAAAATTTTGAGAAAAATCTGTTATTGTTTTGAGTTGCCGGCAACTTATATTCTGAACAGGTTTTTTCCCTCTGTGTATGCGTATCCACCGTTCTTATTAAATCATACATCGTAAGATTCTATAACGGTCAGTTTAAATGTGTAACTGCCATATCATAAAAAACAAAACCCCAGGGAAGATCACGACTGCAGCTGCAAGCTTGCATTCAAATAAGCAAAAGCTCAGCAGTGTGATGTTTCGTTAACCTTCTTCAAGGGCATAAACTAGGCAAGCTAGGTCAGCGAGCAATGCCGAAATTCATTGCTTCGTTTTCCCAATTGTGCCATAGAAAAAGACGGTCGACCCGCTGCTGGAAAAATTTTTTTGAAAGCACATGGCACTCCAAAAGTTAAAATTTGAGACTAAAATCAAATTTGATTAGCCATCCACACTGCGTTGGATATTTAACATCGAATTATTGGTACTGGCCATATAAATCTTGGGCTAGGTAAGTTAAAAATTGAAGTTAACCTTTAATTTTTAAACCAAACCCAAAATTGCAAAAAAAATTTCCAGAACACGAAGAGTGCAGCCGTATTCAATTGTGTAAATTTTCCACTCAGCAGCTCTGCGGAGCAACAGCGGCCAAAAATCATTTTTGGCAGAATTTTCCCCAAACCCTTGGTTAATTTTTTCTGTCAGGTAAAACCAAAAAAATTGCATTAAAATTATCAGCAAACTAATATGCGAATTTTCAGCAGAGGCTTTTCTAAATCACATCAATCACATAAACCTATCAAGAAATTCGGGCGCAAGCAGGCCCAAAGCACCCAAATTCTTCAGCTGCAACAACCCCAACAACAACAAAAATCTCAGTGCAGTGCAAAATAGTGTGCCAATGATCATACAGTTCGGCAGTCCAACAAATAAGTTTAGTTTCTTGGCCACAGGGCATGAAATTGTTATCTAAAATTTTTTTTTGTGGAAAATGCTTAGTGAAAATAATAAATGAAACATACAAAATATCAAAAACAAAAGTATGTGTTAACTTGTGAATAAAAATAAAAATATAAAAATAAAGCCCATTACATACATTCATATATATAAATCGCATGCCCTAGGCAAGCGTACATATATACATGGCTGTATGCGAGCGCTGTTGTTTATATATTTAAAAGAAGTGTAAAGTCATATCAAATGCAAAAACATTTTTTTATCACAAGTTAATCCACACACACCTTAACTCTAAAAAGTTAATAAATAAAATAAAAGAATCTTATAAATTAACAAATAATTAAAATAAATAATATAAAATAAATCTAATAATTTCTAAATCAAATTTTTGTTTGCTTTGATACACAAACAAATACTCGTGTACATATACCATTTACCAGCAGTGTAAAATTCCATTTAATTAAATACAAAGCATCTTGGCATACAAAACAAACATATTTACATGGTGCAATTGACAACATACATCCACATATATAAAAAAAAAAAAATAGAAGGCTAACATCGGCTACGCCGATGTTTTAAATACCCCTGCAGTTTTTGAAAGGCGCTACCATTGATAACAAAAAAGTTTTTCACACGAGAATTAGTTTTTAGACCGATCGTTCCTATGGCAGCTATATGCTATAGTCATCCGATTTCGATCAATTTTTTCAGAATTGTGTGGAAGTATATGAAACTAATATATACGACGATTGGTGACGCTACGATAGAAAACCAAAAAGTTTTTCCCACTAGAACTAGTTTTTGGACCGACCGTTTATATGGCAGCTATATGCTATAGTCAACCGATTTTGATAAATTTTTCCAGAATTGTGTGGAAGTATACAAAAGTAATATATACCACGATTGGTGATGCTACGATGGAAAACCAAAAAGTTTTTCTTACTAGAACTAGTTTTTGCACCGACCGTTTATATGGCAGCTATATGCTATAGTCATCCGATTTTGATAAATTTTTCCAAAATTGTGTGGAAGCATATAAAACTAATATATACCACGAATGGTGCAGCTAAGATGGAAAATAAAAAAGTTTTTCTCACAAAAACTAGTTTTTGGACCGATCGTTCCTATGGCAGCTATATGATATAGCCATCCGATTCGGCCGGTTCCGACAAATGTGCAGCGTATTTGTATTTAAAGACATTTTGCAAAGTTTGGTCAAGATAGCTTTAAAACTGAAGGAGGAGATAGCATAGAAACAGACGGACAGACGGACGGACGGACGGACGGACGGACGGACAGACGGAAATGAACTCAGCTCGTCATGCTGATCAAGAATATATATACTTTATGTGGTCGGAAATGCTTCCTTCTATGCGTTACAAACATCGTGACAATTTTAATATACCCTCTGCAAGGGTATAAAAATCTAAACTAAAACAAAACATCAAAAACCATCATCGACTTTGGAGGCCTTCATCGTTTTATGACTGGGTAAGTGAAAAAAGAAAAATGGATAAACATTTGCTCTTCCAAACATAACACAGTGCAACACATAAAATCTGAACCAATTTTTGAGAATCGCCACTGAAAGTACTTGCAAAAACTAGAAATTCTGCATTATTACTTTTGCCAAATTGGTTCGGGTTTCGATTTTATGCTATCATCCATTTTTTTGCTCAAACTGGATTTTGACAACTTTTTCGATATTTTGATACGGCTATATCTCGTAAACCGACAGAAAAATTTGTCTGTCTTCAGCAAAGTTGTAGGTATCGAATGGGAGAAAAAATATGCGAAACAAACTTACCCGAAAAAATTGCACCTTGTGACTCAAAATCGCAAAAATTTCAATTTTTTAAAAAATTTTCTACAATTTTTGGTCAATAACTCGACCACACATCCTCAAATATGTCGATTGTTTTTTTTTTGCTTTATTTCGAATGAAACAAATGTTTTTCAATTTATCTTATTGCTTTTATTACATAGAAAATATGAGTTTATTGTTGTTATGTGTGTATGAAAAAGAGATGAAAATATGTTAATTGTTGACATCCATTGAATTTGATGACCCTGGTTCTGTGGTCCACCATCTTCAAAATCGGGTAAAATGTGCTTCTTTTAGATGTTTCCAATCCAAAAGTGTTATGTAGCATTTTTTGCACACGGTGTTTGGCGTATAATCTTCAGCACTTAAATCAGGTTCATCGAAATATTCAGTAGTAGCTTCTATGAATTCCGCACTAAAGAAAATTTTTCGCTCCTTTTCGTCTCTTTTCAACACTATATGACCACAAACGGAACAAAAATCATTTATTTTTGGGCACTTGATAATTTTCATTTTGAATGTTTTTCTGCTTTTAAAATAATTGTCACTCTAAATCTGCCCTTGCTCCCAGCAGCTCCCATTGCTTCGACTTAATTTTTGGCAATTGCCGCCAACTTGGCGGGATCGCAATTGCGCATTCGCAAATGAATAAAACAAAACAAAATGCATGTAATTCATGGCGTCAAGTCTCAAAAACAGACGGAAACAAAAACAAAATATATGCAGTGAGTGCGACCTAGACTTGGGCTGCAGACGGCGTCTGGAGTCGAGGCTCGTTTTTTATTGATCTTGTTGTTGGAATGCTCCCAAACTGAATTATCGCTCCCACCGCTGCTCTAAATTATTATTGTCTCGTTGCACAAAACACGCATGATAAACCAAAGACGCAACCATACATCGCGTAAACAAGAAAAAAAATTAAATTCAAGTTGACAGCAAACAGATTTTCAGCGTTCAGCTATATTGACCAAAAACTGTAGAAAAATTGTTAAAAAATTTAAATTTTTGCGATTTTGAGGCACAAGATGCAATTTCTTCGGGTAAGTTTGTTTCGCATATTTTTTCTCCTATTCGATACCTACAACTTTGCTGAAGACAGAAAAAAATTTTTTCTCTCGGTTTACGAGATATAGCCGTATCAAAATATCGAAAAAGTTGTCAAAATCCAGTTTGAACAAAAAAATGGATGATAGCATAAAATCGAAACCCGAACCAATTTGGCAAAAGTAATAATGCAGAATTTCTAGTTTTTGCAAGTACTTTCAGTGGCGATTCTCAAAAATTGGTTCAGAATCGATGACCGTAAAAATGTTGCGCAGTGTAAATGATCATGACCTAGCCCAAAGAAGGACAACATAAGCAAAACAACCACACAAGTGCAATTGAATTTTTTTTCTGAACCTTGAATTAATTGCACTGTTAATTGCACGTTGCTTTGCTTATGATCTCGCTTTTTATACCCGTTACTCGTAGAGTAAAAAGGGTATACTAAGTTCGTGCAAATGTATGTAACAGGCAGAAGGAAGCATCTCCGACCCCATAAAGTATATATATTCTTGATCAGCATCAATAGCCGAGTCGATATAGACATGTCCGTCTGTCCGTCTGTCCGTCTGTCCGTCTGTCCGTCCGTCCGTCCGTCCGTATGAACACCTAGATCTCAGAGACTATAAGAGCTAGAGCTACCAAATTTTCAGTGTATACTTGTATTGTTTGCAGGCAGATCAAGTTTGTTTCAAATTTTTGCCACGCCCCCTCCCGCCCCCGCAATTTGAAAAAAACCTCACATCTCCCACAATTTTGAAAATAGACAGTTCAAATCCTCTAGACATATATCTTAATCATCATTACCTATCGATCCGCCATACATAATTTTTCGATCAGATGAACTATAGTAGAGTTGCCACCCACGCAATTTGAAAAAAAAACTTATATCTTCCATAATTTTGAAAATAGACTGTTCAAACCTTCTAGACATATATCTTAATCCTCATTACCTATCGATCCGCCATACATCATTTTTCGATCAGATGAACTATAGTAGAGTTGCCACCCCCGCAATTTGGAAAATATCTCATGTCTCCAACAATTTTGAAAATAGATTATTCGAACCCTCTAAACATATATTTTAATCATCACTACCTATCGATCCGCTATACATCGTTTCCTGATCAGATGAACGATTGAAAAGTTGCCGCCCCCGCAATTTGAAAAAAAAACTCATATCTTCCATAATTTTGAAAATAGACTGTTCAAACCTTCTAGACATATATCTTAATCCTCATTACCTATCGATCCGCCATACATCATTTTTCGATCAGATGAACTATAGTAGAGTTGCCACCCCCGCAATTTGGAAAATATCTCATGTCTCCAACAATTTTGAAAATAGATTATTCGAACCCTCTAAACATATATTTTAATCATCAATACCTATCGATCCGCCATACATCGTTTCCTGATCAGATGAACGATAGAAAAGATGCCTCCCCCGCAATTTGAAAAAAAAACTCATATCTTCCATAATTTTGAAAATAGACTGTTCAAACCTTCTAGACATATATCTTAATCATCATTACCTATCGATCCGCCATTCTTCATTTTTCGATCAGATGAACTATAGTAGAGTTGCCACCCCCGCAATTTAAAAAATACCTCATATCACCCACAATTTTGAAAATAGATTGTTTGAAACCTCTAGACATATATTTTAATAATTATTACCTATCGATCAGCCATACATCATTTCCTGATCAGATGAGCTATAGTAGAGTTGCCTCCCCCGCAAATTGGAAAGAAACTCATATCTCCCACAATTAGGACATGTTTATATCCTGAGTAACGGGTATATCGAAGTCGAGCAGGGCCGATTTTAACTTACGCTCTCGTTGGTTTTGTTTTGATGCAATTCTTTTTATGATAACCTGCCTTGTGTACAAAATTGGTACACACATATATAAACCTCATTTTCATCCATGCATAGTACTGATAAAAAGTATGCGTACACAAACATATAAAAGTATCTAATATCATAAAATTAAAAATTCATTAATACTTAAAATTCATCACATGCATTTATCCACCTAGAAATCATTTAGATCATTAGAATTAATAAAATATACTAAATTAAATATACTAAAAATATTAATGTTGGAATATCACACATAAGACACATCATCATGAACAATTATACATATTAATATGTACAGTAGACACTCATACATATAGTACAACAGAAATCACATTTATAATATGAAGTTTTATATTACCTAATTCTTTAATTTTTATAAATGCTATAATACGTTATTTGAAGTAACAATATGGAGATAGTATTCTTATATTTAATCGTTAATAATAATTATTTTGGAATAAATTGTTAATTTGAAAATGAATTTCTAAAATATTTCTTATTCCTTTTTGAGGATGTTGTGGTAATATAGGGTGGTGTAAACACATTTAGGGATTTCCTACAATTATGTCCGCTAAAAGGAAATCAACGGTAGGGTGGGTGCAGAAGCGAAGCTACAGTACACCTTAGTAGCTTAACCCCGTGTAGAACTGTCCTCTCTTTTCTTTATTTTTCTTTCTTTCTTTTCTCATTCTAATTAGACCTTTTGTATTTCCGTTTATAGTCTCTTCCTACTTTAATAGGCTTTAAGGGATTCTATTTTAATGTGTATGGTAGTGTGTTAGGATTAAGTCAAAAAACCCCCCACAGGCTGTTTCGCTGGCTGTATTTAAAAGAATCCCAACCGACGACATCTTAGCACGAGTAAACGCATTGCAGTCCATATTATGTCAGGACGTGCATTAGTGGAGGAATTATGTTGTGTCGACAATATTAATTCAGATGCCACCTATGCCAGCATGTGAGCTACACTTGGCCATAACATGCACAAGCGTCTTGTCTGTGTGTGTATGTGTAGCCGTGTCAACCCAGTCGGACTTTGCAGCATGTGGTAAAAAAAATCACTACATTTTTATACCCTTGCAGAGGGTATATTAAAATTGTCACGATGTTTGTAACGCAGTGAAGGAAGCATTTCCGACCACATAAAGTATATATATTCTTGATCAGCATGACGAGCTGAGTTCATTTCCGTTTGTCCGTCTGTCCGTCCGTCCGTCTGTCCGTCTGTCCGTCTGTTTCTATGCTATCTCCTCCCTCAGTTTTAAAGCTATCTTGACCAAACTTTGCAAAATGCCTTTAAATACAAATACGCTGCACATTTGTCGGAATCGGCCGGATCGGATGACTATATCATATAGCTGCCATAGGAACGATCGGTCTAAAAACTAGTTCTAATGAGAAAAACTTTTTTGTTTTCCATCCTAGCGTCACCAATCGTGGTAAATATAAGCTTTATATGCTTCCACACAATATTGAAAAAATTTATCAAAATCGGATGACTATAGCATATAGCTGCCATATAAACGGTCGGTCCAAGAACTAGTTCTAGTGAGAAAAACTTTTTTGTTTTCCGTCGTAGCGTCACTAATCGTGGTATATATTATTTGTATATGCTTCCACACAATTCTGGAAAAATTTATCAAAATCGGATGACAATAGCGTATAGCTGTCATAGGAACGATCGGTCTAAAAACTAATTCTAGTGATAAAAACTTTTTTGTTATCAATGGTAGCGCCTTTCGAAGACTGCAAGGGTATTTAAAAAATCGTCGTAGCCGATGTTAGCCTTCTATTTTTTGGCATGAAATTTCACGGAGATAGTCTGTACATTATTTCTTTGGCATGCCTCATGCCTGATTCTGGGGTGAAAAAAGCAACCTGTGAATTTTCACGTATTGGCAAGGATAAAAATCAGCATATTTTGAAACGGTTTGAGAGAGAGTGAGCTCTCTCTAGTAGTTTAACTGAGGGCACGAGTAGAAAGCGAAGTCAGACCCGAATGATTTCTGATCGTTGGGCAAAGAAGGATGGGGAGAACTGCAACTGTTTTATTCAAATTCTGTATGAATTTTGCTCTTGCTGCGAAAAGTCGTGTCTGCTGTGAATATATATATAAGTGAAAAATATTTTAATGCGTTGAATGATGGTGAGTATCACATTTAATTAAATTTAAAGAATTGATACCATTTTTGCATATATACATTTAAACGAATATGTAAATATATAAAAATTTGTATTTTTTCATTTATTTGCATAAAACAGGCAATTTAATCGAGGACTTCAAACAACAAAACGTTTCTCTGCCAAAACACAATAACGGCGTAAAGCAAGAGGGGAAGGCACCAGGGCGAACGTCAGTAATAATAATTGTCGAAGAACAAAAAAGTTAATTTAAGAATGTAATTTTACAGTGTTTACTGCGCAAATAAAAAAACATTTACTTAATTGAATAATGGTGTGACATTTCATGATAAAAGCTGAGAAAGACACGGGTGAATAATGCCTGATTTCGGAAGGGAACGTCTCATGGAGACGTGCCTACAGCAGACAAAGTCAGTACATTTGCAGTACTGAGTAAGTATGGAGAGAGAGATACCGGAAGGCTGTCGAGTGACGTCACCCAATCCGAAACGGTTACAACAACCACCCCTGAGATTTTTGGCGTTTCTTAAGCAAAAGGAACCCAGTCGGACTTTGCACCGGTCCAGAAGTACATATTTCACGCTTCCTTTTCACGTAAGAAGGCGTGAAAAAATCTGAAGTCTTGGTTTCCTTTTGCTTAAGAAACGCCGGATTTCTCAGGGGTGGTTGTTGTAACCGTTTCGGATTGGGTGACGTCACTCGACAGCCTTCGGGTCTCTCTCTCGCTCTCTCTCTCCCTACTTACTCTGTACTCCAGATGTACTTACTTTGTAAGCTGTAGGCTCGTCTCCATGAGACGTTCCCTTCCGAAATCAGGCATTATTCACCCGTGTCTTTCTCAGCTTTTATCATGAAATGTCACACCATTATTCAATTAAGTAAATGTTTTTTTATTTGCGCAGTAAACACTGTAAAATTACATTCTTAAATTAACTTTTTTGTTCTTCGACAATTATTATTACTGACGTTCGCCCTGGTGCCTTCCCTCTTTGCTTTACGCCGTTATTGTGTTTTGGCAGAGAAACGTTTTGTTGTTTGAAGTCCTCGATTAAATGGCCTGTTTTATGCAAATAAATGAAAAAATACAAATTTTTATATATTTACATATTCGTTTAAATGTATATATGCAAAAATGGTATCAATTCTTTAAATTTAATTAAATGTGATACTCACCATCATTCAACGCATTAAAATATTTTTCACTTATATATATATTCACAGCAGACACGACTTTTCGCAGCAAGAGCAAAATTCATACAGAATTTGAATAAAACAGTTGCAGTTCTCCCATCCTTCTTTTGCCCAACGATCAGAAATCATTCGGGTCTGACTTCGCTTTCTACTTCGTGCCTCAGCTAAACTACTGAGAGAGCTCACTCTCTCTCAAACCGTTTCAAAATATGCTGATTTTTATCCTTACCAATACGTGAAAATTCACAGGTTGCTTTTTCACCCCAGAATCAGGCATGAGGCATGCCAAAAAAAATAATGTACAGACTATCTCCGTGAAATTTCATGCCAAAAAATGCACTGATTTTTTTCACCACATGCTGCAAAGTCCGACTGGGACATGCTGCAAAGTCCGACTGGGAAGCCAAGACTTCAGATTTTTTCATGCCTTCTTACGTAAAAAGGAAGCGTGAAATATGTACTTCTGGACCGGTGCAAAGTCCGACTGGGATACTCTGTACCTGTTTGTATATAACTAATAACTTTAAAGTGTGGGGTCACACAAACTGTGCAAGTGCTGCCCATCACGATTACGGGCATTTTGATTTGCTTAAAACTCGAATATCGTTTATATGATCGGAAAACATTGTATGGGGGTTCGATAAGTAATGATGAGTAGAATATATGTCTAGAAGGTTCGAACTACCTAACTCAAAAATTGCGGGATATTTGAGGTGTTATCAAATTGCGGGGGTGGCAACTCTACTATCGTTCATCTGAACGGAAAACAATGTATGGGGGTTCGATAAGTAATAGTGAGTAGAATATATGTTTAGAAGGTTCGAACAACCTAACTTCCAAATTGCGGGATATTTGAGGTGTTTTTCAAATTGCGGGGGAGGAAGGGGGCGTGGCAAAAATCAAAACTAAACTTGATCTGCCTGCAAGTATAAGAATTATATGTTCCATACACTTCAAAGCTCTAGCTATTACCATCTCTGAGATCAGACGGACAGACAGACGGATAGACAGACGGACATACAGACGGACAGACAGACGGAAAGACAGACGGACAGACAGACGGACATGGCTATATCGACTCGGATGTTGATGCTGATCAAGAATATATATACTTAATAGAGTCGGAGATGCTTCCTTCTGTCTGTTACATACATTTGCACAAACCCAATATACTTTTTGTACCTTCGGTACAGAGTATAAAAACTAACGTTTTTATTTAATAAAGTAATATTAAAACATTTTTAAATCATACTGGAAAATTTTATACACTTGCAAAATGTATATTAATTTTGCGCAGAAGTTTGTAACGCCTAGAAATATTCATTTCCGACCCCTTAAACTATATATATTCTTGATTAGGACGACGAGCAGAGTTCAATTCCGTCTGTCCGTCCGTCCGTCTGTCCGTCTGTCTGTTTCTACGCTTACTTGTCCCTGAGTTTTAAAGCTATCGAGCTGAATTTTTGCTCAGAGTCTTTTTTTACAGCGCGCAATATGTCGGAACCGGCCGGATCGGATGACTATATCTTATAGCTGGCATAGGAACGATCGGTCGGAAAATAGGTTTTAGTGAGATAAACTTTTTTGTTTTCCATCGTAGCGTCACCAATCTTGGTATATATTAGTTTCATATACAGGATATTTTTTTAAATAACTTGACAACCAATGAAATTTTTGAAATAAATTTTTTTTTTATTGAAAGTCGGTCCGTTTTTTGGCATTTTCCATCACTTTTTTGAGTGTTTCGGGTTGAATGGCAGTGATTTCTCTGCGTATGTTGGCCTAAAGTTGTTGGAGAGTGGCTGGTTTATCAGCATAATCCTTTCCCTTCAGGTATCCCCACAGAAAAAAGTCAGGGAACATTCCACACAGTAAATCCATGGTTAGACGGTCTGTATGGCATGTTGCGCCATCTTGTTGGAACCAATATCGCAAATCGACCCTTAACAACCGCCACAT
Source organism: Lordiphosa mommai (assembly GCA_018904225.1). Lineage (NCBI taxonomy): Eukaryota > Metazoa > Arthropoda > Insecta > Diptera > Drosophilidae > Lordiphosa > Lordiphosa mommai. The sequence goes on along the minus strand of JAEIFT010000002.1, from coordinate 1,293,799 downwards.
GGCCATGGGGAACATGCCAAACTGCTGAGCACGATGACGGACCGAATCTTGTCGACGTGTCGCGACGTCGGCGCTTACAGCTGCTATTCCCTCCAAACTCCGTATGGTACGCGGTTTATTTATTTATTTATTTATTATTTACTTACTTCCTAGTGCTACGAGTTATTGAAAACTTATGTTTAAGGCACTAGTCACAACAATACAATCGTTAAATTTGAGTAGAGTATAGGTTGCCAAAGATCCTGTGCCATTGAATTTTGCCACCAAAGCACTAATAGTCCTCGGAGTAGGCGCATTCTGGCCACGATACTTCGCTCTAAACGCGCGTTGAGTCAGCGTAACATAGGAGTTTCTTATACCCTTGCAGAGGGTATATTAAAATTGTCACGATGTTTGTAACGCATAGAAGGAAGCATTTCCGACCACATAAAGTATATATATTCTTGATCAGCATGACGAGCTGAGTCTATATAGCCATGTCCGTCTGTCCGTCCGTCCGGCTGTCCGTCTGTTTCTATGCTATCTCCTCCCCCAGTTTTGAAGCTATCTTGACCAAACTTTGCAAAAAGTCTTTAAATACAAATACGCTGCACATTTGTCGGAATCGGCCGGATCGGATGACTTATCATATAGCTGCCATAGGAACGATCGATTTTGTTTTCCATCGTAGCGTCACCAATCGTGGTATATATTAGTTTTATATGATTCCACACAGTTAGAAAAAAATTGATCAAAATCGGATGACTATAGCATACAGCTGCCATAAAACCGGTCGGTCAAAAAACTAGTCCTAGTGAGAAAAACTTTTTTGTTTTTCATCGTAGCGTCACCAATCGTGGTATTTATTAGTTTTATATGCTTCCACATAATTCGGAAAAAATTGATCAAAATCGGATGCCTATAGCATATAGTTGCCATATAAACGGTTGGTTCAAAAACTAGTTCTAGTGAGAAAACTTTTTTTGTTTTCCATCGTAGCGTCACCAATCGTGGTATATATTAGTTTTATATGCTTCCACACAATTCTGAAAATTTTTTTTGTTATCAATGGTAGCGCCTTTTAAAATCTGCAAGGGTAGTTAAAACATCGGCGTAGCCGATTTTAGCCTTCCATTTTTATACCCTTGCAGAGGGTATATTAAAATTGTTTGTAACGCAGTGAAGGAAGCATTTCCGACCACATAAAGTATAAATATTCTTGATATGTATGACGAGCTGAGTTCATTTCCGTCTGTCCGTCTGTCCGTCCGTCCGGCTGTCCGTCTGTCCGTCTGTTTCTATGCTATCTCCTCCCTCAGTTTTGAAGCTATATTGACCAAACTTTGCAAAAAGTCTTTAAATACAAATACGCTGCACATTTGTCGGAATCGGCCGGATCGGATGACTATATAATATAGCTGCCATTGGAACGATCGGTCCAAAAACTAGTTCTAATGAGAAAAACTTTTTTGTTTTTTATCGTAGCGTCACCAATCGTGGTATATATAAGTTTTATATGCTTCCACACAATTCGAAAAAAATTGATCAAAATCGGATGACTATAGCATATAGCTGCCATATAAACGGTCGGTCCAAAAACTAGTTCTAGTGAGAAAAACTTTTTTGTTATCCATCGTAGCATCACCAATCGTAGTATATATTAGTTTTATATACTTCCACACAATTGTGGAAAAAATTATCGGAATCGGATGACTATAGCATATTGCTGCCATAGGAACGATCGGTCCAAAAACAAGTTCTAGTGAGAAAAACTTTTTTGTTTTCCATCGTAGCGTCACCAATCGTGGTATATATTAGTTTTATATGCTTTCACACAATTTTGAAAAATTTATCAAAATCGGATGATTATAGCATATAGCTGCCTGTAATGGACAGTTACTGGGTGAATAAAATCTTATATTTTCTTAGATCAATTAATGTTAGTTACATGTTCGTTTGGGGGTGTAGTTTTTAAAATTTTGGTATATTTTATTTTAGCAAGGATATGAACCCGTATATCAATAAAGGAAAAGGCAACCAAGCTTCTGTTAAGCAACATAAGAGAGCATGACGTTTGTTTGACAGCTGTCAAGTCTCTCTCGAAGCCACTGGTCAAAAGTTTCTACCAACTTCCTTTTCCGTACCTCAGTCTTTCCGATTTTAGCAGTCAAGTCATCTAGACGTGTGTAATTGCTAAAGTTAAATATTTTAATTCGGAGAAGAAAAAAACCAATCCAAATTTCATAAGCCATCCCTTAGGCAAAACTTTATTTAAAAAAAAACCAGGAAAAAGTGCATTTAATAAAGTGGCTATAAACCAAGTATACAAAAGCCGAAAGCTTATGTAAGTTTGATTAAGATTCAATTTATGCTGCACGCTTTATGAAATCTTTTCATTTTACATAAAGGCTTTTGGGCAGCTCTGAGACGACTTCTATGGCACTTAGCTTCAAGCTAATATTGTCAAGAGTCTTTTCAAGTTGAAGGTAAATATGATTTTACAAAGAAAAAATTTCCACTTAATGGAAATTTCATTAAGTACCACCCCTTACAGCCCATGATCTTATTTTTGGCAGACACCTTACATCAGCATCAAAACCAGAAACCAATCTTGCAGCAAGAGGAGAGGAGAGGGAGCTTTTTATAATAATTAGCTCGCAGAAGCTTTGTTCCCGCCATCTCCACAACCTCACCTCCAGTAGAAGTTCGCAATTGCAGCAGAAAACATGGATCAAGCGACCTGAAAAAAATCCCTGGCCCAAGTGCGAAATAGTGTCCAAAAGAAAGAAAAACAACCGACCAAAAAGTGCAAATTGTGTTTAAAAAGCCCCTGATTTTCATTACCAACGTCTTCAAGAAGCCAGGCTTTAAGCGATAAAAAGCAATACAAAAAAAATTCGATCTAATCATCTTGGCAAAGAAGCCAAAAGCACATTTTTAAACACTTGAAAAGTGTATATTAATTTTGCCCAGAAGTTTGTAACGCATAGAAATATTCATTTCCGACCCCATAAACTATATATATTCTTGATCAGGACGACGAGCTGAGTTCATTTCAGCTTGTCCGTCCGTCCGTCTGTCTGTCCGTCTGTCTGTCCGTCTGTCCGTCTGTCTGTTTCTACGCGAACTAGTCTCTCAGTTTTAAAGCTATCGAGCTGAAATTTTGCACAGAGTCTTCTTTTTACTGCACGCAACTAATATGTCGGAACCGGCCGGATCGGATGACTATATCATATAGCTGCCATAGGAACGATCGGTCAAGGAACTAGTTCTAGTTAGAAAAACTTTTTTGTTTTCCATTGTAGCGTCACTTATCTTGGTATATGTTAGTTTTATAGGCTTCCACATAATTCTGGAAAAATGTATCAAAATCGGATCACTATAGCATATAGCTGCCATAGGAACGATCGGTCGAAAAATAAGTCTTTGTGAGAAAAACTTTTTTGATTTCCATCGTAGCGTCTCCAATCGTAGTATATATATGTTTTATATGTTTCCACACAATTCAGAAAAAATTTATCAAAATCGGATGACTATATCATATAGCTGCCATATAAACGGTCGGTCAAAAAACTACTTCTAGTGAGAAAAACTTTTTGTTTTTTTTTTCGTAGCGTCCCCATTCTTGGTATATATTAGTTTTATATGCTTTCACATAATTTTGAAAAAAATTATCAAAATCGGATGACTGTAGCATATAGCTTCCATAGGACCGATCGGTCGGAAAATGTGTTTTACTAAGAAAAGTTTTTTTTATGGTATCAAATTTTTATTATCAATGATTTAAAAATTTTAAATATCTGATTTCTATATCCTATATATATTTTTCCAGTTAAATCAGTTGGAGTAAAGTTTTTCAAGTGTATTAAAACTTCGGCACAGTCGAAGTTAGCTTTGCCTTCTCGTTTTTTTATGTGACATTAAGCAAAGAAACAACAGAAGTCAAATCAAAGGCAAATTATTAATTTTTTTTGTCGTTCCTTCTGAGTTTAAAACGCTAAGCGAAAAAAAAAGAAAAGAATGAAAGCGAAAAAGTGTTAAAGGTTAATGATCATTGGGCAAAGCAAAATCCATTTCATACGTCATCCAACTTAAATCTCAATAGTAAATCAAAGCAGTGCTTTTAAAACTGTGTGTGTTACCAATGATTAAATTGGCTCAATAATTAAAGTGTTTGCAAATAAAATCGGAATGTGCGCGATGAACTAATTTAAATACAATTTTATGCCCAAAAACAAAATTAGGCAAATACATCTTGAAACCATGGAGCGCTTCAACGCATCTTCGAGAGGATGAGTCATACTTAAAATTATTTAAAAAATTATTTCATTGCTCAATTTTCCGAAATAAATCTAAAATTTAAGATAACAAAAGAAAGTGAAAGCATGTGCTGAAAAAACCTAATGAAGTTATAAAGAATATACAAAGCAACATTCAATTTGTGTTTTTTGTGCTTAAATTCACTTATGCTTGTCTAATCTTTCTATATTTATGCACATGCTTTAACTTCTCTTTGAGTCAACTGATAAGTCAATCAGTTTTGTTGTGATCTTCATATTTGCTTATGCCAAAGTTTATGACTTTAAAATTATCAAGAGAATGAAGTAAATCTATTGGATATATGAAATGAGACATTTAGTCCAAATAATTTAAACAAGAAGAAACACAATTGTTTCGTTCATTTATTTAATTTTGTTTTTATACACTTGAAAAGTGTATATTAATTTTGCCCAGAAGTTTGTAACGCATAGAAATATTCATTTCCGACCCCATAAACTATATATATTCTTGATCAGGACGACGAGCCGAGTTCATTTCCGCTTGTCCGTCCGTCCGTCTGTCCGTCTGTCCGTCTGTCCGTCTGTCCGTCTGTCCGTCTGTCCGTCTGTCTGTCTGTCTGTCTGTTTCTACGCGAACTAGTCCCTCAGTTTTAAAGCTATCGAGCTGAAATTTTGCACAGAGTCTTTTTACTGCACGCAACTAATATGTCGGAACCGGCCGGATCATATGATTATATCTTATAGCTGCCATAGGAACGATCGGTCGGAAAATAAGTCTTAGTGAGAAAAACTTTTTTTATTTTCTATTGTAGCGTCACTAATCTTAGTATATATTAGTTTTAGATGATTTTACATATTTGTGGAAAAATTGATCAAAATCGGATGAATATAGCATATAGCTGCCATATAAACGGTTGGTCAAAAAACTAGTTCTAGTGGGAAAAACTTTTTTATTTTCCATCGTAGCGTCACCAATCTTGGTATATATTAGTTATATATGCGTTAACACAATTCTGGAAGATTTTATCAAAATCGGAGGACTATAGCATAAAGCTGCCATAGGACCGATCGGTCGAAAAATGTGTTTTACTAAGAAAAGTTTTTTTTTATGGTACCAAATTTTTAATATCAATGATTTAAAAATTTAAAATATCTGATATCTATATCCTCTTTATATTTTACCGGTTAAATCAGCTGGAGTAAATTAAAACTTCGGCACAGTCGAAGTTAGCTTTGCCTTCTCGTTTTTTTTTAATTTGCACCAATGAACATGATCTTACACCTTCGATAATTATGTGGAATATATTTACAAAAGAATGAAATAAGTTGAAGAATGTCAAATTGAAATTATGTTAAAATACCCTACCCTATATATATATATATTCTATTTTCTTTATTGAAAAAATGTTTAGAATTAGGCCAACTTGAATTAAAAGTTTTTTTATTATAATTATTTTTTTTGAAGATACTTAGAATATGGAGCTTGAAATTAATATGAATAAATTAGAGCATTATTATATTATGAATTTCTAAGCTTTCCATGTTCCATTAGAAGAAAAGGTAGCCTCTTTTTGGGATTTTCCTTAATAATGCGCCACGGAAAAATCATTGGTTGGGCGGGTAGAGAGCGAAGCTGCCAGGACATCAGGTCAGCTTATCAACATATAGTTGCTGTTATTCAATACATTTTATCTCTAGATTAATTCATTTGGTCTGGATTTTCCCTTATGTTTTCTTTTCTCTTCCGCATTTATGCTAAAATTTAGGCAATTTATGACTTTATATGTGTTATGGGTGTTGGGAAGTAGTAAGTCAAAAGAACCCCCCCACTGGCTGCTTTTGCTAGCTGTAGTCAATAATTCCACTCGACTTACACTTCAACAACATATAACCCATATCGAAAGAGAAAGAAGAGACTTATGCTTTGTCTTGGCCTGTGCATATTTTACACCCGTGCAGTTAGGGATTGGTAGAAAAGTCATAGGAATCTAGAAGTCTTTCTCTTTGGAGTGCGTTCTTTTTTGATTTGGAATGATCGATTTCTGTTGGCTAACATATTGATAAATGACTCTATTTTGAGAAACAATTTTTTTGGAGTTTGTTTTGCGACAGTTGGTCTTGAAGGTGAACGTACGTTACATGCCTTAGGAACGATCGGTCTAAAAAATAATTCTAATGAGAAAAACTTTTTTGTTATCAATGGTAGCGCCTTTCAAAAACTGCAAGGGTAATTAAAACATCGGCGTAGCCGATGTTAGCCTTCTATTTTTATACCCTTGCAGAGGGTATATTAAAATTGTCACGATGTTTGTAACGCAGTGAAGGAAGCATTTCCGACCACATAAAGTATATATATTCTTGATCAGCATGACGAGCTGAGTTCATTTCCGTCTGTCCGTCTGTTTCTATGCTATCTCCTCCCTCAGTTTTGAAGCTATCTTGACCAAACTTTTTTCAGATTTTTTTAGTTCAACCTATTCATCTCAAAACTATAACAGCAATCAAGCCTATCCGTATGATGTTCAAAGATCGAACTGCATATTTAGTCCAATTTTAACTGAAACTTCATTGTCTCAGCATTTAAAATCAATTACTCCTGTTTATTCCCCTGGCCCTGATGGTGTTCCTAGTTGTATGTTAAGGTACTGCGCCGACTCATTGACAGCTCCACTGTTAAAATTATTCAATCTGTCCATAAGCTCTTCTCACTTTCCTGATTCATGGAAGGAATCTTTTATTATTCCTTTGCATAAAAAGGGTTCCAAATCTGATGTCGGAAATTACAGATGTATTTCTAAGCTTTCCGCAATTCCAAAATTATTTGAGAACCTTATAACTTCTCACTTGCAACATCTCTGTCGGTCACTTGTTTCACCGGCCCAACATGGGTTTATGAAAGGCAGATCCACTACTACAAATTTACTTGAGTTCACTACTCTTGTCATTAATGGATTTAGAAATCAGCTTCAAACGGATGTAGTGTACACTGACTTTAGTAAAGCTTTTGATTCTGTTAATCATGAGCTATTATTGCATAAACTTGACCTTCTTGGATTTTCGTCCGATTTGGTTTCTTGGATATCGAACTATCTGAACTCCAGAACACAGAAAGTTTTATTTAGAAATTCTCTTTCTAAAACACTTACAGTAACTTCTGGGGTTCCACAGGGTAGTCACCTGGGTCCCCTACTCTTTACTTTGTTTATAAATGACCTTCCTCCGATCTTAGCTCATTCTCGCATATTAATGTATGCAAATGATGTTAAGCTTTGCCTTTCTTATAAAGAAGCAGACTCTTTCACTGATCTCCAATCAGATCTGGAAGTTTTTCAGTCCTGGTGTAATGTAAATCTTCTGAACCTTAACTGTTCGAAGTGCATGTGTATGACATTTCATAGAACGGAGCCTCATTTAGCTTCATACTCCCTGTATAACACTTGCTTAAATCGTATTTACGAAATAAACGATTTGGGTATTATTCTCGATCCTAAACTTAATTTTAACGAACATATTTGCAGAACAGCTAACAAAGCCATGAGTGTGCTTGGATTTATTAAGCGTTGGTCCAAGGAGTTCAACGACCCTTACACAACCAAGACCCTTTACACCTCTCTTGTTCGTCCGATACTGGAATATGGTTCATGTGTGTGGTGCCCTCAATATAAGAAGTATCAAGAGCGCCTAGAGTCTGTACAAAAGCAATTCCTACTGTTTGCTCTCCGTGGTCTTAATTGGGAACCTAATGTACGTCTTCCGTCCTATTCTAGTAGACTGCTTTTAATTAACCTTCCCTCTCTAAAAAATCGAAGAACTATGCTGGGAGTAATTTTTGTTCACAAACTAATACACGGTGAAATTGACTCTTCGGAGTTAATTAGTCAACTTAGATTCAACGTCCCCTGTAGGGTTACAAGAAACTTTTTCCCTCTTTCTCTTCAACGTTGTACTTCTAATTACACTTTATATGAACCATTTCGTGTTGTCTGCGCAGATTATAACAGTCTTTACCACCTCTTAGGACCTGAATGTTCTCTTTCCTTATTAAAAACTCGCACATTAATCCATTTAGCTCGAAACTAGAACTATTCGTATAATGATTGCTTGTATAACCATTGTATACTATATTTTATTTTTTTTTCTGTGTATTTGTAAAATATATGTGTTAATTATTTTAGTTTTTCAAGCGTAATTACAAATTTATACATTATTAATTTTTTTTCTTTCCCTCGCGTTTCTCGTTGTCGCACGTCATGCGACTGCGCCCCTCGGTCGGTTGGGCGGGTGGTGGGTTGCTGTTTGCTCTGGGTTCCGCGCGTAACAAGCCCTGGCTTGGTGTCGCATGGGCCACTTGAACGTACTGCGCATTGTACGTCAACGTCCATATAATAATAAAAAAAAAAAAATAACTTTGCAAAAACTCTTTAAATACAAATACGCTGCACATTTGTCGGAATCGGCCGGATCGGATGACTATATCATATAGCTGCCATAGGAACGATCGGTCCAAAAACTAGTTCTAATGAGAAAAACTTTTTTGTTTTCCATCGTAGCATCACCAATCACGGTATATATTAGTTTTATATGCTTACACACAATTCAGAAAAAATTTATCAAAATCGGATGACTATAGCATATAGCTGCCATATAAACGGTTGGTCCAAAAAATAGTCTCATCTATTTTTATACACTTGAAAAGTGTATATTAATTTTGCCCAGAAGTTTGTAACGCATAGAAATATTCATTTCCGACCCCATAAACTATATATATTCTTGATCAGGACGACGAGCTGAGTTCATTTCCGCTTGTCCGTCCGTCCGTCTGTCTGTCCGTCTGTCCGTCTGTCTGTCTGTTTCTACGCGAACTAGTCCCTCAGTTTTAAAGCTATCGAGCTGAAATTTTGCACAGAGTCTTCTTTTTACTGCACGCAACTAATATGTCGGAACCGGCCGGATCGGATGACTATATCATATAGCTGCCATAGGAACGATCGGTCTAAGAACAAGTTCTAGTTAGAAAAACTTTTTTGTTTTCCATCGTAGCGTCACTAATCTTGGTATATGTTAGTTTTATATGCTTCCACATAATTCTGGAAAAATGTATCAAAATCGGATCACTATAGCATATAGCTGCCATAGCAACGATCGGTCGAAAAATAAGTCGTTGTGAGAAAAACTTTTTTGATTTTCATCGTAGCGTCTCCAATCGTAGTATATATTTGTTTTATATGTTTCCACACAATTCTGAAAAAATTCATCAAAATCGGATGACTATAGCATATAGTTGCCATATAAACGGTCGGTCAAAAAACCACTTCTAGTGAGAAAAACTTTTTTGTTTATTATCGTAGCGTCCCCAATCTTGGTATATATTAGTTTTATATGCTTTCACATAATTTTGAAAAAAATTATCAAAATCGGATGACTATAGCATATAGCTGCCATAGGACCGATCGGTCGGAAAATGTGTTTTACTAAGAAAAGTTTTTATACCCGTTACTCGTAGAGTAAAAAGGGTATACTAAGTTCGTGCAAATGTATGTAACAGGCAGAAGGAAGCATCTCCGACCCCATAAAGTATATATATTCTTGATCAGCATCAATAGCCGAGTCGATATAGACATGTCCGTCTGTCCGTCTGTCCGTCTGTCCGTCTGTCTGTCTGTCTGTCTGTCCGTCTGTCTGTCTGTCTGTATGAACACCTAGATCTCAGGAACTATAAGAGCTAGAGCTACCATTTTTTCAGTGTAGACTTGTATCTTCTGCACGCAGATCAAGTTTGTTTCAAATTTTTGCCACGCCCCCTCCCGCCCCCGCAATATGAAAAAAACTCATATCTCCCACAATTTTGAAAATTGATTGTTCGAACCTTCTAGACATATATTTTAATCATCATTACCTATCGATCCGCCATACATCATTTTTCGATCAGATGAACGATTGAAGAGTTACCGCCCCCGCAATATGAAAAATTCCTCATATCTCCCACAATTTGGGCAACCTTAACCTGAGTAACGGGTATATCGAAGTCGAGCAGGGCCGACTTCAACTTACGCTCTCGTTTTTTATGGTATCAAATTTTTATTATCAATGATTTCATAATTTTAAATATCTGATATCTATATCCTATATATATTTTACCGGTTATATCAGTTGAAGTAAAGTTTTTCAAGTGTATTAAAACTTCGGCACAGTCGAAGTTAGCTTTGCCTTCTCGTTTTAAATAAATTTTCAGAGTTTCAGCACGTTGTTGCGGTGTAAAGTGGTTCATGGTTCAAATTGTACTGAACTGACGTTTCCAAAACATAAACAAACATGGCGATCTGTCACCGGGTTGTCAAGTTATTTAAAAAAAACATCGGGTAAAAAACATAAGATACACCCTGTACTTTCACATAATTTCAGAAAAATTTAACAGAATCGGTTCACTATAGCATATAGCTGCCATAGAATCGGTCGGTCTAAAAACTAGTTCTTGTGAGAAATACTTTTTTATTTTCCACCATAGCGTCATCTCCGTCGTATGTATCAGTTTCATAGGCTTCCACATAATTCTGGATATTTTTATTAAAATCGGATGACTATATCATATAGCTGCCATAGGATCGATCGGTCGGAAAATGTGTTTTACTAGGTAAAGTTGTATTTTATGGTAGCGTGACCAAATTTTGATTCTAAATGATTTTGAATTAATTAATATCTGATATCCTATATATATTCTACAGGTTAAATTAGTTGGAGGAAACATTTGCAAGTGTATTAAAACTTCGGCACAGTCGAAGTTAGCTTTTTCTTCTCGTTAATAGTAAAACGATACTTATAAGATATAAAAAGGAATATTTGCTTTCATTAAAGAAATATGAAAAATGTTTAAAATGAAAACCACATTTGTTAATGGTAAAACAAAACAAATTTAATTTAAAAAATAGAAGGCAGTTTTTGAAAGGCGCTACCATTGATAACCAAAAAGTTTTTCTCACTAGAATTAGTTTTTAGACCGATCGTTCCTATGGCAGCTATATGCTATAGTTATCCGATTTCGATAAATTTTTCCAGAATTGTGTGGAAGTATATAAAGCTAATATATACCACGATTGGTGATACTACGATGGAAAACAAAAAAGTTTTTCTCACAAGAACTAGTTTTTGGACCGATCGTTCCTATGGCAGCTATATGCTATAGTCATCCGATTTCGATAAATTTTTCCAGAATTATGTGGAATCATATAAAACTAATATATACCACGATTGGTGACGCTACGATGGAAAACAAAAAAGTTTTTCTCACTAGAACTAGTTTTTTGAGCGACCGTTTATATGGCAGCTATATGCTATAGTCATCCGATTTTGATAAATTTTTCCAGAATTGTGTGGAAGCATATAAAACTTATACATACCACGATTGGTGACGCTACGATGAAAAACAAAAAAGTTTTTCTCATTAGAACTAGTTTTTGGACCGATCGTTCCTATGGCAGCTATATGATATAGTCATCCGATCCGGCCGATTCCGACAAATGTGCAGCGTATTTGTATTTAAAGACTTTTTGCAAAGTTTGGTCAAGATAGCTTCAAAACTGGGGGAGGAGATAGCATAGAAACAGACGGACAGCCGGACGGACGGACAGACGGACATGGCTAGCCTTCTATTTTTATACCCTTGCAGAGGGTATATTAAAATTGTCACGATGTTTGTAACGCATAGAAGGAAGCATTTCCGACCACATAAAGAATATATATTCTTGATCAGCATGACGAGCTGAGTTCATTTCCGTTTGTCCGTCTGTCCGTCCGTCCGTCCGTCTGTCCGTCTGTCCGTCTGTTTCTATGCTATCTCCTCCCTCAGTTTTGAAGCTATCTTGATCAAACTTTGCAAAAAGTCTTTAAATACAAATACGCTGCACATTTGTCGGAATCGGCCGGATCGGATGACTATATCATATAGCTGCCATAGGAACGATCGATTTTGTTTTCCATCGTAGCGTCACCAATCGTGGTATATATTAGTTTTATATGATTCCACACAGTTAGAAAAAATTGATCAAAATCGGATGACTATAGCATACAGCTGCCATAAAACCGGTCGGTCAAAAAAACTAGTTCTAATGAGAAAAACTTTTTTGTTTTTCATCGTAGCGTCACCAATCGTGGTATGTATAAGTTTTATATGCTTCCACATAATTCGGAAAAAATTGATCAAAATCGGATGCCTATAGCATATAGTTGCCATATAAACGGTTGGTTCAAAAACTAGTTCTAGTTAGAAAACTTTTTTTGTTTTCCATCGTAGCGTCACCAATCGTGGTATATATTAGTTTTATATGCTTCCACACAATTCTGAAAATTTTTTTTGTTATCAATGGTAGCGCCTTTTAAAATCTGCAAGGGTAGTTAAAACATCGGCGTAGCCGATTTTAGCCTTCCATTTTTATACCCTTGCAGAGGGTATATTAAAATTGTCACGATGTTTGTAACGCAGTGAAGGAAGCATTTCCGACCACATAAAGTATAAATATTCTTGATATGTATGACGAGCTGAGTTCATTTCCGTCTGTCCGTCTGTCCGTCCGTCCGGCTGTCCGTCTGTTTCTATGCTATCTCCTCCCTCAGTTTTGAAGCTATATTGACCAAACTTTGCAAAAAGTCTTTAAATACAAATACGCTGCACATTTGTCGGAATCGGCCGGATCGGATGACTATATAATATAGCTGCCATTGGAACGATCGGTCCAAAAACTAGTTCTAATGAGAAAAACTTTTTTGTTTTTTATCGTAGCGTCACCAATCGTGGTATATATAAGTTTTATATGCTTCCACACAATTCGAAAAAAATTGATCAAAATCGGATGACTATAGCATATAGCTGCCATATAAACGGTCGGTCCAAAAACTAGTTCTAGTGAGAAAAACTTTTTTGTTATCCATCGTAGCATCACCAATCGTAGTATATATTAGTTTTATATACTTCCACACAATTGTGGAAAAAATTATCGGAATCGGATGACTATAGCATATTGCTGCCATAGGAACGATCGGTCCAAAAACAAGTTCTAGTGAGAAAAACTTTTTTGTTTTCCATCGTAGCGTCACCAATCGTGGTATATATTAGTTTTATATGCTTTCACACAATTTTGAAAAAATTTATCAAAATCGGATGATTATAGCATATAGCTGCCTGTAATGGACAGTTACTGGGTGAATAAAATCTTATATTTTCTTAGATCAATTAATGTTAGTTACATGTTCGTTTGGGGGTGTAGTTTTTAAAATTTTGGTATATTTTATTTTAGCAAGGATATGAACCCGTATATCAATAAAGGAAAAGGCAACCAAGCTTCTGTTAAGCAACATAAGAGAGCATGACGTTTGTTTGACAGCTGTCAAGTCTCTCTCGAAGCCACTGGTCAAAAGTTTCTACCAACTTCCTTTTCCGTACCTCAGTCTTTCCGATTTTAGCAGTCAAGTCATCTAGACGTGTGTAATTGCTAAAGTTAAATATTTTAATTCGGAGAAGAAAAAAACCAATCCAAATTTCATAAGCCATCCCTTAGGCAAAACTTTATTTAAAAAAATAGAAGGCTAACATCGGCTACGCCGATGTTTTAAATACCCTTGCAGTTTTTGAAAGTCACTACCATTGATAACAAAAAAGTTTTTCTCACTACAACTAGTTTTTTGACCGACCGTTTATATGGCAGCTATATGCTATAGTCATCCGATTTTGATAAATTTTTCCAGAATTGTGTGAAGGGGTATAAAACTAATATATACCAAGTTTGGTGACGATTCAATAGAAAACAAAAAAGTTTTTCTCACTAGAACTAGTTTTTTTACTGACCGTTTATATGGCAGCTATATGCTATAGTCATCCGATTTTGATAAATTTTTCCAGAATTGTGTGAAGGGGTATAAAACTAATATATACAAAGTTTGGTGACGATTCAATAGAAAACAAAAAAGTTTTTCTCACTAGAACTAGTTTTTTTACTGACCGTTTATATGGCAGCTATATGCTATAGTCATCCGATTTTGATAAATTTTTCCAGAATTGTGTGAAGGGGTATAAAACTAATATATACCAAGTTTGGTGACGATTCAATAGAAAACAAAAAAGTTTTTCTCACTAGAACTAGTTTATGAACCGATCGTTCCTATGGCAGCTATATGATATAGTCATCCGATCCGGCCGATTCCGACAAATGTGCAGCCTATGTGTATTTAAAGACTTTTTGCAAAGTTTGGTCAAGATAGCTCTAAAACTGAGGGAGGAGATAGCATAGAAACAGACGGACGGACAGACGGACAGACGGACATGGCTATATAGACTCAGCTCGTCATGCTGATCAAGAATATATATAGTTTATGGGGTCGGAGATGCTTCCTTCTATGCGTTACAAACATCGTGACAATTTTAATATACCCTCTGCAAGGGTATAAAAAAACCAGGAAAAAGTGCATTTAATAAAGTGGCTATAAACCAAGTATACAAAAGCCGAAAGCTTATGTAAGTTTGATTAAGATTCAATTTATGCTGCACGCTTTATGAAATCTTTTCATTTTACATAAAGGCTTTTGGGCAGCTCTGAGACGACTTCTATGGCACTTAGCTTCAAGCTAATATTGTCAAGAGTCTTTTCAAGTTGAAGGTAAATATGATTTTACAAAGAAAAAATTTCCACTTAATGGAAATTTCATTAAGTACCACCCCTTACAGCCCATGATCTTATTTTTGGCAGACACCTTACATCAGCATCAAAACCAGAAACCAATCTTGCAGCAAGAGGAGAGGAGAGGGAGCTTTTTATAATCATTAGCTCGCAGAAGCTTTGTTCCCGCCATCTCCACAACCTCACCTCCAGTAGAAGTTCGCAATTGGCTACGCCGATGTTTTAAATACCCTTGCAGTTTTTGAAAGTCGCTACCATTGATAACAAAAAAGTTTTTCTCACTACAACTAGTTTTTTGACCGACCGTTTATATGGCAGCTATATGCTATAGTCATCCGATTTTGAAAAATTTTTCCAGAATTGTGTGAAGGGTTATAAAACTAATATATACCAAGAATGGTGACGCTTCGATGGAAAACAAAAAAGTTTTTCTCACTAGAACGAGTTTTTTGACAGACCGTTTATATGGCAGCTATATGCTATAGTCATCCGATTTTGATAAATTTTTCCAGAATTGTGTGAAGGGGTATAAAACTAATATATACCAAGTTTGGTGACGATTCAATAGAAAACAAAAAAGTTTTTCTCACTAGAACTAGTTTATGGACCGATCGTTCCTATGGCAGCTATATGATATAGTCATCCGATCCGGCCGATTCCGACAAATGTGCAGCCTATGTGTATTTAAAGACTTTTTGCAAAGTTTGGTCAAGATAGCTTCAAAACTGAGGGAGGAGATAGCATAGAAACAGACGGACGGACAGACGGACAGACGGACAGACGGACAGACGGACATGGCTATATAGACTCAGCTCGTCATGCTGATCAAGAATATATATAGTTTATGGGGTCGGAGATGCTTCCTTCTATGCGTTAGAAACATCGTGACAATTTTAATATACCCTCTGCAAGGGTATAAAAATGTTATTCAATTTTGCTCAATCCATTTTTACTGATTTATGTAACCGTTTAAATTACGGAGTCTGACCAGCGAAAATCAATATCGGGGCTTGTTTTCAGGAAAGGCGAGTGCAACATATTCTTCATATACTTACAATCATAGAAAAACGACATTATAAGATAACTTATTTAAATTCCAATATTTTTAGAAATGATCGGATTTATTGACACAAAGCGATATGGGATGTTCATTTCAAACATAATATATATTAAGGAAGATAAAACTCTCACGGATAATCAAAGAGACCAAATTCTGCAGTTTATTTTGGAATATGTATTTTAAAATAGCAAACAATCGGCCCCAAGCGACTTTAAATTAATTTTAAAGAAAATTTAAAACAGTGTTCCCCGAGGAAAACAAAGTCTCAGAAAGTAGGGGCCAATTTATTTGCTTTTGTTTTATTGATTGGTTTTGTAAAGTGGCTGCTTTAATTGTTGTGTTCTTGCTTCAATAATAATTATTGTAATTTTGTATCAAGCTTGGATGTCGTGTGATCAGTGATTTCGCACGAATTTAAATTTGAAGAATTTTATTTAAAAAATAAACCAACACACTATTTAATCAATAAAAATGTATCAAACTGTTTATAAATATGCTTATTTTTATATATCTAACGAGCAATTAAGAATCGCATTTGATGATTAGCCTTTTTAAAATAACAACGAACGTTTTAAAACCTTTATTCAATATGGACGTTTCGTTATATCGAACGAACGTTATAGAGCCAGATTATAAAATGTTCGTTTTTAAATATCCAACGGACGTTTTAAAAGCCTAATTGAAAATACTCGTTTTTATACACTTGAAAAGTGTATATTAATTTTGCCCAGAAGTTTGTAACGCATAGAAATATTCATTTCCGACCCCATAAACTATATATATTCTTTATCAGGACGACGAGCTGATTTCATTTCCGCTTGTCCGTCCGTCCGTCTGTCTGTCCGTCTGTCTGTCCGTCTGTCTGTCCGTCTGTCTGTCCGTCTGTCTGTCTGTCCGTCTGTCTGTCTGTCTGTTTCTACGCGAACTAGTCTCTCAGTTTTAAAGCTATCGAGCTGAAATTTTGCACAGAGTCTTCTTTTTACTGCACGCAACTAATATGTCGGAACCGGCCGGATCGGATGACTATATCATATAGCTGCCATAGGAACGATCGGTCTTAGAACTAGTTCTAGCTAGAAAAACTTTTTTGTTTTCCATCGTAGCGTCACTAATCTTGGTATATGTTAGTTTTACATGCTTCCACATAATTCTGGAAAAATGTATCAAAATCGGATCACTATAGCATATAGCTGCCATAGGAACGATCGGTCGAAAGATAAGTCGTTGTGAGAAAAACTTTTCTGATTTTCATCATAGCGTCTCCAATCGTAGTATATATTTGTTTTATATGTTTCCACACAATTCTGAAAAAATGTATCAAAATCGGATGACTAAAGCATATAGCTGCCATAGAAACGGTCGGTTAAAAAACTACTTCTAGTGAGAAAAACTTTTTGTTTTCTACCATAGCGTCCCCAATCTTGGTATATATTAGTTTTATATGCTTTCACATAATTTTTAAAAAATTTATCAAAATCGGATGACTATAGCATAGGCCATAGGACCGATCGGTCGGAAAATGTGTTTTACTAAGAAAAGTTTTTTTATGGTATCAAATTTTTATTATAAATGATTTAAAAATGTTAAATGCTTGAAACCTATATCCTATATTTATTCTTCCAGTTAAATCAGTTGGAGTAAAGTTTTTCAAGTGTATTAAAACTTCGACACAGTCGAAGTTAGCTTTGCCTTCTCGTTTTAAAATAGATTTTTATTATACACTTGAAAAGTGTATATTAATTTTGCCCAGAAGTTTGTAACGCATAGAAATATTCATTTCCGACCCCATAAACTATATATATTCTTGATCAGGACGACGAGCTGAGTTCATTTCCGCTTGTCCGTCCGTCCGTCTGTCTGTCCGTCTGTCCGTCTGTCTGTCTGTTTCTACGCGAACTAGTCCCTCAGTTTTAAAGCTATCGAGCTGAAATTTTGCACAGAGTCTTCTTTTTACTGCACGCAACTAATATGTCGGAACCGGCCGGATCGGATGACTATATCATATAGCTGCCATAGGAACGATCGGTCTAAGAACAAGTTCTAGTTAGAAAAACTTTTTTGTTTTCCATCGTAGCGTCACTAATCTTGGTATATGTTAGTTTTATATGCTTCCACATAATTCTGGAAAAATGTATCAAAATCGGATCACTATAGCATATAGCTGCCATAGCAACGATCGGTCGAAAAATAAGTCGTTGTGAGAAAAAACTTTTTTGATTTTCATCGTAGCGTCTCCAATCGTAGTATATATTTGTTTTATATGTTTCCACACAATTCTGAAAAAATTCATCAAAATCGGATGACTATAGCATATAGTTGCCATATAAACGGTCGGTCAAAAAACCACTTCTAGTGAGAAAAACTTTTTTGTTTATTATCGTAGCGTCCCCAATCTTGGTATATATTAGTTTTATATGCTTTCACATAATTTTGAAAAAAATTATCAAAATCGGATGACTATAGCATATAGCTGCCAAAGGACCGATCGGTCGGAAAATGTGTTTTACTAAGAAAAGTTTTTATACCCGTTACTCGTAGAGTAAAAAGGGTATACTAAGTTCGTGCAAATGTATGTAACAGGCAGAAGGAAGCATCTCCGACCCCATAAAGTATATATATTCTTGATCAGCATCAATAGCCGAGTCGATATAGACATGTCCGTCTGTCCGTCTGTCCGTCTGTCCGTCTGTCTGTCTGTCTGTCTGTCCGTCTGTCTGTCTGTCTGTATGAACACCTAGATCTCAGGAACTATAAGAGCTAGAGCTACCATTTTTTCAGTGTAGACTTGTATCTTCTGCACGCAGATCAAGTTTGTTTCAAATTTTTGCCACGCCCCCTCCCGCCCCCGCAATATGAAAAAAACTCATATCTCCCACAATTTTGAAAATTGATTGTTCGAACCTTCTAGACATATATTTTAATCATCATTACCTATCGATCCGCCATACATCATTTTTCGATCAGATGAACGATTGAAGAGTTACCGCCCCCCGCAATATGAAAAATTCCTCATATCTCCCACAATTTGGGCAACCTTAACCTGAGTAACGGGTATATCGAAGTCGAGCAGGGCCGACTTCAACTTACGCTCTCGTTTTTTATGGTATCAAATTTTTATTATCAATGATTTCATAATTTTAAATATCTGATATCTATATCCTATATATATTTTACCGGTTATATCAGTTGAAGTAAAGTTTTTCAAGTGTATTAAAACTTCGGCACAGTCGAAGTTAGCTTTGCCTTCTCGTTTTTAATATCAAACGGCGAACAGTGGCTCGTTTCGCCGATTTAGCGTTGCAAAAATCATAACTTTTGAACGGAAAGAGATATTTGAAAAATTTCAAAGGGACGATTAAAGAGAATTGATGTATCTTTAAAATGAGCTAAAGCATGTCTTTGTAGGTGAACAGGATAACTCAGGATCGGCTGCTAAAGTTTATATTTGAATACACTGAAAAGATTTCATGAAATAGGCAAATCATTTAAATTTTTTTTACGATTTATTTAAAATAGTGTTTTAAAACTAACCAAATTTAATAAAAATATTATTTGAAATTACAAAAAAAAATTTATTATTTTATTTCATAAAAAATTAACTCTAACATTGAAATTTTTAAGTTTCTTTAAAAATGTTGTCAATATAGGTATTCATATTATTAGTACTTAATAGTTCTAATATTTCTGGTGAATATTCTTCGGTTAATTCGTCGAGTGTTCTGATGTGTCTGAGAGATGAGATACGGGGATCAGAGGAGGCCGACAACATGTTGAAAGGTTCATGTTTTCTTAATTTCGTGATATTTGGCTCGTGTTCGCATATCTATTTCTTTTGTAGTCCTTTCTTCTGACAACTCTCCCATCGATAAAAGTTGTCGTTGTATTATCTGCTATAGTTTTTTATACACTTGAAAAGTGTATATTAATTTTGCCCAGAAGTTTGTAACGCATAGAAATATTCATTTCCGACCCCATAAACTATATATATTCTTGATCAGGACGACGAGCTGAGTTCATTTCCGCTTGTCCGTCCGTCCGTCTGTCTGTCCGTCTGTCCGTCTGTTTCTACGCGAACTAGTCTCTCAGTTTTAAAGCTAACGAGCTGAAATTTTGCACTGAGTCTTCTTTTTACTGCACGCAACTAATATGTCAGAACCGGCCGGATCGGATAACTATATCATTTAGCTGCCATAGGAACGATCGGTCTAAGAACAAGTTCTAGTTAGAAAAACTTTTTTGTTCCCCATCGTAGCGTCACTAATCTTGGTATATGTTAGTTTTATATGCTTTCACATAATTCTGAAAAAATTTATCAAAATCGGATGACTATAGCATATAGCTGCCATAGGAACGATCGGTCGAATAATAAGTCTTTGTGAGAAAAACTTTTTTGATTTCCATCGTAGCGTCTCCAATCGTAGTATATATTTGTTTTATATGTTTCTACACAATTCTGAAAAAATTTATCAAAATCGGATGACTATAGCATATAGCTGCCATATAAACGGACGGTCAAAAAACTTCTTCTAGTGAGAAAAACTTTTTTGTTTTTTATCGTAGTGTCCCCAATCTTGGTATATATTAGTTTAATATGCTTTCACATAATTTCGAAAAAAATTATCAAAATCGGATGACTATAGCATATACCTGCCATAGGAACGATCGGTCGGAAAATGTGTTTTACTAAGAAAAGTTTTTTTTATGGTATTAAATTTTTATTATCAATGATTTAAAAATTTTAAATATCTGATATCTATATCCTATATATATTTTTCCAGTTAAATCAGTTGGAGTAAAGTTTTTCAAGTGTATTAAAACTTCGGCACAGTCGAAGTTAGCTTTGCCTTCTCGTTTTCGGATATTTTCTACATAACAGATTTCTTGTCTACTTAGCATATTTTCCATATCTGCATGCATCAACATTTTCACCACAGCTTAAGACATTGATAATGATCTTTAACCTTTTGATAACATCCAGATGAATTTCTGTTATCTGAGCAGTTGCCTCATCGTTATTAAAGAATCTCCGGGATGGTTTCCATCATTTGTGTTTCAATAGCCCTGCTTGGGGTAGTCGACTTTTAGCCCGAGCTCTGTCAAGAACTTTTTTTATATATCCGGTTATCGTATAATTTCCCTTGGTTTTGTGTTGGCACTGTTATGTGGAAGAGTATATTGCCATTTAAGCATGAACTCTATACGTAAGATTCTTGCATGCAATGGAGAAATGCCGTATTCATAATTATGCTCGTCCGTTTCCGATGTCCCGAACTCCTGAAAGTCCTTCTGCTTCCTCTTGCTGATAGCACATGCCAATTTTGATTTGGCATTGTGATATCGCTCCTTTAATCATAGTCAAGAAGCATTGAAATCCAATCAGAACATTTTTTCCTCTTTTATTTTCGACTGGGATTGGGTTGCTTTACCTGCACGTTCGAATGTAATCGAATGTGAGAGATTGAAAATTTAAATGTGAATGTGTTAATTTAATGGGTGAAAAAATTGTAAGCTGAAGAAAATAAAAATCTAAGTTTGTCACGTCACGCCCTTTGCAAGGACAAATAATGATTGTTTAATGTTTGCGTTTTGTGTCCTTTAGCGGTTAAGAAACTCGTTTGAAATATGTTTTATATGTCGGAACCACCCGGATTGGATACAATGGAATGCGTTTTTCCAGTTCAGCTTGTTTTCAAAGTCAACGCGTCTACGCGGACTCAATTAAATATGCATTATCCTTAGTATAAAGAATCAAGTATTAGCTGCCCCTCCCTGACTACGCCCTTGAGTGCTAACATTGCTAGCCACTGGGTCTTATCAGCTGAGAGTTGCCAAAGATTTAGACATCGATATTGGTAGGAGTACGTTTTGAAAGAACATAACGTGATTGATCAACTTGAGGGAGTTATTTGTCGAGAAAAAATTGTCTAAAAAGACACATTTTTTTTAAAAGGTTCGACTAGGGACAGAGTCGTTGACTTATTGTTTATTTATTTAGCATCCTAGAGCTAAAAGTCAGGAGAGACTTATAAATTATTGGGTTAGTCACGAAAACTGGAAGACTGTAATATTTTATGAAGATCGGCTTAGCGGTTTTATCGGTTTTCGGATCAAACATTAATTAATAAATTTTTGTATTATTGGCACTTACAGCTCCTAACAATCAGGAAAAACATCAAATAACCACACACATATTTCTTCTTAACAAATCAAACATTTCAATGCTCGCAAGACCACTTAACCATTTTATAAACAAATTTATTGCTGCTCAAAATGCAGCATAGGCGCTTTCGTAATTTGACGATGTTTACAGTCTGCTGCTGTTTGTTACCGCATACAAGCATAAGTGCATATACATATATACTAACACAGTCTTCTTCGCTCCTCAGCAAGAGGCAGAGCTAAACATATTTATGAAAAAATATCATTCGAGATCGAGCCTCAGTCCACAACACATCTCAGATGGCAAATCGCGCAAAAAAAATAACAGCATAACAGAAAAAAATGTATCAATGACTATATAAACTAAAAATTACGCGAGTAAGCAACATTAAAAAGTTAGTGAAAAATTTAAAACACTCTATTATGAGCAGCAAAGTGGTAAGTCAGTTCTTGTATTTAATAAGAAATAAGTAAAAATATCAACATGCTTTTCAACAATATACTTTTGTCAATATACAAAATATTTAAATGTAGTATATGTTTTATCATTTTAGAGAAATATTAATTTCGCGAAAATTTTTTTCTATGGAAAATTTTAAAATTAAAAAAAAATATTTAATTAGCCAATACACAGAAAGCTGGCCGCTGCTTAAATGGAGATTTTTAGAATTGGCAAGAAAGGTCTAGAACTTACGTAAAAAGTTTGAGTTTGATCGGAGCTATTTGATTAAAATGCGTTTATAATCTTTTATTTTTATACCCTTGCAGAGGGTATATTAAAATTGTCACTATGATTGTAACGCATAGAAGGAAGCATCTCCGACCACATAAAGTATATATATTCTTGATCAGCATTACGAGCTGAGTTCATTTTCTTCTGTCCGTCCGTCCGTCCGTCCATCCGGCCGTCCGTCTGTCCGTCTGTTTCTATGCTATCTCCACCCTCAGTTTTAAAGCTATCTTGACCAAACTATGCAAAAAATCTTTAAATACACATAGGCTGCACATTTATCGGAATCGGCCGGATCGGATGACTATAGCATATAGCTGCCATAGGAACGATCGGTCAAAAAACTAGTTCTAGTGAGAAAAACTTTTTTGTTTTTCATTGCAGCGTCACCAATCGTAATATAAATTAGTTTTATATGCTTTCACGTAATTTTGGAAAATTTTATCAAAATCGGATGACTATAGCATATAGCTGCCATATAAACGGTCGGTCCAAAAACTAGTTCTAGTGGAAAGAACCTTTTTGTTTTCCATCGTAGCGTTACCAATCGTGATATATATTAGTTTTAGATGCTTCCACACAATTCTGGAGAAATTGATCAAATCGGATGACTATAGATATAGCTGCAATAGGAACGATTGGTCTAAAAACTAGTTCTAATGAGAAAAACTTTTTTACTTGCCAGCGTAGCGTCACCAATCATGGTATATATTAGTTTTAAATGCTTTCACACAATTGTGGAAAAATTCGGATGAGTATAGCATATATCTGCCATAGGAACGATCGGTCTAAAAACTATTTCTAGTGAGAAAAACTTTTTTGTTATCAATGGTAGCGTCTTTCAAAATGTCTTTGTAATATTCATTTCCGACCCCATAAACTATATATATTCTTGATCAGGACGACGAGCTGAGTTCAATTCCGTCTGTCCGTCTGTCTGTCCGTCTGTCTGTCCGTCTGTCTGTCCGTCTGTCTGTCCGTCTGTCTGTCCGTCTGTCTGTCCGTCTGTCTGTCCGTCTGTCTTTCCGTCTGTCTGTTTCTACGCGAACTCAGTTTTAAAGCTATCAAGCTGAAATTTTGCACAGAATCTTCTTTTTACTGCACTATATCATATAGCTGCTATAGGAACGATTGGTCGGAAAACAAGTGTTAGTGAGAAAAACTTTTTTGTTTTCCATCGTAGCGTCACTAATTTTGGTATATGTTAGTTTTTTATGTTTCCACATAATTCTGGAAAAATGCTTCAAAATCGGATGACTATAGCATATAGCTGCCAGAGAAACGGTCGGTCAAAAAACAAGTTCTAGTGAGAAAAACATTTTGGTTTTCTATCGTAGCGTCACCAATCTTGGTATATATTAGTTTTATATGCTTTCACATAATTTTGAAAAAATTTATCAAAATCGGATGACTATAGCATATAGCTGCCATAGGACCGATCGGTCGGAAAATGTGTTTTTCTAAGAAAAGTTTTTGTTATGGTATCAAATTTTTATTATCAATGATTTAAAAATTTTAAATATCTGATATCTATATCCTATATATATTTTACCGGTTAAATCAGTTGGAGTAAAGTTTTTCAAGTGTATTAAAACTTCGGCACATTCGAAGTTAGCTTTGCCTTCTCGTTATACACTTGAAAAGTGTATATTAATTTTGCCCAGAAGTTTGTAACGCATAGAAATATTCATTTCCGACCCCATAAACTATATATATTCTTGATCAGGACGACGAGCTGAGTTCATTTCCGCTTGTCCGTCCGTCCGTCCGTCTGTCTGTCCGTCTGTCTGTCTGTCCGTCTGTCTGTCTGTCTGTCTGTTTCTACGCGAACTAGTCTCTCAGTTTTAAAGCTATCGAGCTGAAATCTTGCACAGATTCTTCTTTTTACTGCACGCAACTAATATGTCGGAACCTGCCGGATCGGGTGACTATATCTTATAGCTGCCATAGGAACGATCGGTCGAAAAATAAGTCTTTGTGAGAAAAACTTTTTTGATTTTCATCGTAGCGTCCCCAATCTTGGTATATATTAGTTTTATATGCTTTCACATAATTTTTAAAAAATTGATCAAAATCGGATGACTATAGCATATAGCTGCCATAGGACTGATCGGTCGAAAAATGTGTTTTACTGAGAAAAGTTTTTTTTATGGTATCAAATTTTTATTATCAATGATTAAAAATTTTTAAATATCTGATATCTATATCCTATATATATTTTACCGGTTAAATAAGTTGGAGTAAAGTTTTTCAAGTGTATTTCAACTTCGGCACAGTCGAAGTTAGCTTTGCCTTATCGTTAATATTTTTATTTGATTTATATGAAATTTATATATATTCTTTTAACTACACATTATATTTTTTTTTGGAGTGAAATTATTTATCTTTAAGTTGCCTTTGTAGGGTTTTTATATGTACATATATATTTATTTTTTTACGCATATTTGGTTCTCTTTTTATACACTTGAAAAGTGTATATTAATTTTGCCCAGAAGTTTGTAACGCATAGAAATATTCATTTCCGACCCCATAAACTATATATATTCTTGATCAGGACGACGAGCTGAGTTCATTTCCGCTTGTCCGTCCGTCCGTCTGTCCGTCTGTCTGTCTGTCTGTCTGTCTGTCTGTCTGTCTGTCTGTCTGTCCGTCTGTCCGTCTGTCCGTCTGTCCGTCTGTCCGTCTGTCCGTCTGTCCGTCTGTCCGTCTGTCCGTCTGTCAGTCTGTCTGTCTGTCTGTTTCTACGCAAACTTGTCCCTCAGTTTTAAAGCTATCGAGCTGAAATTTTGCACAGAGTCTTCTTTTTACTGCACGCAACTAATATGTCGGAACCGGCCGGATCGGATGACTATATCTTATAGCTGCCATAGGAACGATCGGTCGAAAAATAAGTCTTAGTGAGTTAAACTTTTTTATTTTCCATCGTAGCGTCACCAATCGTAGTATATATTAGTTTTATATGTTTCCACACAATTCGGAAAAAATTTATCAAAATCGGATGACTATAGCATATAGCTGCCATATAAACGGTCGGACAAAAAACTACTTCTAGTGAGAAAAACTTTTTTGTTTTCCATCGTAGCATCTTCAATCTTGGTATATATTAGTTTTATATGCTTTCACATAATTTTAAAAAAATGTATCAAAATCGGATGACTATAGCATATAGCTGCCATATAAACGGTCGGTCATAAAACTACTTCTAGTGAGAAAAACTTTTTTGTTTTCCATCGTAGCGTCTCCAATCTTGGTATATATTAGTTTTATATGCTTTCACATAATTTTGAAAAAATTTATCAAAATCGGGTGACTATAGCATATAGGTGCCATATAAACGGTCGGTCAAAAAACTACTTCTAGTGAGAAAAACTTTTTTGTTTTCTATCGTAGCGTCTGCAATCTTGGTATATATCAGTTTTATATTTTTATACCCTTGCAGAGGGTATATTAAAATTGTCACGATGTTTGTAACGCAGTGAAGGAAGCATTTCCGACCACATAAAGTATAAATATTCTTGATCAGTATGACGAGCTGAGTTCATTTCCGTCTGTCCGTCCGTCCGTCTGTCCGTCTGTCCGTCTGTTTCTATGCTATCTCCTCCCTCAGTTTTGAAGCTATATTGACCAAACTTTGCAAAAAGTCTTTAAATACAAATACGCTGCACATTTGTCGGAATCGGCCGGATCGGATGACTATATCATATAGCTGCCATTGGAACGATCGGTCCAAAAACTAGTTCTAATGAGAAAAACTTTTTTGTTTTTTATCGTAGCGTCACCAATCGTGGTATATATAAGTTTTATATGCTTCCACACAATTCGAAAAAAATTGATCAAAATCGGATGACTATAGCATATAGCTGCCATATAAACGGTCGGTCCAAAAACTAGTTCTAGTGAGAAAAACTTTTTTGTTATCCATCGTAGCATCACCAATCGTAGTATATATTAGTTTTATATACTTCCACACAATTGTGGAAAAAATTATCGGAATCGGATGACTATAGCATATTGCTGCCATAGGAACGATCGGTCCAAAAACAAGTTCTAGTGAGAAAAACTTTTTTTGTTTTCCATCGTAGCGTCACTAATCGTGGTATATATTAGTTTTATATGCTTTCACACAATTTTGAAAAAATTTATCAAAATCGGATGATTATAGCATATAGCTGCCTGTAATGGACAGTTACTGGGTGAATAAAATCTTATATTTTCTTAGATCAATTAATGTTAGTTACATGTTCGTTTGGGGGTGTAGTTTTTAAAATTTTGGTATATTTTATTTTAGCAAGGATATGAACCCGTATATCAATAAAGGAAAAGGCAACCAAGCTTCTGTTAAGCAACATAAGAGAGCATGACGTTCGTTTGACAGCTGTCAAGTCTCTCTCGAAGCCACTGGTCAAAAGTTTCTACCAACTTCCTTTTCCGTACCTCAGTCTTTCCGATTTTAGCAGTCAAGTCATCTAGACGTGTGTAATTGCTAAAGTTAAATATTTTAATTCGGAGAAGAAAAAAACCAATCCAAATTTCATAAGCCATCCCTTAGGCAAAACTTTATTTAAAAAAAACCAGGAAAAAGTGCATATAAAAAAGTGGCTATAAACCAAGTATACAAAAGCCGAAAGCTTATGTAAGTTTGATTAAGATTCAATTTATGCTGCACGCTTTATGAAATCTTTTCATTTTACATAAAGGCTTTTGGGCAGCTCTGAGACGACTTCTATGGCACTTAGCTTCAAGCTAATATTGTCAAGAGTCTTTTCAAGTTGAAGGTAAATATGATTTTACAAAGAAAAAATTTCCACTTAATGGAAATTTCATTAAGTACCACCCCCTTACAGCCCATGATCTTATTTTTGGCAGACACCTTACATCAGCATCAAAACCAGAAACCAATCTTGCAGCAAGAGGAGAGGAGAGGGAGCTTTTTATAATCATTAGCTCGCAGAAGCTTTGTTCCCGCCATCTCCACAACCTCACCTCCAGTAGAAGTTCGCAATTGCAGCAGAAAACATGGATCAAGCGACCTGAAAAAAATCCCTGGCCCAAGTGCGAAATAGTGTCCAAAAGAAAGAAAAACAACCGACCAAAAAGTGCAAATTGTGTTTAAAAAGCCCCTGATTTTCATTACCAACGTCTTCAAGAAGCCAGGCTTTAAGCGATAAAAAGCAATACAAAAAAATTCGATCTAATCATCTTGGCAAAGAAGCCAAAAGCACATTTTTAAACACTTGAAAAGTGTATATTAATTTTGCCCAGAAGTTTGTAACGCATAGAAATACTCATTTCCGACCCCATAAACTATATATATTCTTGATCAGGACGACGAGCTGAGTTCATTTCAGCTTGTCCGTCCGTCCGTCTGTCCGTCTGTCTGTCCGTCTGTCTGTCCGTCTGTCTGTTTCTACGCGAACTAGTCTCTCAGTTTTAAAGCTATCGAGCTGAAATTTTGCACAGAGTCTTCTTTTTACTGCACGCAACTAATATGTCGGAACCGGCCGGATCGGATGACTATATCATATAGCTGCCATAGGAACGATCGGTCAAGGAACTAGTTCTAGTTAGAAAAACTTTTTTGTTTTCCATTGTAGCGTCACTAATCTTGGTATATGTTAGTTTTATAGGCTTCCACATAATTCTGGAAAAATGTATCAAAATCGGATCACTATAGCATATAGCTGCCATAGGAACGATCGGTCGAAAAATAAGTCTTTGTGAGAAAAACTTTTTTGATTTCCATTGTAGCGTCTCCAATCGTAGTATATATATGTTTTATATGTTTCCACACAATTCAGAAAAAATTTATCAAAATCGGATGATTTGCCATATAAACGGTCGGTCAAAAAACTACTTCTAGTGAGAAAAACTTTTTTGTTTTTTTTTCGTAGCGTCCCCATTCTTGGTATATATTAGTTTTATATGCTTTCACATAATTTTGAAAAAAATTATCAAAATCGGATGACTATAGCATATAGCTTCCATAGGACCGATCGGTCGGAAAATGTGTTTTACTAAGAAAAGTTTTTTTATGGTATCAAATTTTTATTATCAATGATTTAAAAATTTTAAATATCTGATTTCTATATCCTATATATATTTTTCCAGTTAAATCAGTTGGAGTAAAGTTTTTCAAGTGTATTAAAACTTCGGCACAGTCGAAGTTAGCTTTGCCTTCTCGTTTTTATACCCTTGCAGAGGGTATATTAAAATTGTCACGATGTTTGTAACGCATAGAAGGAAGCATCTCCGACCCCATAAACTATATATATTCTTGATCAGCATGACGAGCTGAGTCTATATAGCCATGTCCGTCTGTCCGTCTGTCCGTCTGTCCGTCCGTCTGTTTCTATGCTATCTCCTCCCTCAGTTTTGAAGCTATCTTGACCAAACTTTGCAAAAAGTCTTTAAATACACATAGGCTGCACATTTGTCGGAATCGGCCGGATCGGATGACTATATCATATAGCTGCCATAGGAACGATCGGTCCATAAACTAGTTCTAGTGAGAAAAACTTTTTTATACCCTTGCAGAGGGTATATTAAAATTGTCACGATGTTTGTAACGCATAGAAGGAAGCATTTCCGACCACATAAAGTATATATATTCTTGATCAGCATGACGAGCTGAGTTCTTTTCCGTTTGTCCGTCTGTCCGTCCGTCCGTCCGTCTGTCCGTCTGTCCGTCTGTCCGTCTGTCCGTCTGTTTCTATGCTATCTCCTCCCTCAGTTTTGAAGCTATCTTGACCAAACTTTGCAAAAAGTCTTTAAATACACATAGGCTGCACATTTGTCGGAATCGGCCGGATCGGATGACTATATCATATAGCTGCCATAGGAACGATCGGTCCAAAAACTAGTTCTAATGAAAAAAACTTTTTTGTTTTCCATCGTAGCGTCACCAATCGTGGTATGTAAAAGTTTTATATGCTTCCACACAATTCTGGAAAAATTTATCAAAATCGGATGACTATAGCATATAGCTGCCATATAAACGGTCACTCAAAAAACTAGTTCTAGTGAGAAAAACTTTTTTGTTTTCCATCGTAGCGTCACCAATCGTGGTATATATTAGTCTTATATGATTCCACACAATTCTGGAAAAATTTATCGAAATCGGATGACTATAGCATATAGCTGCCATATAAACAATCGGTCCAACAACTAGTTCTAGTGAGAAAAACTTTTTTGTTTTCCATCGTAGCATCACCAATCGTGGTATATATTAGCTTTATATACTTCCACACAATTCTGGAAAAATTGATCGAAATCGGATGACTATAGCATATAGCTGCCATAGGAACGATCGGTCTAAAAACTAATTCTAGTGAGAAAAACTTTTTTGGTTATCAATGGTAGCGCCTTTCAAAAACTGCAAGGGTATTTAAAACATCGGCGTAGCCGATGTTAGCCTTCTATTTTTTGTTTTCTATCGAAGCGTCACCAATCTTGGTATATATTAGTTTTATAACCCTTCACACAATTCTGGAAAAATTTTTCAAAATCGGATGACTATAGCATATAGCTGCCATATAAACGGTCGGTCAAAAAACTAGTTGTAGTGAGAAAAACTTTTTTGTTATCAATGGTAGCGACTTTCAAAAACTGCAAGGGTATTTAAAACATCGGCGTAGCCGATGTTAGCCTTCTATTTTTATGTGACATTAAGCAAAGAAGCAACAGAAGTCAAATCAAAGGCAAATTATTAATTTTTTTTGTCGTTCCTTCTGAGTTTAAAACGCTAAGCGAAAAAAAAAGAAAAGAATGAAAGCGAAAAAGTGTTAAAGGTTAATGATCATTGGGCAAAGCAAAATCCATTTCATACGTCATCCAACTTAAATCTCAATAGTAAATCAAAGCAGTGCTTTTAAAACTGTGTGTGTTACCAATGATTAAATTGGCTCAATAATTAAAGTGTTTGCAAATAAAATCGGAATGTGCGCGATGAACTAATTTAAATACAATTTTATGCCCAAAAACAAAATTAGGCAAATACATCTTGAAACCATGGAGCGCTTCAACGCATCTTCGAGAGGATGAGTCATACTTAAAATTATTTAAAAATTATTTCATTGCTCAATTTTCCGAAATAAATCTAAAATTTAAGATAACAAAAGAAAGTGAAAGCATGTGCTGAAAAAACCTAATGAAGTTATAAAGAATATACAAAGCAACATTCAATTTGTGTTTTTTTGTGCTTAAATTCACTTATGCTTGTCTAATCTTTCTATATTTATGCACATGCTTTAACTTCTCTTTGAGTCAACTGATAAGTCAATCAGTTTTGTTGTGATCTTCATATTTGCTTATGCCAAAGTTTATGACTTTAAAATTATCAAGAGAATGAAGTAAATCTATTGGATATATGAAATGAGACATTTAGTCCAAATAATTTAAACAAGAAGAAACACAATTGTTTCGTTCATTTATTTAATTTTGTTTTTATACACTTGAAAAGTGTATATTAATTTTGCCCAGAAGTTTGTAACGCATAGAAATATTCATTTCCGACCCCATAAACTATATATATTCTTGATCAGGACGACGAGCCGAGTTCATTTCCGCTTGTCCGTCCGTCCGTCTGTCCGTCTGTCCGTCTGTCCGTCTGTCCGTCTGTCTGTCTGTCTGTCTGTTTCTACGCGAACTAGTCCCTCAGTTTTAAAGCTATCGAGCTGAAATTTTGCACAGAGTCTTTTTACTGCACGCAACTAATATGTCGGAACCGGCCGGATCATATGATTATATCTTATAGCTGCCATAGGAACGATCGGTCGGAAAATAAGTCTTAGTGAGAAAAACTTTTTTATTTTCTATTGTAGCGTCACTAATCTTAGTATATATTAGTTTTAGATGATTTTACATATTTGTGGAAAAATTGATCAAAATCGGATGAATATAGCATATAGCTGCCATATAAACGGTTGGTCAAAAAACTAGTTCTAGTGGGAAAAACTTTTTTATTTTCCATCGTAGCGTCACCAATCTTGGTATATATTAGTTATATATGCGTTAACACAATTCTGGAAGATTTTATCAAAATCGGAGGACTATAGCATAAAGCTGCCATAGGACCGATCGGTCGAAAAATGTGTTTTACTAAGAAAAGTTTTTTTTTATGGTACCAAATTTTTAATATCAATGATTTAAAAATTTAAAATATCTGATATCTATATCCTCTTTATATTTTACCGGTTAAATCAGCTGGAGTAAAGTTTTTCAAGTGTGTTAAAACTTCGGCACAGTCGAAGTTAGCTTTGCCTTCTCGTTTTTTATTAATTTGCACCAATGAACATGATCTTACACCTTCGATAATTATGTGGAATATATTTACAAAAGAATGAAATAAGTTGAAGAATGTCAAATTGAAATTATGTTAAAATACCCTACCCTATATATATATATATTCTATTTTCTTTATTGAAAAAATGTTTAGAATTAGGCCAACTTGAATTAAAAGTTTTTTTATTATAATTATTTTTTTGAAGATACTTAGAATATGGAGCTTGAAATTAATATGAATAAATTAGAGCATTATTATATTATGAATTTCTAAGCTTTCCATGTTCCATTAGAAGAAAAGGTAGCCTCTTTTTGGGATTTTTCCTTAATAATGCGCCACGGAAAAATCATTGGTTGGGCGGGTAGAGAGCGAAGCTGCCAGGACATCAGGTCAGCTTATCAACATATAGTTGCTGTTATTCAATACATTTTATCTCTAGATTAATTCATTTGGTCTGGATTTTCCCTTATGTTTTCTTTTCTCTTCCGCATTTATGCTAAAATTTAGGCAATTTATGACTTTATATGTGTTATGGGTGTTGGGAAGTAGTAAGTCAAAAGAACCCCCCCACTGGCTGCTTTTGCTAGCTGTAGTCAATAATTCCACTCGACTTACACTTCAACAACATATAACCCATATCGAAAGAGAAAGAAGAGACTTATGCTTTGTCTTGGCCTGTGCATATTTTACACCCGTGCAGTTAGGGATTGGTAGAAAAGTCATAGGAATCTAGAAGTCTTTCTCTTTGGAGTGCGTTCTTTTTTGATTTGGAATGATCGATTTCTGTTGGCTAACATATTGATAAATGACTCTATTTTGAGCATAGCTGTTAAATAATGATTATTAATCATAATTATTACTAATTAGATTATTTATTTTTTGAAAGTAAAATAATCAATTTAATTACGATTATTTTAAGTTTCACACGATTGATTATTGATTACGATTATAAATAATCAGGAAAAAATCGGGATTATTTGAAATTACTATAAAATAATCAAAAAAATAATTTGACTACTTTCAAAGATTATTTTTGATTATTTATAAAAAAATAGAAATGAAAATGACATTTAGACAAAAAAAAAAAACAAAAAAAAACAAAGCTAGAATGATCTTTCTACATTTTGATCAAAATAAATTCGTAATATATAGGGGGTGAAAATTCGACCGCGTGAATTAGACCGTAAATTTTTTTTACATATGAAAAATAAAACCACGAATACTGGCTGGTTTCGTTTCAGAGAATGAAATAAGGCCTCGGACAAAAACTAAAAAAAATAGTGCTAAATCGTGATTGTTTCGTCGTTTGTGTTAATTAGCAAGAGCGTAAGTTAAAGTCAGCCCTGCTCTACTTCGTCATACCCGATACTCAGAGAAGTAATTATTTGAAAACATTTTATTTAATCATAATATGTTAATATTAACATGACTGAGTGCAAAGTGAGTCCGTCTGTATGAACACCTAGATCTCAGAGACTATAAGAGCTAGAGCTACCATTTTTTCAGTGTAGACTTGAATCTATTACATATATATTATAATCATCATTGAAGGGGCCATTTTGATCCTAAATAATCTTTTTGACTCCCTAAATAGTCCAGATTTGACCGCACCTGACTTTTTCTGTGGGGATACCTGAAGGGAAAGGTTTATGCTGATAAACCAGCCACTCTCCAACGACTTAAGGCCAACATACGCCGAGAAATCGCTGCCGTTCAACCCAAAACACTCACAAAAGTGATGCAAAATGCCGAAAAACGGGCCGACTTGTGTGTGGCATCTGGAGGTGGTCACTTGGCCGATGTCATCTTTAAAAAGTTACCAAACAAATTGTAAAGGATCCAATTTCAATAAAAAAACCATTTATTTCAAATTATTTGTCAAATAATTTAAAAAAAACTTCGGATACCACTATAAGATACCCCCTGTGGATTATAGAGAGAATCCAGCGGCAGGTATTAGTCTGAATAACGGGGGTTAAGGTCCACTCCAACTAAAGCACTGGAATATATCATAGGAGTCAACCTGGACATCCAATTTGGGACAACGCAAGCTTTGTGCACAACACGATGCCCAAAACTAATGTCACAGGCAGCTTGATAACACTAGGAACAGAAGTCTGGTATACCGGACTGGCCCAGTAAGCAAAACACATTTCAACAAGCGGCTCGAATATGAACCTAGGAGTCAGAGCGACGGAATACTGCGAAGAGTTGTCAATACAGTTTTCTTACAAACTGTCAAACTACTGCAGAATATTTTAGAAGTCTTCGCAATAAAGAAAGCAGCAGAGATGCCAAAACTACATGCACTGAGTAATAAAACAAACACATACGGGCACAGCCAATCGGCAATCAAAACAAAGCAGAAACACGATATTATCTTAAAAAATGTCCTGGTAAAAATGTCCTCCAAAAAAGCTGAGCAAATCGACAACGGGCACCTGCAGGAAAGATTAAACTACATCAACAGCAGCCCTTGTTACCTCTTATGGAAGAGACGGCAAAGTGGTCCCCCAAAAACGTTATTAGCAATCGGCAAAATGTCAAAGATCCTGATACTATGGTCTAAATGATTCCACACCTGGGGCCAACCTGAACTACCTAGCTTTTTGTTTCATTTTGTTTTGTTGAAATGTTATTTTTATTTATATTTTTTAAAATAATCAAAACTAATCTGTGAAAGTAGTCGAATTATTTTTTTGATTATTTTTGAATAGTTTTGATTTTTTTGTCGTAATTTCAAATAATCCCGATTTTTTCCTGATTATTTCTAATCGTAATCAATTAGTAATCAGACATTTTTTTTCCAACGGATTATATAATCATTATATTATTTTTTATAAATAATCTAATTGATTACCAATCGTAATCCGAATTTAACAGCTATGATTTTGAGAAAAAAATTTTTTGGAGTTTGTTTTGCGACAGTTGGTCTTGAAGGTGAACGTACGTTACATGCCTTAGGAACGATCGGTCTAAAAAATAATTCTAATGAGAAAAACTTTTTTGTTATCAATGGTAGCGCCTTTCAAAAACTGCAAGGGTAATTAAAACATCGGCGTAGCCGATGTTAGCCTTCTATTTTTTTACATAAGTTCGAAAAAATGTATCAAAATCGGATGACTATAGCATATAGCTGCCATTAAACGGATCGGTCGGAAAATGTGTTTTACTAAGAAAAGTTTTTTTTATGGTATCAAATTTTTATTATTAAATATTAAAAAGTTTAAAATATTTGATATCTATATTCTATATATTTTTACCGGTTAAATCAGTTGGAGTAAACTTTTTCAAGTGTATTTAAACTTCGGCACAGTCGAAGTTAGCTTTGCCTTCTCGTTTTTATTTAAATTTTGCTTCAAGAAAATCAGTTTGAAGCACGAAACTTAAAATTAGCTCTTTGGTTTTACAAGAAACGACTGATCTCGTTGCTGAGCTGCATTTCATTAAATTTTTTACCGTTCATTATTTTAAAAATTTCAATTTTTCGTTTTTCTTCGAAGGGATACGAAAATGCGAGGCCCACTAAAGCTAGTGATAAGTACAACAGGTGATTTTTAATTTTTATACCCGTTACTCGTAGATTAAAAAGGGTATACTAAGTTCGTGCAAATGTATGTAACAGTCAGAAGGAAACATCTTCGTCCGCATAAAGTATATATATTCTTGATCAGCATCAATAGCCGAGTTGATATAGACATGTCCGTCTGTCTGTCTGTCCGTCCGTCTGTATGAACACCTAGATCTTAGAGACTATAAGAGCTAGAGCTAACAATTTTTCCGTGTAGACTGGTTTTGTCTGCACGCAGATGAAGTTTGTTTCAAATTTTTTCCACGCCCCCTTCCGCCCCCGCACTATGAAAAAAACCTCATATCTTTCACAATTTTGAAAATAGATTGTTCGAACCTTCTAGACATATTATGATCATCATTACTATCGATCCGCCATACATCATTTCCTGATCAGATGAACGATAGAAAAGTTACCGCCCCCGCAATTTGTAAAATACCTCACATCTCCCACAATTTTGAAGATAGATTGCTCGAACTTTCTAGACATATATTTTAAACATCATTACTTATCGATCCGCCATACTTCATTTTCCGATCAGATGAACAATAGAAGAGTTGCCACCCACGCCATTTGAAAAATACCTCATATCTCCCACAATTTTGAAGATGGATTATTCGAACCTCCTAGACATATATTTAAATCATCATCACCTATCGATCCGCCATACATCATTTCCCGATCAGATGAGCCATAGTAGAGTTGCCGCCCCAGCAATTTGGAAAAATCCTCATATCTCCCACAATTTGGGCATGCTGTGATCCAATAAAATATTCTTAAATAAACCCTGAGTAACGGGTAGTCGAGCAGGGCCGACTTCAACTTATGCTCTTGTTTTCTTTAATAATGTTGTCAATATAGGTATTCATATCATAAGTACCTAATAGATATAATATTTCTGGTGAATATTCGTCGTTTAATTCCTCAAGTGTTCTAATGTGTCTGAGAGATGAGATACGGGGATCAGAGGAGGCTGACATCATGTTGAAAGGGTTCGTGTTTTCTTGATATCGAGATATTTTGCACGTGTTTGCATATCTACACCTTTTGTAGTCCTTGTTTTTAAAAATTTTTGGGCTTCTTTTGATATTATATCATATCTATAAAAGATGTCGATGTATAAGAACAGAAGGAGTTAGTTTTTTCGCCGAATATTTTGCACATAAAAGATTTCTTGTCTCATTGTCATACATAATGATAATGATCTCCCCTCGACAATATCTCATTCTCGGATACTTATGTATGCCGATGACGTTAAACTCATTTTATCTTACAACTACCCGATGCATTCTATTAGGTTGTAAGATGATTTAAATTCTCTTCATTTTTGGTGCTTGGTTAATCATTTATTTCTTAATTGCGCAAAATGTATATTTATGTCTTTTCATCGTTGCAAACCTTCGCTTGTTTCTTATTCGATTGGCAATGAACCCTTGCAACGAATATCAACTGTCGTTGATCTTGGAGTTATTTTTGATTGCAAACTAAGCTTTAATGATTATATATCCTGTATAGTTAATAAGGCGAATGGTGTACTTGGATTCATTAAGCGTTGGTCGAAGGAATTTAATGATCCCTATACAACAAAAGTTATTTTTACATCTTTAGTTCGCCCGGTGCTTGAATACTGCTCACCCGTCTGGTGTCCGCAGTATAAAAAGCATATGGATCGTATTGAGTCTGTCCAAAAGCAATTCTTGTTTTTTGCCCTCCGCGCCTTAAATTGGGATCCCAATCGTATTCTATTAGGCTTCTGCTTATTGACCTTCCATCGTTGGCTAACTGTAGAACAGTCCTAGGCGTTTCTTTTCTTCATAAGTTAATTATCGGTGATGTAGACTCTTCTGAACTCTTAGGTCGCCTTAACTTCTCTGTTCCTTCTAGACCAACAAGAAATTATTTGCCTTTAATCTGGCCTAGATGCACAGCCGACTATGAACAGCACAACCGTTTTCGGGTTTTACATCAAAATTATAATGATGTTTATCACCTGCTCTCAACAGAACTCCCTCTCTTTTCCATAAAGTTATCTCTTTTTGCTCATCTCCGGCAAAATCTCTGACCACATCCAGCAGGAGCAGGGGCCTAGCTTGCCGGACCGGCTAATAAATATTCCCCCACCGGGTCAGAGATTTTTCGGATGATTTAATTCATCTTTATTTTAGCTTATATTTAATTTATTTTTATTATATTTAATTTAATTTAATTTTTTAATTCTTTTAATTTTAAATTTTATTTTCATTATTGTTTTATTTTATATTATTTTTGTTTATTTTATGATATTTAGGGTATTCACGACAACTTGCTTGATAGATAATCTGTTAAAAAATGAAATCTCCAACAACAAAATGTACTACCGAAAAATAAGCTGACATCACCAGCCTAGAGCTGGGTCATGTGGTTGCCTGGTTAAAATTCAATTTCAGTGTTGGTAAACACTTCAAACAGTGTGTACCCATTAGGTGCCAGAATTTTAATATTTTGATGATAAAGCGCCACTATTTTATAAAGCACACTAAGCTGGCACTTGAACCTTGGTGGCAATGGTGTAGAGGTTAAGGTGTGAGACTAAAAGTCAACAAAACCTGAGTTCAAATTACGGTAAGGTCGGTCTATAATTAATTTTTTTTTTTTCTTTAAGAACCTTTTAACGATTGCAATTACATAAAATGCAATCACATATTGTTTTAAGCCATTATCTTTTAGTATATTTTAAATTTACGTAACATAAATTTTTCAATATATGTGGCTCTGATTTATTAAGTTTTAATAATCAAGAAATTTACTCAAAAGTGTGTTCACGACAGATGAAGATTAAATATTATTTTTCAATAGGTTATCAAATAAACAAGTTGTCGTGAATACCTTAATTGTTTATTTATTGTTTGTGTTTATGATTTTGTAAACACATTTTTAAGCCTTCTCTTTTTCTTTTTCCTCACCCTTCTCTTTTTCGACTTTTATACTATTTAAATTTTTGTTAGGTCTAGTAACGTCTCTGGCTTCAATTGGCTGTGAATTGGGGCATAGCTGGCCGGACGGGCAACTAAAATTCCCCCACCGTGTCGGAGTCGTTACTAGTCGATTTGTAATTTTGTTAGATTTTCCTTGTTAGGCTTTCTTAGTTCATTAAGCCTTTTTATAACGTATTCAGTTTTTCTTTTTTTGGTTGACAGCCACCATTTGTGGACTTTTTTTCAACAAATAAACAAATTCCATATATGGGGCATTCTTTCTCAAACGTCCCAGTCAAAAAATGAAAATTTTTGGATTGGCTTCATACTTTGGTGAATTGTTATCCTATATAAAGGTAATAAATTCCCAAAATATTAACTCATTAAAAAAAAAATTGTAGAAATTAGGGGGGGGGGTGGAATTTTTGACATTTTAAGTGACATTTAAAATCGTATAACTATGACAAAACTTTATCGATTTGAAATTGTAAATATGTCATTTTAAAGCATTTTTCATGTACTTTTTGAAAAAAATAACAAAAATTAAAAAAATTAAAATTCACCCCCTTTTTTCCAAAATTAACCGTTATTTTTCAATTTTGTCCCAAATGGGTGTTTTAAAAAAAAATTTTATTTTTTTGTAAAGCTTCGGTCATTTCCTCTAAAATGTGTAAATATGATAGTGGGACAAAAATAACTTTACGAAATATTAAATTAATAATAATAATTAAAAAAATAAACGTTACCGATTTTAAATTGTGAATAAATCATTTTAAAGCATTTTTCAAGTACTTTTTGAAAATAATAACAAAAATAAAAAAAAAATTTAAATTCACCCCTATTTTTCCAAATTAACCGGTTTTTTTTAGTTTTGACCGAAATGGGTATTTTAAAAAAAAATGCATTCTTTCTCAAACGTCCCAGTCAACAAATGAAAATTGTTGGATTGGCTTCATACTTTGGTGAATTGTTATCCTATATAAAGGTAATAAATTCCCAAAATATTAACTCATTAAAAAAAATTGTAGAAATTAGGTGGGGTGGAAGTTTTGACATTTTAAGTGACATTGGTATTTTTAAATTCGTATAACTATGACAAAACTTTATCGATTTGAAATTGTGAATATGTCATTTTAAACCATTTTTCATGTACTTTTTGAAAAAAATAACAAAAATAAAAAAAATTAAAATGTACCCCCTATTTTCCAAAATTAACCGTTATTTTTCAATTTTGTCCCAAATGGGAATTTAAAAAAAAAATTTTTTTTTTTGAAAAGCTAAGGTTATTGCCTATAAAATGTGTAAATATGTTCGTTTGCTTTTTATACGCTCACAAAGTTTTATTTAATAAAAAAAATAAAAATTTTAAATTTAAAAATTGTTTTCATCTTTAAACCCCTATAAATCTAAAGTAATTGACCAAATTCAATAAACCAAAGATTTTCTGATTATCTGGAATTTTTCTTTATTAAATTAAAATATTGTGGTCAAAAAAGTTGACCATCAAAATTTGATTTTGCGGCGCATTGCTGCGCCGAGTTGGCGGAATCTGTTTTATGTGCGCACATTTATAAATACAAATAGCGAATTATTGTGTGACAGGAATGTAGATTGGTTGCACTAAGTTTTTAATATTTGTTTCTCAGTGTACAGATTTTTCCCTATTTTGATACACTTGCATTTTGCCCAGAAGTTTGTACCGCATAGAAATATTTATTTCCGTCCCCATTAACTGTATACATATATTCTTGATCAGGACGACGAACTGAATTTAATTCCGTCTGCCCGTCAGTCTGTTTCTACGCAAACTAGTCCCTCAGTTTTAAAGCTATCAAGCTAAAAATTTGCACAGAGCCTTCTTTTTACTGCACGCAACTAATATGTCGGAACCGCAGGATCGGATGACTATATCATATAGGAACGATCGGTTAAAAAATAGTTCTATTAAAAAACATCTTGGAATATAATAGTTTTATTTAATTCCACATAATACTGGAAAAATTTATAAAAAAAAATAGAAGGCTAACATCGGCTACGCCGATATTTTAAATACCCTTGCAGTTTTTGAAAGGCGCTACCATTGATAACAAAAAAGTTTTCCCCAGTAGAATTAGTTTTTAGACCGATCGTTCCTATGGCAGCTATACGCTATAGTCATCCGATTTTGATCAATTTTTCCAGAATGGTGTGAAAGCATATAAAACTAACATATACCACGATTGGTGACGCTACGATGGAAAACAAAAAAGTTTTTCCCACTAGAACTAGTGTTTGGACCGACCGTTTATATGGCAGCTATATGCTATAGTCATCCGATTTTGATAAATTTTTCCAGAATTGTGTGAAATCATATAGAATTAATATATACCACGTTTGGTGAGGCTTCGATGGAAAACAAAAAAGTTTTTCCCACTAGAACTAGTTTTTGGATCGACCGTTTCTATGGCAGCTATATGCTATAGTCATCCGATTTTGATAAATTTTTCCAGAATGGTGTGAAAGCATATAAAACTAACATATACCACGATTGGTGACGCTACGATGGAAAACAAAGAAGTTTTTCCCACTAGAACTAGTTTTTGGACCGACCGTTTATATGGCAGCTATATGCTATAGTCATCCGATTTTGATAAATTTTTCCAAAATTCTGTGGAAGCATATAAAACTTATATATACCACGATTGGTGACGCTTCGATGGAAAACAAAAAAGTTTTCCTCATTAGAACTAGTTTTTGGACCGATCGTTCCTATGGCAGCTATATAATATAGTCATCCGATCCGGCCGATTCCGACAAATGTGCAGCGTATTTGCATTTAAAGACGTTTTGCAAAGTTTGGTCAAGATAGCTTCAAAACTGAGGGAGGAGATAGCATAGAAACAGACGGACAGACGGACGGACGGACAGACGGACAAACGGAAATGAACTCAGCTCGTCATGCTGATCAAGAATATATATACTTTATGTGGTCGGAAATGCTTCCTTCACTGCGTTACAAACATCGTGACAATTTTAATATACCCTCTGCAAGGGTATAAAAACGGATGACTATATCCACGGTTGCCACCTTTGGAGCAAACGCTCCATAATGGATCTTTATACACTTGAAAAATGTATATTAATTTTGCCCAGAAGTTTGTAACGCATAGAAATATTCATTTCTATATATATTCTTGATCAGGACGACGAGCTGAGTTCAATTCCGTCTGTCCGTCCGTCCGTCTGTCCGTCTGTCTGTCCGTCTGTCTGTTTCTACGCGAACTAGTCTCTCAGTTTTAAAGCTATAGAGCTGAAATTTTGCACAGAGTCTTCTTTTTACTGCACGCAACTAATATGTCGGAACCGGCCGGATCGGATGACTATATCATATAGCTGCCATAGGAATGATCGGTCTAAGAACTAGTTCTAGTTAGAAAAACTTTGTTGTTTTCCATTGTAGCGGCACAAATCTTGGTGTATGTTAGTTTTATATGCTTCCACATAATTGTGAAAAAATTTATCAAAATCGGATGACTATATCATATAGCTGCCATATAAAGGGTCGGTCAAAAAACTAGTTCTAGTGGGAAAAACTTTTTTGTTTTTCATCGTAACGTCACCAATCGTAGTAAATATCAGTTTTATATGCTTCCACACAATTTCGAAAAAATTTATCAAAATCGGATGACTATATCATATAGCTGCCACAGGAACGATCGTTCGGAAAATAAGTTTTAGTGAGAAAAACTTTTTTGTTTTTCATCGTAGCGTCACTAATCTTGGTATATGATAGTTTTATATGATTTCACATAATTCAGGAAAAATGTATCAAAATCGGATCACTATAGCATATAGCTGCCATAGAAACGGTCGGTCAAAAAACAAGTTCTAGTGAGAAAAACTTTTTTGTTTTCCATCGTATCGTCACCAATCTTGGTAGATATTAGTTTTATATGCTTTTACAAATTTTTTAAAAAATTTATAAAAATCGGATGACTATATCATATAGCTGCCATAGGACCGATTGGTCGGAAAATGTGCTTTACTAAGAAAAGTTTTTTTATGGTATCCTATTTTTATTATCAATGATTTAAAATTTTTTAATATCTGATATCTATATCCTATATATATTTTACTGGTTAAATCAGTTGGAGTAAAGTTTTTCAAGTGTATTAAAACTTCGGCACAGTCGAAGTTAGCTTTGCCTTCTCGTTTTTTTCTTGTTGGAGCACTGGAGCCTTTTTCTGCAAAATGGAGCTTTTTGAGCAAGTTCAAAATTTAAAATTTAACACTTAACCGAATAGAACTACCAGATAAGTAAACATCGCTTAAAATGAAACTCTATAAGATCGGTCCTATGACAGCAATAAGATACAGTCAACCGACTTTCACCAAATTTTGTAAAACAGTTTGAAGTCATATATAATTCATAATTGTTGAGTTCAAGAGAGTTAGGCTGAGTTCACACTGTTCGACGCATGAGACATGATAATCTAGTAGGCCCTTATGTTGTCTTGTTTTCATTGAGAATAATTTGTTATTTGACAATTAAAACAATACAACATGAAGGCTAACTAGATTATTATGTCTCATGCGTCGAACAATGTGAACTCAGCCTCATTTTCTACCGATCCGTTCTATGGCAGCTATAGATATTAGTCACCGGATCTAGGCGGTTTCCCGCTGGTCCCGTTGATGCCGAACTTAAATGCTTCCTAAGGCAGATCAGAAATATTTTAAAAATTTTGGACGTCGCTAAATTTAAAAAGTTACTAAATTTAAAAATTCCCATGAGAAATTCCTACTGAAAATAAATTGTTTAATGTTCGGGATTTTCGGGAAAATTCAGGATTCCCGCAGGAATCCCGTCCCGCGCCCTTCTCTAGTTTCGACATATAAGCAGCTTGTAGAAATTAGACTTTGAGCAAAGTTTGAGCTCTATAGCTTTAAAACTAAAGGACTGATTTGGTTAGTCACTGACTAAATTTGGAATAAATTGTGTCAAAAATTCAATATGAACTGAATGCCCAAGAATTATCTTTTTTTTTTTAAATTATTTTTAAAGAATTTTAAAAATTTCAGTTTTTATTTAGGCCATTTTAGGCCAACAGAGAACTGTTGCAGAGTATGTATGGAACCCTGCCAAAAGTCAGGATTTCTCAGATGGGTATATCTCAGCCATCTCTCCAAATATTTTAACACACCATAGCTTGTTAAACGCTCGATTGATGTTTTACTACGATCAAAGAAGAAAAACCACTTTAGTTCTTTTTTCAAATTTTAGTGACGTTATTCTGCCATGCTCCCATTTTCACTTTCGCAAAAATTTTGCGATTTCAAACCGGTTTTAGGAGCAAATTTGGTCTCTTAATCGCAAAATGTTTGCGAAAGTGAATATGGGAGCCTGGCTGATTATGTCAAAATGCAAAAAAAAATCGAACTTTTGAGGTATTTAACTAAATATACTATTACCTTAAAATATAAAGTGTCTTTGACTTATTTTTAGGCTTATTCATTAGCAGTGATTTCTATCATTACATTTTCAAATCGTTGTAGGAATAGGGAAGCTATGGCCAAATATGTAAAACCACTGACAAAAAATGGCCTAATTAAAAAACGAATAATATGAAAAATCTTAAATAATTCATTTTGCTCTGTTTAATTTTCAAGAATAATAAATAAATTTATTTAAAACATAAATTCCCTTTACTTTTGTGAGATAAAGTAGTTCGGGACTTATTTTATA
The DNA here is from genome assembly GCA_018904225.1 of Lordiphosa mommai. NCBI lineage: Eukaryota > Metazoa > Arthropoda > Insecta > Diptera > Drosophilidae > Lordiphosa > Lordiphosa mommai. Next base: position 1,249,397 of record JAEIFT010000002.1, on the reverse strand, counting down.
AGCAATGGACCCTTTTTTGGAGCGTTATTTTCTTAAATGGAGCCTTCTTAATTTTTTTTGGAGCATTTTAATTTTTTCAAGTGGCAACCGTGACTATATCATATAGCAGACGTAAAAATGGTCAGTCAAAAAACTAGTTCAAGTGAGAAAATAGAAGGCTAACATCGGCTACGCCGATATTTTAAATAAACAATAAATGACTATAGCATATAGCTGCCATAGGAACGATCGATCCAAAAACTAGTTCTAGTGAGAACAACTTTTTTTTTTTTATCGTAGCGTCACCAATCATGGTATATATAAGTTTTATATGCTTCCACACATTTCTAGAAAAATTTATAAAAATCGGATGACTATAGCATATAGCTGCCATATAAACGGTCGGTCTAAAAACTAGTTCTAGTGGGAAAAACTTTTTTGTTTTCCATCGTATATTAATTTGTAATAATTGAAATAAAACTATAAATTACTATATTAATTTGTAATAATTAAAATAAAATTACAAATTACTATATTAATTTGTAATAATTAAAATAAAATTACAAATTACTATATTAATTTATAATAAAATTTTTCGAAATACAAATTACTCAAGTAATTTGTAATAAAATTTTTCGAAATACAAATTACAAATGACATAGAGAATACAGTGGTAAGGTAGATGCCTCTACTACCTAATACCATACTCATTGCACCGTAATTCAGTGTTTTTTGTCATTTCAATATTTAAACAAAAATTCGAGATGTCTCGCGAACGGTAAAAGATACGACAAAAATAACGAAATTTCACGGGGGTATACGGGGGTAGTGTACTATCCCTCCACCACCCAATGCCGTACTTATTGCACCGTAATTTGGTGTTTTTTAATTTTTTTACTTGAGTAATTTGTATTTCGAAAAATTTCATTACAAATTAATATAGTAATTTGTAATTTTATTTTAATTCTTACAAATTAATATAGTAATTTGTATTTCGAAAAATTTTATTACAAATTACTTGAGTAATTTGTATTTCGAAAAATTTTATTACACATTACTTGAGTAATTTGTATTTCGAAAAATTTTATTACAAATTAATATAGTAATTTGTATTTCGAATAATTGTATTACAAATTACTTGAGTTATTTGTAATTTTACTCGTAATTATTACGAAAAGTAACCAGCACCAGGCAGGATCGCCATGGAATGTCAAATAACAACACCAAGCTTTCTGTTGGTTGCTGCCCGTGAGGCCAGGCAATTAAGAATGATTCTTTAAATCAAAAGTCTTAGACCTAAATACATAAAGTTTGGCTGCGCTTATGGATATATATATGTATATATATGCGGCCGCTCTCATGCGGTGCTTTTACATACATCTAAACAAAAGGCTTAAATTACAGTTTGAGCGGCAGCGCCGGGCTAATGAGAAATGCCTATAGTACTTATATATACACACATATATATAGACATATGTATATAATATGTTTTATAAAAGTAGGTAAATATATTTCTTCTTATCGCAACTTCGTATTTAAGTAGAGGTATGTGTACAGTGAGTACATGCTATGATGTCTCTAATGCACGCATACTACACCTCCCCTTTTAAAAAAGAATAATGTAATTATTAATTGGAATTATTCTGCAAAATATATTTGATCATTATCTTTTATAAGTAATTTTATATTAATTATGAATTATATATTTTTCTTTTTTTTTATATATATACTAGCATATAACCCGGCGCGCTTCGCTTCGCCACCATCAGTATAGCCGCCAAAATAATGAAAAAAACGTTGACAATGATACCACCCCCGAACTCATTTTCCGACCATCAGAAATGAGAAAATTATTTTCCACCTACTTGGCCCGTTAGGCGTCCAAACGCTAAAACCCCCCCCAGGCATTTCCCCACTCTTGGGTCGAATTTTCCAATATCGGAAAATCTCATGTCAACTTATTTTGTATACTATCGCTACAAACCGAGTTTGAAGTCAATCGGATGAAAAATAGTGTTTTCCATATAGAATTTCCGGCCATTTTCCTTGTGGGTGGATTTTCCACAATCGAAAAATCACAAGTCTAATTATTTAGCATACTATCCTTACAAACCGAGTTTGAAGCCAATCGAATGAAAAACAGTTTTTTCCAAATGGAATTTTCCGGGAATTTCCCGACTTTTCGGGCGCATTTTCCAACATCAGAAAATCTTATGTCAAATTATTTTGCATACTATCCTTACAAACCGAGTTTGAAGTCAATCGGATCAAAAATAGTTATTCATATAGAATTTTCCGGGAATTTTCTTTGTGGGCTGATTTTCCAACATTTAAATATCTCATGTCCAATTACTTAGCATACTATCCTTACAAACCGAGTTTGAAGTCAATCGGATGAAAAATAGATTTTTCCATATGAAAATTTCCGGCAATTTCCCGACTTTTGGGGTGGATTTTCCAACATCGGAAAATCTCAAGTCTAATTATTCTTGTTACCATTCTCACAAACCGAGTTTGTTGTCAATCGGATGAAAAATAGTTTATTCCATCAAGAATTTTCCGGCCATTTTCCTTTTGGGCGGATTTTCCGGAATCGGGGAAACAGGTGTCCAATTATTTCGCTTACTTTAGTTACAAACCAAATTTCAAGTCAATCGGATGAAAACCATAGTAGCTTTTCCGGGAGTTTTCCACCCCTTAGGGGTGGAATTTTCCAAAACCCCTCCTTAGTGCTCACTTTCAACTCATAAGAAAACTTCTGTGAAAATTTCAGCTTTCTATCTCTTACCGTTCAGGCTCTACGTTGATTGCCAATCAGTCAGGACAAACTCCTTTATATATAGAGAAGACTAGCATATAACCCGGCGCGCTTCGCTTCGCCACCATCAGTAAAGCAGCCAAAATGATGAAAAAAAGGTTTGGCAATGATCCCACCCCGCCCCCCATTTTCCGAACTTCAGAACTGAGAAAATTATTTTCCATTGAGCGAACAAACCACTCCCGCAACCCATTATCCGACCTTGAGGGTGGGTTTACGCAAAGCTAAAAACTTTATCCTATTGAATTTGCCCATAGAGCTTTCAAGCCAAATTTATTACAAATCGGCTAAAATATAATTTCAGCCATTAACCCACCCCCGTACCTATATTCCGACCTTTGTAGTGAATTTCCCGAAATAAAGAACACGTTTTTCCATTTATTTTGATCCTAGAACTTACAAATCGAATTTCATTCAGATTGGCTCACAAATAGCTATTGTCACTGAACCCAAACACGCCCTCCATTATGAAAAAGTTGTTTACCTATAGAGTTTTCAGGGATTTTCCGACTTTTCGGGAGGATTTTCCAACATTCGAAAATCTTATGCCCAATTATTTTGCATACTATCCTTACAAACCGAGTTAGAAGTCAATTGGATGAAAAATAGTGTTTTTCATATAGAATTTTCCGGCTGGATTGTGGGTGGATTTTCCACAATCGAAAAAAGCACATGTCTAATTATTTTGCATACTATGCTTGCAAACCGAGTTTGAAGTCAATCGGATAAAAAATAGATTTTTCCATATAGAATTTTCCGGGAATTTCCCGACTTTTCGGGCAGATTTTCCATTATTTGAAAATCTCATGTCCAATTATTTCGCATAGTACAAACCTAGTTTGAAGTCAATCGGATCAAAAATAGTTTTTCATATAGAATTTTCCGGGAATTTTCTTTGTGGGCGGATTTTCCAACATTTGAAAATCTCATGACCAATAACTTAGCATACTATCCTTACAAACCGAGTTTGAAGCCAATCGGATGAAAAATAGTTATTTCCTTATGGAATTTTCCGTTAATTTCCCGACTTTTCAGGCGGATTTTTCAACATCGGAAAATCTCAAGTCTAATTATTCCGCTTACCATCCTCACAAACCGAGTTTGAAGTCAATCGGATGAAAAATAGTTTTTTCCTTGAAGAATTTTCCGGCCATTTTCCTTGTGGGCGGATTTTCCGAAATCTGGGAAACAGGTGTCCAATTAATTCGCTTACTTTACTTACAAACCAAATTTCAAGTCAATCGGATGAAAAACAAAATTTTCCCCATAGTAGCTTTTCCGGGAGGTTTCCACCCCTTAGGGGTGGAATTTTCCAAAACCCCGCCTTAGTGCTCACTTTCAACTCATAAGGAAACTTCTGTGAAAATTGCAGCTTTCTATCTCTTACCGTTCAGGCTCTACGTTGATTGCCAATCAGTGAATCAGTGAGTCAGTCAGTCAGTCAGGACAAACTCTTTTATATATAGAGAGACTAGCATATAACCCGGCGCGCTTCGCTTCGCCACCATCAGTAAAGCCGCCAAAATGATGAAAAAAGTTTGGCAATGATCCCACCCCCGCCCCCATTTTCCGACTATCAGAAATGAGTAAATTATTTTCCACCTAGTTGGCCCATTAAGCGTACAAATGCTGAAACCACCCCCGGCACCCATTATCCGACCTTGAGGGTGAGTATGCGTAAAGCTTACAACTTTATCCTATTTAATTGGCCCATAGAGCTTTCAAACCAAATTTAATACATATCGGCTAAAAACCCACCCCCGCACCCATAATCCGACCTTTGCAGTGAACTTCCCGAAATAAAAAAACACGTGTTTCCATTTATTCTGACCCTAGATCTTACAAAACGAATTTTATTCAGATCGGCTCACAAATAGCCATTGTCACTGAACCGAAATACGCCAACCATTATTCTTGCCTGTGGGCAGAAATTCTACCACCGAGAAATCAAATGTATAATTATTTTCTATAATGTGTTCACAAACCGATTTTGAAGCCAATCGGATTAAAAATAGGTTTTACCATATAGAATTTTCCGACTTTTCGTGCGGATTTTCCAACATTGGAAAATCTCAAGTCTAATTATTTTGCATACTATCCTTACAAACCGAGTTTGAAGTCAATCGGATCAAAAATAGTTTTTCATATAGAATTTTCCGGGTATTTTCTTTGTGGGCGGATTTTCCAACATTTGAAAATCTCATGTCCAATTACTTAGCATAGTATCCTTACAAACCGAGTTTGAAGCCAATCGGATGAAAAATAGTTTTTTCCCTTTGGAATTTCCCGGGAATTTCCCGACTTTTCGGGCGGATTTTCCATCGTCGGAAAATCTCAAGTCTAATTATTCTGCTTAACATCCTCACAAACCGAGTTTGCAGTCAGTCGGATGAAAAATAGTTTCTTTCATGAAAAATTTTCCGGCCATTTTCCTTGTGGGCGGATTTTCCGAAATCTGGGAAACAGGTGTCCAATTAATTCGCTTACTTTACTTACAAACCGAATTTCAAGTCAATCGGATGAAAACCAAAATTTTCCCTATAGCAGCTTTTCCGGGAGTTTTCCACCCCTTAGGGGTGGAATTTTCCAAAACCCCGCCTTAGTGCTCACTTTCAACTCATAAGGAAACTTCTGTGAAAATTTCAGCTTTCTATCTCTTACCGTTCAGGCTCTACGTTGATTGCCAATCAGTCAGTCAGTCAGTCAGTCAGGACAAACTCTTTTATATATATAGAGACTAGCAGTTAACCCGGCGCGCTTCGCTTCGCCACCATCAGTATAGCGGCCAAAATGATGAAAAAAAAAAACGTTTGGCAATGATACCACCCACGCCCCCCATTTTCCGACCTTTAGAAATGAGAAAATTATTTTCCTACTTTTTTGGCCCATTGAGCGTACAAACCCTGAAACCACCCCCGGCACCCATTATCCGACCTTGAGGGTGAGTATGCGCAAAGCTAAAAACTTTATCCTAATTAATTGGCCCTTAGAGCTTTCAAACCAAATTTAACACATATCTGCTAAAAATCCACCACCGCACCCATATTTCGACCTTTGCAGTGAACTTCCCGAAATTAAAAAATACGTGTTTCCATTTATTCTGACCCTAGAGCTTACAAAACGAATTTTATTCAGATCGGCTCACATATAGCCATTGTCACTGAACCGAAATACCCCCACCATTATTCTTGCCTGTGAGCGGAAATTCCACCACCGAGAAATCAAATGTCTAATTATTATAGGTTTTACCATACAGAATTTTCCTGGCATTTCCCCACTCTTGGGGCGAATTTTTCAACATGGGAAAATCTCATGTCAACTTATTTTGTATACTATCGCTACAAACCGAGTTTGAAGTCAATCGGATGAAAAATAGTGTTTTCTATATAGAATTTTCCGGACATTTTCTTTGTGGCCACCCACAATCGAAAAATCACATGTCTAATTATTTTGCATACTAAGCTTGCTAACCGAATTTGAAGTAAATCAGATGAAAAATAGATCTTTCCATATAGAATTTTCCGGGAATTTCCCGACTTTTCGGGCGAATTTTCCATTATTTGAAAATCTCATGTCCAATTATTTTGCATAGTTTCCTTACAAACCGAGTTTGAAGCCAATCGGATGAAAAGTAGTTTATTCCATATAGAATTTTCCGGGAATTTCCCGACTTTTTGGGCGGATTTTCCAAAATATGAAAATCTTATGTCTAATTATTTTGCATACTATCCTTACAAACCGAGTTTGAAGTCAATCGGATCAAAAATAGTTTTTCATATAGAATTTTCCAGGTATTTTCTTTGTGGGCGGATTTTCTAACATTTGAAAATCTCATGTCCAATTACTTAGCATACCTCTCCTTACAAACCGGGTTGAAGCCAATCGGATGAAAAATAGTTTTTTCCATATGGAATTTTCCGGGAATTTCCCGACTTTTCGGGCGGATTTTCCATCATCGGAAAATCTCAAGTCTAATTATTCTGCTTACCATCCTCACAAACCGAGTTTAAAGTCATTCGGATGAAAAAATAGTTTTTCTATGAAGAATTTTCCGGCCATTTTCCTTGTGGGCGGATTTTCCGAAATCTGGGAAACAGGTGTCCAATTATTTCGCTTACTTTACTTACAAACCAAATTTGAAGTCAATCGGATGAAAACCAAAATTTTCCCCATAGTAGCTTTTCCGGGAGTTTTCCACCCCTTAGGAATGGAATTTTCCAAAACTCCGCCTTAGTGCTCACTTTCAACTCATAAGGAAACTTCTGTGAAAATTTCAGCTTTCTATCTCTTACCGTTCAGGCTCCACGTTGATTGCCAATCAGTCAGTCAGTCAGTCAGTCAGTCAGGACAAACTCTTTTATATATATAGAGACTAGCATATAACCCGGCGCGCTTCGCTTCGCCACCATCAGTAAAGCAGCCAAAATGATGAAAAAAAGGTTTGGCAATGATCCCACCCCGCCCCCCATTTTCCGAACTTCAGAACTGAGAAAATTATTTTCCATTGAGCGAACAAACCACTCCCGCAACCCATTATCCGACCTTGAGGGTGGGTTTACGCAAAGCTAAAAACTTTATCCTATTGAATTGGCCCATAGAGCTTTCAAGCCAAATTTATTACAAATCGGCTAAAATATAATTTCAGCCATTAACCCACCCCCGTACCTATATTCCGACCTTTGTAGTGAATTTCCCGAAATAAAGAACACGTTTTTCCATTTATTTTGATCCTAGAACTTACAAATCGAATTTCATTCAGATTGGCTCACAAATAGCTATTGTCACTGAACCCAAACACGCCCTCCATTATGAAAAAGTTGTTTACCTATAGAGTTTTCAGGGATTTTCCGACTTTTCGGGAGGATTTTCCAACATTCGAAAATCTTATGCCCAATTATTTTGCATACTATCCTTACAAACCGAGTTAGAAGTCAATTGGATGAAAAATAGTGTTTTTCATATAGAATTTTCCGGCTGGATTGTGGGTGGATTTTCCACAATCGAAAAAGCACATGTCTAATTATTTTGCATACTATGCTTGCAAACCGAGTTTGAAGTCAATCGGATAAAAAATAGATTTTTCCATATAGAATTTTCCGGGAATTTCCCGACTTTTCGGGCAGATTTTCCATTATTTGAAAATCTCATGTCCAATTATTTTGCATAGTACAAACCTAGTTTGAAGTCAATCGGATCAAAAATAGTTTTTCATATAGAATTTTCCGGGAATTTTCTTTGTGGGCGGATTTTCCAACATTTGAAAATCTCATGACCAATAACTTAGCATACTATCCTTACAAACCGAGTTTGAAGCCAATCGGATGAAAAATAGTTATTTCCTTATGGAATTTTCCGTTAATTTCCCGACTTTTCAGGCGGATTTTTCAACATCGGAAAATCTCAAGTCTAATTATTCCGCTTACCATCCTCACAAACCGAGTTTGAAGTCAATCGGATGAAAAATAGTTTTTTCCTTGAAGAATTTTCCGGCCATTTTCCTTTTGGGCGGATTTTCCAAAATCTGGGAAACAGGTGTCCAATTATTTCGCTTACTTTACTTACAAACCAAATTTGAAGTCAATCGGATGAAAACCAAAATTTTCCCCATAGTAGCTTTTCCGGGAGTTTTCCACCCCTTAGGAATGGAATTTTCCAAAACTCCGCCTTAGTGCTCACTTTCAACTCATAAGGAAACTTCTGTGAAAATTTCAGCTTTCTATCTCTTACCGTTCAGACTCCACGTTGATTGCCAATCAGTCAGTCAGTCAGTCAGTCAGGACAAACTCTTTTATATATATAGAGACTAGCATATAACCCGGCGCGCTTCGCTTCGCCAACATCAGTAAAGCAGCCAAAATGATGAAAAAAGGTTTGGCAATGATCCCACCCCCGCCCCCCATTTTCCGAACTTCAGAACAGAGAAAATTATTTTCCATTGAGCGAACAAACCACTCCCGCAACCCATTATCCGACCTTGAGGGTGGGTTTACGCAAAGCTAAAAACTTTATCCTATTGAATTGGCCCATAGAGCTTTCAAGCCAAATTTATTACAAATCGGCTAAAATATAATTTCAGCCATTAACCCACCCCCCGTACCTATATTCCGACCTTTGTAGTGAATTTCCCGAAATAAAGAACACGTTTTTCCATTTATTTTGATCCTAGAACTTACAAATCGAATTTCATTCAGATTGGCTCACAAATAGCTATTGTCACTGAACCCAAACACGCCCTCCATTATGAAAAAGTTGTTTACCTATAGAGTTTTCAGGGATTTTCCGACTTTTCGGGAGGATTTTCCAACATTCGAAAATCTTATGCCCAATTATTTTGCATACTATCCTTACAAACCGAGTTAGAAGTCAATCGGATGAAAAATAGTGTTTTCTATATAGAATTTTCCGGACATTTTCTTTGTGGCCACCCACAATCGAAAAATCACATGTCTAATTATTTTGCATACTAAGCTTGCTAACCGAATTTGAAGTAAATCAGATGAAAAATAGATCTTTCCATATAGAATTTTCCGGGAATTTCCCGACTTTTCGGGCGAATTTTCCATTATTTGAAAATCTCATGTCCAATTACTTAGTATAGTATCCTTACAAACCGAGTTTGAAGCCAATCGGATGAAAAATAGTTTTTTCCCTTTGGAATTTTCCGGGAATTTCCCTACTTTTCGGGCGGATTTTCCATCATCGGAAAATCTCAAGTCTAATTATTTTGCATACTATCCTTACAAACCGAGTTTGAAGTCAATCGGATCAAAAATAGTTTTTCATATAGAATTTTCCAGGTATTTTCTTTGTGGGCGGATTTTCCAACATATGAAAATCTCATGTCCAATTACTTAGCATAGTATCCTTACAAACCGAGTTTGAAGCCAATCGGATGAAAAATAGTTTTTTCCCTTTGGAATTTCCCGACTTTTCGGGCGGATTTTCCATCGTCGGAAAATCTCAAGTCTAATTATTTTGCATACTATCCTTACAAACCGAGTTTGAAGTCAATCGGATCAAAAATAGTTTTTCATATAGAATTTTCCGGGTATTTTCTTTGTGGGCGGATTTTCCAACATTTGAAAATCTCATGTCCAATTACTTAGCATAGTATCCTTACGAACCGAGTTTGAAGCCAATCGGATGAAAAATAGTTTTTTCCCTTTGGAATTTTCCGGGAATTTCCCGACTTTTCGGGCGGATTTTCCATCATCGGAAAATCTCAAGTCTAATTATTTTGCATACTATCCTTACAAACCGAGTTTGAAGTCAATCGGATCAAAAATAGTTTTTCATATAGAATTTTCCGGGTATTTTCTTTGTGGGCGGATTTTCCAACATTTGAAAATCTCATGTCCAATTACTTAGCATAGTATCCTTACAAACCGAGTTTGAAGCCAATCGGATGAAAAATAGTTTTTTCCCTTTGGAATTTCCCGGGAATTTCCCGGCTTTTCGGGCGGATTTTCCATCGTCGGAAAATCTCAAGTCTAATTATTCTGTTAACATCCTCTCACAAACCGAGTTTGCAGTCAGTCGGATGAAAAATAGTTTCTTTCATGAAAAATTTTCCGGCCATTTTCCTTGTGGGCGGATTTTCCGAAATCTGGGAAACAGGTGTCCAATTAATTCGCTTACTTTACTTACAAACCGAATTTCAAGTCAATCGGATGAAAACCAAAATTTTCCCTATAGTAGCTTTTCCGGGAGTTTTCCACCATTTAGGGGTGGAATTTTCCAAAACCCCGCCTTAGTGCTCACTTTCAACTCATAAGGAAACTTCTGTGAAAATTTCAGCTTTCTATCTCTTACCGTTCAGGCTCTACGTTGATTGCCAATCAGTCAGTCAGTCAGTCAGTCAGTCAGTCAGGACAAACTCTTTTATATATATAGAGATATTCCATTTTTATGTGCAAACTTTTAACCTATCCTTATGGATTTTAAATCTTTTCTTTTTATCTGCTAATGTACAGTTATTTCTATCGTCTATGCTTACTATTTCGTATGGTCCCTTATAACTGTTATCTAGCTTATGCCCTGTGTTGTTTTTAACTAACACTAAGTCTCCTATATTCATTGTTATTCTTTTTGTATTTTTATCAAAATTAATTTTTTGTTCTTCTTTAGCTTTACTTACTAACGAGTTAGATCTGTTAAGTGCTACCTGTAATCTAAACTTAACTTCCTTATCATATGTCTCATGATTTTAAAGAGGGCTTATTTTACATTTATCCAAAAAGGCGTATTTGGGGGGTTTTTTGCAAAAATAAGTTAAAAAGGGCAGTAGCCATGAACAGTAGATGGGGTGGTATTGTAGCAATATGTAAAGTACTTTAACCATTCGTCCCAGTCATCTTTGTCAAGAGATATGTAGGATCGTACATATTCATTGAACGTTCTATGGGTGCGTTCTACTGCACCCTGTGTTTGATGATGGTGGGGTGTTGATGTTAGGTGTTTTATTTTAACTAATTTGCATAATTCTGTGAAAATGTTATTTTTGTACTCTGTACCCATATCCGTAATGAGCGTTCTCATATGGCCATAGATAAGAATAAAATGATCAAATATAGCTTTTGCTACAGCTTTTGCATGCTTTGATTTTATTGGTATTGATATTAAATATTTTGTCAGGTCACAAAGGATTGTGACGGCGTATTCATTGCCGTTTTCAGACTTTGGCAATGGTCCAATAGTGTCGATTTGGACTATATCAAATGCTTTTGTGGGTGTGTCAGTGATTACACAGGGCAACAGATATTTCGGTCTGCCCTTCTGGATGCAAAATTCTGTTCCTGTTCTGTGCCCTGATTCCAAAACTGGTCTCGGTTTTTTTCCATCAGCTCTTGTTTGCGAGAAATCGCGGAAAAGCCATTTTGCTGTTTTCTTGGCTTATGGATAATTATGGGGGTCACACCAAGCACAAATTTGTAGGTTTATAAGTTTTATGCGGTACTACATACATCAATGCAGCCATAAAAAATCAAGCGAGTCGCATCAGCAAACCCGAAAGTGACTAAATTGGACCATGAAGATAATTTTTTCTCCTAGTGCATAAATCGTAAAATTAGAACAACTATTTTAGCATATAGCCTAACATATCCGCTATTTTTACGAATTTTGTTGCACTTTATGGCAGGACTACTTGATGAATTCACAAAATGTGTATAGGAAATATGAAAAGTCTACTCGATTTAGCATAGCTCTTACATTAATAGTCAAACAAATGTACTGCTTCAACGAGAAGGCAAAGCTAACTTCAACTGTGCCGAAGTTTTAATACACTTGAAAAGCCTTACTCCAACTGATTTAACCGGTAAAATATATATAGGATATAGATATCAGATATTTAACATTTTAAAATCATTGATAATAAAAAATTAGATACCATAAAAAAACTTTTCTTAGTAAAACGATTTCCGACCGATCGGTCCTATGGCAGTTATTTGCTATAGTCATCCGATTTGATAAAATCTTTCGAATTGTGTTGACGCATATAAAACTAGTATATACCAAGATTGGTGACGCTACGATGGAAAATAAAGTTTTCCCACTAGAACTTGTTTTTGACTGTCCGTTTATATGGCAGCTATATGCTATATTCATCTGATTTTGATCAATTTTTCCACAAATATGTAAAATCATCTAAAACTAATATATACCAAGATTGGTGACGCTACAATGGAAAATAAGAAAGTTTTTCCCCTAGAACTAGTTTTTTGACCGACCGTTTATATGGCAGCTATATGCTATATTCATCCGATTTTGATAAATTTTTCCACAAATATGTAAAATCTCTAAACTAATACAAGATTGGTGACGCTACGATGGAAAATAAAAAAGTTTCCCACTAGAACTTGTTTTTTGACCGACCGTTTATATGGCAGCTATTGCATATTCATCCGATTTTGATAAATTTTCCACAAATATGTAAATCATCTAAAACTAATATACCAAGATTGGTGACGCACATGGAAAATAAAAAGTTTTCTTGAACTTGTTTTTGACCGACCGTTATACGCTATTGCTTTTCTCCGATTTTGATAAATTTTTTCAAAATATGTAAAAATCATCTAAAACTAATATATACCAAGATTGGTGACGCACATGGAAAATAAAAAAGTTTTCTCACTAAGACTTATTTTTCGACCGATCGTTCCTATGACAGCTATATGTATAGACATCGATCCGGCCGGTTCCGACATATTAGTTGCGTGCAGTAAAAGGCTCTGTGCAAAATTTCGCTCGATAGCTTTAAAACGAGGCTAGTTGCTGAAACACGACGCACACAAACGGACGAGGCGGAGCCGGTGTCGATTTTTTTTTAAAAAAATATATATGCGTAAACTGGGAAAATAAATACTTCAGTAAAGTGTATGTTTAGTTTTGTTTCCACAATCGGAAAAATATCAAAATCGGATCACAATTGCCCAAACGTCGTAAAATACTAGAAAAAAACTTTTTTGTTTCTGTCGTAGCGTCTCCAATCTTGGTTTTATTTTCACAAGTTTCGAAATTTTTACAAGATCGGGTGATATAGCATATGCTGCCAAAACGGTCGGTCAAAAAACAACTGAAAAAACTAGTTTTATCGATTTAACGGTATATATAGTTTATTCTTTACATAATTTCGAAAAATTGATCAAAATCGGATGACTATAGAAGCTGCATAGACATCGGTCGGAAAATGTGTTTTACTAAGAAAGAATTTTTTATGGTGTCAAATTTTTATTATCAATGATTTAAAAATTGTAAATATCGGATATCTATATCCTATATATATTTTTCCAGTTAAATCAGTTGGAGTAAAGTTTTTCAAGTGTATCAAAACTTCGGCACAGTCGAAGTTAGCTTTGCCTTCTCGTTTTTATACACTTGAAAAGTGTATATTAATTTTGCCCAGAAGTTTGTAACGCATAGAAATATTAATTTCCGACCCCATAAACTATATATATTCTTGATCAGGATGACAAGCCGAGTTCATTTCCGTCTGTCCGTCCGTCCGTCTGTCCGTCTCCGTCCGTCTGTCCGTCTGTCCGTCTGTCTGTTTCTACGCGAACTAGTCTCTCAGTTTTAAAGCTATCGAGCTGAAATTTTGCACATAGTCTTCTTTTTACTGCACGCAACTAATATGTCGGAACCGGCCGGATCGGATGACTATATCATATAGCTGCCATAGGAACGATCGGTCGGAAAATATGTTTTAGTGGAGAAAAACTTTTTGTTTTCCATCGTAGCATCACTTATCTTGGTATATGCTAGTTTTATATTATCATAATTCTGGAAAAATTTATCAAATCGGATGACTATATCTATAGCTGCCATAGAATGATCGGTCTAAGAACTAGTTCTAGTTAGAAAAACTTTTTTGTTTTCCATCGTAGCGGCATTAATCTTGGTATATTTAGTTTTATATGCTTCCACACAATTCTGGAAAAATTTATCAAAATCGGATGACTATATCATATTGCTGTCATATAAAGGGTCGGTCGAAAAACTAGTTCTAGTGAGAAAAACTTTTTGTTTTCCATCGTAGCTTCACCAATCATGGTTTGTATTAGTTTTATATACTTCCGCGTAATTCTGGAAAAATTTATCAAAATCGGGAGACTATAGCATATAGCTGCCATATAAACGGTCGGTCAAAAAACAACTTCTAGTGAGGAAAACTTTTTTGTTTTCTATCGTAGCGTCCTCCAATCTTGGTATATATTAGTTTTATATGCTTTTACATAATTTGGAAAAAAATTGATCAAAATCGGATGACTATAGCATATAGCTGCCATAGGACCGATCGCTCGGAAAATGTGGTTTACTAAGAAAAGTTTTTTTATGGTATCAAATTTTTCTTATCAATGATTTAAAATTTTTTAATATTTGATATCTATATCCTATATATATTTTTCCAGTTAAATCAGTTGGAGTAAAGTTTTTCAAGTGTATCAAAACTTCGGCACAGTCGAAGTTAGCTTTGCCTTCTCGTTTTTTTTTCTTCGGTAAAGCTATAGATTATGGAATGGAAAATTACATTAGGAAGACTACAGAAAATTAAAGATCAATTCGACAAATCGTACAAGTGCCTAAACAAAAACAATGCAATCAGTACGACAACTTTGAACAAACACACTATCATTCTAGTAGAAAGTCTTAATAGTATCAGGGAAATAATAAGAGTAAGTCAACAACACTAAGATTCCTTGCAAAGATTACAAGCCGTTGAAATTTACACGCGCTTAAAGGAAAGATTACTTGTCTTTACCGAGAAACAAACAAACATATTCATTTCCGACCCCATAAACTATATATATTCTTGATCAGGACGACGAGCTGAGTTCATTTCCGCTTGTCCGTCCGTCCGTCTGTCTGTCCGTCTGTCTGTCTGTTTCTACGCGAACTAGTCTCTCAGTTTTAAAGCTATCGAGCTGAAATTTTGCACAGAGTCTTCTTTTTACTGCACGCAACTAATATGTCGGAACCGGCCGGATCGGATAACTGTATCATATAGCTGCCATAGGAACGATCGGTCGAAAACTAAGTCTTTGTGAGAAAAACTTTTTTGATTTCTATCGTAGCGTCTCCAATCGTAGTATATATTAGTTTTATATGTTTCCACACAATTCCGAAAAAATTTATCAAAATCGGATGACTATAGCATATAGCTGCCATATAAACGGTCGGTCAAAAAACTACTTCTAGTGAGAAAATCTTTTTTGTTTTCCATCACAGCGTCACTAATCTTGGAATATGTTAGTTATATATGCTTCCCCATATTTCTGGAAAAATTTATCGAAATCGGATCACTTTAGCATATAGCTGCCATATAAACGGTCGGTTAAAAAAACTAGTTCTAGTGAGAAAAACTTTTTTTTTTTTCATCGTAGCGTCACTAATCTTGGTATATGTTAGTCTTATATGCTTTCACATAATACAGGAAAAATTTTTCAAAATCGGAGGGCTATAGCATATAGCTGCCATAGGACCGATCGATCGAAAAATGTGTTTTACTAGGAAAAGTTTTTTTCTATAGTATCAAATTTTTATTATCAATGATTTAAAAATTTAAAATATCTGATATCTATATCCTCTATATATTTTACCGGTTAAATCAGCTGGAGTTAAGTTTTTCAAGTGTATTAAAACTTCGGCACAGTCGAAGTTAGCTTTGCCTTCTCGTTTTTTTTTGAACTCGATCAACATACAAGTACCAGTTTAAAGAGTTGCTCTCACACATTTTCGCAATCATTGGTATGACAATCTTATGTATTCTTTCGACTTGACCATTTCCCCTGGGCATGCCTGTGGTTGTATGCATAAGCTGAATTCCTTCACGCCCACAGTATTCTTTGAAGAGATTTGATGTGAACGCTGTGCCTCTATCAGTGACGATACGCTTAGGATTTCCAAAAATGCACTCTTGCTTTTCTAATCTATTCACAACTTCCTCTGAGCCAGTTGATTTTGTTGGATACAACCATACAAATTTAGAAAACCCGTCTACTACGGCTAAAATATGATTATACTTCTTCTTTGTATCAGTCAGAGGGCCAACATGGTCTATATGGTAGGTTCCGAGAGGTTCCTGGGCTTTGTCGATTGGTGTCAGAAAACCTTCTTTTTTCCCACGTTTTGAATCGGAAATTTGACAACTTTCTCTACTTTGGCCTGAGCATTTTCTATAAAATATGTTTTGCCCAAAAGATCTCTTGTCTTTTTTGTACCAAAATGCCCTTCCCGATGTGCTATAGTGATTATTTCTTCCTGCATGCATTCCGGAACCACGAGCAACTCTTTAGTCAGATCCTTATACAAAATTCCATTCTTCACGAAATAATCTTCATAGTTGTCTGACTTCAGTAATACAGTTTGTACTGCCTTAATCCAGCTGTCACTATTTTGTGCCTCTCTTAATCTGTATTTTATTGCCTCCTCAATTAAACAACAAGACAAACGGCTTAGTGCATCTACGTGTCTCATTTGGCTTCCAGATCTGTGCTCTACCTTGAATCTGTATTCTAGCAAGAGCATTGCCCATCTAGCAACTCTTGCAGGTACGTCGTCCTTTTTAATTGTCATCGCAAATGCATTGCAGTCGGTCCCTTTTTTTAAATTGATTCCCAAGAGAAACACGCGCCACTTTCTAACTGCATTTACAATTGCCAACACCTCTAGCTCATACGAACTATACTTCTCTTCGCATGTTCTGGTTTTCTTACTCATAAACTCAACCGGATGAAAAAGTCTATCCTCTGAATCTTGCTGCATAAGCACGCCGCCAAATCCATGCTTACTTGCATCTGTGTGGACTTCAGTAACTGCAGTTGGGTCGTACAACTTTAGGACCGGCGCACTAACTAGCAGATGCTTTAAGTATTCAAAAGCAATGATCCCTTTTTCGTCCAATTTGATGTTTTTATTCTCACCCGAATTCTGTTTGCAAAGTAAATCTGACAACGGTTTCGCTTCGATGGCATAATCATTAATAAAACGACGTAAATAAGACGTCAAACCCAAAAATCTTTTTAAAGCATTTCGACTCTTTGGAACAGGAAAATTTACGACGGCACTAATCTTGTCGTGTGTGGGCGCAATAGTGTTATTCTCAATAACATATCCCAAGAATACGATCTTCTTCTGCAAAAACTGGCCTTTTTCCCACTTAATGCGCAGTCCCGCTTTAGTTGGAATCACAATGTCGTCCATCTAAACAACAATTTTTTTAGAAACAATCAAATCTCTTAAAACCGCACTTATGTACCGGCGGAAAACAGCCGGAAAGTTTGATATTCCGAATGGTACATGTGTGAATTCAAACTGGCCGTGATGCGTAACAAAGGCTGTAAACTTTCTTGAACTCTCTTCAATTGGAACATGAAAGAATCCATTCATGAGATCCAATGTTGTGAAGACTTTAGATCCCTGCAGTCGTTCCAGAACTTCGTCTATCAGAGTCATTGGAAAATTATCTTTTTTTATTTTAAGGTTAACTTTCCTATAGTCGCAGTAAAATCTTTTTGATTCATCCTTTTTTGAGACTAGAAGCACCGGAACAGCAAATTCCGATGAATTTCGTACGACAATTCCTTGATCTAGCCATTCTTGTACTTGGTTTTCAATCAAACACTTATTGGCATAGGAGGTTCTACGAGGATGTTGGAAAACTGGAGTGTCATCTTCCAGCAGAATTTTCATCTTAACTGGCGACTCTATTGCCTTCTTAGGTTCATAGGCATTAATGAGCGCTATAACCTCGCACTTCTGACCTGTAGTAAGATGCTCCAGATTAACCCTATCTGTTGGCAACTGTTTCTGGACTTATTCATTTGCGCACATGATTTTTAATTCTTCTGGCCAAACATTTTCTTTCGCTCTGAATACAACGCTGTTACCACTAAACAACAAGTCCACCTCTTTCAGTACGTCGTTACCGATAATAACTTCAAAGTCCAGATCTCCTTTTTTAGCTACATGGAAGATCACCTTGAAAGCTGCATTATCCACTACTACTTTTGTTTCAAAACTTCCAGTAGTACAAAGTTCCCCGCTGCCAATGCCTTTAAGACGCTTAACGTCATTTTTAAGGACAATCCCATTAAATTTTTTAAAAATGTCCTCTCTCATAATGCACAAATCGCAACCAGTATCAATCATGGCAAAATATTGTATATCTCCTGCCTTCAAAAGCTTGTGCAAAAGAACATCATTTCTTTTCCCAAGGTCAAGAATGTTTGCCTGCTCTTTTTTTAAAACATTATCCTTCTGGGTACAATTTTTAGCAATATGACCTGTCTTTCGGCATGAGTAGCATATTATTTCTTCAGGACATTCCTTTACTTGGTGTCCTTACTTTCCACACCTGTAACACTTCTTATCCGATTGCTTTAAGTTCCTATTTGACTTTAGGTTGTCTTTGAGTCTTAGTCTTAGTTTCATCTTTAAGTATTGTTTTTTTGTCACCTTTCATTTTTTCCTACACTTGAATTTCTTTTTTCAGCTCCTTAATATTTTCAGCACGATACAAACAATTGTATTCATTGTGTTATCAGGAATGCCTTCTATGAAATAAGTCACTAAACTTTCCTCATCAAGGTTTATTGAATTACCAATCTCAATCAAGCGGTACAGGAATTCCATGCAAGACTCATTTTGGGATTTCTGTTTTTGCCTCAAAGTCTTATGGACATCGGCTGCGCACAATTCTCTGCCAAACTCCGCTTTTAAGTGCTTTTTCAGCTGATTCCATCCGCGTACACCTAACAGGCTTCTAACATATTGCTTAGCGGCACCAGACAAAAGTTGTTTCGCATGAATATACATTTGAATGTCATCCCAACTTACTGTGCTTGCAACATCTTCAAACTCAGACACCCACAGATTAACGTCTGGTTGATTGTCCCCTGAGAACGAAGATATGCTGTCTTGTGCATCACGCAAAGTGAATTGTGAAACGCGCCTTTGATTCAACTGAGCTTCCTTATACACACTTTCTGCTCTACTGCTGGAATTACAGTTTAATCCTTGTCTTTGGTCGATTTCCAGAACCTCTTCTTTATTAACCTCTTGTATCTGGAAATGCTCCAACAACCTATCCTGTAAAATGCTTTTCCTTCCTTGTACATCTAATCCCAACTCGCCTAATCTCTGTCTAAGTCCTGCTACATTTAACGCCAATATCGCTTTTGAGTCCATATTGTTACAAATTTAAACCACCTCACAATGTGAACTTAAAATTTAAATGTTTTTAGCTTAAGACTCTAAAATCAGCCGCGCCAATGTACTCACTGATCTTCGACTCTTCTTGCTGACGCTCCGGGAAGAATTAGCTCTGCTTTGTCGAACTCCACCTTCGACGATCTCTCAGCAGGTATTTCGGGCTCCCCTTAGCCGAAACAAATTCTTGAAAATTTCTTCACCGGGTGGTTTGGGCTCACCTTTCCAAAACCACTCCCTCGCAGAATTCTTCCCCGGGTAGTTTGGGCTCACCTATGCCAAACCACTCCCTCGCAGATCTCTTCACCGGGTAGTTTGGGCTCACCTATGCCAAACCACTCCCTGGCAGATCTCTTCACCGGGTATTTCGGGCTCTCCTTTGCCGAAATACTCCCTCGCAGAACTCTTCACGGGTAGTTTGGGCTCACCTATGCCAAACCACTCCCTCGCAGATCTCTTCACCGGGTATTTCGGGCTCTCCTTTGCCGAAATACTCCCTCGCAGAACTCTTCAACGGGTAGTTTGGGCTCTCCTATGCCAAAATACTCCCTCGTAGAATAATAGTTTCCAGAACTCGCTCACATACGTGCACTGTTAACGCAGGCACGATCGTGATCATGAAATGGAATACTCTGCTACTCGTTCTGCCAAACTTTGCTTCTCGTCGTCTCGTTGTCGCCTCACAAAATTTCAATATTCAATGTACACACACACACGTGCCGCTGCTGCATTCACGTCTCGCTCACGTCCGTTCTTTATATGTATGTGTGTGCCAAACTACGACGCAATTTCTGTAATCGCCTTCGCCGTCCAGTTCGTAAAAAAAAATTTCGCGGTTGACGTCGTCTATTTTCTTGGAACTTTCTGGTCACTTATTTGCGTCGCACTCTCAAACTCGTATTTTCATCTTAGTTTTTCCACGATTCTTTGATTAAGTTGAGCCACAAAATTTATAGTTTTTTTTCACGTTAATGCGCAAAATCCACAAACTCTATTAACCAATTCCTTCCCGTACGAGCCCCCAAATTTTGTGGGTTTCACAAAATGTTTATTTACGGGATAATAGGTAATAATAGGTAATTAAAGTTAATGAATTAAAACTAAAACTTGGTGGCTTAAACTTCAACTAAATGCCTGCGACTCTTGGCTTCAAACGCACAAAACATAACCACTCTCTACGACGATTCACGACCAACTCCTCTCCGCGACGTGCGATCCCCTTGCTCGCTCACTCGCCGCTAGTGTGACCAACTCGCGGTAAGCAACAATGGTATAAAGACTCATTCACACTACCCTATTCCCACATATATCTTTTCTTTAATTGTTTTTTATGAGTGCTATATAGTTTAAACGTCAGGAGGACTAACGTTATTATGAGCAACATTATTTGATCTATTCCAAAACCGTTTTCTATTATTTCTACCTCGTTTACAACATTCGCCGAGGCGTTTTCTTACTTTGACTGTTGTTTACCCATTTTAAAATGGAATACATATTGTTTTTATTGGGTTAATTTTATGACTATGTTGTTGCCATTATTGATATTTCCATTTTTATTTAGTTTTTTCGCTTGTGATTATTTTATTTTCTTTCCTTAGTTGGAAGTTTCCTTTTAAGGCATCTAATTCGTTTGTTAACTCAATAGCTTCTTGACAAGTTGGTGGTGGTTGATTTGTGTAAAGAATGAATTTAATATAATTAATTCTTTGTTCATCTTTATATAATTGTCCACCACGTTTAAGTGGGCCTTTAGTCTGTGGAATTTTAGTTAGTTCCGCTTCTTTTCTGCGAGCTTGTCTTGCACGGTATTCTTCGATTGTTACTCGTACACTCATTATTAAGATTAAGATTTTTATGTCAATTTCAACCATAACCAACATACAATCAAAAACAAACAAACCGAAATAATGATTTTACATCTTGTTTTTGAAGAATACTTCATGAAGGAATATTAGTATTTTTATACACTTGAAAAGTGTATATTAATTTTGCCCAGAAGTTTGTAACGCATAGAAATATTCATTTCCGACCCCTTAAACTATATATATTCTTGATCAGGACGACGAGCTGAGTTCATTTCCGCTTGTCCGTCCGTCCGTCTGTCTGTCCGTCTGTCCGTCTGTCTGTCTGTTTCTACGCGAACTAGTCCCTCAGTTTTAAAGCTATCGAGCTGAAATTTTGCACAGAGTCTTCTTTTTACTGCACGCAACTAATATGTCGTTGTGAGAAAAACTTTTTTGATTTTCATCGTAGCGTCTCCAATCGTAGTATATATTTGTTTTATATGTTTCCACATAATTCTGAAAAAAATTATCAAAATCGGATGACTATAGCATATAGTTGCCATATAAACGGTCGGTCAAAAAACCACTTCTAGTGAGAAAAACTTTTTGTTTATTATCGTAGCGTCCCCAATCTTGGTATATATTAGTTTTATATGCTTTCACATAATTTTGAAAAAATTATCAAAATCGGATGACTATAGCATATAGCTGCCATAGGACCGATCGGTCGGAAAATGTGTTTTACTAAGAAAAGTTTTTTTTATGGTATCAAATTTTTATTATCAATGATTTCATAATTTTAAATATCTGATATCTATATCCTATATATATTTTACCGGTTATATCAGTTGAAGTAAAGTTTTTCAAGTGTATTAAAACTTCGGCACAGTCGAAGTTAGCTTTGCCTTCTCGTTATATTGCCAATCTGGCAAAGAATTGGGTGTGTTTGAAAAGCTTATAGAATCTGAATTGTGAATGGAAGAAAAATATTTGTGTTTCGTGAATTTACTTAAATTATTACATTTTTCTACCTAGAAGGTTAGACCGGCTATTATGCCTTTAGTGCTCAAAAAGCCTTGCCGGGATGTTAGCAAGTCTTTTACAAACGAATCTTTACATTTCATTATGTTCTTAAATGTTTGAAATTATAGTATATAATTGCTCTTTATTTTTATTTAGCTTAAAATATTTTTTTTCGTTGGCGCACTATGTTGCGCTGTCGGTCTTCTTGGCTTTTAATTTTTATTATGCTGGTTACTTTTTTAACAAACGGTCGACCGTTTATCGTCTGGTACCGGTGCCGGGATGCACAGGTAACTGGTTTCTTGATTGCCTTAGATTTCCATCCGTGTTCTTCTTTACTTTTTGAGGTTTAGTTGGACAACCGGTGCCTTGCTCGGCTACCGTTTCTTCCATCGGCGCTGCCCACAGCCATAACCTGGCTGATAAATGTTTTGTGGTAACTTTGCTTTTCCGCATTGTTTCTGTTGTAAGTGTTTAGCTTTACGCAGTTTTTTGCCTCAATTAGCTGGGGACGAAGACCAACCCTTGATGCTGTTGAGAGGATCGACCGCCAATATTTTGGGTTCAGCGCAATTAATGTTAGACTGCCAGGATCGCCATGTAGAGAAAAATGTTATAGCCAGTCTGTCGGTGATCCTGCACCCGGCAGGATCGCCATGGAATGTCAAATAACAACACCAAACTTTCTGTTGGTTGCTGCCCGTGAGGCCAGGCAATTAAGAATGATTCTTTAAATCAAAAGTCTTAGACCTAAATACATAAAGTTTGGCTGCGCTTATGGATATGTACCAGTAAATAAGTTTGAGCGGCCGCTCTCATGCGGTGCTTTTACATACATATAAACAAAAGGCCTAAATTACAGTTTGAGCGGCAGCGCCGGGCTAATGAGAAATGCATACTCAGCGTAGGGCTGGCTGCCTATAGCACTTATATGTGAGTATTAGACATATGTATATAATATGTTTTATAAATGTAAGTAAATATATTTCTTCTTATCGCAATTTCGTATTTAAGAGAGGTATGTGTACAGTGAGTACATGCTATGATGTCTCTAATGCACGCACACTACACAACGATCATTTTGGGTACATAAGCCACATGTGTTGTTTTGTTCTAATGATCGAACTGAAACTCTGAGGGCGGATTTCTAATCATCTTAATAGCTGCTATGTGTCAGATAAAACTAAATTTTACTCCGATATTTTATCGGTTCTTTTTCATTCTTAGAAAATGTGGTTTTCGTTTCAAAAGTTCAACGCAAAGATCGTAGGACGTTAACAAAATATCGCAAGTTACATTGTGACCTTTGCCAGTTTGGAATAAATGTACTGTTTGAACGGAAATTTACCTACTTTGAATTTTGTGCCAAAAATCTTTTATAAAGAGTAAAACGCAGATTATAATTCGAAGTCAATGGCAATGGCATCGCTGCCTAGAAAAGGGGTCTTCTTTTCACATTCATCCATAAACATTCCAATGCAGAGTCTCTCCCTCCTAATTTATCCATCTTAGGGACTTAAAGATGTATCGTTGATATCTTTCCACTCGTCATCAAAAACTTCCTGTCCTAGAGAAATAAAAGCTCTAAACTATATAAATACGTATAAGCTTATGTTTGAGCTGATTGTCATAAATTCCCTGGAGTTTATGAATATGAATAAGTCTACCTTTTATATTATTCATAAATATAATAAGTTTACTTATTTCGCTTGTCATGAAGCTAATCATAAATGAAAACTTGATATATGTAGTTCGAAAAACTGCGTATTGGGTTTGGGCCTGGACGAGTAGAAATTACAATCTGTGCAGCTTTTCTGCCCATCCTTCCAATAAACGAGAAGGCAAAGCTAACTTCGACTGTGGCGAAGTTTTAATACACTTGAAACAGTTTACTCCAACTGATTTAACCGGTAAAATATATATAGGATATAGATATCAGATATTTAAAACTTTTAAATCATTGATAATTACAATTTGATACAAAAAAAAAAAACTTTTCTTAGTAAAACACATTTTCCGACCGATCGGTCCTATGGCAGCTATATGCTATAGTCATCCGATTTTGATAAATTTTTTCTGTATTATGTGAAAGAATATAAAACTAATATTTACCAAGATTAGTGACGCTACGATGAAAAACAAAAAAGTTTTTCTCACTAGAACTAGTTTTTTGACCGACCGTTTATATGGCAGCTATATGCTATAGTGATCCGATTTCGATAAATTTTTCCAGAAATATGGGGAAGCATATAAAACTAACATATTCCAAGATTAGTGACGCTGTAATGGAAAACAAAAAAGTTTTTCTTACTAGAAGTAGTTTTTTGACCGACCGTTTATATGGCAGCTATATGCTATAGTCATCCGATTTTGATAAATTTTTTCGGAATTGTGTGGAAACATATAAAACTAATATATACTACGATTGGAGACGCTAAGATAGAAATCAAAAAAGTTTTTTCCACAAAGACTTAGTTTTCGACCGATTGTTCCTATGGCAGCTATAAGATATAGTCACCCGATCCGGCCGGTTCCGACATATTAGTTGCGTGCAGTAAAAAGAAGACTCTGTGCAAAATTATAGCTTGATAGCTATAAAACTGAGAGACTAGTTCGCGTAGAAACAGACAGACAGACGGACAGACGGACGGACGGACAAGCGGAAATGAACTCAGCTCGTCGTCCTGATCTGATATATATAGTTTATGGGGTCGGAAATGAATATTTCTATGCGTTACAAACTTCTGGGCAAAATTAATATACACTTTTCAAGTGTATAAAAAAGAGCAGGCTTTTTCAGGATTTGAATCAAAGCTTCTCCATTGTCAATGTTTACATCAGTGTTTGATTCGATTTCTGATGAGCAATCAATCTCTTCATCAGAAGTAGCATCATCAATTGGGCCAATCTCTACTCACTTAGCAAAGCAAACTGTTACCGACAACTGTTCGTTGTAATGGACAGTTACTGGACGAGTAGTTTATTATGGGGTAAACGTTTTATATTATTATCAAATTTCTTAGAGTTTTGTAGCGGAAGATTATTTTCTTTGTATAAATTTCTTTAATTAATTGGTTTGAATTTTCAACTGTCACTTAGCAGAGAAATAAACTTCACAGATATGCTCGTCGATAAACAGGCTTGTAAAAAGATTAACGAGAAGGCAAAGCTAACTTCAACTGTGCCGAAGTTTTAATACACTTGAAAAGCCTTACTCCAACTGATTTAACCGGTAAAATATATATAGGATATAGATATCAGATATTTAACATTTTAAAATCATTGATAATAAAAATTAGATACCATAAAAAAACTTTTCTTAGTAAAACAGATTTTCCGACCGATCGGTCCTATGGCAGTTATTTGCTATAGTCATCCGATTTTGATAAAATCTTTCAGAATTGTGTTGACGCATATAAAACTAGTATATACCAAGATTGGTGACGCTACGATGGAAAATAAAAAAGTTTTTCCCACTAGAACTTGTTTTTGACTGTCCGTTTATATGGCAGCTATATGCTATATTCATCTGATTTTGATCAATTTTTCCACAAATATGTAAAATCATCTAAAACTAATATATACCAAGATTGGTGACGCTACAATGGAAAATAAGAAAGTTTTTCCCACTAGAACTAGTTTTTTGACCGACCGTTTATATGGCAGCTATATGCTATATTCATCCGATTTTGATAAATTTTTCCACAAATATGTAAAATCATCTAAAACTAATATATACCAAGATTGGTGACGCTACGATGGAAAATAAAAAAGTTTTTCCCACTAGAACTTGTTTTTTGACCGACCGTTTATATGGCAGCTATATGCTATATTCATCCGATTTTGATAAATTTTTCCACAAATATGTAAAATCATCTAAAACTAATATATACCAAGATTGGTGACGCTACAATGGAAAATAAAAAAGTTTTTCTCATTAGAACTTGTTTTTTGACCGACCGTTTATATGGCAGCTATATGCTATATTCATCCGATTTTGATAAATTTTTTCACAAATATGTAAAATCATCTAAAACTAATATATACCAAGATTGGTGACGCTACAATGGAAAATAAAAAAGTTTTTCTCACTAAGACTTATTTTTCGACCGATCGTTCCTATGACAGCTATATGATATAGACATCCGATCCGGCCGGTTCCGACATATTAGTTGCGTGCAGTAAAAAGAAGACTCTGTGCAAAATTTCAGCTCGATAGCTTTAAAACTGAGGGACTAGTTTGCGTAGAAACAGACAGACAGACAGACAGACAGACAGACAGACAGACGGACAGACGGACAGACGGACGGACGGACAAGCGGAAATGAACTCAGCTCGTCGTCCCGATCAAGAATATATATAGTTTATGGGGTCGAAAATGAATATTTCTATGCGTTACAAACTTCTGGGCAAAATTAATATACACTTTTCAAGTGTATAAAAAGCTCTGAGAGAGCGCACATGTCATTTTTGACAGCGGTCAATCTCTCGCTCTCCCAAGCTAAGGTTAGCTACGATGACCAACTTCCTAGCTTCCGTCTTTCTATTTGAGCTGGCGAAGAGGAGAATTGGATCCGTAAGGAAAACTTAATAACTGCAATTTTCTTTACAAATTTCGAAGCCAAGGAAATTTTTAATCTGAGTCAATCTAAGCCATCCGGCTTCCGAATATTTGGCTAATCAGTCAAAAGAATTTTAATTCTTTCGCGCTGTCTGCGCAGCTGCATATTTCAGCAAGCAAGTGAAGAAATATAATTTTTTTTATCTAAACCCCAAAAATCATTAAATAAAGGGGATAGACAAAATTATAAATTCAAAAAAATTTTCTCCACTAGTTTTCCAACTTCTGGCCCATTGCTCGTGTACAGCGAAAATTTCAATTTTTTTTAACTCCAAAGAAAAAATTGGACAAAATCAGGTAATATACAATTTTTAATCGGCAAGGCAGCCACGAGGAGTAATTAAACTTCCCTTCTTAACAGACCCTACAATTTATCTGGCAGAACGAAGACGAAAGCCAACTAAGTTTGACGGAGAAAAGGCTTGATAAGCATTTTTTCTCCGAGAGACTTGGTCGCTGGCTTCCGTGGGGAAATTTCAACTATACGTCAGTATACACCCAGCGGCCAAATTAAAGCCGAAAGCCAGTCATCGAGGAAATATAAGTTCCAGCCCTCTCATCTGTGCAAAAATTCAACAAACGAGAAGGCAAAGCTAACTTCGACTGTGCCGAAGTTTTAATACACTTGAAAAACTTTACTTCAACTGATATAACCGGTAAAATATATATAGGATATAGATATCAGATATTTAAAATTATGAAATTATTGATAATAAAAATTTGATACCATAAAAAAAAACTTTTCTTAGTAAACACACATTTTCCGACCGATCGGTCCTATGGCAGCTATATGCTATAGTCATCCGATTTTGATCAATTTTTTCGAAATTATGTGAAAGAATATAAAACTAATATATACCAAGATTGGGGACGCTACGATAATAAACAAAAAAGTTTTTCTCACTAGAAGTGGTTTTTTGACCGACCGTTTATATGGCAACTATATGCTATAGTCATCCGATTTTGATAAATTTTTTCAGAATTGTGTGGAAACATATAAAACAAATAAATACTACGATTGGAGACGCTACGATGAAAATCAAAAAAGTTTTTCTCACAACGACTTATTTTTCGACCGATCGTTGCTATGGCAGCTATATGCTATAGTGATCCGATTTTGATACATTTTTCCAGAATTATGTGGAAGCATATAAAACTAACATATACCAAGATTAGTGACGCTACGATGGAAAACAAAAAAGTTTTTCTAACTAGAACTTGTTCTTAGACCGATCGTTCCTATGGCAGCTATATGATATAGTCATCCGATCCGGCCGGTTCCGACATATTAGTTGCGTGCAGTAAAAAGAAGACTCTGTGCAAAATTTCAGCTCGATAGCTTTAAAACTGAGGGACTAGTTCGCGTAGAAACAGACAGACAGACGGACAGACGGACAGACAGACGGACGGACGGACAAGCGGAAATGAACTCAGCTCGTCGTCCTGATCAAGAATATATATAGTTTATGGGGTCGGAAATGAATATTTCTATGCGTTACAAACTTCTGGGCAAAATTAATATACACTTTTCAAGTGTATAATAAGAAGCTCAGATCAGGTGACTCTGCAAACACCACAATATCATAAATATCGTTTACAAAAACTTCTTCCGGAAGATAATGTAGAATATCATTGAGGTATAGCAAAAAGAGTATAGGACATTAACAGGCAGCCTTGCTTGACTCACGGTTTAGTAGTAAACCATTCCGAGAGCATTTTGCCAACCAATACTGCTGCTTCGTTTCCGTTATAAATGCTCTGAAGAGTATCCCTAAATTATTTAGAGATGCCAATATTACTCAACTTACATATTAGTGTTTTTCTGTCAATGGAATCACTTACATAAATCAACTCTTAAATTTTCTGTCCACTGTCTATGAATGTTCTGGCAATACTTGTAAGTCTAAATATATTAACTATTGTAGAGTATCCTTTTCGGAACCCTGCTTGGAACTGTATCAGCCGTTGAAGGAGCAGCGCTGAGAATACTTTTGCTAATGCGTTTTAAAATAAAATTCACCTGTTATGAATTCGATAATAATATTATTTTAATATTTTGTAACTTGAGTTGGCATTTCCCTAATGGGTCGCCTTATTTGGTATTTTTGTAAAATGCAGTAAATGGTAACACTGCGAAACAGCGTACAGTCGAGCACAGTCAAGAACGTGTGTGTGAAAAAGGCTGAACCGAACTAACATACATTTCCAGGTTTATAACACAATATCCATGATTTTCGGATCGCCTTTTTATACCCGTTACTCGTAGAGTAAAAAGGGTATACTAAGTTCGTGCAAATGTATGTAACAGGCAGAAGGAAGCATTTCCGACCCCATAAAGTATATATATTCTTGATCAGCATCAATAGCCGAGTCGATATAGATCTGTCCGTCTGTCCGTCCGTCCGTCTGTCCGTCTGTCCGTCCGTCCGTATGAACACCTAGATCTCAGAGACTATAAGAGCTAGAGCTACCAAATTTTCAGTGTAGACTTGTATTGTCTGCAGGCAGATCAAGTTTGTTTCAAATTTTTGCCACGCCCCCGCAATTTGAAAAAAACCTTATATCTCCCACAATTTTGAAAATAGACTGTTCAAACCTTCTAGACATATATCTTAATCATAACTACCTATCGATCCGCCGTACATCGTTTCCTGATCAGATGAACGATAGAAAAGTTCACGCCCCCGCAATTTAAAAATACCTCATATCTCCCACAATTTTGAAAATAGATTGTTCGAACCTTCTAGACATATAATTTAATCATCATTACCTATCGATCCGCCATACATCATTTTTCGATCAGATCAACGATAGAAAAGTTACCGCCCCCGCAATTTGTAAAATACCTCATATCTCCCCCAATTTTGAAAATGGATTGACAAAACCTTCTAGACATATATTTTAATCATCATTACCTACCGATCCGCCATACATCATTTCTTGATCAGATGAACGATAGAAAAGTTCCCGCCCCCGCAATTTTAAGAAATCCTCATATCTCCTACAATTTTTAAAATAGATTGCTCGAACCTTCTAGACATATATTTCAATCATCATTACCTATCGATCCGCCATACATCATTTTCCGATCAGATCAACTATAGAAGAGTTGCCACCCACGCAATTTGGAAAAAACCTCATATCTCCCACAATTTCGAAAATTGATTAATCAAACTTTTTAGACATGTATTTTAATCATCATTACTTATCGATCCGCCATACATAATTTCCCGATCAGAAGAGTTATAGTAGAGTTGCCACCCCCGCAATTTGGAGAAAAAACACAATTTGGGCATGTTGTGATCTATTAAAATATTCTGAAATAAACCTTACCCTGAGTAACGGGTATATCGAAGTCGAGCAGGGCCGACTTCAACTTACGCTCTCGTTTATAGATCGAAAATATGATCGCCTTTTGAAATCCATCAGGAACTATTCCGTCGTCCTAAATCATATTGAAGATTTCCATAAACACAGGGGCGGCAAATTCTGTTCATACCGGGTGCTTTTCCATCTTTTAGTTTATTTACAACTCCTGACAATTCCTGAATGGTTATTACTCCATCTAGTGACTCATCTCTAATGAAGGGTAGAGCGTAATGTAGAGGTTCGGCAAGGGTCTAATGGGTCTTTAAAGGACTCCCCTAATTTCGCAGCAACCTTTTTAAATTTCTCGTCCAGTAACAAGGACATTACGCTCATTAACTCGGTCAGATTCATAGTTCCAACATTATTACTCGGGTTAAGCATCCGGTCCTGTGGTGAAATTTCTTGGAGCAGCCGCTTTGAACCTGTCACAGATGGAACGCTCTGAGTCGGTGGGGTCTGTAGTACGATAACTTGCAGTTTCTATAAATTTTTAAAACCAACTCAAAAACAAACTTGATTTGCGTATGGTATACACCAACTTATATGCAAGCGCGCGTGGCGCTAACTCGTATAGTCTCTGAAATCGACTCGATCATACAAACAGATGGACGAATGGACAGACGAACATGGTTGTATCGACTTGGCTGTTGATGCTGATCGAGAATAGATTACATTACATAGATTCAAGGCTGCAAACCTCCAAAATTTTGGAAAAGGTTTGGTTCGGAGGTTCGAACCCTTGAGTAATCTTTGGGTTCGGTTCGCGGACTGGTTCCTGGATCCTCTGAACCCCAGGTTTTGTTTCGGACCTCGGTTCACTTGAACAAAAAAGTAAAGTTTTTTCGATTTATTTATCCCTTCAATTGTTTAAGAAAATATTAAATTGTTATAAACATATCAATTAGCCGACATTAGTCATTTAGTTAGATAAAACTGATGTGGTCTCGACCTTCAAATTAAATTTTTTAAAACGAGTCGAACTTGATGTTACTAAAAACAAGTACGAAGGATTAAAACAATCCTAAAATTCTTGTATCAATCTGAAAAGTCTCTTTTCAAGTACGGATTCTACTTAGAGATTAAAACAAGTTCGGAATTGCAATGTCATAAGCGAAAGAGCGAAAAGTAACTGAAAGTTCGAAACCATTTTTCCCTGCCACTCTCAACATTTAATAACAAACTTGTATCATTCCCGTGTTTTGTTGAAAAAAGGCTATTTCGAGTTAAAATCAGAGATGGAATCGAGACAAAAATTTCAGAATTGGAAAATCCGTACACAAGTTAATCCTCTTGTACTTGAAATCGATTAGCATTGATTTATTCAAAATATCTCGGGGTTTTTTTATGTAGACACTTTATCTTTCTAGAGAAGTTTAACTATACGCGAACTAAGTTAGCACAATATTTTTTAGGTCTTTGTTTATAGATATTTTCCAAAAATTAAAAAAAACGAGAAGGCAAAGCTAACTTCGACTGTGCCGAAGTTTTAATACGCTTGAAAAACTTTACTCCAATTGATTTAACCGGTAAAATATATATAGGATATAGAAATCAGATATTTAAAATTATTAAATCATTGATAATAAAAATTTGATACCATAAAAAAAACTTTTCTTAGTAAATCACATTTTTCGACCGATCGGTCCTATGGCAGCTATATGCTATAGTCATCCGATTTTGATAAAATCTTCCAGAATTGTGTTGACGCATATAAAACTAATATATACCAAGATTGGTGTCACTACGATGGAAAATAAAAAAGTTTTTCCCACTAGAACTAGTTTTTTTGACCGACCGTTTATATGGCAGCTATATGCTATCTTAATCCGATTTTGACAAATTTTTCCACAAATATGTAAAATCATCTAAAACTAATATATACCAAGATTGGTGAAGCTACAATGGGAAATAAAAAAGTTTTTCTCACTAAGACTTATTTTCCGACCGATCGTTCATATGACAGCTATAAGATATAGTCATCCGATCCGGCCGGTTCCGACATATTAGTTGCGTGCAGTAAAAATAAGACTCTGTGCAAAATTTCAGCTCCATAGCTTTAAAACTGAAAGACTAGTTCGCGTAGAAACAGACAGACAGACAGACGGACAGACAGACGGACAGACAGACGGACAGACAGACGGACGGACGGACAAGCGGAAATGAACTCGGCTCGTCGTCCTGATCAAGAATATATATAGTTTATGTGGTCGGAAATGAATATTTCTATGCGTTACAAACTTCTGGGCAAAATTAATATACACTTTTCAAGTGTATAAAAATTACAATCAATCAATGGTTCAACCAGGCCAAAAGAAGCAGTGAAAAGTGAAAAGTGGCTCGGTGCAAAACTAAAGAAATAAGGGCGACCCAAAAATCTAAAAATAATCGCTCAAGCTATACATCCATTTTTTTAAGTGTTATCTTGTTTATATATTCATTTGAAGAGATACGGAATTTGTTTCTCTAATTTTTTTGTTTATCAAATCAAGATTGTTAAAAGAAATTTACATAAATAACTAAAACCAGGTTACATCAGTGCCTGTAAGTGTACATAAGCTTGAGTTCAACCAAAACAAAAATATTAAAGAGTATCGACCATAAGCAAAAGCAACATCTGTGCAATTTATGATCAAGAGTAAAGAGAAAGAGATCATGGTTAAAAAGAAAATTAAATTAACTTAATCCAAATCCAAGTCCACAGTGTAAAAACAATAACCATCGAAAACCTTGAAGGCCTTCAACGGGTCATCGAAAGGGTGAGTGCACATTAATTGTAGTTTATTTTTTTTGCCATGAAAATGCAGTTAAGAGTGAGAGAAAAGTGATTTTTTGTGTTCTTAATTTTGATTGTGACATTCTCTTAAATGATACTCAGCCAGGTACTAAGATCCGGAATGCATATGAGTACAATAAAACGGTAAATTAATCTCACTTTTCTCTCTTCACTGTTCATTTGTTCTAAAATCCAATAAATATCATAATTGCAAATCCAACAATAACGTAACGTAACGTAATGTAAAGAAGAGTAAAAATAAAGAGAAAGCTCTCTGTTGCCGATTTCGTTTTGGCAATATTTCGTTTTCAATTTGTAATTTATTTTTTTTGCTACAAAAATGTTTGGCGCTGCGCCGGCGTATCACAGAACTGCTGATACTGATAATCAACATTGATTTGGTTAAAAATAAAAAAAATAGAAAGATACAAAACACACAAGCCACACGTACAGTAAAACCTCCCAAAAATGAATTGAACTTTAATTTTTTCGTAATGCATTTCCACATTTAATTCTAATAAATAATAAATAAATACATATACTATATTTAAAACAATACAAGATTATTATGCCAACCAATATCTCAATTAACTATTATTTATATATATATCTGCGGATGAACCGCCACATTATTTTTTTGTAAATCGAATTAGTGATACCCTTTATATTTAGAATGATTATTAACTCTTAAGGTTTGCAAATTCAACCAATCCAATTAAATGAAATTTCTTGAAGCATAAGTGAATTCAAATGAAATGATGAATTTTATAAATATTGATATAATTAGGATTTAATGAATAAAATTGTTAAAATCATGAAGAGCTAAGAAATTTTTTTGTATTTCCTAAAGTAATGGGGTAAGCTAAAAGAAGAGTAGCTAACTTAGGGATTTTTCGGTCAAATCGCGCTTCGAAAAATCATTCGGTAGGGCGGGTAGTGAGCGCTGCTGACACTCCATCAAGTCAGCTTATGAAAGGTTAGGGTACTGCTGCTGTCTTATGCATTTTCTATTCCTTTTATTCTACAATTCTATTTCAATTTATTTTTTTTAACGACTAAAGGCAAAGGGATTTATTATTATTTATATGTGCTATGGGTGTTGTGGAGTAAGAGAATCAAAGAACCTCCCCACAGGCTGTTTCTGCTAGCCGCAGTCGAAAATCCCACTCGATTCTCCCCTCTTCAATATTCAGCCCATATCTAAAGGATAGGAAAAGGAGCTATGCTTTGTGTGATCATTGTAGACTAACACCTTTACATTCTGGGATATTAAGAAAGTCATAGTTTCCTTTTGTCCTGTTCTTTGGAGTGCATTCACTACCATTCTTGAGAATTCTTTGAGACAGATATGCACCATAAGGTAGGATAATTCCATAAATATGGACTAAA
Organism: Lordiphosa mommai; assembly: GCA_018904225.1. NCBI lineage: Eukaryota > Metazoa > Arthropoda > Insecta > Diptera > Drosophilidae > Lordiphosa > Lordiphosa mommai. The sequence goes on along the minus strand of JAEIFT010000002.1, from coordinate 1,214,934 downwards.
TGGTTTCGCGGTGTGGTTGTACATTACATATATTTTGGCGCCCAACACGTGGGGCAAGCGAAGATTAAAATTTTTTTGTTTTCGTCTGCTCTAAATCTTTAAAAATCCCCCTATCCTATTTTATTTTATTTTTCGAAAATGGTTTTTTTCTTCCGGCTATAGAGGTTAATGTGTATGAATAATATAGGAGTTACGGAACTTCGACTTTGGCTTAAGCCCGAAATATCGACCGCTATTCCGCATTTGTTCTACAGTTCAATTAATTCTCTTCTAAAATAGTTTGGTTGATTAATAGTAGAATATTTAATTGTTTTAGTAGGCCCTGGCGGATTACTAGTTCGTGAGCAGAAGCTGCGGCGAATAGGCCTTTCTGGGTTTCTACTCCTTCTAATTTTTTTTAATTCTTCTAAAACTATCCTTAAACATATTTGAGGTAAAGGTTAGTCATATACAAAGTGAAATTAAAGTTTTGTGTAGTAATGGAAATATGGATTCTTTGGCATGAGACCAAAAAATATACCTACTATTGTGAAACTAAAACTGACATTTTGATATCCGACTTTCTTTTTATTTTTAAACGTGTTCCACCTGAAACTAAATACATACATTTTTCTCGTGTGTCTGTTTCTGTGCACAATAGCCCAAAGCAGCAAAAGACAATACTACCTTCTTCTAACTTATCCCATTTACTAAAGGAAATTATTTTTCTATGAAAATCGAAAAAAAAAAAAAAACAAGAATCAAACTATACAGAATTCTTTTAAAATTAAAATTTTGTTTTGATTAGAAAAGAGACTATCATGACTACTATACGTAGCACAGAAGATTTAACGAATATTCCCCAACAGGAATCAATTCAAGAATCGGGAGAAAAATGTGAAATTTGCGAACAGCCCATGATAGAAAGCGATGAGAAATCCATTACTAAATGTAATCACGTGTTTCATACTACTTGTATCCGCGAGTTTATTAAAAATAACAATGAGTGCAAAATTTGCAGTTTGTTATGTCATATAAAAGATTTTCGTATTTGGCTGAGTGTATCGAACCAAGGTCGGCAACCTAGTGCTCAATCGGGAGTGATACCTAAAACACACAAGCACAATACCAGAGGCAAGTCAAAAATCAAGCCCAAGCAAGTGAAAGTGCACAGTCAAGGGAAAATCAAGCCTCAGGGGAGGATTTAAACCAAACAATGACATTTCCGGAAAAAAGAACAGATCGAAAGAAACCTAAATCGGTACGCCAACCTCATCCACCTCGACCATCTCACCGAGTAGCAACAAATGAGTCTTCACCAAGAAGATCGGAAAGAGCACCACCCAGAGAAATCGATTATGATAAAATTTTTGTAAGGCTAGAAGATATGCTGGATAGGCGTTTGTCAGGTCTGAATTTAAGCGAACAATCGCAAAGTTCAAGTTCAAATAATTTGCCAGAACCTCGTATAGACTTACCGGAAGTTTCAAATCGACCTATCAATTCTAATCCAAGACCTTTTCTTAATCCTGAAAAGGCTACTCAAATAATACAGACATGGAATATCAAATACGATGCGTCTCCTAAAGGTCCAACCGTGCAAGAATTTTTATATAGAATCAAGGCATTAGCGGAAGATAGCATTTATGGAGATCTCTCTATATTATGCAAAAACCTCCACATTCTGTTAACGGGAACCGCGCGTGACTGGTATTACAGAAAAAATACCACCTCAGTCAAGTGGCCAGAGTTTGAAAAAGCATTAAAAGAGCAGTTTCGTGATAGTAGAGACGAAGAAATTTTGCTAGCAGAGATCCGTGGAAGAAAACAAAGGGAAAAAGAATACTTTGACTCATATTACAATGCAGTTATGGATCTCGTGTCTCGCTTGTCAGTTCCATTAGAAGAACGCAGGTTGCTCAGCAGACTTAAGCAAAACTTAAGGCCAGAAATAAGACACGAATTGCTATACATCTCAGTTGCATCGGTATCCGAATTGCGGAAACTCGTACAACAAAGAGAAAACATGCTTGAAGAGGAAGTATTCAAAATTTTTAGAAATGTCCCCTTTACGAAGCCAGTAAAACGCATGATAGCTGAGGTTAGCGAGGACACATCAGTCAAGGAGTCAGATGACGAAGTAGATATAAATGCATTGAGATACTCTGGAAGAGTTCTCAAGTGCTGGAATTGCGACGTTGAGGGTCATACATTCGACATGTGTTTGCAGGAGCGTAGGTTATTTTGTTACGGCTGCGGGGCCAAAAACGTATACAAGCCGCAATGTAGCGTTTGTTTAGCCAAGAAGTCGGAAAACTACCGAAAGGGCACTCCTGTCGAGAGCAGTCGGAGGGCCCCAAATCAGAACTAAATAAAGCAAACAGCGCGCCAGCTGATATAACTGTGTCGCCAGCGAGCACCATAAATGCTAAAATGTTAAACCTAATTGTGACGAAAATGGTACGAGGAAAGATATTCCTGTACTATACCCAATCTTACCATATCATGAGCGATATCAAAACTACATCAAAGCTCGTGCAAAAATTTTTAATGAAGTGTCAGGAGTACGTAGAGTTACCAAGAGGTCATCGCGTCGTATACGTAATTTCTGGAAACGCGTTCGTACAACAAAACAATTGTTAGTGTCAGCATTACTAAATGACTCATCGGATGGACGGTACTATCCGCAATTATCATTTTTGAGTTTCCTCGAACATGGTCTTCTCGACACAGGGGCCAATATCAGTTGCATAGGAGATGAATTAGCTAACTTTGACTGGGAACAATATCCTGAATACAAAAAGGTTAATTCATCAGTCAAGACAGCAGATGGAAAAAATCATCAGGTATTAGGTTATATTGAAGCTGAAGTAGCATATAATTTCTTTATCCCTTCAATTGTTTAAGAAAATATTAAATTGTTATAAACATATCAATTAGCCGACATTAGTCATTTAGTTAGATAAAACTGATGTGGTCTCGACCTTCAAATTAAATTTTTTAAAACGAGTCGAACTTGATGTTACTAAAAACAAGTACGAAGGATTAAAACAATCCTAAAATTCTTGTATCAATCTGAAAAGTCTCTTTTCAAGTACGGATTCTAACTGAAAATCAAATAGTCTTGCTTAGAGATTAAAACAAGTTCGGAATTGCAATGTCATAGCGAAAGAGCGAAAAGTAACTGAAAGTTCGAAACCATTTTTCCCTGCCACTCTCAACATTTAATAACAAACTTGTATCATTCCCGTGTTTTGTTGAAAAAAGGCTATTTCGAGTTAAAATCAGAGATGGAATCGAGACAAAAATTTCAGAATTGGAAAATCCGTACACAAGTTAATCCTCTTGTACTTGAAATCGATTAGCATTGATTTATTCAAAATATCTCGGGGTTTTTTTTATGTAGACACTTTATCTTTCTAGAGAAGTTTAACTATACGCGAACTAAGTTAGCACAATATTTTTTAGGTCTTTGTTTATAGATATTTTCCAAAAATTAAAAAAAACGAGAAGGCAAAGCTAACTTCGACTGTGCCGAAGTTTTAATACGCTTGAAAAACTTTACTCCAATTGATTTAACCGGTAAAATATATATAGGATATAGAAATCAGATATTTAAAATTATTAAATCATTGATAATAAAAATTTGATACCATAAAAAAAAACTTTTCTTAGTAAATCACATTTTTCGACCGATCGGTCCTATGGCAGCTATATGCTATAGTCATCCGATTTTGATAAAATCTTCCAGAATTGTGTTGACGCATATAAAACTAATATATACCAAGATTGGTGTCACTACGATGGAAAATAAAAAAGTTTTTCCCACTAGAACTAGTTTTTTGACCGACCGTTTATATGGCAGCTATATGCTATCTTAATCCGATTTTGACAAATTTTTCCACAAATATGTAAAATCATCTAAAACTAATATATACCAAGATTGGTGAAGCTACAATGGGAAATAAAAAAGTTTTTCTCACTAAGACTTATTTTCCGACCGATCGTTCATATGACAGCTATAAGATATAGTCATCCGATCCGGCCGGTTCCGACATATTAGTTGCGTGCAGTAAAAATAAGACTCTGTGCAAAATTTCAGCTCCATAGCTTTAAAACTGAAAGACTAGTTCGCGTAGAAACAGACAGACAGACAGACGGACAGACAGACGGACAGACGGACAGACAGACGGACAGACAGACGGACGGACGGACAAGCGGAAATGAACTCGGCTCGTCGTCCTGATCAAGAATATATATAGTTTATGTGGTAGGAAATGAATATTTCTATGCGTTACAAACTTCTGGGCAAAATTAATATACACTTTTCAAGTGTATAAAAATTACAATCAATCAATGGTTCAACCAGGCCAAAAGAAGCAGTGAAAAGTGAAAAGTGGCTCGGTGCAAAACTAAAGAAATAAGGGCGACCCAAAAATCTAAAAATAATCGCTCAAGCTATACATCCATTTTTTTTAAGTGTTATCTTGTTTATATATTCATTTGAAGAGATACGGAATTTGTTTCTCTAATTTTTTTTTGTTTATCAAATCAAGATTGTTAAAAGAAATTTACATAAATAACTAAAACCAGGTTACATCAGTGCCTGTAAGTGTACATAAGCTTGAGTTCAACCAAAACAAAAATATTAAAGAGTATCGACCATAAGCAAAAGCAACATCTGTGCAATTTATGATCAAGAGTAAAGAGAAAGAGATCATGGTTAAAAAGAAAATTAAATTAACTTAATCCAAATCCAAGTCCACAGTGTAAAAACAATAACCATCGAAAACCTTGAAGGCCTTCAACGGGTCATCGAAAGGGTGAGTGCACATTAATTGTAGTTTATTTTTTTTTGCCATGAAAATGCAGTTAAGAGTGAGAGAAAAGTGATTTTTGTGTTCTTAATTTTGATTGTGACATTCTCTTAAATGATACTCAGCCAGGTACTAAGATCCGGAATGCATATGAGTACAATAAAACGGTAAATTAATCTCACTTTTCTCTCTTCACTGTTCATTTGTTCTAAAATCCAATAAATATCATAATTGCAAATCCAACAATAACGTAACGTAACGTAATGTAAAGAAGAGTAAAAATAAAGAGAAAGCTCTCTGTTGCCGATTTCGTTTTGGCAATATTTCGTTTTCAATTTGTAATTTATTTTTTTTGCTACAAAAATGTTTGGCGCTGCGCCGGCGTATCACAGAACTGCTGATACTGATAATCAACATTGATTTGGTTAAAAATAAAAAAAATAGAAAGATACAAAACACACAAGCCACACGTACAGTAAAACCTCCCAAAAATGAATTGAACTTTAATTTTTTCGTAATGCATTTCCACATTTAATTCTAATAAATAATAAATAAATACATATACTATATTTAAAACAATACAAGATTATTATGCCAACCAATATCTCAATTAACTATTATTTATATATATATCTGCGGATGAACCGCCACATTATTTTTTTTTGTAAATCGAATTAGTGATACCCTTTATATTTAGAATGATTATTAACTCTTAAGGTTTGCAAATTCAACCAATCCAATTAAATGAAATTTCTTGAAGCATAAGTGAATTCAAATGAAATGATGAATTTTATAAATATTGATATAATTAGGATTTAATGAATAAAATTGTTAAAATCATGAAGAGCTAAGAAATTTTTTTGTATTTCCTAAAGTAATGGGGTAAGCTAAAAGAAGAGTAGCTAACTTAGGGATTTTTCGGTCAAATCGCGCTTCGAAAAATCATTCGGTAGGGCGGGTAGTGAGCGCTGCTGACACTCCATCAAGTCAGCTTATGAAAGGTTAGGGTACTGCTGCTGTCTTATGCATTTTCTATTCCTTTTATTCTACAATTCTATTTCAATTTATTTTTTTTAACGACTAAAGGCAAAGGGATTTATTATTATTTATATGTGCTATGGGTGTTGTGGAGTAAGAGAATCAAAGAACCTCCCCACAGGCTGTTTCTGCTAGCCGCAGTCGAAAATCCCACTCGATTCTCCCCTCTTCAATATTCAGCCCATATCTAAAGGATAGGAAAAGGAGCTATGCTTTGTGTGATCATTGTAGACTAACACCTTTACATTCTGGGATATTAAGAAAGTCATAGTTTCCTTTTGTCCTGTTCTTTGGAGTGCATTCACTACCATTCTTGAGAATTCTTTGAGACAGATATGCACCATAAGGTAGGATAATTCCATAAATATGGACTAAATGGTTTCGCGGTGTGGTTGTACATTACATATATTTTGGCGCCCAACACGTGGGGCAAGCGAAGATTAAAATTTTTTTTGTTTTCGTCTGCTCTAAATCTTTAAAAATCCCCCTATCCTATTTTATTTTATTTTTCGAAAATGGTTTTTTTCTTCCGGCTATAGAGGTTAATGTGTATGAATAATATAGGAGTTACGGAACTTCGACTTTGGCTTAAGCCCGAAATATCGACCGCTATTCCGCATTTGTTCTACAGTTCAATTAATTCTCTTCTAAAATAGTTTGGTTGATTAATAGTAGAATATTTAATTGTTTTAGTAGGCCCTGGCGGATTACTAGTTCGTGAGCAGAAGCTGCGGCGAATAGGCCTTTCTGGGTTTCTACTCCTTCTAATTTTTTTTAATTCATCTAAAACTATCCTTAAACATATTTGAGGTAAAGGTTAGTCATATACAAAGTGAAATTAAAGTTTTGTGTAGTAATGGAAATATGGATTCTTTGGCATGAGACCAAAAATATACCTACTATTGTGAAACTAAAACTGACATTTTGATATCCGACTTTCTTTTTATTTTTAAACGTGTTCCACCTGAAACTAAATACATACATTTTTCTCGTGTGTCTGTTTCTGTGCACAATAGCCCAAAGCAGCAAAAGACAATACTACCTTCTTCTAACTTATCCCATTTACTAAAGGAAATTATTTTTCTATGAAAATCGAAAAAAAAAAAAAAAACAAGAATCAAACTATACAGAATTCTTTTAAAATTAAAATTTTGTTTTGATTAGAAAAGAGACTATCATGACTACTATACGTAGCACAGAAGATTTAACGAATATTCCCCAACAGGAATCAATTCAAGAATCGGGAGAAAAATGTGAAATTTGCGAACAGCCCATGATAGAAAGCGATGAGAAATCCATTACTAAATGTAATCACGTGTTTCATACTACTTGTATCCGCGAGTTTATTAAAAATAACAATGAGTGCAAAATTTGCAGTTTGTTATGTCATATAAAAGATTTTCGTATTTGGCTGAGTGTATCGAACCAAGGTCGGCAACCTAGTGCTCAATCGGGAGTGATACCTAAAACACACAAGCACAATACCAGAGGCAAGTCAAAAATCAAGCCCAAGCAAGTGAAAGTGCACAGTCAAGGGAAAATCAAGCCTCAGGGGAGGATTTAAACCAAACAATGACATTTCCGGAAAAAAGAACAGATCGAAAGAAACCTAAATCGGTACGCCAACCTCATCCACCTCGACCATCTCACCGAGTAGCAACAAATGAGTCTTCACCAAGAAGATCGGAAAGAGCACCACCCAGAGAAATCGATTATGATAAAATTTTTGTAAGGCTAGAAGATATGCTGGATAGGCGTTTGTCAGGTCTGAATTTAAGCGAACAATCGCAAAGTTCAAGTTCAAATAATTTGCCAGAACCTCGTATAGACTTACCGGAAGTTTCAAATCGACCTATCAATTCTAATCCAAGACCTTTTCTTAATCCTGAAAAGGCTACTCAAATAATACAGACATGGAATATCAAATACGATGCGTCTCCTAAAGGTCCAACCGTGCAAGAATTTTTATATAGAATCAAGGCATTAGCGGAAGATAGCATTTATGGAGATCTCTCTATATTATGCAAAAACCTCCACATTCTGTTAACGGGAACCGCGCGTGACTGGTATTACAGAAAAATACCACCTCAGTCAAGTGGCCAGAGTTTGAAAAAGCATTAAAAGAGCAGTTTCGTGATAGTAGAGACGAAGAAATTTTGCTAGCAGAGATCCGTGGAAGAAAACAAAGGGAAAAAGAATACTTTGACTCATATTACAATGCAGTTATGGATCTCGTGTCTCGCTTGTCAGTTCCATTAGAAGAACGCAGGTTGCTCAGCAGACTTAAGCAAAACTTAAGGCCAGAAATAAGACACGAATTGCTATACATCTCAGTTGCATCGGTATCCGAATTGCGGAAACTCGTACAACAAAGAGAAAACATGCTTGAAGAGGAAGTATTCAAAATTTTTAGAAATGTCCCCTTTACGAAGCCAGTAAAACGCATGATAGCTGAGGTTAGCGAGGACACATCAGTCAAGGAGTCAGATGACGAAGTAGATATAAATGCATTGAGATACTCTGGAAGAGTTCTCAAGTGCTGGAATTGCGACGTTGAGGGTCATACATTCGACATGTGTTTGCAGGAGCGTAGGTTATTTTGTTACGGCTGCGGGGCCAAAAACGTATACAAGCCGCAATGTAGCGTTTGTTTAGCCAAGAAGTCGGAAAACTACCGAAAGGGCACTCCTGTCGAGAGCAGTCGGAGGGCCCCAAATCAGAACTAAATAAAGCAAACAGCGCGCCAGCTGATATAACTGTGTCGCCAGCGAGCACCATAAATGCTAAAATGTTAAACCTAATTGTGACGAAAATGGTACGAGGAAAGATATTCCTGTACTATACCCAATCTTACCATATCATGAGCGATATCAAAACTACATCAAAGCTCGTGCAAAAATTTTTAATGAAGTGTCAGGAGTACGTAGAGTTACCAAGAGGTCATCGCGTCGTATAAGTAATTTCTGGAAACGCGTTCGTACAACAAAACAATTGTTAGTGTCAGCATTACTAAATGACTCATCGGATGGACGGTACTATCCGCAATTATCATTTTTGAGTTTCCTCGAACATGGTCTTCTCGACACAGGGGCCAATATCAGTTGCATAGGAGATGAATTAGCTAACTTTGACTGGGAACAATATCCTGAATACAAAAAGGTTAATTCATCAGTCAAGACAGCAGATGGAAAAAATCATCAGGTATTAGGTTATATTGAAGCTGAAGTAGCATATAATGATATGAAAAATAGAGTCAAGTTTTTTATTATACCCTCGCTCCGAAAGAGAGTCATCTTAGGAGTGGACTTTTGGAAAGCGTTTAAACTAGCTCCCGGTATAATATCTGCTATTGATTCACCAGTTAATCTCTTACAAGCGTCTACGGAAGAAGACAAGTTATTTCCGTTGACAACAGAGCAACGTAGTCGACTTAACGCAGTAGTATCTCTATTTCCAAGTTACGAGAAACAAGGTCTTGGCAGAACACCCCTGATCACACATTCTATAGATATTGGTGACGCCAAGCCTGTAAAACAGAGATTTTACCCAGTATCCCCGGCGGTAGAAAAGCTGATGTTTAACGAAATTGATAGGATGCTTGCACTGGGAGTGATTGAGAAATCATCTAGCGCATGGAGTTCTCCAATGCGAATGGTACTCAAACCCGGAAAGATAAGACTGTGCCTAGACGCAAGAAAAATAAATGAATTTACTCAAAAAGACGCTTATCCGCTTCCCAGTATAGAAGGCATTTTCGCAAGGCTACCAAAGGCAAATATCATAACTAAAATTGATTTAAAGGACGCCTACTGGCAAATTGCATTGACCGAAGAATCCAAAGCCATTACTACATTTACGATTCCAGGCCGTCCTTTATACCAATTTGTCACGATGCCTTTCGGCCTTTGAAAGCGGCTCAAACAATGTGTCGTCTTATGGACGATATCATACCACCAGAGTTAAAGTACTGCGTATTTGGTTACTTGGATGACCTATGTGTCGTCTCAGAGGATTTTGAATCTCACTTAAGCATTTTATTACGTCTAACAGAAAGATTTCGTCAAGCCAATCTTACCCTAAATGTAGCGAATAGTCAATTTTGCGTGACTGAGGCTCGGTATCTCGGCTACGTCATAGGCAAGGGAAGAATCGCAACAGATCCTCGTAAAGTGGAGTCTATCCTTGCATGGCCAGCGCCGAAGACATTGAAACAAGCAAGAGGATTTTTAGGCCTAGCAGGGTGGTACCGGCGCTTTATTGAAAGTTTTTCTGATATTACTTGCCCAATCTCAGAGTTGTTATCAACTAAGAAAAAATTTGAATGGACACCCGAAGCACAGGAAGCAATGGACAAGCTAAAACATAGCTTAACCACAGCTCCAGTACTTCAAAATCCAGACTTTACAAAAAAGTTCTATGTGCATTGTGATGCTAGTGACTATGGAATCGGAGCTGTCCTTGTTCAAAAGTCTAATGAGTGTGAGGAAAGACCAGTGGCATTCATGTCAAGTAAACTTAATTCCGCACAATGGAATTATAGTGTGACGGAGCGCGAGTGTTTGGCTGCGATCGAGGCTATTGAGCGTTTCCGTTGCTATTTAGAGTTACAGGAATTTGAAATAATTACAGACCATGCAAGTCTTCTTTGGCTTATGAAGCAAGCTAATTTAAAAGGCCGACTTGCTCGATGGGCAATGAGACTTCAGGCATATAAATTTTCTATAAGCCACCGCAAAGGAAAAGATAATATAGTTCCGGATGCATTATCAAGAATGTATATGGAAGAAGTAGGTGCTTTAGAAGAAGTCAGTCCGGAAGTCGATCTTAACTCCGAATGTTTCTTAGAAGATGGTTATAAGCAGCTAAAAGGAAAGATAATGGCAAACCAATCTAGCTATCCGGATGTTCGTATAATAGATGAATTTTTTTATATTCGGACACAACACGATGATGGCTCTGATCAGATAAAACAAACTAGTTGAAAATTGTGGATACCACAAAGTCTTGTTGTAGAAGTAATTAAGCGAGCGCATGATAGTGTAGTCTCAGCACATGGAGGTATGGCAAAAACTTTGGAAATAATACGGAGACAGTTTTATTGTCCCGGAATGGTGACCCAGGTTCGTGCTTATATTCGTGATTGTGAGGTCTGTAAAACGACTAAAGCACCGAATATCTCCTTGAAGCCACCAATGGGAAAGCCAGCCATTTCTATTAGACCGTTTCAACGACTTTACGTGGATATCCAAGGGCCCTATCCTAGAAGTAAACAGGGTCATATAGGGTTGCTCATCGTCTTAGATCATTTGTCAAAATTCCATTGGCTGTGCCCATTGCGAAAATTTTCCTCGAGTGCTATTCAGAATTTTCTGCAGGATAAAATATTCTTTATGTATGGAGTACCAGAGATTTTAATAAGTGATAACGGTTCACAGTTTAAGGCCAATACCTTCAACTCTTGGCTAACATCTCTCGGGATTAGGCATATATACACGGCTCTCTATTCACCGCAGTCGAATGCTTCAGAGCGAGTTAATCGCTCACTCATAGCAGCAATTCGATCATATATCAAGGAAGATCATAGAGAGTGGGATTCTCATGTACCTGCGATTAGTTGTGCTCTAAGAAATGCTATACATCAGAGTACACAAGTATCGCCTTATCACGCCCTATTCGGTTTTGATATGGCTACACATGGCACGCATTATGAACTGCTAAGACGGCTTAATCTTTTAGATGAGTCCGTTAATATTCTTCACAGAGATGACCAGATGAAACTGCTTAGAAAAGAATTGCGAGATAATATTTCAAAGGCATATGAGGTGAACGAAAAACAGTACAATTTACGGACTCGGACAATTCAGTACAGGGTAGGACAGGAGGTGTTCCGGCGAAACTTCGCCCAAAGCAACTTCAAAAAAGCTTTCAACGCCAAATTAAGTCCATCTTGGCTTAAGTCCCGGATAAAAGAAAAGCAGGGTAACTCATACTACTACTTGAGGACCTACAAGGACGTATCCTTGGAACTTACCACGCCAAGGATATTCGCCAGTAACTTCCTTTTTATACACTTGAAAAGTGTATATTAATTTTGCCCAGAAGTTTGTAACGCAAAGAAATATTCATTTCCGACCACATAAACAATATATATTCTTTATCAGGACGACGAGCCGAGTTCAATTCCGTCTGTCCGTCCGTCCGTCTGTCTGTCCGTCTGTCTGTCCGTCTGCCTGTCTGTCTGTTTCTACGCGAACTAGTCCCTTAGTTTTAAAGCTATCGAGCTGAAATTATGACTATAGCATATAGCTGCCATAGGACCGATCGTTCGGAAAATGTGTTTTACTAAAAAAAGTTTTTTTTATGGTATCAAATTTTTATTATCAATGATTTAAAAAGTTTAAATATCTGATATCTATATCCTCCATATATTTTACCGCTTAAATCAGTTGGAGTAAACTGTTTCAAGTGTATTACAACTTCGCCAAAGTCGAAGTTAGCTTTGCGTTCTCGTTCAGTCTAATTCTGCTCATTAAGAACGGCAGAATTATCCAGTGTGTAATGGACAGTTACTGGACGAGTAGTTTATTATGGGGTAAACGTTTTATATTATTATCAAATTTTTTAGAGTTTTGTAGCGGAAGATTATTTTCTTTGTAGAAATTTCTTTAATTAATTGGTTTGAATTTGCAACTGTCACTTAGCAGAGAAATAAACTTCACAGATATGCTCGTCGATAAACAGGCTTGTAAAAAGATTAAAAAGCTCTGAGAGAGCGCACATGTCATTTTTGACAGCGGTCAATCTCTCGCTCTCCCAAGCTAAGGTTTGCTACGATGACCAACTTCCTAGCTTCCGTCTTTCTATTTGAGCTGGCGAAGAGGAGAGTTGGATCCGTAAGGAAAACTTAATAACTGCAATTTTCTTTAGAAATTTCGAAGCCAAGAAAATTTTTAATCTGAGTCAATCTAAGCCATCCGGCTTCCGAATATTTGGCTAATCAGTCAAAAGAATTGTAATTCTTTCGCGCTGTCTGCGCAGCTGCATATTTCAGCAAGTAAGTGAAGAAATATAATTTTTTTATCTAAACCCCAAAAATCATTAAATAAAGGGGATAGACAAAATTATAAATTCAAAAAAATTTTCTCCACTAGTTTTCCAACTTCTGGCCCATTGCTCGTGTACAGCGAAAATTTCAATTTTTTTTTTAACTCCAAAGAAAAAATTGGACAAAATCAGGTAATATACAATTTTTAATCGGCAAGGCAGCCACGAGGAGTAATTAAACTTCCCTTCTTAACAGACCCTACAATTTATCTGGCAGAACGAAGACGAAAGCCAACTAAGTTTGACGGAGAAAAGGCTTGATAAGCATTTTTTCTCCGAGAGACTTGGTCGCTGGCTTCCGTGGGGAAATTTCAACTATACGTCAGTATACACCCAGCGGCCAAATTAAAGCCGAAAGCCAGTCATCGAGGAAATATAAGTTCCAGCCCTCTCATCTGTGCAAAAATTCAACAAAAAATTAAAATCAATCAATGGTTCAACCAGGCCAAAAGAAGCAGTGAAAAGTGAAAAGTGGCTCGGTGCAAAACTAAAGAAATAAGGGCGACCCAAAAATCTAAAAATAATCGCTCAAGCTATACATCCATTTTTTTTAAGTGTTATCTTGTTTATATATTCATTTGAAGAGATACGGAATTTGTTTCTCTAATTTTTTTTTGTTTATTTTTTTTGAGTGAAATGCATAGCGAGCGAAAAATCAAATCAAATCAAGATTGTTAAAAGAAATTTACATAAATAACTAAAACCAGGTTACATCAGTGCCTGTAAGTGTACATAAGCTTGAGTTCAACCAAAACAAAAATATTAAAGAGTATCGACCATAAGCAAAAGCAACATCTGTGCAATTTATGATCAAGAGTAAAGAGAAAGAGATCATGGTTAAAAAGAAAATTAAATTAACTTAATCCAAATCCAAGTCCACAGTGTAAAAACAATAACCATCGAAAACCTTGAAGGCCTTCAACGGATCATCGAAAGGGTGAGTGCACATTAATTGTAGTTTAATTTTTTTTGCCATGAAAATGCAGTTAAGAGTGAGAGAAAAGTGATTTTTGTGTTCTTAATTTTGATTGTGACATTCTCTTAAATGATACTCAGGTACTAAGATCCGGAATGCATATGAGTACAATAAAACGGTAAATTAATCTCACTTTTCTCTCTTCACTGTTCATTTGTTCTAAAATCCAACAATAACGTAACGTAACGTAATGTAAAGAAGAGTAAAAATAAAGAGAAAGCTCTCTGTTGCCGATTTCGTTTTGGCAATATTTCGTTTTCAATTTGTAATTTATTTTTTTGCTACAAAAATATTTGGCGCTGCGCCGGCGTATCACAGAACTGCTGATACTGATAATCAACATTGATTTGGTTAAAAATAAAAAAAATAGAAAGATACAAAACACACAAGCCACACGTACAGTAAAACCTCCCAAAAATGAATTGAACTTTAATTTTTTCGTAATGCATTTCCACATTTAATTCTAATAAATAATAAATAAATACATATACTATATTTAAATCAATACAAGATTATTATGCCAACCAATATCTCTATTAACTATTATTTATATATATATCTGCGGATGAACCGCCACATTATTTTTTTTGTAAATCGAATTAGAGATACCCTTTATATTTAGAATGATTATTAACTCTTAAGGTTTGCAAATTCAACCAATCCAATTAAATGAAATTTCTTGAAGCATAAGTGAATTCAAACGAAATGATGAATTTTATAAATATTGATATAATTAGGATTTAATGAATAAAATTGTTAAAATCATGAAGAGCTAAGAAATTTTTTTGTATTTCCTAAAGTAATGGGGTAAGCTAAAAGAAGAGTAGCTAACTTAGGGATTTTTCGGTCAAATCGCGCTTCGAAAAATCATTCGGTAGGGCGGGTAGTGAGCGCTGCTGACACTCCATCAAGTCAGCTTATGAAAGGTTAGGGTACTGCTGCTGTCTTATGCATTTTTTATTCCTTTTATTCTACAATTCTATTTCAATTTATTTTTTTTAACGACTAAAGGCAAAGGGA